>OZ037935.1:42327224-42955763 GCA_964035585.1 Polytrichum formosum | reverse complement strand
GAACACGAAAGTTTGAGACTTGTTTGGAACTTACCCTTGTTTGGGAGTTGTTGCGTACCCTCCTCTACCGGTGCGCTCATCTTGCACACGAACCAAGAGAGGTGGATTGACCAAGACGAGGTGGATTGAATTGCCGAGAGATGTGCAGCAAAGGGGAGAGGGAGAAGACTAGGGTTCAGGATTAGGGTTTAGGGTTTAGAACAAGTCCTCACATTGGGAAGTCTATGATATGATAAAGTTAACACATGATCATCTTCACATGTTCTTCCTTCTTTCACTAGAGTTGAAGAATTTCAAGTAGTTAGAACGCCACTAACTAACTTTAAGGGTGGGTTTACACAACACTAAATAGTCCTATTAGTATGGGTGTAAAATTAGTGTGGAAATAATTAACACGGGCCACACTAAATTTCTAGTCAAGGTGGAAATAATATGGGTTTAAGACCCCTAGGTTTTTTCCTAAGTCTTCATGAAGACCTCTAACTAACGTAATGAATATTAGTTATAGGACAAAAGTAGTACAAAATAAAATAAACACCCACATTAATTTTATAGGAATACATCTAATGTGGCCAACGTTAATTTTCTAGTAAAAATTTAGCATGGGTTGAGAATTAATGTGGCCCATGTTAATTCTCATTATGAGAATTAGTGTGGGCTCTAGAAAATAATTGTGGCCCACAATATTAGGATTGTTTAGTGTAGCTTCCAAGACCACAGAAACTTCCAAAAATCAAGCAATCCAATTGGTTGAGAGCAAAGTTTTAGACCCAAGGAGTTCACACTTGGGTCTAGGTCCATGATGTGAAAAAATAAAATGAAGTGGCGCTAGTGTGACATCACTTTCCTACCGGATCTTGACAGTCCCCACTCAAGAAAATCATTCTTCCTAGTTTGAGAGACCAATCTTGAGCCTAGAAGCATGGTTCATTTAAGGGGTGTTTTGGACCCCACGTTTCATGGACATGGACATGTAGATGCACCTGAGGGAAGATTCAATTCCATGACCACTTCATGCTACAAGTGAGGGGCTATTTGAAGTCTTAACGTTGTGATTGGGCGTAGAGTGTTCTGGTCAAACTCATGGTGAGTTGGTTAAAATGTGAGTTTGAATACTTAATCAACCAAGTTTTCTTAAGACTCAAAACAACATGTTAAAAAATGGGATCAAATAATTGAAATTTGGTTTTCTAGTTGTGTTAACATATGTTTAGATAAGCAAATTCAACATAGACTTATTTTCAATATGAGCAAAGAGCCACATGTCATTATTAGTCAAATTCCCTACAAAATCTCATTTGTCACCTCAAAAAATTAGCATTTCAGCACCAAAGTGTCGAACCCGGTTGTCACCTTTAATACTAAGATTAGTTGACCAAGCTAACCTTGCATAGGTTGATCCAAGATTTAGGGTTGTGGGTCCTATGGACATTGATACCCTATTTTAGATCGTAAAGTTCTCTCAAAGTTATGTATTGAAAGAGGAGGTCCAAGGAGTTTCACCCAACTTTCAAAATTAGGTTCCAACATAAGACAAGCTATTGAGATCTTGATAGAAAGGTCTTTCAAAGAGGGACCAAACTCTTAGTAAGATTGGTTTTCTTAAGGAACCATAACATTGCTCAATGTTTAGCTCTCGTTATGTGGGCCCTCATAATATACTAGTGGGATGCTTAAAAAGTTGCGTAGGGAGGTTCAAATTCAAATTGAACTCCCAACATCCCACTGTTATATTTTGAGGGCCCACATCGCTGAGTAATGTTATGACCATTGGAAACATAGAAAAAAATCAACATCCTATTGGTCGCCAATTCATTTAAGCACGTGATTCACTTATGTTAATTAAGCAAGTGCCCCCACTTATGTTGATTATTGAACCTATGAATGATCACCTAATTTTGAACACATGATCCAATCTCTTTCAAACACATGTCTTTTTGGTGTCCATTCTTAGATCCACACCTAACCACACATCACTCAAATTTAGGTGTTTATTCAAGACAAGCCTTAACTGGATTTGGCCCACTTAGTTGAGCTGAAATGTTTCTCCATTAATTATATTAAAGTCATTGTGGCATGAGGTCTTACAATTGCATGAGGGATCTCCAATTTTGAAGCTAATTTATCATGTGAGTGAATGTTTTAACTCAGGAATTGCAATATTCAAAATCGTTTGTAGAGTATAAACATCAAATTCTCGACAAAAGAAGAAGAACATAACATTATTCATATCCATAACAGTGTTATGTGTATTGACAGTATTATACAAAATATTCCTCGCCTTTAGTTTGTATATTGGGAATATTCCTCAAAATATTGTCAGTTCGACAAAACACTGTTATGGATCTAAATAATGTTAAAAAAAAGGCAGGAATTGGTTTACCAAAAATTGTAAAGAACACTTAGGCACGGGGAGGTCACTGGCGAAAAATCGTAGAACAACGTGCGATAAAAAATAGGGTCTAATATATTCATTGTAGGTAAATTTTGCAAAAACGTACATATAATATAGGGGGGTTTAAAATAGTGAAACATGTTTACATGTAAAATACCATCACATATAATGGCCTCTTTTATCTAGTCAGTACATGTAAAATAGCGTGGAAACAATTACTAGGGGTAGCAGGTCTAGGGTAGGGTCTGTGCTAGTGGATGAAAAGAGGTAATTTTCTATTGAAAATGCTTGTATGGATGACTTCGCAGGCTGGCTTGCTTGAACGTTACTGAACCAACGGTTCCAACGTGGAGTTAATGGTCTCTACCCACGTGCTGGGAAGGAAAAAAATGTAGTATAAGTAAAATAGGGTGTTTTAAAATGATTCCCCCAAAAAATTATAATTACTGATAGGGTGTATTAAAATACAAGAATTTACCTTTATTTTGAAAAATACCATACCTTATAATCTTTTCTGCAAGGTAAATAGCCCCCCGATAAATAGGTCATGAGCGCACGTGTATGCATTAACTAAAGAGGGAGTGACCTCCCCGTGCACTTAGGGCCGGTTCACATGGGGTCCCAAGTCCTAAGTCCTAAGTTCCTTGGAGCCAATCCATGCAATTGAGGGCATGGAAGATGGGATTTACCACTTCACATGGGATCCCAAGTCCTAAGTCTCAAGCATGACATGGCAACACTTTTTGGAGGTGGCACTTGGGACTTGTGTTGAGAGTTGGGTTGAGCAAAAAGCTAGACCCAACTTTCAACACAACTCATGCGAGTTTTTTTGCATAGAATAATCAAATACCCGACTTTAATAATAATTAACCATATTATAATGGTGTCTTGAGGCTCAAAAGTTGTGACTTTGCCTCCATGTTGGGACTAGCGAACGTGAGTGGGACTTGAGACTTGACACCCCATGTGAACTTGCCCTTAATGATGGATAGACTAACTGCAAATCAAAGATATACAAAGAAGAAAGGCATTTGAATAAGGTAGATGGGTCTTAAATGATTACATTTTCCTACTATTCCATTGCTCGTAGGATATGAAACACATGATTAGTACGAGATGGTTAACAAATCCAAATCACATTGCCTCGTGTTTGAAGTTGCATTGTGATTATTTAGATCTACGATGGTTACTATTTGATCTCTCTGAGGGCAAAGATCATTCTTGCTTTGCAAAAGAAATGAGAACAAACGGCAAAATCTCCATCAAAATGACTACATTACAATTTTGAGTGTCGTCTTTGTGAGGGAGCAACTGAGGTCACTTGTGCATTACATCCACTTGACACAACTAGAAGACGATATTGATCACATTATGTGTTATAATAATGTTCCAAAACGAGTTACGAGTTCTCCTTCAGTGGTGGATTGTGATGAGTGCGGCAGTAGAAATTCGGAGATTGCTTAAATTTTTATTGAAGAGGGAGGCAAGATTTGAATTTTCCTGTAGCTCGAAGTTAAGTTAGAACACATCCATCTCCTCGAACTGGAATAGTGAGTGCTCAAAGCTGGGACAGAGTTGTCATAGAAAACTCATAAACAAAAATGTCTTTTTTCCCATTCAATGGAAACTGTAGCTCCCACCTCTAGATTGTTTAACCCTGAATCTAGTCAAAGCAGTTCCGAACGAGGGCCCAGAGTAATGCTGGGCACTAACTAAGATAGACCGGTCTTAATGGTTACTTTTTCCGACTAGCCCACTTCTCGTAGGATATGAAACACGCGATTAGTACAAGATGGTTAGCAAATCCAAGTTGAGGTCATAACCAATTTTCTTCATACACTACAAGAAAACATGTCCAAATCAACCCTCCAGGGTTGTTGATATAGTAGTGGTTACGGATACTGGTAGCTACATGTAGTGGTAGCTAGCATTTGGTGCAGTCTTGATGGCCAAGTCGAACGGCATGTGCCCATATTGACATTCTTGTTTTGGTGGTTTGGGGTGGTGTACAAGCAAGGGTCATGACATTCGAGGTGGCGCCTACCAAGTGCCCACATTGCCCAATTGGATGGATTGTTTAAGTGTTTAGGTGATCCAAAGGAATACCTCCTTGGTGGAGGTTCAACGTCTGGGGTTTGCGAAGGGTGGTATGTTTATCCGTATTGACACCTTGCATGGATTAGCCCCTCCTCTATTGCCACATGGTGGATGCGGTCTTTTGAGGGTGTCAATGTATACTCCTGCATGGTGTCTACTTGTTGTACCTTCTTTGGGTGGTAGTTTGGCTGCACAACATCACTTGAGTTTCTGTGGGGTGACGATGGGCTCGGGGGGGAGGCGGGGGGGGGGGGGTGACTGGCCGAAAAGTAGAAACCACATGAGAACAACTATAGGGTGTTTTTTATTCATTGGCAAGAAAAATTATAGAAACTTTGGATCTACCATAGCCTACTTAAATTGTGAAACATGTGATTATATAATATTTAGCATAAGGGGAAAACCCCCACTTTAGGTTTGAGGTAGAAAGAAATTAGTATGACAAAAATAATAGAGGGTTTTTTTTAAAAAATAGAATGAGTATATTTGCATATAATACATGCAAAATGAATGAAAATTGAACGACTGGGTTATGATGTGTACACTCTTCTTTCACCAATATATAGCAACGTGGATATACGCCACGCCATATTGGAGTCTTAAGTTTGCCTTCGTACGGAATGACTAAATCAAAATTTTATAAGTAATTTAGCATCATTTGAAATAGTCTAGGTTTTCTTTTATAATTACCTATAGGGTGTTGAATATTTGATGAAGTTGCTTTTTTTCTACTTAAAGGGTTCCATAAAATCCAAATGAGGAGATAAATAGCCCCCTTAAAAATACCCTTTGTACGCACATTGTTACATAACACAAAAGGGTGTGACTCCCCTGAGACGATGGGTGGCTTTGGAGTTGCGATCAAACAACATGTGATACCCATGGGTGGGGGTTGGGTGTGTAGAGTAGATTTTTGGGCTATAGTCTGAAAAGAAACTTTTTGAACCGAGCTTTTTGAAGAGTAGATGAAAATGTTGGGCTATAGTCAAATGAAAGTACTTTAGTAGCGGTTCTAGCAACCGAATAGCCTTAGGAAGGAGTTGTAACCGTCTGAGGGAAGGAAGGATAAGAGACTATTGCCGTAGGAAGAAGACATGCCATAATCAAAGAGTTTTGCGGGCAATAGGCTAGAGTAGTTGCAATCAGCGAAGAATGTAAGATCGGCCATGTGCCACAGACAGAAAGATATTGTTTCAACTTTGTGATAGAGTGAAGCAGGCAGTGTAATCAGGCTATAGCCATAAAATAATTGAGTTATTTTAAGTTACTGAGAATGTAAGTGCATAAGAGTAACACATTGTTGTGAAGGGATTGTCTAAAGTAAGTATGTGCAAGCAGGAGTTTAGAGCCGCAATATGAGTTGGAATCCAGGAAGTTAAGTATCTGAGAGTAAGCAAACTTATAAAGTAGGTGCGAGGGAAGGCATCTCAATATAAGAAGAAATACAACAATATGAGAGAAAGGGAAATTCGAACATTTGAGATCGATGAGAGACTGACTGAACCTGAGGGAAGAAGCATTGAGTGATGATGAAGCATCTTGACGATAGCCAAAATGAGTTTCTACAAAGTGAGAGGATAATTGAGTGTAATACTGAAAGATTACCCTAATGGATATTGACAGGAGTAAGCAAGGATAAGAACCTCCGTTCAAGAGCAAAGTTAAGAGAGAGATACGGCTAGAGGGTTGAGACACAATCTGGACATTAGGGGCCAGAGAAAGGACTATCGCCATCCAAGAAGAGCAAGCGACATGCGAGAGAGAGGATTTAGCGAGAGAGAGAGCCGAAAGCAAGAAAAGACTATTGCCAGTGAGAGCGAGAGAGACGCGAGAATTCCGAGAGACAGTTAGGCTTAGTGTGTGCGAGTGGCCGAGAGAGAAAGTATTAGCAGAGAAGAGATAAGTGCAGTTTAATGATAAGAACAAGGACATGTTAGTTCTGGAAATGAGAGGAGTATGGGCTAAGCGTGCAACATTTATCATTACTTAGACAATGAACCGGTCACATGACATTGAGTTGAGAGATGAAAGAATTGACAGTTGATATTATTTGTTTTATCGAATGTGATTAATATTTGGCTAATTAAAGCTTTATGCTAATACATAATATAGCCATGTATGTTTGTTTTATCTTGAATTGTGCAGAGATTGCGGACCAAGATGTGATGTGTGATGGTTCATGAATGAGATAAGTTCCTAAAGGAATATCAATGCAAGTAAAGTAACTAATTGAATCATTGTGTTGAATGAAATCATTTGAATTAAGATTGATGGCATTGTATTGTTATTTTATGGAAGCAAAAGATACTAACCCCAATATATAGGATGAAAATCCATTGGAAGACTATTGCCAAGTTACGAAAAGACTATTGTTAAAGCTTTTGAGCTTCATCACGACGGAATTAGAAAGTGTGAAACTAGAGTGATAGGATTCGTTAGATAGGACAGACCCACACACGACTCAAAGCACCAATGAACCATAAGAGTGGAAATTAAGCCTGAGGAAGAGGAAATAAAGGAGTAAAAGACATGGGTGCAAGCACGGTAAAGTGGACAGCTCTTGATCCTTGCTCAGGTTTAAGTGAAAGTGATCCAAAACAATATATTAACTTTGAATTTTATGAAATAAAAATTCATAAGCATTTAGAAAACATATGAATCTACAAAGCCAAGCAATTTATGTTCACAAAAAACAATTTCAAACAACGTATATGTATTTTAGAAGACGGTGCAAGTGGTGGTGCAAGTGGATGTCATTGAAAAGATAATTGTCAAAAACTTGTTTAAAATACAATTACATTACATTAAATTGATGAATTTTTGAAAAAAAATTAGGATGACCTCAAGTTTACAATGAATTCAAGGAATATGAAAAGAAATTCCAAGTTCAAAATATTTAAGGTCATGAAATTTACGTTCAAAACTATATTTAGTCAATTGCTTTTACGCGTCACTTTTGATGATAGGTTTTGAAGATCTCATATTGATATTCTATATTTGAGTACCTAACTTAACAATAGAGGTCATCATGAAAAATAATCTATTTTAAACAACATTTTGCTACTACTTATAGGCGTTTGACCAAGAAAATCATGGCTTTCATATACCGGAGCACTTTTTTGGTCCACTTTACTATGCTTGCACCCACCTAGATTGTTATTAAAATCTTAATCCAATGTGACATTAATCCTTATAGACACTAGCTCAATCTTCCTTGAGACCAGTTCCTTGGGTTGTTGTTTTTAAGCAATAGCAAAAAACTAACTACAAGGTGGCAAGGGGTTCTTGTTGGGCAAGATTCGGTGGCAATGGGTTGGTGTTGAGTGGGCCTTTGGTGGCATTGGGTTGGTTTTGTTTGGGCATTCGATGACAATAGATCAGTGTCCGATAGGGCCACGGTGGATTCAAGTGCATTGGGGAGTATTTTGGATTCATATTCGGTGCACTTGACTACATTATGGAAACTTGGTGCTTTAGCCTTGGTTTAGGGTGTCGGATGGTGTTCTCGTGCTTCTCATTAGATATTTTGCGTGATGTTTTTGGCAAACAAAAAAAATGGGTTCTTGACTGCACATGCTGCAAGATACACAAATTGCATGCAGCATTGATACAAGGTGGTGTTTCATTTCAATATTATTAACACTTGCCAAAGCTAATGTAGCATCTTGCCCATAGCTCCCTCTTTCATCAGAGTCAAAGAGGCAATGTGTCAACAAACACAAAGGACACCAGTAAAATTGAGTTACAACAAACTTGCAGAACCTTTTCCAGCACAACTTTAAACCTTGCAAAGTATTGATCAAGAAGAACTGACAGAGACATAATAGGGTCATCATTTTTGTTGAACCACTTCACACCTCAGATTCGAGGCTGCAACTCTTACTAACTCTTACAACACAACCTTGAACTCAAAAGTTAGTTCCAAACTCTCAACCTGCCATGTTGAATTGTAATGAAATGGTCCATGCAAGACTAAGTTCCAAAGATTATTGTCATCAAAGATTGTGATGTTCATCAAAATGGGTCACTGGGAACTCAGATCTGAGGTTGGTTATGTAATTTCTTAGATTGCTATTGTGTGCTTACTGCCATATGATAAGAGGCCCAATTCGAAGGTTTTTTTTCCACAAAGATAAAATTGATCCACAAACTACCACAATGTGCTCATTGGTACAAATAACACCCCTAACAAACACGAACATAACAATTACATGGATGGGTGGGACGAACAATGACCCCGGATAGAGCAACATCACTGCCCTTATGGCTGAAGGAAGATACTGAACTATGCAATTGCTCAAAAGCTCTAATAGACTAAGACCAGGAGTGTCATGACATACATATAGCACTTACATGAATCCAGTGAGGGTAGGAGAGCCCAAAAGAAATAGAATAAAAAGGAAAAGATGAGCACTAGAAAGGTGAGAAACTGCATAATAACCCAACAACAACTTAAATGTACAACAACAAGATGGTACAAAATTTACCTTTCCCTGCACAATGTAATAGGGATTTGACTGTGAGAACCCAACATTCTCTAACAGGTTCATGACTTCTGTTTTCCTGAAACATTGGAGACACTTCTGTGAGGTATTTTCTCAATGTAAAAGACACCTAGGAGAATCATCACAAATTGCAGGTAGCTATCTATGATACAAAATGTGCCTCCAACTAGCAATATTTGTCTCACAAAAATGAATTGGAAATCTAATAGTAGAGTGTCAACATATTAAAAATCAAGAATACAATTGCAGTAGACATACGTAATGTGCTTCTTATCAAAAAATATTCATCCTTCTTCACACGAAATTGTTTGTTGTAAGCACATAAGCTCCATGTCAACCTAGAAATAGAGTAAAAATGCCCATAAACGTCACATTGTAAGGTAAAATTGAACAAAGTATTCCTTAAGACCCAACAACTACTTCATTAACATTAAAAGCTACGCTCAAAAACATGCAAGTAAACCACAACCAATTGACTACACACATTCATAGAAAGGGACCTCCCACTCAACTGGGCCATTATTGCAGCTCCATGTCAATGATGTGAAAAGATTTGACCAATTGTTGCAAACACTCACATGAATGCAATTGTCATTGTTGTCAAACACTATCTCCACAAAACAAATAGAACACGATGACTAGTGCCTTCCTACAAAAAAAAACAAGAACATATACACAAAAATGATGTAAGAATCTGAATAGGATAACAATTTCCAAAAGGACGAACTTTTTGAACATGACATAACCTATGCAATTGCAACCAGGATCAGTGGTTCCCAGGAGTTCTGAGGTGACTAACACAAGGTTCACAATACAAAGGTTAAGAAAAACTGATAATATTTAGACACAATGGGGAGAAAAAGCAAAGGAGACAAAAGACAACAGGACATGACCAATGAAAAAGTTGCGGAGTAGAACACTGACATGAAGTACAGGCCTGCCTATCCTCAGCCCGCATATTGTGAAACAAATCATTGAGGATCAATGTCGGGGAAAACCAACGGCTAGTTCATTATCAGCCGATGGATTTCGCCTCATGGCCGGTCCAAATTTCCAACCATCGGATGCCAATCCGACAGTAAATTCAATCCTCCGGCAATTAGCCAATGGACTAGAAAATTTCCCGGAAATGTAGCCGATTCTTCTTGTGAGTTACCGGATTTCAGCCGGAAGAAGTATTCAAATACTGGCCGATACCTGGGAAATGGTAACCGATACCCTCCCGGTCGTGAGCATGGATATCTAAGTGGTTAGGGCTTTGAACGGTCGTGAGCAGGGATACAACGCTTATCAAGTGAAATTAGAGGTTCTAAATTTCATTCTATAGACTTGATTCGGGATCCTTTGGGTCGTGACTTAGAGAGTGCTTTGGACTTTCAAAAAACTTATTCTGAAGCGGTTTGTAGTGCTTTAGAGGCAAGATTTGTTGATAATGACATTATAGATTGTTTCAAAATTCTTAATCCTTTACACATGCCTCGTAGACAAGTAGGTTTGGCTTCTTGGGGTGTTGTGGAGTTGGATAGGTTGTTGCAGCAATACGGTGTACAAAAAATGCAAGGAGATCAAGTCCTTCCGCCGTTGATGAATGCAACATTGTGTAAGCAAGAGTTTTTTGCTTTCAAGGTACAAGGAAGTACAAAGTGGATGGATCTTACTTTTGCAGATGTATGGACATCAATTTCTTGGTCTCCATCTTTGAAAGTGAAGTATTCTAACCTTCCGATTCTTGCTGAGATTGCTAAGTGCCAATGTGTGAGTACTGCAACATGTGAAAGGGCATTTTCTGTTCAAAATACTATTAAACAAAAACTTCGTAATCGAATGTTTACATCTAACTTAGAAAGTATGATGCGTGTTGCTATAGAAGGCCCAGACAATGATTTTGATGACATTCTAACAAGTGCTCTAGATCTTTGGAAGGATGCTGCTAAGTTTCGCTATTTGTATAGCAATCCAGAGTGCTATTTGTCTGGGGCATCAAATGATGCACTTGAGGAAGTACCCTAAACCTTAAACTTTTTGAATTATGCAACCTTTTCATGACCAAATCCAATTGCTTCTATGAAGAATTGGGGGATCCTTGGCCTTCAACCGGTGAAGGCATTGCTAGGTTCAATTCCTGCCAAGGATATTAACTCTTCAAATTTAAAGTTTTGAACATGCCTTTCTTTTCACTTATTCAAGATTTTGTACTAAGAAATGATTTTTAATAACTTTTCATACATTTTTTAAACAATTAGTGCCGATATGAATTCCATTTAATCGGATATTGGCCCATGAAAATATGAAAATGTAGGCAATTGGCTGATTGATTTTACAAAAGACCGGCTCTTGCCGATGTAAATTGGAAAAAATCCGACCCTTTGTATCAACTACTGGCAATTAGCCACTAAGGCTTCAAAAACTTCCCGAACTCTGCTGAGGATAAATCGATAGGCCCACATCCATTTCGATGATTTTATTAGATGGACTGAATGACTGACCATTCGAGGGCTGGTGACACCCAGCTCTTTGACACCCTTGGAAGTCATAGAGATGTTATGAATGGGAATGTCATCAGGCTGACTTCTTTTGAGAGGATTCCAAGTTCCAACCCATCAATTCAAGTAAAAAAGGCTAAAGCACATTCTGGCTCTTTCACTATATTCCAGCAACATCTCTAAATTGGATTGAAAACTCGGCAGACTTGTTTGACCATGGTTTGTGAAGATTCACATTCTAACTCAAATCATGAAAGCAAAGCTACATTAGCTCCAAATAAGTACTGGACATACCGTGGAAGAAGTTAGTCTTCCTTGATCCATTTGCATCAACTGAACAAAATCACTCACTTTCTCTCTCTCTCACTCACACACACACACACAATCAGAGCATAGCAAAATCCAAGCAGCAGGCCTTGGACCAGCAACAAGTCAACTTAAGAGGTCACATGAATATTAACAGCATCACAGGAGAAACAATTCCTTGCCGAGTTATTCTAAGCTTGACTGAGGCAAGTTAAAAGGTGAGCATACTTACCAACACAATTGTGTTTAGAGCTGAAGGGCTCAGTAGCAACTTGCTTCTTATAGCTCTTGAAGCCCTCAATAATCACCTGAAAAGGTTCAAAGATTATCCTACTCTTCAATTACTAATGTGTTTTGACTGCGTTAATGTCAACTTATTGAGCACAATAATATCACAAATATGACACTTTCTCTCACTGGAAATTAAGAATGTCACAAAGTTGTCAAACATATATGACATTAAATCCACTGGATTTCAGTAGTGGATGAGTATTTTGCAGCAGCAATAAGGGTCTCAACTCTGCTCTGAGAAGGCACACTAGAAACGTATATGATGCACTTGACACTTGTATGGGGGCAATCACCCACATTGAAAGTGTTGCCTCACAAGATTTATAGAAAGTGTTGCCTAAGGTGAAGATTCATTTCCAGGTTCACTACTGTATTGCCCTTTTAACAAGAATCGGTATGCTTTCGTCGGAGGGAGTGAAGTATTTTCAATAATAACATAGTGCAGACCACAATAAATCTCAACCCTTAAAGGCCAAAGAGTTCTAACACCTCAAACCAAGGAAGTTCTATAGAAAATGATTTTGAGTCCTGACTTGTAAAAACTGTTTTGTGAGATGTTACTTTTAGACTACATCCATGCTGTTGGAGCTAGAAACACTATAATTGGTGCCCATAAAGTCAATTTAACGGCATTTTCTTTCCATAAATAACCTGAAAATTTCACTATATTCGTTAATTTGGGACTTTTTCGGCATTTTGAGACAGTTACAAATATAAGAACATGGATAAAATCACACAGATATTGGAGAATGTTGTAAGATGCAAATACTTTGAAGCGGGTGTTCATATCAAGAACCCAATTAAGAACTCATATCAAGATGGTTTGGGTAGGACGACCCAAACATTAGACCATGTTGTTGTCGTCCATATATTAATTTGAGACAAGAGAAAGTCTCAATTTAACGAATATAGTGATAAATATGGAATCAATCAATAACTACTTCAGAATTGGTGCGATTAACTTGAAATGCGAGTTGCGCAAGATGGTGATGAACGGCAATAATAATATGGTTATTAACCTGATCACTAACTTTGAAGTCTGAAGTGTAAAACGTCTAACTCACAAATTCTGCATTTTGACCAGTAACAACCGTAATCGATGGTGCACCTGGTCGTGACCAAGCAACAATAGGAGCCGTTGCACCCTGCACCCTATAATATGCCAAGATCCTTCATATCAGACTCAATGCAAGACATCTAGAAGAAAACAAAACAAAACAAAATAACATGAACTATTCCAACATAGTGTGTTAAACTTCAACAACATGACACAATATTTGGTTTCCATCCACCAGCCTTACAAATGCAGTTATACTGCTCAATGGTTTAAAATAGTGCCCAAATAAATAAACACGGCCTATGGGGCCTTCATCCTCAAACTGTGGTCTTGCTCGACAGAATACTCGAACGTTTCCTATATGATTGATAGTCACAAAAGTGAGAGACAAGCTTAGCGTTTACACCATCTATGAATATACGTACTAAGTGGATATCCTACATTCAGAATCTTCAACATGAAGAACATTCGAATGGTTAAAGACATGAGAGAGTCAGTGCACAAGAATGGGGCACTTATTCTACCTTTTACAGCAAGTACACCATTGACAAGTTTCTTCTTTTCTTTCTTCAAGGGAGCAAATCGGGACTTAGAATCCAAAGCTACATCAGCACAAAGACTCATGTTGTTGTTGCTCTGGCCATTGAAAAAATGCACCACCATCATGCCCTTTAACCCTCCACAACAACAATCCATGATTTATGAAGCTTCTTGTACTCATCATGTTGTAAACTTCCAGAAAGGAAATATTCCTGCCATTCACAAAAGCAAAATAATTGCATCTTGTAGCTGCAGTGCATGGAGTCCAATGTGCATCTTAGACTCGTCTCCAACTACCACCAAGAACAATGTCACGCAACCAGATTATTCGTTCCCATACATTTCTGCTGTGCCAGTGGGAAGTTTCTCTGGTCTAGCATTTCAACTGAAGGCTCCCAGTGTACTAGGTAAAAACAAATATACTGCATACTGGAAGCTCTTAGGTTGCAATTCGATTTTCCATGCTCTTGCAAACACTTTGAGTAGAATTGGCAATGTTTAGGACTGTCCGTGGTCTTTTCAATAAGTCCCATGTTATCGTTTGCTTGTAGCAATTGTGCATCTCTTCACTACCTCCACTCAAAGCGATACAACACACTTCATACATATGCCATCCGAATTGCATCCAATAGCAAGGAAATGGGAGAAGAAAATATGCCAATTACCACATATTTACCTTTTATTTTGAGAAAGACCATATGTTTTTTAATCACACCCACAAAAACTTCATCAGGAAGTGAAATTGGTCTTGGCATTGCCACATGCATTCCAAAAAAAAAAACACAATCAAATATATCCCGGGGAGTGCACTTAATGCTAAGACTAGGAATACACGTGAGTGCGTTTTAATAGCATACCCCCCTATGTACTTGACCTTGAAATAGTTTTTAAATTAAGATTTATTAGGTGCTAAATCATTACGTATATATCTATCATTTGGTGTAAATTTCAGGACCAATTTTTTTTTAAATCTTATTAAAAAAATTATAGAAGTTTGAACTAAAATGTGTTGTTTTTCGCTTCAAAAATCAATTTAAAAATATTTACAAGTGAGTATTTTTTTGAAATTTATACAACAAGAACTTTAGATTGTGTTTAACAACTTCATATTATTTTAACAAATTTTAAATGATTTTTTAGTACATACATAGGGGGGTCGAAAGTACGCACTCACGTGATTCCTAGTCTTAGCATTAAGTGCACTCCCCGGGAAATATATACAATCGAAAATTGTCATTTGCAATAAAGAAGACTAATATTGTATTCAACTTCAACTTGTAGTGGACATTCGGGTGCGATATGACAATCCCACCTGCACTCTATCGGTGGGACAAGTCTAGAAAGGTGCATTTGGTTAGATGTGGTACCGCATGACCTTTGTAGAATAGTATGACCTATCTAGTGCATTCCTCAACCTGTCCAACATCCTCAATGACAAATCCTCCAACTCCGCATGAATGATTTTCTTGGATATGTGTTTTGTGAGGTGGCGGCTCTTTGTGAATAATTTCATGTTGTCTTGAAACTACATACCATGTAGTATTCTTGCATCATGGGAACAAACCTTCTGATATTGCCTCTTATCTTCCAATTGTAGTCTGTCATGCGGAGAGCATTGTACTAGACACTGCGGTCCACCACTGTTTTCCATTATTTGCAGCAGAGCCTCACCTCGTGCATAACTCGCAAACAACGCAAATTCTTGTTAGATGTTTCTTTTCCAAATCCACCTCTGTGGCACCCACCAGGATGTTCAGCAACAACACCTCCACTTGCAAACTTTTGTCCAAGTCCAAGATGCATAACATTAAGTAACAACCCCGGAATGACCTTCTCAAAAGAGCATCAAACCTACGCATGCTGGTTTGGTGCTCTTTCCAGAGCAAAGGTGGTGCTACCTTTGAGTTTTTTTTTGGTTATTTTTAATCTATTTGGATAGTTACTTTCACTATTAAGAACTAATTATGCCGGTTTCTAAGACAAAACTAATGCCAAGTGGTGGTAAAGGTTCTAAATCTACGCTAAATTAAAATCTATAAAGCAACAGGAAAAGTTGGTGGGTCAAAAAGGTAGTTAACTTTTTGGAAAAGTCTTTCGAAAACCGCATTGGAAACCATTTTGACACCTTTTTGAAGCTACTATTTTTGATTGATTCCCCATTCATCAACCCTTGTTTTGCAAGTTTTTCCCTTCTTGTTGAGGTAATATTGTGGATACTCAAAGGTACCCCACTAGCATGTCTACTTAATGTTTTGTGGGGGTCTTCATGATTGCGGATTGTGTGATATTTCCTTACACACCTTGCCCTACCATCCAACCACTCATGAAACCTCCAGTGGAGTCAATGCTCAATAATGTTGTCCTCAATGTGTATGGATATTGGCCTTACCTATAGCACATAACAACGCAACTGATGCAATGTAATCCACACTATGATTTTAAAGAGAAGAACATGATGGACAATGCAAATGTTTAACCTTGGTGATGGAGGGAAAACCTTGAAGATTAGGCAGAAGGCAATTCTTTGGTAGCTCCAAACCTTTGTTAGAGCATGTACAGTGGGCAATATCATGTGAAATTCATAGAACCACAACGACACTAGCAATCATAGACTCTATGCTCACCTCTCCCAAAAATCCCAATGTGGAGTGTCACCTCTGAATGCTTGCCACCAAGCTTGCAGGTACAAGTAACCCATAAGCCTCAATACCCAACTCTAGACGTACTCAGTTACTTATATGGTATTTAATCATTTACATTTGCTCAATATTTGCATTTGATATGGGTTATTGTTGGGAGGCATGAGTTATGGGCCCTTGAAGTATGTGAAGTATAGTCGGTGAAATACTTTGCAATAACATACATAACCGATAAAGAATTGCAATAATATTTACAAGTATTGTTTAACTTGCCATCATTTGCAAAATTCCAGCAGACTACTTCCAAGGAGCAAATTTTCTAATTTGAAACTTAAAGTGCAACTGAATCATATTGAGACTACAACTAAACATTCAACAATTTTTTTTGGGTACATACAAATAGTGACTTTTCAGGTGCATACTCCCACATCCACATTTGCTCAACAAACTCTCTTTGTATACTACACCAGCATCGCTACTTGTGTTCAACAAACACTGACAAGCTCAAGTGGTCACATGACCTTATTGTAGGTATATGTTGGAGCATGGATGAACTTGTTGTTGTTGTAATTCACCTTGGTTAGAAACTTGTACTCTACCGCCAATACTTTCTCCCTTGAGATATTGTTTCCTATCATCTCTTTGTACATTGAAGTAGAGGTGCCATGTTTTTCAGTTCCCACTTTGGCACAAATTCCATGTAATGGCTTCCATTGGCCAACATCTTTTGGTAGAGTTGGATGACAACCTTACAATGTGCCACTAAGAATTAGGGCCGTCAATCTTCAACATTGATGTGGTATGTGCCACACCATGCCTTGCATAATTCAAGGACTTCTATGTTTGTTTTTTTGTTTTGTTTTTTTGGGGGCCCTATTGGGTGGGAAAAGAATGGAGTAGTTCTTCTTGTTAGGTCGATGTGAGTCACATTCGGCACTGGGTGGCAAGTCGAGACCATGTTTGGTGGAACCAATCAACTTTGTACCATGCAAAGCATAATCTTCGATGCTAAGACCTTCTATCCCTGGATAAGACTTCATGCCCATTGCCATTGGCATTAGATCTCCACATTTGGCAATAGCCTTAAGCTTTAATGATGTTGAATAATGGCCTTTACTAGTGGATCCACCTTTCAACCATAACCTCTAATTCAAAATTTGCACAAAGGATAATTATAATTATCCACTATGCCTTCGTAAAGACAAGTCATTTGTGTCTTGGATTGTTGAAGTCACTTGTTGTGGACTAATTATGCAAGTTGCATGTTGGCATTTATGCACGTCTATTGTCATGTGTTACATAAAAGAATGGAAAAAAATAAGATGACTGCGATAGGCTCCAAATTAATAGTGGTAGCATTAGGAATTTGAACAATGGACATGCCAAACTTGATTATTAAAATGATGCTAGGAATTTTCATCTAGTAATTAGAAAGACCTATAACTTTAAATGAACAAGGACCCAAATTCCAAGTAAAAACATCCTTGCTATTATTGTTTTGCATTCAAAATATTTCAAACACCTCTCCATCTGTAGAGTACATTTCTTGCTCAACATACATGATCATGTCTAGAGGTTGAATCTCACACAAAGAAAACATTCGGAGACACAAGAGCATGCATCATCTTCTAGAGTCAAAATGAATTGCACAAATGATCCTTGGGCTAGTATGTAGATATTAGGACATACCGCTCATTTGGAGAAGCCCTCATATGTGTGCTTGGAGTGTGCACTTGTGTCTCAAATGGTGTGGGTAAGGTGATGGCTCCCCATCATCAACCATTCAATGGCGGGGTAGGGTTCATGGCTCCCCTTGCCACACCAAATCGACCATCACGGGATGTGGAAAACCGAAAAAAAAAGATAAAAGAAAACCAACAAACAAAAAACAAAAAATGCTTGGATCACTATATTCGTTAATTTGGGATTTTTTCGGCATTTTGAGACAATTACAAATATAAGAACATGGATAAAATCACACAGATATTGAAGAATGTTGTAAGATGCAAATACTTTGAAGCGGGTGTCCATATCAAGAACCCAATTAAGAACCCATATCAAGATGGTTTGGGTAGGACGACCCAAACATTAGACCATGTTGTTGTGGTCCATATATTAATTTGAGACAAGAGAAAGTCTCAAATTAACGAATATAGTGATATGGGCACTGAATCACCATAGTCTCAATTTTTAGGTTCTTTCCTACAACATTAGGAAGTGTTGCTGGGTCATTTTGGAGACCACTTGACCAATGGATGGACCTGAGCTTACCAAGGATTAAAATCTCGCATGTTTTGACTCTTGGGTGAAGAATAAAACCCAAGATGGAGTTTCCAACCTGAAGAAATTGGTTAATAATATTTTCCCGCCCCACGAAGTAGTTGAGGTGGTGAAACCTCTAGCGGAAAAAATGTGGGCATTGCTTACGTGGTGGAAACCCAAGCCAAAGGGTTTTACAAGACGGCCAACCAAACAATTCCTTGGAAGGAAAATAAGTTGGAAAAGTGGTTAAGGGCATCCTGCCCATGCCAATTATTATGGATTCGGGTGCAAGCACGGTAAAGTGGACAACTCTTGATCCTTGCTCAGGTTTAAGTGAAAGTGATCCAAAACAATATACTAACTTTGAATTTTATGAAATAAAAATTCATAAACATTTAGAAAACATATGAATCTACAAAGCCAAGCAATTTATGTTCACAAAAAACAATTTCAAACAACGTATATGTATTTTAGAAGATGGTGCAAGTGGTGGTGCAAGTGGATGTCATTGAAAAGATAATTGTCAAAAACTTGTTTAAAATACAATTACATTACATTAAATTGATGAATTTTTGAAAAAAAAATTACGATGACCTCAAGTTTATAATGAATTCAAGGAATATGAAAAGAAATTCCAAGTTCAAAATATTTAAGGTCATGAAATTTACATTCAAAACTATGTTTAGTCAGTTGCTTTTACGCGTCACTTTTGATGATAGGTTTTGAAGATCTCATATTGATATTCTATATTTGAGTACCTAACTTAACAATAGAGGTCATCATGAAAAATAATCTCTTTTAAACAACATTTTGCTACTACTTGTAGGCGTTTGACCAAGAAAATCATGGCTTTCATATACTGGAGCACTTTTTTGGTCCACTTTACTATGCTTGCACCCATTCCCGATACGGCAAAGGTGGCCAGCGAATAAAATTGAAGGGTTGTACCCGTTATCCTGGGGTGCAGCCGTTCACTTTCCCTTCAATAGCTGGGCCAGCCGTTCAAAAGGGACCGGCAGAAATTCCAGGAAACCTTCAAAGGGAAGGGCATTTTTAAAACAACCAGTCCCTTGGGGCCCCAACTTCAATAATAGGGGACTTTGCAAAGACTCCAGTCTATTTGTCACTGCCATTTCTGGGGCTCTGGATCAAGTGGGAAGGTTTTTTAGTAGATCTATAATTTGCATGGCAGGGCTGTAGTAGTACAATGTGTAGTATAATTGGTCTAACTGGTGACTACATTATGCTCTTTTGATTCTAAAAAGTCTCAGACCAGTCACTTCAGTTTACAATATAACCTAAGATTCAAACATTACATTGTGCATTTTTGAAAAAAAAATTGTAAATATGTGAAGGGCAATTTTTGAAGTAACCCTTCATTTTGAAAGGCAAAATTTTAAGTAACCCTTCCCCATGAAATACGAGTAACCCTTCAAATTTTCTCACTGAAGGTGGCCGTCTTGGATTACAAAGAAAAAAACAAGGACGTACATGGAGATTGTCCAGGTGAAGATTGAGGGTGACAAATGTTTGTCTTCAAACACAATATTCAAATTTTTGAGAGAGTAGGATCCTCTCAAAATAATATTGTCCATTTGTCAACCTAAAAGTCATGTTAGGTTTATAAATACTAGATTATACTTTCCATTCAAATGAGAGTATGTTGAGCTAGAGAATCGACTCATTTAGGTTGAGTCGACCTAAATGAGGACAATATATTAGTCAATTTAGGTTGAGTCGACCTAAATGAGGACAATATGTTAGTCACTCGGGGAGATTATTGGCGAAAATCGTAGAAACAACGTGCGATAAAAAATAGGGTCCAATATATTCATTGTAGGTAAATTTTGCAAAAAACATACATATAATATAGGGGGTTTTAAAATAGTGAAACATGTTTACATGTAAAATAACATCACATATAATGGCCTCTTTTATCTAGTCAGTAAATATAAAATAGCATGGAAACAATTACTAGGGGTAGCGGGTGTAGGATAGGGTCTGTGCTAGTGGATGAAAAGAGGTAATTTTTTGTAGAAAAAACTTGGATGGATGACTTCGCAGGCTGACTGGCTTGAACATTACTGAACCAATGTATCCAATGTGGAGTTAATGGTCTCTACCCACGTGCCAGGAAGGAAAATTTCAACGCTCTGTTTGAATTGCAATCTTCTTTCCAAAAGAAAAAAGAAAAGCTCGTTTTTTTCTTCAAGCTGCCTTGGGAGTGGTGGTCACCCGGCACCGCAAAAAAAATGGTGAAGTTGGAGGGGTCTCGATAGTCTGGGGTGAGAGGCTTATTAGGTAGCAGGAGAGTGAGAGTAGGAGATGGAGGGCGGAAACCTTACTTCGGTGAGAGGCATCGTGTGCTCTCGTGGTGTTGTGTGTTCTTAGGTGAAGAGGGATCAAGGCTTTGATGTGGGTCAGCTTATTAGTCTATCTGAGGGTTTAGATCAAAGCTTCAATGAGGGTGATGAGAATCCGATGCAGGACCAAGGGTGATTACATGGGATTGTGTGTTGGAAAAAAAATGGGGTGTAAGAACCAAAATACGGTGCAAGAAAAAAATGGATAGCAGTTGGGCTCCGAGAAAAAAAAGTTGGGGTAAAGTCAAAAAAATTGGTTACTTGGGGTATAAGGGAAAAAAATGTAGTATAAGTAAAATAGGGGATTCCCCCAAAATTTTATAATTACTGATAGGGTGTATTAAAATACAAGCATTTACCTTTATTTTGAAAAATACCATACCTTAGAATATAACTAAACTTTAGGGGTACAACACAATACCTCCATCAAGGATTTGATCCAAGGCCATGTAGAGATGAAAGAATCTCATCAATATCAAAAAAATAAAAGTGTCAAAACCGACTTGATATACATTTGTTATGAACATTATGTTGGGAGTGTGCGTGAAGATGCGTGTTCTATGGGGGTAAGACACAATACCCCCCCTGTAGTTAGGATTTTGCTATCACTTAAAAACAACAACCCAGGGAATTAAGTCTCCAGGAAGACTAAGATAGTGTTTATAAGGGTTAATGTCACATTGGTTTAAGGATTACAATAACAATCTAGAACCTTTCCTTTCTCATTCCTTCTTTATTATACTTATCCTCCACTCTTATGGTTCATTTGTGCTTTCTCGGTCGTGAGTGATTCCGTCCTATCCTTAGGGAATTTGCTATCACTCTATGTCTTGACCTATTTCAATCGTGAAGCTCAAAAGCTTGGCAAGTTGTCATTGGCAATTTGTCAGGACATAGTCCGGGGTAATGTCTTTTGAATGCCACATCATCTTTAAGTGTCATGAGTTATGCTTTGCAATAATCTCAAATTAATTCCTCTTAATTCGACTTACAATCATTCATCCATTCTTCCAAAAACTGTAATCACCATCTTCATCCTCAACTTATCTGGCAAACTAATCAGGCAACTTCTCCTGCTCGAAATGGTAATGTCTTTTGCAGCTTATCGCCTGCTACTACATTTGTCCCTTATCTGCAATCGCGGCATTAGTTTCATGCTAGGTAAAGTCTCATAACTGCTCTCAGGCTATACACTATCAAACTGGCCTCTCTGCCTACTCTCTCGATCTTTCTCTCTCTTCCTCTCAGGGACGCCACCTGTAAAGTCTATGGCCTATCCGGATAACATTACCCAACCCAAACGTCTTAACTCCGGGCGCGGAGTTCGATGCGGCTCCGGGGAGGTTCGGATGCCAGCTCCGGTGGGTTCGGGTGGGTTGGGGCAAAAATTGCCCCCTATTTTTTTGATTGGGTGGGGCCTTACTTGATCTCATAAGGGGCCTCCTAGAGTAATTTGGGGCCGTAGAACCCAAATTTAGCAAAAAAAAACCAAAAAAAGTCATCAAGGGGCCAAAACGGGGAGGGCCAGAAAAATGGACCCACCGGAGCTGGCATCCGAACCTCCCCGGCGCCGCATCGGAGCCGCATCGAACTCCGCGCCCGGAGTTAAGACGTTTGGGTTGGGTAATGTTAGGGGGCCTATCCTCTATCGTCTCTCTCGACTTTACCTTCCTCGTCACATGTTGGCGATAAGCCTTACGACCTAGGCGATAGCCCTTCCTTAGTGCTTCGGCTTCCTCTCTTTGATAGGCAGTCGTCTCTCCATGGCTAGTTGCCTTCTTGACTGACTCCAGATTATTGCCCTCTACGATACTCTCTCAGGACTATTGCTTCCTCTCTTACGCACTCTTGGCTAAACGCCTACACTTACCTCCCTCAGGCTAAGTGTTTCGCTATAAGATTATTGCCTAACAAATTACTCTCACGATTTCATTCTCTCTAGTTCCGCTCAACTTTCAAGTCCTCTCTCAGGCAATTTGATTTCGCCACTCACTGGTTTCTCGCTTAGACTCGCTCTCGGTCTCTCCATCCATAGGCCTCATGCCAAGATTATTAGCCTTCATGAAATTGAAGCTCTCTCAGCCTTCGGTTAATTACTTGCCTTTCTAATATTCAACTCTTCCTCTTTCACTAGGCTATTGCCCTTCTTCCTCGGCAATCAGCCTTTGCTCTCTTTAACAGAACTGACTTACGTGCTAATGGCCATAATCTAACTGCGATCATTGCTACCTCCAAGACATTACTTCCAAGTTCCTCGCCCTCTTGGCAGATGATATGTCTATTTCAACACTCACGGCTATTGCCAGAAATCACACAAGACATTACTCATATCCAAACACCAAAATCAACAATCAAAATTCCATTCCAGAAATATCACGACAATTGCTCTTAAATTGTTTACTACTCAATGTCAAATTTCCAAGTTCTTTGAGAGTCGAATCACTTAGCTCTCAACTCTGCTTCTATTTCTGCCAACCTCTTGCTTGGCGCTGCCTATTGCTAATCGCTTAGCCTCAATCACTGAGAGCTTGAACTTCCTATAAGCCTATTGCTCCTATATTGAGACTACGTCTGATTCTACAATTGAAAATAGCCTGCTTGGGCAATAGCCTGCCTTCTCCTTA
Source organism: Polytrichum formosum (assembly GCA_964035585.1). Taxonomy (NCBI): domain Eukaryota; kingdom Viridiplantae; phylum Streptophyta; class Polytrichopsida; order Polytrichales; family Polytrichaceae; genus Polytrichum; species Polytrichum formosum. The sequence continues at coordinate 42,932,201 of OZ037935.1, read as the reverse complement.
TCAACGGGGAAGGTGAAGGTGGTTACAACCGCCTTGGAATGGCTATAACCCTCTGTTCACACTGTAAACTAGTTACTCAATGCCTATTGCCCCTAATTCCTACTAACTTAAAGGTTTTGGCTCGAAAGCTAGGCGATGGCCCAAAAATGGGGTATTATTTGAGACATCAGCGTATATAGTTTACAGAAAGTGAGAGGTACCATTTTTCTCTAGTGTGTACATTTGAAAGGGGTATCAAGTATTTTGAAGTAAATGTAGATGTACAAAAGGGGGCATTGAGGTTTTGGGAATTGACAATAGATGGGTTAGTTTCATCCAATGCACATTTTCATCTATTGTTGTCATGTGATGGTAGTCCTCAATGACTACCTTGTCCATTCTTGTTGGGGTTTGATTTGGGTTGTAGGTTTCTACCAATTGGAGGCATTTAGAGCACTCATGGGCTCCCTTGAGTTTTGCTCTCCGGATTGTGGCTAAGTTATTGCGCTTTTGTCTTTGTTTGTTTGATGCAATTGTTGAGTCTCATGCTATGTATGAAACAATGTTCAATGGCTTTCTCATTGGATAGTGAAAGTGGGTTTTATATGTAATAAAGGCTTATAAAATATATGATTTACATTTTGTGTATGTAGTGAAGGCATTTATCATATTAAATTGGAAAGCTTAGTATAAATACCTAAGTCCATTTTCTAGCCTACCATTAGTACACATACATTTTTTTTCATGTACAAACTTCTCATATATCTCACCCTCCGCGGAAAAACTAAACTGGTTAAAAATAGAAGTTGGGGTGCCTTTGCTAGAAATCGAGTTTTATTGTTTACTGCATTCTTGAAGCCCTTTTGGACGCGTGACTATGTTTAGCCACTTTACATTTTCCTTTGCTAGAAATCGAGTTTTGTTGTTTTACTGCATTCTTGACGCCCTTTTGGACGCATGACTATTTTTAGCCAGTTTAGTTTTTCCATGGAGGGTGAGATATAGGGAGTTTAATTTCATAGTGACCCACGCACGTCATTTAGGTTTCCAATGAAGAGTCCACCCTTTGGGAGGTGTCCTCAAGTACATTCTTATGGAACACAATTCCAAATCTCGAAGGAAACACCAATTCATGTAAAATAGAGGAAGTGCATTGAAATTGTGGTTACTAGACCTTGATTTGGATGTACTTTTCTTCATGTTAACCATCTTTAAGAAAGATATGTACCTATATATACATATGATAATATCGAAGTCTATGAATTTATTGAGGGCACCATTGGAGCCTGAACTATGTGCTCAAAAAAAATCTACCATTGTAGGTTCACATGTAAACACAATTGGGAGGACCTACGTGATTACCTAAGAGCAAGAAAATATTCACTTTGATCTCCAACTTATCTCATGCAACTCAACTCCAATTTTGAATCTTAAATTGACAATCTACGTGATCCACAATGACTAACCATGATGAGACAATTCCCAATTCACCCCAACAATTAAAATTATATGTGAAGTTGGAAGTGCCCACACCTATTACAATAATAAGGCCACAACCAATACCCACAATAAGTTGGATATATCGAGTCACCATCTAGGAGTTGACATGGAGTTAATAACCTAGTGGCCACTCACTATAGAAAATACATTATTATATCCTACTTTAAGACGTGGCCAAGGATGTTCTACAAACAAGCACTCTATTCACTCCGATCCCTCGGAGGCCGGAGTTCCTAGGGCCACTTCACACACGAGATTGAGAGCCCATGACCATCACACTTCAAGCACTTTCATTGGTGGAAAAGGTGGAGTTGGTCCAAGTTCGCTTCACACTACACTTGAGGAACCAACGGAGTATGTGAATGCAAGATGGATGTAAAGTCTACATGGATTCCTACATGGCATTGAATGGATCATGTTTCATGGTCACTTGGACTATTTTCAAGAACCACCTCTTGGAGGCAGGCCTCACACAAAACCGGGAGACCCTGACACTCCGAATGCTCACAACTATTGATTTATTCTATTTTATCATGTATGAGGACCCGCATAAATAGAAATTCATTGAAATAGCATTTGGTTGAGGGCCCAATCACATATGACTTCACACTACACTCGAGGATCCGTGACCACACAACATGATCTTGGGACAGCCTTTTGACACTTTCTTTTAGGCTCTCAGATTTTCATGGTCGCGTCTCTCAACTCGTGTGTGAAGTGGCCATTTTTTTCTTGGTTTGCGTTAAGAGGCTAATTGCAAAATGCCATTCAGATCCACTGAAAGCATAGTGTATAAGTCCAGGAGGGAGTCGTTCAAACTCGATTTGGGCGAACCAACCCATACACTCGTTCCTTGTTGGATGCCTAAACCCTTGCCTCCAAGGAACCAGTGTACAGTTTGTTTGGTCCCAGCTGTTCAAACTCATGGGGCTCATTTTATCTAGTTCGCAAAGGAAAAATAAATAAAGAAAGGAGGGCTGGGATTTTTTATTTTTTATTTTTTTTTGAGACAAAAGACCGACAGGCGAACGCCAAAGCACATGAGGCAATTGACCACCTGGCAAGTTTCTGTCAAGTAGAGAGGAGATTTCACAGCCAAGAATCGAACCGCCAACCTCTTCCTTGAGATTTGGGTATCTCTCCACCATCATCCAATAGTTTTAGGGTCGTCTCGGACCAAGGGCTGGGAATTTGGAGCTGACGCGCAACTACCAGGTCTGTTCTCCACGTGGCGCTCCCGGAGTGCTCCACCCCTTACACGCCGAAGTTCCCGTCGCGCGTGACCTCGCTGTACGCGGTCTGGACCGGGAGCAGCAGTAGCACACGTGCGTTTCCCTTCCGGCTTATACTACTCCGCACCGATTTGCAGTTCAGTAATATTCCACGCACCAACTCTCATTCACTGCACCTTGACGGTAGCCGCCGAGCTCTGAGCATATATGTCGACAGTTTGAGCCATTCCGGTGGCTCGCTCGCGTATAAGCTGAATTTAGCTTAAGTATTTCAGGTAGGACTCTTCATTGGACAGTGGATTCCGAGCTCTCTGCAAGCCGAGGCTTTTGGGAAGATTTGAGCCAAGTTTTGGAGTTTCCGCCCTGCTTCTATCTCTTTTTTGGGTTGTGTACTAGAGTGTGAAGTTGGCGTTGATTTCGAGCTAGCATTAGGAAATATCGAAGCTGCGTTGTTGGTTCAGTGTGTGAATCCTCCAACCTCAGAAATTTGAGCAGCTGCGTCAAGGCGTTCAAGCAAAGCAGCATCTACGCTTGCGACTCTGAAACATAGAGCAGTAAGTAGATTGCGAGCTCTAGACCCCAGCTGCATGTGCATATTTGAGGATACTCTTTCGACTCCTAAGCAGAGGGAAGTCAGTAGATTGCGAGCTGTGGATTCCAACTCCAGTGCATATTTGAGGATAAGCTTTGTACTCTGAAACAGAGTAGAGAAGCTAGTAGATCGCGAGCTTTAGATTGATCCAACTGCATTGCGTATTTGAGGTAGGGGGCATGGGGGCGGAGGAGGGTGAGCATGAGCAGTGGAGTGGGGGCGTGCATGTGGTGTTAGAATGTGAGGTGGAGCGCGCATGGGCAATTCAGGCGGACTTCACGGGGCTGCACAACTGGAACCCGTCGGTGAAGGTGTGCCGCTTGGTGGAGGGCGTCAACAGGCAGCCGGGCTGTGTGCGCTACTGCGAGGGAACTCGGAGTGAGTCGTGGGTGTACGAGCGGCTGCTGTATATCGACGAGGCGAGGCACGAGATGAGCTACCGCATGGAAAAGAACCGCTTCCGCTTCCAGGACGGCATTCGAGGCTACGTCGCCCGCATTCAGGTCAGTCACAAAGCATCGATTCCACATCAATATGCTTCGAACGTCAATTGATCGCTCGGATCAATTTTTTTTTTGGCTTCCTTGCTTATTCAGTCATACCAGTTCACTCGAGGAAATCTTGTTCATTCCATTTCAAACGTTTGTTCAATGCGACTTGATTATTCCAATTCCTGGTTTGAAGTGGTATAAATAAATCAATTTATTTGTCAACTATATTGAAACCGCAACCAAAATGGTTATGTGATGAGAATCATAAAAGAGCGAGTAATTTTTTCCCAAAATTGAACAATCCTTGATCTAAGCTTGATTTGTAGAGGTTGGACGTTGGGATGCACACATACAGTTTTCTCTCAGAGAATGGTTTTTACATTTCATTGTATTGAAGAACACAATAGCACGTGTCACGGTGTAACAAAACTCCTCTGTAGCTCACATAGTGCAAGTTCAGACGTTGGAATCTTCTGCAATAGTCCACATGCTCAACATTTGAATTTTCTAGCTCGTGAGCAGGAAGATTGCACCTTGTCTCCACCTTCCTTCCCTAAAATAGCTCCTCGGCAATGTGTATCGGCGTTTCCGTGTAATAAAAATATTCAACCTTATTATTGGAGTTGGCAAGTTGTCAATGTCAAGAGTGTCCTTAAAAGCTGAGAATGTGCGAAGGTTGTTGCGTCTTAAGATAGGTTCATAATGGGGTGAGGATTTATAATAGGAGCTTGCCACTTGACTAAGCTCGCATTCATTCCTAGAAATGAGGACCCTGATTCTTGAAGGGTTTGTTCTTAGAAAGCCTGAACGAACTCACTAGTAATGTCCGGGGAGATTTTGGGCATAATCGGTCGAGATCCTAGTGTTTCCAAGTCCAGCCGGTGACATGTTTACATCTCTCGGTTTTTCTTTTATTAAATTGAGGTATATTCTGTAAATTCCTCGAAAATGATGGGTTAATAAGGTTGAAACACCACTACAAAGTCACATAGGACACGCTCCATTGAATGGACGTGTGCATAAGAATCTCACATTCTGTTGTAGTGATTTTTGATGAAGGTCAATTGAACCCTCAATGAGTTGAGTGTGTACTGATGCGTTTTGTTGTGTTGAATTTTGGTGTACAGATGCGCAATGCAGGCCATGGAAAGACAGCTGTGGATTGGACTTACACTGTGGACCCTGTGGCCACCCAAACTCGAGCTGAGCTCACAAGCTTCATGACCTCTTTCTACTCCTACAATTTGAGCATCCTCCAGTCGGCTGCGAATGCGTCCACCATAGCCTACCAAGAATCTACTGGCAAACAACAAGAAAGACAAATCGCAGTCAAAGTTGCTGGGTATAAACCACTATCTTCCATGTTGTGACCCGGCAAACATTAGTCCAAGTCACCCAAATTCTGGATGCAGAGATGTTAAATGTCCAGCACATGCCGAAGTTGAACTACCAGGCTATGGGGACTGTTCTGACAACCACCACCACCACCTCTGCTGTGGGGTCAGACAGGGCCCCTAAAAGTTCATCATCTTTATCCCAATGTCTAGGGGATCAGTACGTAGATGGACCATTTTCGCCATTGGTACCATCTACACATAGATAGTGGATGGAGGTTTGGCCCTTTGGTGGTTAATGAAATGGCTCGAAATAGACAGGTTACTGAGAAGGTAATTTTTATGTACATGAGCTTTGTACATTATGAATGTAGGAAGTACACAAAGGAGTATGAGAGTGACATTTTAGATGCTTAAAAATTGGAGTGAGATTTTGGTGACGCATGTTGAATTCAACAGTGCAGGAATTGGCTCAATTTGACTCCATGCACAGAAGTAATGGTGAGTCAATGCCGGATTTTGTGCATAATCTCCTGATTTTGGTGCTTTCTTCACAAACAATCAACCTGTTTTCTTCCCTATCCCTCCCTGTACAAGATTCCAGAATTGGAGACTTTTAAATCCACAGACAGTTTGAGCTGTTGGATCCATAGGAAATCGCTAATTGTCTTGTATGGTTAGCAATTGTGAATTGTGCAGATTATTATTTCAATTGTCAGAATTGAACTTGGGTTGCAAAAGTTAGAAGAGGTCAATTTCTGCTCTTTGAGTGATCACATAGAGGCTCCTAGTTGTATTAATTAGCTATTGAACTTGGAATGGTTCATATATTTTGAGCACATAGTCCAACCTCAATTGTACCATGTGTCTTTTTGGTGTATGTTCTTGACTATTATCCTTGCCATATACCACTCAAATATTGGTATGCAATTGAGAAGAGTGGCCATGTAAGGTCACTTACCTTAAATGGTGGTGGACATCTGAATTTGCGTTGCAGTCAAATCTATCCATGTGAATGATCTGCACATTGACTCAAATTCCAGTCATGTGGAAAATAATCAAAATAGGTAACTACTCGTTTTTCTCAATTCATGGACGATTGGATAAGCTTAAGTAGTTAAAAACTCACCACTCCTATTTGTCTCATCCCAGTTGTTGAAGTTGAGTGGCACTAATTGTGGTGTTGATGACAATCCTTTTGGAGACCTAACTTATCTCATGTGGTGCCCTCTTTTTGGGTTTTTAGTGGCCACTAAACCTCTTTCAAGTGGCATCATGCTATTTCAACAATATCATACTTAAGTGTTTACATAGTTTTCAATCTCCACCATTTGCTCTCTACGTGGATAATAGTGATGCATTCTTGGTTGGTAGAATCTCCAACCAATTCAATTTGAGAAGAGAACAATTTGCGTGAGAAAATGTGGTCATCCTTACATTTGCCATCTTGCAAATCATATACCAAATGAGGTGAAAAACAACCAACGTGCAAATAGACAAAGCCCCATCTAGTCAAAGAATATATGGAGAATTTTTAAAAATTACTTTGTGCATAATTGGTTTGGTTTGCAACAACTTGAAGTTAATCACCTATGCCCAAAATCTAGGATAGATGTAGATGATTTGGGTGAACCAACGCATACACTCATTCCTCGTTGGATGCCTAAACGCTTGCCTCCAAGGAACTAATGTACGGGTTGTTTCGCCCCAACCGATGTTGACCTTACACATAACCATTGATAAAGCAGTAGAGGAAGGAAGGCTGACATGAATTACCCTCCTAGGAGGTAAGAAGTAGCAGTGTATCTCTCAGTATGCGGACAACTCATCATTCATGATTAGAGTAGATAAGCAACATATGTATGAGTTGGTTAGGCTCCTTAGAGCCTTTAGGGAGGCCTCATGTATGAAGATAAACTGGGAGGAATTGTATGCTTATTGGTTCAATAAATACATGCATAAGCCATAATGGCTTGCATGATATAATTGGAAATGGGCAGAAGAGGGGGACCTTTCTAAACTATTGGGGACCCCATTCGGTCTTAATCTTAACACTCCAGATGTGGACCACTTCCTCTACGCCAAAATTACTAAGAAACTCGACTATTGAAGTTATGAGAAACTATCTTTGGTAGGCAAGGTAGTTATTTGTAACCATGTCCTACTCTCTACTTTATGGTCTTTATTACTATCTAAGGCAACTCCAACAAAATCCTTACGAAAATTTGGAGTGCAATTCACAATTACCTTTGGTCATGTAAATAGCAACTTTCATGAACTATAGTTAGTTGGCGAGAATGTTGTATGCAAATGAAATATGGAGTGTTGGAATTGGTTGATCCTGAAACTGCTAAAACTAGCCTTCTTTGCAAGTGGGTCATTAAGCTATGGAACCATGGAATCCAACATAAAACTCATGTTTAGGTACATGCTTGCACAGTTGAACCCACAAAGAGGAAGAAGCTGGGGGGTTGGGCTTGCATGGTTCACAAGCAAGAAACATCAAGGATTCTTAGGCTCCAAGGTTTGGGGACATATGAAGGTGCTCCTTCATTCCAACATCTGGTGGGGATTGGGATCCATTAACAATGGCTTTATTGTTGCTAGGGCCCATGAATTGCATCGTAAAGGAATTCAATGGGTGGATGATGTCTGAGAGAGCGAGAATAGAACCAATCTCTCCAGGGGCGAGGCACATGTTGTGTTCAACCTCATTTTGGTGGACTCGGATGATTAGATTATTTCTACTAATAAGATCATTGACCAATTGAGGCATTTACTTGAGACTGACTCGGAAATCACCCTCCGTGGATAGTGGGTTGGACTTTACATCGAAGGGGCAGTTGACCCGGCCTTCCTCATTTGGTGCCTGGTAGAATTTACTCCCTCATGCATGCATCAATATAACATTTCTCTATCTCTTATAGATAAATGTTATAGGGTTGGCACCCACTCCAAATGCCTTAGTGAGTGGGAGAAGCCTATGGGAGCCATGTGTGACTTCTTTCACGAGGTCAAAACCATCCATTACGCCATGGGCAAAGAAACACAAGAACTCACCTTTTTCTATAGCAAAATGGCAACTCTTGGGTGGGATCCAGATTGGTGGCAATGGGTGGAAGGTTACCGTTTCCTCCATTATACCACCAAGTTTGGTAGAACTTCTGTCATTAACATGACTCTGGTTACTATTCGGGTTGTTAACAAGTGGCAAAGCTACCTCCCGGGGAACTACATGTTTTAGTCTTAGGTTCGGGACTTGGCCCCGCTTTGGTAAAGAAGTTGCCTTCATATTATCCATTTGGATAAGGTGGTTGCGGTCAATGAATGGAGAGCCTACATCGCTCCCGCCTTTATTTTCAAACAATGTGTATTTTGTCTTTCCAGGGATGTGAAAATGAATGTGATGAGGCCTTTGGGCATCACGTTACGTCACAAATGACGTGATGCCCAAAGGACATTACTCTGGTAACAATTTTATTTACCAAATGATAATTTTTGTATAGCATCATCACAAAACTTGATTGCTACTATGCCAGGTGATTGCATCTACTCTCTAGTCAACTGACTTTTTAGCAATCGTATCTTTAGTCAATTGCACATAAGTAGTCGATAGCACTTGTATTTTTTATCGACTTCCATAGTAGCAGTCGACCTTCTCCAGTTGATTGCTAATAGGAGCAATTGGCTCCCATTAGTATTCGATTAGGGAGGGGTGAATGCATGGTTGAGTGGACCACTTTTTGTGTCACAACCATTTTTCAGGATACCTCTTTGTATTGTAAGTTGAATTAAAAAAAATCTACCTGATAAATCCTTTTGAAACTTTGGGCATAGCTTGTTAACTTAAGTGTTCTTTACAAATAAAATTTTGTCTTTAAATTTTGTTCTATAAATAAAGAATATGGAAGTTTTAAAGTTACAGTATGGACTGTCACAGGCAGGTATTCGTATAGGATTTAGGTGTTTTGCATAAAGAAAAACAATTCCTTCTCGTAGGAGTGACTTTGTATGTGATGCGTTGGACTGTAAGGTCCATCATACTTTTTTCTTTTTTTTCATTATGTATATTAATATACTACTTATGGACTTTTAAGTACACTAAAATGGGCCAAATTTTCGGAAGTCCATAATAGAGGTTTGCGGAGGCAAGTTTTTTTATGAGTGTTAAGATCTATAAGCTTTAGGTGGGCTTCTATTTAGAAATACTTAATTGTCTTTAGAATTATTTATATATTTAAAGCAAATTTTGATCAGTTTCTCAAAATATTATAACTAAATATAAAATGAAGGTATTACAATTTTTCTTTTGATTTGAGTTTTATATGCTTCAAAGAATGTGTGTAAAATAAATTTAAAAATAATCAATTGCATATACAAAAAATGGGTATGGAGTTCAAAAAATGGATATGGTCCGGTATTGGTCCACTCAACCATGCATCCACCCGTAGTCAATTGTTCCCATAGCAATCGTTTAAGGAGTTTACTACACCCATTACCAGTTGATTAGGGAATTGATCGCTTACTTAGTAGTCGATTCCAAATGTGGATCGGCATATGAATTTGGGGAACATGAAATGAAAAAGGGGAAAAAATCCAACAATTCTTTGTATTCAAAGAAGAAAATTGTTGTATCATAACAAAGGGCTTATAAATATACAATTTCTTTTACAAACAAGTTTATGTTAGCGATACATGCATACGAAGTTTATGAAAACCCCCCTTAGGAAGCCCTCAAAAGCAAAATACTCTTAATACTATCCTTGACCTTGGATCTCCAACAGTCCACGGATTCATCCCACCTCACATGGTCCATTTGCATTAGACATCTTGTTGTAACCAAGTCAATTCGGCTCCCCACGTCAATTCGGCTCCCCACGTCCACTTTGTACAAATGTTCTAGGGCCATGGTCCAATATTTCAGACCTTGGACAACTAACCAACTAATCTAATTATTAGTTAACTAGTTGCCTTTTGTAACTATAGTTGTTTGCGACTTGACATGCCAAAAAAATGTAGTTAACTATAGTTGTCATGAATTCGGTCTGCCAAAAAATCTAGTTAATTATATTTATAGCTATTAACTAAATATCTAGTCAACTAAAGTTGAGCACAACCTGTTCACGAAGTTATGTTGTAGTGTCACTAGTTTGTTATTTGTGTTGGTGGTGTACATGGAGGTTGTTTCGGAGCCCATCACTGTGAGTGTTTGTATAAAGGTGTTTCTTGATGATCCCCCAATGGCCCGAGTGTGTTAAAGGCCCTCAACTGAAGTAAATCAAGAGGCAAACTTCTTCAAACATATAATAATACTTGGAAATTTTCTAGTTAACTATAGTTATTCTTCAAATCGGTTTGAATTTTTTTCTATTTAACGATAGTTGTTCCTTAAAATGTCTTGAAAAAAATTTAGTTAACTATAGTTATGTTGGCAATTGTCCAAGGTTTGCAATATTTATAACCCTCCCCAACGTAAAGAATTGAGTCATGACCATTGTCACAAAGAATTGAGTCATGACCATGCAAGTTTGTCGATTATGAAATTCTTAGCCTCTTTGGTATAATATTTAGGTGGATCTTGATGTCTCCTACTTTGGATCCTAAACAACTCGGGTGCCACCCACCACTTCTCCCTTTTCAAAAATTTCCCGGTTTCTTCGGTTCCCACATATCACAATGATTCAACATTCTCACTTGTGTACGATGCACATCCCCAATCGCACAGTCCAATCTTCAGGTTTCCATTTGACTCCCAATGGAGCATAATGTTGTTTATGGAAAGATTGTTATGTTGCACATTTCCATTGTGCGATTTTGGCATGAGCCATACCAAAGCCCACGACAACTTTATCTTCTACTTTTGGAATCTTTCAACCTATTCCCATCGTTGCCATTCAGTTGGACCCATGGTCATGATAATGTCATTTGGTTGATGCGCTCTATCTTGAATATACATTTCTCATAGAGTTCCCATGTTCCATCATAGTGTGTAGCCCACGTTGGTCTCATTGCTAATCAACCAAATTTTGATGAAGCTAGAAAGCAAGTTCTATTAAATGAATGCCTTAGCATTGGCTTGGATTCGAGCTGCCCGTAGATCAATGGTCGTTGGAGTTTTTTGGGCCCATGCAATATATGAAAACACAATATTCAAAATTTTGAGAGTTTTCCAGTGAATTGAGAGTACATAAAGCAAACTATTAATCCAAGAATGAAGTGAAAACCAGTGGAGAGTTGTAGAGTTCAAGGGAAAAAAACCATTTGATTTCCCGCCGTAAATTGCGGAGTGATGTGCTGCCCAAAATTGACCATTTAGGTCGACTCAACCTAAATTGACTAACCTCGGGGAGATCACTCCCTCTTTAATTAATGCATACACGTGCACTCAAGACTTATTTATCAGGGGGCTATTTACCTTGCAAATGAAAGAAATTCTTCAATGACTTTATTAATGAATGCTAGGGTTTTAAATTATACATTTGATAGGGGTTCATTATTACTCAAAAATATATTTGTATACTTATGTTAATGACTATATATGAATGAATTTTTTTACATATACACATTGTCGCTTGTATTTTTATCATTGACATTGTATGTATATTGCTTGATTTTACGAAAAAATAATAATTATAATAAAACTTGTATATAGGGGGTTTTTATAGTATGTTGCGAACACACGTGGTCCTTGGTTTTTAATGAAAGGTGCCCCTGGGGCCTCACCATGCTTTTGGGATTGAATGAAGGGTAGATTGGCATGGCACAACAAATGCATACCAATGTGCTTTGACAGGTGACTAACAAAATAGCTTTTGTTATTGTGTTTACACCAAGTCTTAAGGATTAAGAGTATTTTTTTTCCACCACCTTGAGGATTGGGTGTGGTCCTAAGCAAAAACCCCATTGAAGTCTAGCACCACGTAGTACTTTTGAAACACTGGAATGCAAGGGAGTTTAATGAGTTGGCTTTCCAATTGGTTTCTCAAGAACTCAATGTCTCCACATCAATCCCAATTTGGCAAATGATGTAAGGGCCGGTACATGGAAGTGAGGAGGATGTTACAAAAGGCCATATTATAAGGTAGAGGGTGCTTAAACCAACACTTTAAGCTATTGCACATATGTAGTTAGGATTTTGCTATCACTTAACAACAACAACCTAGGGACCTAAGTCTCCAGGAAGACTGAGGTAGTGTCTATAAGGGTTAATGTCACGTTGGATTAAGGATTACAATAACAATCTAAAACCTTCCTTTCTTATTCCTTCTTTATTATACTTATTCTCCACTCTTATGGTTCATTTGTGCTTTCTTCAGTCTTGAGTGATTCCGTCCTATCTTTAGGAAATTTTCTATCACTCTATGTCTTGACCTATTTAAGTCGTGAGCTCAATAGCTTGGCGAGTTGTCAATGGCAATTTATCAGGAAAACAAACCCAAGGAAACACTTAGGGAAGACTTAAAAGATGATTATTGTATTATATAGGTGTCTTAGATAAGGTTCATTAGGGGAAAAAAGGTTATTTCATTTTATTTCCGGGTTGAACTGACAAATAAATTATGGTTTAAAGATAAAGACGTCAAAATCTCTCAATGTCGGTGCATGCAATTGTGACAGTCATTCACCTCACTCTAATTACCCAAGTAATAGTCTGGCAGTGAGTTCATTCTAATTGGACCAACCAAGTGCGGTGCACAAGCATAGGCACAACCATAGTCAATTGTCTTCCATGAGCATCCCATTTTTGTCTCTTTACCAAAGCCAAGGGCACTTTGGTGTTGTCGATGATCTTGTATTAATTAATTTTTTTAGTGTAACTTGAAATTGTAGTGTAGTCATCCTTTCAGGGTTTTCAGTCTTCTTTAAATAACCTATATTTTTAATTACATTGTCCAACTATAGTCTTGGGCATTGCCTTTACCAAAATAATCCTAACATCCCTCAATGCAATCATAAATCAAACCTCACTTACTAGTGCATTTTTTACGGCATGGTTCTTTAAACTTATTATGAAGAATTCTATGGGTATTCACCAATCAAATTCTCATGCACTTTAGATTGTATTGTCATGATCAATAAAATATTATGCAATATGATTAAATAACAATTGCCAATGCATTTAAGATCCTGGGGGTGGACTCTTCATACCACGTATCAACTGACGTGAGTGTAAGAAGGGCTATTATTTGAAGCATCAGTGTATATGATTTACGTAAGGGAGATGTATTGTTTTTCTCTAGTTTGTACATCCAAAAAGGCTACTAAGAAACATGAAGTGAAGGTAGATGTACACAAGGGGGCCCTAAGGTTTAGAATTTTTTTGACAACAAATATGTTAGTTTCATCCAATTCACATTTTCATGCAATGTTGTCATATGTGTGAGCCCAATTATGTGTTCACATTTCTTGTTAGCCCAAAATCACTTGAAGAACTTAGAATTGATAGAGGTTGGGTTAATTAAAGTGTAGATGGGAGTTAAGTTGCATCGAACTTGTGTGGCCGTGATTGGAGTGGGGTATTTAGTTTTGGAAAAGGAAAAGAAAAGAAAAACAAAAACAAAGACAAGTGAGGTCGATTGGGTAAGGGTTAACGCTAGGTAGGGTGTGGTTTGAATTTAGTTCAAGTGTTATTTAAGTGTGGGGGGGTGTTCATTTTAGGCCTTGACTGGGTTCATGAAGGGTGTGAGTTCGCTACCCATGACAGGGTAAGGGCTGGATTTCCGGCAAGGGGGAGAGGGTTTTTTTGGTGTGGGCAGCCGAGAAGAGCTCAGAGGCTGGCTCTCGGGAGCCGACTCCGAAATGTGAGTTCGAAGTTGGATTGAAGATTTAGGTTTGGTTTTGATTTCGACTCCGAAATGTGAGTTCGGCTCTGGATTGAAGATTCAGGTTTGGTTTTGATTTCGACTCTGAAATGTGAGTTCGAAGTTGGATTGAAGATTCAGGTTTGGTTTTGATTTTGACTCCGAAATGTGAGTTCGGCTCTGGATTGAAGATTCAGGTTTGGTTTTGATTTCGACTCTGAAATGTGAGTTCGAAGTTGGATTGAAGATTCAGGTTTGGTTTTGATTTCGACTCGGAAATGTGAGTTCGAAGTTGGATTGAGGATTCAGAGGCTGGCTCTCGGGAGCCGACTCCGAAATGTGAGTTCGAAGTTGGATTGAGGATTCAGATGCGGGCTTTTAGCCGACTCCGAAATGTGAGTTCGGCTCTGGATTGAAGATTCAGGTTTGAGGTTGAATTCGACTCCAACAGGCGATGTTGACTCTGGATTGAGGATTCAGAGTTGGGCTTTTAGTCGACTCCGAAATGTGAGTTCTACTCTGAGCTATTGATTCAGGTCCGGGCTGAGTTCAGAATTCGAAACGGAGCTTCAAATTGAATTCAAGAACAGACTCTGGGTTGAGGCGAATTGGATGCTGGACCGGGGTTGGGACAGAGCCAGGGGGTTTAGTTGAGGGATTTTCAATTGACCTCTAAGTGTGAAGAGGTACCTTAGAAAACTAGGGGTTAGGCTCATTAGTTGTGGGTTGCTTAGATTATATGGGGAATTAAGATAGGAAGGTAATGTTAGAGCAATGATGATGTAAAAACCATCAAAGGTGCATGAGTATTTGTCAATACTCGTGCCCATGAGGTTTAATAAAAAGAGTGTGTTTTGTATTTGAACTCATTGGAGTATGAGTATGGAGTTTCCCAGGCTAAGAGTTAACAAAGACATGTGAGCCATAGACTTCCACTCGGACTTCAGACGCGAAGGGTGGAGGTTTATGGCTGACAATATGGTAATGATCTTCAATGACTACCATGTCCATTCTTGTTAGAGTTTGTATTTTGGGTTCTAGGTGTTTACAAACTGGAGGTTCTTGGACTGCTCATGGGCTGCCTTGAGTTTTGCTCTCCATATTGTGGCTAAATTATTGTGCTTTTGTCTTTATTTGTTTGATGCAATCGTTGAGTTACATGCTATGGATGAAAAAATATGTATCCATATTTTTTATGATTTTATTGGAAAGTAAAAGTGGATTTCATATGTACTTAAGGCATATTTTATTAATGATTTATATCTAGTGAAGGCATTCAACACATTAACTTGGAAAACTTAGTATAACTAAGTTCAAATTTTGTTGCCTTACAACAAGGAACAACGTAACCTAGTAGAGTTGTAGTATGAGGCATTTTTCTAAAAAGAAAGCAATCACCGTGGCTAAATTTTTTTTTATGTATAAGGTGCCATGATCGAATCCCATAGGGTGGTCTTTATTTAAGCACAATAGAACTAGAGATCAGATTGCACAAGCAAATACACATACACAAAGGCATATGAACAATGTTTGGAGTGAAATGGTCTCCTTCACCCCTTGATTTGTTTTTTATTATATATATTTTTTCCTTGGTTCATATAATGCATATGAGATATCTTAACTCTCACTTCCCATAAACCATACGGATATATTCAAACTTTATTCATTTCCATACCTCTAATATTCACCATCCTATGACTGCGAGTGGTCTAATGCTCTACCTTCAACACCTCGGGGAGGTGACTATTAGAATTTTAGAAAACCATGTGAGATAAAAAAAAATAGGGTCAATTTAATTCGTTTAGGGTAAAATTTATAATTTCGTTAGATCTACCATAGCATTGGAAATATGTCCCCTACGTGATTATATGTAAAATAGGGTGATGGATAATTCCTTCATTTTAGTAATCTATAGAAAAACAATAGGGTCATAGACATAGGATCCCCCTAAAAATGTGTAGTAGGATCAGTAGAATAGGCATGGGTTTGACTACTTGGATGAAGAATTGTGTAGTTTCCATTCAAATTTGAATCTAGCACGTTAGTATTGAGGGAAATGTCGTGGGATTTTTTGGGGGAAGGAATGTACTGGCACTCCTCAATGGCCGTTGGGTTTGGCAACGACGTTGAATATGTGGGACCTCGCTGGATGCTTGTCTATTATGTTATCTCTATGTTTATTGGTAACCCTTTAACTAGTCTTAAATGCTATTGGTTATGTTTTGAATGGCACTTTGAATGGTTTAGGATTGGTATTACTAATTGAAACCAAATGAATGATAATTTGAATGGTTTGGAATGTTTGTTGCACACATAGTCAGTTTCGCAATGCTATAGTATGTCGTCCACTATTTGGTACTTTTACAATTTATATAAAAAAAACCGTGCCAAAAATTAGCCTCTCTAAACAATTACAAATAAATATAGGGTGCTAGAAAATACGTCAAAGTAGTTTTTATCTACAAATAGGGAGGGACAAAATATTGAGAGGTGCATAAATATCCCCCCATTAAATACTCCATTATTGCACGTGGTTACAAAACATAAGGGGGTGTGATCACCCTGAGTTCAACACTCCCATTTTGCAAGGAATCAAAGGGTTATGATTTTATTGCTTTTGATAGTTATCGTTGCCTTTCCTTTGCCAATATGGTTTCCAATGACATGGCTTTCCATAATTCTAAATAATCACCAAAATATGCCACATTGGTTTTTTTCTTCATCATGTGTGGGCAGGGATTGCACGTCACGTCACGTCACATTTTGTGACAGCGACGTGACGGCTGACCAAAAAACGTCACGTCCGCGGGGGGGTAAATCCGGCAGTTACCCCAGGGGTAAACTGACGCGGTCAACCCCCTGGTCAACCCCCTGGTCGACTGCTAAGTCGACTGCAAATAGCAGTCGACCTAGCAGTCGACTGCCAAATTTTAAAAAAAAATTCCAAAACAATTCTGGACCGTCAGATCTTCTTGGCAAGAAGATCTGACGGTACAGAATTTTTTTTGGATTTTTTTAAATTTTTTGGCAGTCGATTGCTAATTCGACTGCTATTTGCAGTCGACTTAGCAGTCGGCTGCAAAAAAATTAAAAAAAATTATGGACCGTCAGATCTTCTTGCCAAGAAGATCTGACGGTCCAGAATTTTTTTGGAATTTTTTAATTTTTTTTGTTTTTGTAGTCGACTGCTAGGTCGACTGCTAATAGCAGTCGACTTCAAGGAAAACCAAAAACCAAAAAAATCTAAAAAAAATCATGGACCGTTAGATCTTCAATCCAAGAAGATCTAACGGTTCAGATTTTTTAATAGATTTTTTTAATTTTTTTTAATTTTTGTTTTCTGAAATCGACTGCTCGTAGCAGTCGACTAGAGCAGTCGTCCCAAAAAGTTACAAAAAAGTTACAAAAATTTGGTACAGTAACTTTTTTTTACCACGTCAGTGCGCGTCACGCCTTGACATGACGCGACGTGACGCAAAAAGGCCGCGTCACGTCCATTTGCACATCCTTGTGTGTGGGACAATGTGATTCTTCCACCATTCTCCAAGCAACCAGTGCTCCTTTGTGGGGTATCTTTGCTCTTGACATTCCTCAATATTTTTACCATTATTAACCGAATGTGATTTAGAAGATTCGCCCATCCCCAACCATCATGGAGCCTCATTTCTTCTATTTGGACGCATTTTCAAATCACTCCCAATATTCGTACTATCATCTATGAATACAACACCTCTTGTACAACCAAACAAGTTTAAATGTACTATCTCAAAAGGCTCAATTTGTCATCTTTCCTTATTGTTGGAAAACTCAACCCTAAGTTGTTGCCCCTCAATGCATATTTTACAAATCGATGAAAATGCGGGGAAATCAATTTTGCCAAGGTTCATGCCACTCACCAAGCTTTGAAGTACATTAACACTCTTCACATTCAAATGCCTAAGCTGGCTATACCTAAGCTCATGTGCACTGTTTGTCGCGATCCTTGCTAGCACCTTTAACTTATCTTCACCGTTTCGCAACTCTAGCAAGTGTCACGAGCGCTAACCCTGCACATCCCACACATGCGCATGGTTAGCTCCCCATACCAACCTCCAAGCTAATAGCTTAGCTACCAACCCCTCTTACATATGCATTCGGGACTCTCCCCTTAGTAGGTAGCCAATGGTTAGGTGCCGACTTTCATTCATGGAAGTCCAATCTTGAGTTGATCATCATGTTGCTAGAGTAACACCACAACAACCCGAAGCATACTTGACAACTTTGCCCTCATGTTGGGCCAATGCCCATGGAGGCCGTGTTGTTCTGCAACGGGCGGGATCGGTTGGCAAAGTTGCCTCCCCATATAAGCCTCTAGGACTTTGGGCAGGGCCCCTACCCACTGTCAAATAACCTTTTGTCTCTCTCCTAAGAATTGGGGCCAGATAAACGTTTTCCCTTAGCCACTGGGGCTGGAACCTCTTAGCAGCTTCAAACCTCCATAACTTCATTGTCCAAACTTTAATTCTATCAAGCAACTAATCCATCGACATCTAGTCTTTGCATAGATGCCGATAGACTCCTCACCTGCCCCATTCGGGCAAGTATTGTGAGAGTTATGGTTGTTCTAACCTCGGCAGTCTTGGACGCCATTCCCAGGTCAGTGTTGTCCTACCACAATGCCCCTTGGAGTGTTGGGCACTATCCCTAGGCAATGCCCCACTCAAATTGCCATATTTCCTAGCTCACACCTTCGATTGGGGAGTTCTTAAGCATTCTAGAATCCGGACGCCGTAAGCTACCCAATGCTCATGGCCTAACCCTTGTGACTCCTAGTCTCCATGGGTGGGAGGCATTCTCAACGCCCGGGGCCCTCATCCACACTATAATCACTTGGGCCTTCTCACCTACGGCGCCACAAGTCCTAGGTGTCATTCTAGGATCCCCCTTGTGCCATGGTGTTGTGACACTCCTCATGGAGAGGTGTGCGAAACCATTTTTCTTCAATGATCGTATGAAATTGGTTACATTTACTCCATGCCCCTTGGTAAAATTCATTTCGTACAAATTCCCTTTACGTAGTTTGGGTATCCAACAAGGCTGGCAGCATCAAACACAGAGGCGAGGAAGGGAGAGTGGCCAGCAAACGGAGCAGTCCGAAGGAGACGAAGACGAGAGGACGAGGTCGAGCACGGGGCCAGCGACGCAGCGACGGGGACGAGGATCTATGAGCAGTCAGGGTATAGAGCCGGTTATCGGGCAGCCGCGAGAGTAAGGATGCAGCTGAAGGCCCGGGGCTCAGGACCCGGGTAGCTGGGGAACCCAGACAGGGGAGCAGCGGGCCGGTTACTTAAGGTGAACGGGGAGGTGACGTGGATCGGCCACGTGGCCGAAAGCATACGTGAGGTCGGCGGGAACGGGAGCCCAACCGTTGGGGAACGGAGCTAGCCGGCGGGAACACGCGTCATAGTACCAAGGGAACGGCCACATAGTAGGTAGGAGTAATTAGTGAGTACCTAATTACCATTTTGAGAGGCAAGCACTTAGTGACTTTAGGAAGTGACCACTTAGTAGTTAACCAACAATGAGTGGACACGTACTTACTAAAGGATGTAGATGAAAGACAACGCCAAGGGATGAACATCCCTTGGATGACATTAACCGCCTTAACCATCTAACAATGAAGGATGAAATTGTGGATGGATGACTCATGAATGGTAACCGAACACACCTAGGCACATCTAGGAAATTAGAAGAACATAACCAATCTTCCCCACAATAACATCTATATTTAGCACGTGTGGGTTCTGTAAATAGATCCGGCAGACCTAAATTTAGACTGAAGCCTTGATTCAGACTAAAATTAGCCTATTTAGACATTTGGCATTAGGGGCCACACCTAACCGCTAATTCAACCAATTATAAGATTTCAAAACCTATATAAAGGGGCACTATGGACCCCTATAGCACCTCATTATTCATTTCAACAATCCAACGTGAGCGTCAAGAGGAGCATTATCGGGAGCGTTTTAACGAAGACCTATTTGGAGCATTATCGGGAGCGTTTTAACGAAGACCTATTTGGAGCATTATCGGGAGCGATTTGACGACAATCGGAGCTTCGCGATTTTACTCGAGGAATCGAAGATCTTTTCGACAACCTTGAAGACTCTAAAACTTTTAGAGGAATTTGAAGACTCTAAAATTTTAGAGATATTCGAAGACTGAAGGCCCGAGGCTGAGGGACCACGAGGCCGCAAGGCGTAAAGACGAAGACCAAAGACTTAGCGATATTTGAAGAAACTCGAGGACCGAAAGGCTTCGAGTTTGAAGACCGAATTCGGGGCTGAGGGCCCACGATACTGAAGGCCCGCGGACTGGAGGACCGCGGAACCGGACGGCGATTTTACAAGACTTGAAGACTGATTCTTAACGAGTCCGAAGACTCGGAGATTTGAAGACCCCCTTTGGGTGAACAGTGAAGATTGAAGGCCCGCGGTACTGAGGGACCGCGAAATCAAAGGCGAGAAGACTTGAAGACCTTTTGGTGAGCCTTGAAGACGCGACCAAAGGAAAGAAGACTTGAGGACTTCTTCAAAGTGATTGAAGACTTTTCGAGGAAACTTGAAGACTAAAGGATCACGAGACTGAGAGCCCGTGAGACTGGAGGACCGTGATACCAAAGACTAAGAAGAACTTGAAGACCGAAGACTAAGAAGGCATTTTGAAGGCTAAGGGAATACTTTTCGAAACTAAGAAGACTACTTTCAAGGCTAAGGCATTTTTAGGAGATTGAAGATTCTCTTCAAGATTGGAGACTAAGAGGAAGATCCTCTTGAAGAATGAAGACCGAAAGAGGTTCTCTCAAGACTGGAGAACTAAGATTCATAATTAGAGAATACAAAGGGAAACCAGACAAAAAGAATCTCTAAGAGATTGAAGACATTAAGAAGGCTTCAAGCCACCATTCGAGAATAAGAGAATTTGAAGACCATCAAGTAGTCAAATCTTACATTGAAGTTATTACATTGATGGATTGATAATATGATTGTAAACTTTGGTTGAGGATGTTTGAAATTAAAATGGAATTGAAGAATGTTGGTTTTCTGTTACATGGATTGCAAAAGCACTCTTTATGTTTATAACACTTAACCTTGACATTAGGATTCAGGGGAACATAAGCTTGAAAGCTTAGGCTCCTTTCTCCTTAGAAATTCATAAAGAGGAAACATCATATCACTTATTAGGAAAATAATGTATCAGACCACCTTCGGAATTTAGAGGTTTGCGAACCACCTAATTTGGATAGGTGCACTGTCCGTGTAAACCGGTCAGCAGCGGGTTACACCGTCTAAGGCTGGAAGGTTATAGGTGGTGACCTCCACATAGTTCCATTACAATCACCTCTCCATCCAAACCTCTTTGCTCACCGAGAGCAAATGTGTTTGCAACTTGGGCATATGGAGGTATTTTATATGAATTTTTTTAAAATCTTTTCACTATCACCTTAACTACAATGGTTCTTATTTTGATAGTTTTTACGACGCTATCATCACCCAAATAGACATTATGTGGAGCAATTACCTCATATGTGTAAAAGCCGTCCTACATGAAGTCATATGTTTCGTTGCTCTTGAATCCATGATCCACTTACATATAGTGTCTGATTGTATTTCATGTTGCATTACAAATGTGTATTCATAATCCTCTTTGGTATTGTTTGTATTAAGTATATTGTTGTTCTTTTCTTTATAATAAAAACATATTATATGGCTCAATTTACTATAATAGTAGTATGTCTTGACGTCTTTGTAGTGAAATGGATTGTCCCTTTTGTCTTGATGCAACACCATTGCGGCATTATCACCTTGGGGTTCCTTCTCATTTTTTGGACATCTTGTGTATCAAACGTGCCATCATATACTCCTTCATTGGCATGGTCTCCAAGGCGGTGATCAAGTGTTCGTACGAGGGTAACAAGCTCTCGAGCAAAATCTTGACAACATCTTCGTTTATTATGGATACCTCTGAACAAGTGAATTAATTTGCAAGTATCTTCACCTTGTTGATGTGGTCCAATAAGTCATCACCTTCTTTTATCTTGTACGTGAAGAACTTGTGGCCAATGAGGAAAATATTGGACAAGTTCCTCGTGTCATGGATGTTGCAAAGGGTTTTTCATGCCTCCACTAGTCCTTTGCAACTCCTAATGTGCACAAGTTCATTGTCTGCCAAGTTGAGTTGAGCACAATGAGTTGAGCGCAATAATGGACATTGTCTTCTTAACATGCCTTTGGCATTTTTTTCTTCACTTTGGAGCTGCCTTGGATATGTCCACAATGTCCCAAGGTCCACGGGTGCCAACCCCATTTCTAATTTTAACTTCTAAAGATTAAAGTTATTTTTATTGAACTTGTCACTGGCTCTAGCACCTCACCTTCAAGTGATGCCATCTTATGCTCAAAGATTGGGAATGTACTTTCTAATCATTCAAATCATTTTTGTTTTAGCGATTATATGCACTCAATGGCTTGACAAACCTAAATCAATACCTCTTAAACTAAATGAGTCCCTCTTGATATCAAAATATGCCCTTGCACTCTTCAATTCACTCAAATTAGGCATTTTCTCTCTCTAAAATGTGCCCTTCCACACCAATCCTATTCAAATTGGGCATTCTTACTTTCAAATGTGCTCATGAACTTTAAATCCACTCAAATAAGTCATTTTGGTCTCAAATATGTTTTTAAACTCAATAACCTCAAATCATGTATTCTTCAACTCAAATGTACATAATTGCACTCAACAATCTCAAATCATGTTGTCCTACTCTCAAATGACCTAAATACCTTCAAATGTGCATAATTTCATTCAACAACCTCAAATCAGATCCTTTTCAACTTAAATGCCCTTAATACCATCAAATGTACACAATTGCATTCCATAATTTCAAATCGAATCCTCTCCAATTCAAGTCACCTTCAATATACTCAAATATGTACAATTATATTCAAAAAAATCAAATCAACTCTTTTACAACTAAAATGGCTTTCAATACCATCAAATGTACACAATTGTGCTCAACAACCTCAAATCGGGTCTTCTTCAATTCAAATGACCTTCAATACACTTAAATATATGCAAATGCAGCCAACCAACTCAAATTACCACTCAATTGCATCAAATATGCATTCAAGCATTACAAATATTCAAATCAACATTTACAACCTTCAAACATGTTGTAGATAAATCATCCTAATCAACATCATAAAATAAAGACCTTCATAGACCATTTGTTGGAGGCAATATAAAATACTGATAGGTACATGTGCAAAGGCATGAGGAAACAAACAATAACATGAACATTTAAATCCTTGTGAATTCTCCACAACACAACCAAACTTGAAAAATCCGATCTACAATCAATATTTGGAGCTCCTTTGAAGTTGGAGCTGCCATGGAGACTTAGGTGGGGCATTGTGTAGGCTCTTTGTGCACCTCATGCAGTAGAAAGGTATTTGTTTAGGGGTTATTTACTTCCAAGGCATGAATTAAAGGCTCCCTATAATTACTTAATTTTCTAAAACGACTTATTTGTTTGCACCCTATCATTACTTATATTTTCCATGCCAATGTAATTTAATGTAGTCTATATTCCTTATAAGTAATAAAAGGTATTTCATGCCCATACATAAAACCTTGTCCATACATACCATTGCATACATACAAAAACCGTGTCCATACATATTATTACAAACACTATTCCAAACAATCCATTGCATGAAACATGTGCTTGAGGATCATAGTACATAACACGACAACACGTTTCCCACGTATCTTGCATGTGCTTTTCAACCATCCAACGTGCAAGATGCTCACATCCGTACAAACGGATCATACTATACATCCTAAAGTTCAACTCCTATATTCATTCTACTAAAAAGTAATGGTCCACATTTTATATTGATCTATTTTATTTGTAATGGGATTGTCTACTTGTAACGGACCCTTCATTATTTGAAATTCCTTTATAATGTTTATTTCAAGTGAATTTGATCCTCCCAATATTATGCCGCACGTAGTTTGTAAAATGCACTTAATGCCCCACCCGAGCATTGAGAGATCATGATTCTATCTGAGGACAAGGGTGATGTGCATGCACCACAAACTTGGGGACCAAATTCTTAGGCGGTGCACAAAAGGGGTATTGATTTAGTTTTATGACCTGGAGATCCTTTCATTTAGAAATCAACCCATTTCATCCACCTTTAGTGGACACCCAAAATTTGTCTATACGACTCTCACCTATACACGTTTTTAATCATGTAGGGTACATTCACCTTCTACATAACATTATTTAGATCCATAACGATGTTCTGCGGGACTGACAATATTCCATGGAATATTCTTATATTCCCCACATTCAGATAGGAAAATGAATGTGGGAATATCCTGGAATATTCCATGGACTACTGTCATCCCACAGAACATTGTTATGGGTCTGAATAATGTTATGTAAGTTGCTACACCAAATATTGTATTTTGTGTCATATGGTATTAAATGTCACATTTGCGTTCTCAACAGCTTTGATTGATTGGAGGAACATAATGCCCCAAGTCTTGACCAAAAACGTAATGCACTCTAAAAAAATGTGGAATGCATATGCTATTTCAAATTACAAGAAAAATTTGGCTTGGGTCTTTACGACACCATCTTAATGTAATTTTACTCCCGCAAGCTTTTGGTTTCCTGGACTTTGAAGTCAATTTCATTTCATTTCAATTATATATGTCGTTGACATTATGAGGATAAATTTCATCTATGACAAGGATGGGCCATGCTTGCTTTATCATCGACCAAGGGCTGCCAAGGTTACATGCAATCTTACCTTTTTATGACACGTTTGGAAAATGAGAAAACCGTCGTGTTATCGTGGTGTCACATATTCAATAACATGACAAATTGGGGCTCTTTGTCATAATAATGAGGTACTTCATGAAAGCACACATTAGGTATTTTGCCACATATATAAAAATAATTTTCTTTCAAATGTCTTTGTAAATATGCAATTTTCTCTCATGAAGTTTATGTGGACTTGAAGAAGGAATCAATAATCCATTGATGTTGCCACTTCAATTTAGCAACAAACATCTTATTCAACTTCTCTAATAGGGCATGTAGTTTCATTATGTATGTAAGAGTATTAAACTCTAATGGACCGTTGGTTGTTCATTAAAAACGTAGCTAACAATTGAGCATCTACCAATTTCACAATAGGTGAAGGTCTCTGTGAACTCCTAGAGTGGTCCACCACTCTGCGGGGTCACTTTTAGTTAGTATTTTAGCATTAGAAGGTAGAATTGATAGGGAATTAGGGAAAAATTAGTTCATTTAGCCTTTAGTTCAAAAAAGGGAAGGAAAATTACCGAAGATTTTTGGCCTTTACCAATGAAGATAAAAAAATCTAGTTTAGGTAGAATTAGTTAAAAAAAAAACTAAGTAGTAGTAGAAATTAGATAAGTTAGAAAAAATGGCTAACTAGGTAAAAACCTAGTTTAGCGGGAAGAAATGTTAGCTAGTAAAAGCAACTAGCTAAGAAGATTAAATTAATAGAGACTAGCTAGGCAAGGGTTAGTTTATTTAGTTAGTGTAAGCCACGCAAGACAAGTAGAGGCGCTCGGCATGAGAAAACAACTTGGCGTGAAGCTTTTGGAGAAAAAAAATAGCAAGGGGCCACTTGTCATTTTGCTTTTTTACCCCTTGTCAACTAGGTGGCAAAAATTTAGAAAGATTTTGAAGGATTCTTGTAGAGCCATCTCAGAAAAAAAAGGTGGCAACCTCAACCGGGGAACCTCCAAGCCTAAATTTCGGGAGGGGATCAGAAAAATGGACCGGTGGCGGAGGGGTCCAACCTTTTTTTGAAAGGGTTTAAAAACCCCCTCCTCCCACTTTGTTCTCTATCTCATTTCTCTAGAATTTGGGCGAAGCCCTACTTCAATGTAGTTAGAAATGAACACTCTTTCTTATTGTCGATTAGTGGGCGGAGCCCTACATCTCTATAGTTAGGAAGAAAAAAAACCTTTCCTCTTGATAGTTAAGCGAAGCCCTACCTCAAGATAGTTATGAAGAATCTCTCTTTTGTATTGCTCTAGTAGTAAGGCTTGAGGGAAGAAAGAACCCTCCCTACCTTCTTCTGGCTAGAATGTATGTTGTGAACACACAAACAATTTCTTTCTTTCTTAAAGATAGGTTAGAATACAAATCAGAGATTAAGGCATGGTAGACCTTGGTCGTTGATGGTATAAATGCTTAGGTTACCATCTACAACCAAAATTTGGTATCATTTTTTTCTTGTAGAATTTTCCTATAGCTATTTATAGCTAGTCTTCAATTGTGATTTGGTCAAGATAACTATTAGTTATGATTTTCCAAAGTCGAAGCTTTTGTTTGGCCCATGGCCGCTTATAATGTGTGATTTGAATGAAGTAGATGTGGAATTTCAAAGTTAGTTGCAGAGAAGTCAAATTGCACTTCAGGGTAAGACCAACATTGTAGATTGGTCCATAGTACCAAAGAACCCAAGTCAAAATTTGTATAAAAATTTGCAAAGTTCACTAAATGGACTCAAATTACGGACGCGTGTCCGTAACCTGTGAGGGGCATTGATGTCGGCAGATTTATTTATTTATTTTCTTGCACAATATATGTGCAAGGTTTACGACTGCACGTCCGTAACCGTTTAGGACGAATTTGTGTAGGACATGAAAACTTCTCCCGTAAAGTTTACGGACGCACGTCCGTAAACTTTTAGGGCAGTTGGGTAGGACAAAATGAATGTTTTCTTCACAAGATGTGGGCAAGTTTATGGACGTACGTCCGTAAACTTTTAGGGGTGTTCAGGGTTGTCTATCCCGACGTCATGACGGTGTCGTGTCGTGACGGACCCCTCCGTCACGACACAATAGGGTCCACGTAGGGTCAACCTAGGGGGAAGCTAGTAGGGTGGGTAAAATACTTACCTTCTTGCCAAGGTGGCGTCCTATGTGGCAGAAAAGGCTGACGTGGATGTGGATATGCCTAGCGCCAGGTAAACCATTTTACCATTATGTTTATCATTCTGTTAAAATCAAAGTAGTAAAATCTGAGTAAGAAGGGTGTGGGGCGGACGAGGGATGAGGGTGGGGCGGACGGGGAATGTGGGGAAACAATTACTAGCCCTCATCCGCCCCCCGTCCGCCCCCGTTCCCCCCCGTCCGCCCCCCGTTCCCACCCCGTCCGCCCC
This sequence comes from Polytrichum formosum, assembly GCA_964035585.1. Classification (NCBI taxonomy): domain Eukaryota; kingdom Viridiplantae; phylum Streptophyta; class Polytrichopsida; order Polytrichales; family Polytrichaceae; genus Polytrichum; species Polytrichum formosum. The sequence goes on along the minus strand of OZ037935.1, from coordinate 42,905,013 downwards.
CCGTTCCCCCCCATCCGCCCTCCGTTCCCACCCCGTCCGCCCTCCGTTCCCCCCCCGTCCGCCCCCCGTTCCCAACAATCGGGAACGTGTTCCCCGTCGTCCGCCCCAATTTGACCCCTTCACCTTTGAAGGGGCCTAGCAGCCTCATTTTTCATCCGTTTGTTGTGTTTGAGGACATTTTCGGCATCTACATTTCATGAGGATATCAAAAATGTCATTCAAATCAACATTTGGATCCAAAATGAGGCTGCTAGAGCCTCCCAGACCTCCCGTCCGCCCCCGTCCGCCTCCAAGTTTGGGAGGCTCTAGCAGCCTCATTTTTCATCTGTTTATTGCGTTTGAGGATATTTTTGGCATCTACATTTCATGAGGATGTCAAAAGGTCCTCAAAATCAGCATTTGGATCCAAAATGAGGCTCCTAGAGCCTCCCAAACCTCCCGTCCGCCCCCCCGTCCGCCCCCGTCCGCCCCCATCCGCCTCCAAGTTTGGGAGGCTCTAGCAGCCTCATTTTGGATCCAAATGTTGATTTTAAGGAAATTTTTGACATCCTCATGAAATGTAGATGCCAAAAATGTCCTCAAACGCAATAAACAGATGAAAAATGAGGCTGCTAGAGCCTCCCAAACTTGGAGGCGGACGGGGGGGCGGATGGGAGGTTTGGGAGGCTCTAGCAGCCTCATTTTGGATCCAAATGTTGATTTTGAGGACATTTTTGACATCCTCATGAAATGTAGATGCCGAAAATGTCCTCAAACACAACAAACGGATGAAAAATGAGGCTGCTAGGCCCTTTCAAAGGTGAAGGGGTCAAATTGGGGCGGACGACGGGGAACACGTTCCTGATGGTTGGGAACGGGGGGCGGACGGGGGGGAACGGAGGGCGGACGGGGTGGGAACGGAGGGCGGACAGGGGGGAACGGGGGGCGGACGGGGGGCGGACGGGGGGGAACGGGGGCGGACGGGGTGGGAACGGGGGGCGGATGGGGGGGGGAACGGGGTGGGAACGGGGGATAGGGTGGGAACGGGGGGCGGACGGGGGGCGGACGGGGTGGGAACGGGGGCGGACGGGGGGGAACGGGGGCCAAACGGGGGCGGACGGGGGGGAACGGGGGCCGGACGGGGTGGGAACGGGGGGCGGACGGGGGGGAACGGGGGCCGGACGCTGGGAACAAAGGGGCGGACGGGGGGGCGGACGGGGGGCGAACGAGGGCTAGTAAATTTTTCCCCACTTTACCTCTACTTTGCTGACATGTCATCACACGTGGACATCTTACATCCTACGTGTCCGAAATGGGGTAATGTAATTATACACAAAATTCGGTAAAATTCAAGTCCGTCAGGATAAAGACATCATCCGGCATAATGTCGTGACGGATACGTGTCGTGACGGCACCACATTATGCCGAGATTGGCCTCCGTCACGACACAATAGACAACCCTGGGGGTGTTGGCGTACGATAGAAGGAATTTTCTTCCGGCACAGTATATGTGTAAAGTTACGACTGCGCGTTCGTAACCTTTTAGGGCGAATTTGCATAGGACATGAAAAATTCTCCCGTAAAGTTTACGGACGCACGTCCGTAAACTTTTAGTGGTAGTTGCGTAGGACAGAATAAATGTTTTGCACAATATGTGGGCAAGTTTACGGACGCGCGTCCGTAAACTAGGCTATGCGTCCTTCAAATATCAAACTAAATTGTTGTCCATCATGTGAGGGATGGTATAAGTCAGACCCGGTGGGTGTATACCCGAGCCATTTCATTTTGTAAATTAAGACTGCCTTGGTCCCAAGGCTGGTGCGTTTGCGCTTAGACTAGGGTGTGGGTCTAGGTTAGAATTAGGTATGAAATGGATTAATGGAGGTTAGAGCCATAATATAGAAAACTAAGGCCCAACCTCCAGAGGTACTAGAACGCAAGTTTAATTTCCCTCCAAAATCTAAGTACTCAACGTATATACATACCATCTGGGTTCGGCTTGGGCACCTGCTTGGGCACCTGCAAGTGCAGGCCACCCGCACCGAAGGGCTTGTGTGACACTTTTAGGCTCCCTCGGAGGGGGGTGGCCTAAAAGCGCCACAGTCTCTCATCAACATCTAAAGAGTCCAAGGGCTTTGCATTAAGGTCAAAATTAGGTGGCTCTATTCTCTGTCCCGAGGCCATATCAACCAGCTCTGACATGCAATATTCAACTTCAATGATGTCTTCACCTTCCATCATCAAATAATCTTCAAATGGCATCTCATCTCGTCCAAGTTGCAGTTTTGATACGAGGAGTGCAAAATCTCCGGAAGAGACAGAAGCTAATGAGTCTCTTGATTAGGTTTTGAGATAGAGAACCTAGTCCCCTAAGTTCCCATGTTTAACATCATTTTACATTACAATTTCTTTTACCCACATTTCATATTTACATAAATTTAATGTTAATATTTAAATATATGTACTTATACATCTGTAGGACTTGTCATATATGCATTTATTTCCCCCATAATATGATATTTTGAGGTCCAAGAGTGTTGTACTAACAACGTCACAATCGTATTATAGAGGTAGATTCTAAACTAGAAAGTTTGGTTACGTCATTATATCGAAGTCGTCATATTATCGAGTGTCATATTGAAGGGGTAAGACTGTACTGGGAGTTCCAGTGGCGGTAACAGCGGTAAAGATTTTCTCCCAGATCTTCCGAGTAGCTTCCAAGTTCACTGTCGGTATAAGTATCGATGTAAATTATCTTATGTCTGAAATCCCGCCTCCTGATTCACCTGCATCTGTGGCTGAGACAGGTTTTTGTGCAGAATAGCCGCGTGTCGCAGTACAATTATGAAAGTGCGTGAGTCATTCCAGCAAGAAATGCACTGAGCGTCCCACTTTCTACTACCTGGATTCGAGGGGGTTAAAGTGGTGGAAACTTTTGTGAATTTCATGGGTCCCATGCGCGGCCAATGGGGGAGGGCGAACCAACAAGTACACTAGTACCATACCGGATGATTGCAGTGGATGGCGCCGTCCAATTCTCATCCACTTCCCAACCCAAGTGGCCTTAACCATGGTTAAGAGGTGGAGTAGGCAACACACTCTAGCATTCTTTGCCATGTGTTAGGAGAACTATTTTTTAGCATCATTTTTTGGCTACACTTCCCATGATGCCGGCTCTTATTATTATAGCTTTCTTTGGCATGCGTTAGGGGAACTATTTTTGAGCATCACTTTTTGGCTCCACTTCCCATGATGCCGGCTCTTATTATTATAACTTATAAGAAGGAAGGAATGCCACATGGCAACTACAATTACTATATATTGAAAAAAAATTAAATGGGTTAGGGTTTGGAATTTCAAAATGGGTGGTGTCCATGCCTCTAATTTAAAATATATTAATGTGCTCCTCTTTTATAGTGTGGGGATCCTAGATACTAAATCTTTAAGGTTTAGGGGTACACATAACAATGAGAAGATCTACATTGCAATTGGAAATGAGATTGTCAATTGTAGCTCCATTCAAGTTTTTCCCAAGGTATACTTCACTAACTACAACTTTGAAATTCTAATCATTTTTTCATTTGTATTAACATGTAATTTGTGTTATATGCTATCTCCATTAAACATACTTTCTTTTAGAAGTGACAAGATATTTCACAAAACAAACAGCTCAATACGATTCCAACTTATTTCCGGTTCGTGATGGGTATTGTCCCAATCAAAGTTTATGATGCATTTTTTTTGTGCGTCATGGATATTGCATCTACTTTGAAAAAATAAGTCAAATATGCAATACCCATCACGAACCAAACAGTGATACAATTCCAAATTTTTTTCTGGATTGTGATGGATATTGTACCAATCAAAATTTGTGATGCATCTTTTTGGTGCGTGATGGGTATTGCATTTATTTTGAAAAAATAAGTAAAATATGCACCTCTCCACCATAACCTGTGAGCTCTTAGCAGAAACTTTTCTCCGAATCATACTAACTTTATGATTCCTATTCTTGTCAATCGCGTGTATTTTTCGAGACACTTGCAAAATATCCAAGGACTTGATTGTAACTTATGGCGTGACTAAGGATTTGACGAGTAGCTGCTTACAATCAAACTCGATGAGCTGAAAGTTTGCTTCGCAAGGTCCTGCCTTTCATACGCCTCCGAACATGCACAATAGAATCCAAAACTGAAGCAGCAGACTCCAAATTGATGACGATAGCTCTCAACTAGTTGGAAAGAGACAATGAACGACCGGTTCTCCAACGGTTATTTTCAGATGAATCAGTTCAATTTTAAGATAAAACCGGTTGAAATTCAAGACTTCAGGAAATTCAATGATCATTTTAGAGGAATCTATGGAGTATACCTCAAAAATTGAAGAAATACCGAATCTTCAAAGTAGCTTACTCTAGAGCCTAAGATATGTGGGCCTAATGTGGTCACTCTTCTTAATTTAAACACTTGTATTTGAGTGGTGTTCTTAAGAACGGACAACCAGAAGATATAAATTATGTTGAAATTGAACTATGGTCGAGGATTCGTGGCATCGGTGTAGATTAAAGGTGACAATGTTGGGGATATTTATACCTTATATGTAGGGAATTTCATCACTAAATTGATTTGACCCCGGAATCCACATCAAAAACCTAGAAATACATATATTCTACTGAGAAGGCTCCTCTCCACCATAGTCAATGAGCTCTTGGCAAAAAAAATTCTTCGAGTCATACTCACTTTATAATTCCTATTCTTGTCAATCACGTGCATCTCTCGAGACACTTGCAAAGTATCCAAGGACTTGGTTGTAACTTATGGCATGACTAAGGATTTGACGAGTAGCTACTTACAATCGAACTCAATGAGCAAAATCCTGCCTTTCTAAGATCCTTAAACCCTAAATCCCTGAAGTCATCATCAAACCTCAAACCCATCCCCCACAACCACAATTGATGCAATACAAACCTTAAAGTTTAGTGTTTTTTTGCATCAGCAAAAACAAATTAAGGAATTGAATGACACTGGAGATTGAGTGACACTGGAATTGATTGACGTCTGTTTATTGGTCATCTCTTTGACTACCAAAAAAGTTAAAAGAAAGGATTGTGGAATTGGAAAACTCAAGAAATAAAACAACTCATCAAAAGTGATATATTTAATGAAAAGAACAAGGTGAATACAAACATTCTCGAACCTCAAACCCTAATATGAAAATCCTGAGTGTTGCACACCAAGCTTCTACAACATGAAATTGCACTTAAGAAGAGGATTCAGGAATAGACAACCTCAGGATACAAAACAACTCGCTGAAAATGTTGTAAGTTTTTGGCCTTTTGGAGAGGATTGAGGAATTAGAAACCTCGGGATTAAAAAAAACTCAATGAAGTGATGTGAATATTTGATAGAAAGCACAAGGAGAGGACAAAAATTCTCGAATCTCAATCCCAACATTTGCAAATCCTTCAAAATGTTGTTCGGTACAATGCCAAGGTTATAAATTGAGAAATGATTTTTGCAGCTGCGGAGGGAATTCACGTAATGGCAACCTCAGGAGATTGAACAACTCATTAAAAGTGATGTAATTGATGAACATCACAAGGGGAGTACACAAATTCTCGAAACCCAAACCCAAAAATTTTCATACCTAAAAACTGCCAACAGTTTGGTGCAACAACAAACTTGTGAATTTAGAAGAAATTTGCACCTACGGAGAAGGATTCACGCATTGGAAGCCTCATATGACACTGAGAGTCCAAGCAAGAATGCTTGCTGAGGCACAATAGCGGCAATGGGAGCGTGAGAGCGAGGCGGGAGCGGGAGGGCGAGGCGGGAGCGGGAGGGCGAGGCGGGAGCGGGAGGGCGAGGCGGGAGCGGGAGGGCGAGGCGGGAGTGGGAGGGTGAGCATGCAGGGGCGGGCTAGGTGGTGTCAGAGTGCCCCCCTAACTACAGTTAACGTGGTTAACCTAATTTGGATGAGGGGGGTTGGATGACGAGGCATGGATGACAATGCCTTGTACGAGTGTACATGTGGGTTCGCCCCAGGCCTGCCAATGTCAAGAAGGCATGATTTTCACGTGTCGAAGGGCGTCGAATAGTAATTTTCTGCAGGTATTTATACATGTATAAATTGCAGGCTCCACAAGTCGACGTAATTAGTGTTTTTCTCATTTACTGCTCGCAGCCTCGGCATTGTTGTTGAAGCAGCTCCGGTGGTGACAGGGAACATTGTATCCAGTTCTTGAGTTACTATCGGCTTGTGAGTTTTCTGGGTTAAGTTGCTGAAACCATAACTGACTTGAGGGGCGAAGAGCAAATTGCCGGGGAAGATGGCGATGGCAGGTCAGTCGACTTTCGAGTTTTCATTAAGTTTTGGGGATACTTGAATATGTTGTTTGCGTTCATGCTTTTCTTCCATCATGCTCTATCGATTGTCAGAAAATTTTCACCGACGAGGTTGGAATCGATGGAGCGTGCATGTAGATGCGGGTCCACTAATGGAAGTAGTTATAACGATCATGATTCTGCTGTTCACCTCCGGTCTCTAATGGACGACCGGCTAGCTCCGACCGTCTGGTCACTGTACCTGCAGCAGAATTTTTCATCGTTTCTGATGATTTCTTCAATCTCTCGAGACTCTCTTCGCTTGCACCAAGATAGTACTGCCGATCGACTTGTAGTAAACAATTAGACGATGCACTGGAAGTGATGAAGGTAATTATCTTTGTCTAATTTGGGTGAAATGGATGTCTAGATGCGGTACCCGGAAGAAGATAATTTGGGTGACTCAGGAGCAATTTACCACGTAGGGAAGCATGCGATAAAGGGCAAAAACCTGGAGAATAACTAAGTCTCCTTAAGAACGCTTGAAAGAATATAGGTATAATTCGCTTCAAGGGAACAAGAGAGATAATCCTCTTCTTGACGGTGCTTGCTCTTGATATCCTTTCCATAGCTCATGGTTGGGTGCTTTGTGCCCACAACTTACTCTTCAAGACTCAAGAATGTTACATTATGTATATTGATCTTTGTCCCGCAGATTGCCAGAGAATGAAAGAGTGCTGAAACACCATCTGTTGGTATATGTGAAGACTTGTGCGCTTCAAGCGGAAGAGTCTGGCTTTTAGCTAGAAATGTAAACTCTGGTGTCCATGCATCCTCTCCATAGCTCATCGTTGGGTGCTTTGTGCCCACAAGTTACTCTTCAAGACTCAAGAATATTACATTATGTATATTATCCCCGCTCGTTGTCCCGCAGGTTGCCAGAGAATGAAAGAATGCTGAAACACCATCTGTTGGTATATGTGAATATTTGTGCGATCCAAGCGAAAAAATCTGACTTTCAGCTAGAAATGTAAATTTTAATGTCCATGCATCTCTCCATAGCTCATGGTTGGGTGATCGTGCCGCAACATACTCCTCTAGATTTAATAATGTTCCATCAACCCCCGCCCCCCGCCCTACACTTGCCAGCAGAGAATGAAGACAATCTTAAGCCTGTTATTTGTAAGTGTGACTTTTCTTTGCCCTGGACGCTGGAAGCAAAAGACATTGGCTTTACTTTACCTAGAAATGTAAATTATGGGGTCCATCCTATCCATAGCTCATGGGTGGGTGGTCATGCCACAACATACTGCTCTAGACCTAAGAATGTTCTATTAATTCTGTAACCCCGGCGCGCCGTCCCGCAGTACTTTCCAGCGGAGAATGAAGAAATCCTTAAGCATGCATGCTGTTGGTAAGCACAGCAAAAACAATTGCGCTCGGAGCCGGAAGCGAAATACTTTGGCTAGAACTGTACAATTTGGGGTCCATCTATTTTTCTATCTGATAACCTGGAAGTGATTGGTTGAGTGATTAGTTGATTGATTGGTGTATTGGGATGCACAGATCACACCACCACCAGCAATGGTTGTTCGGAGGAGAAGTTGAGCAGCGGGGTGCAGCACACGAGTAATGGTATGAACTTTTGTTGGTATGAGATTGATATGCCTTATAGGAAATGAAACACACAATCAATGTGGGATGATTAGCAATTCCAAATCATACCCATAACCATTTTCTCATAATTTCAGAGCTCATATGAATATCTTATGAATATCTCATATGAATATTCATTATCAAAGTGAAGATTGACGTGGTCATTAAGTGGTCATATAGGTTCCCGACCATTTTCAACCTAGAATAGTTTGCATTACTTTGAGCCTCTACTCCAATCTCTTTTTGAGCACATGTCTTTTTAGTGCCAATTTTAGATCCACGTCTAACTACATACTACTCAAATATAGGTGTCCAAAACACTTCCGTGTTTGATTTAGGCACATATACCTTATGTGAAGACTTATGTGATGCAAGCAAATAATTCTAGCTATCACTAAAACTATCAATATTGGGGTCCATCCATCTTTCTAACCAATAACCAAGAAGTGATTGATTAATGGTTGGTTAGGATGGATTGGGGTGCACAGATCACACCACCACCACTACCAATGATTGTTTGACCGAGAAGTGGAGTGGCGGGGTGCACCTCATGTTGGATTGCCCTGTGGAGGCAGCATGGGCGATCCAATCAGACTTTTTAGGGCTTGCGAAATGGGTGCCCACCATTAGCATCTGTAGGTGCGTGGAGGGAGAGAACAAGAAGCTAGGTTGCCTACGCTATTGCAAGGGTACCGGCACCACCTGGGTGTTCGAGAGGTTACTGGAGTTTGACGATGCCCACAAGTACATGTCTTACCGAATGGAGAAGAACCACTTTGTGTTTCGTGATGGCTTTCAAGGCTACGTATCCAAAGTCAAGGTAAAAATTGATCACATTATCTTCTCTCTCTCTTTTTTCTTTAAAAAATAAATGAAATCCTTTTTTTTGGTGTTATAAAACATATTAAGCTCGTGCTAGATCCAAAACATAGATAGAGACCATTCGTTGAGGCGCACATGGTGGAAACACATAACCCCAAAAAGGGGTATGACATAACATTATTAAGTGTAGTATTCTCTCCTATTTTTATACAGGGCAATATGGGGTAACAACCCAACCCATGCCCTGGGGGGTGGACTCTTCGTTGGAAACCTAAACGACGTGCGTGGGTCACTATGAAATTAAACCTCCTATAATACGAGAAGTTTATTTGAAAAAAAAACACACAAAAACACGTGTATACATACTAACAACATGCTAGAAAATGCACTTGTGTATTTCTACTAAGCTTTTCAATTTAATGTAATAAATGCCTTCACTACATACACAAAATATAAATCTTGAATTAAAAAAAAATTACATATAAAATCCACTTTCACTTTCCAATAAGAATGTCATTGAACATTTTTTCATCCATCACATGTAAACATAAAGATTGCATCGATTGGGATTTATGTTTATTTGGATTTATGCATGAACTTTGAACAATTTCATTTGTTAATATGACATACACTGGATGGCAAAACTATACAAATTGGGAATTGGTGAACATGGAATACAAACATTCAAAGTTGTGGTTTTTGTGTTGTTGTTTTTAATGTTGTGTTTGATGTTTTTTCCCCCACAAGTGCACATCCCTTGTTATTTTTTGACAGGTGGTTTGTCCAAATATAATTAAATGGCAATTCATCAAGCAAACAAAGACAAGAGCACAATAACTTAGCCACAATCCAATGAGCAAAACTCAAGGAAGACAATGAGCGCTCCATGAGCCTTCAAATTGTAAAATCCTAGAAACCAAATGCAAACCCCAACAAGAATAATCAAGGTAGCCATTGAGGACTATTATCATATGATAGCAATGGATGAAAATGTGAATTGGATGGAACTAGCACATCTATTGTCAATTTTTCTCTAAACCATGGGGCCCCTTTTTGTACATCTATCTTTACTTCAGCATTCTTGATAGCATTTTTTAATGTACACACTAGAAAGAAAAAAATATTACCTCTCCCTTATGTATACTATGTACGCTAATGCCTCAAATAATACCCCTTCTTACACTCACGTTAGTTCATACCACATATGAAGAGTCCATCTCCCAGGGCCCATACATGTAACTCAATCCGAATCTGCCAAAATCAAATGTTTAGTATTATGGATTCCTCTTAATGTTCTCTCTTGTATTGTCAAGTGGGTTGCTCCTCTTTGTGAATTAACAAATTTTCCACCATTGAGAAGCTTTTGAAATGATGCATTCTAATCAGCTATTCTAAAAGGGATTGTTGTGTCTGCATGTGGTAGTTGAGTGATGTTGACAAAGGGAAGAAGACGCTAGTGGATTGGACCTACGAGGTCGACCCTGTGGCCACACAAACTCACAAGCAACTCACGGAGTTCATGATCCAATTCTACACCGAGAACCTAAAATACCTCGAAACAGCTGCACAGCAGGCTACCACTCTCACGGTTCCTATTGCTACTGATCCGCTTGAAAACCACATATGATCGATCATGGATCATCAACACATCTAAATTATGGGAAATAGAAAAAATTGTCAAAAAAGTAAATGCCTATGAGGACAGAGTTGTCTGCAATGCAAACTTCATATCAATGGATTGAAGGATTAACTAAAGCATTTGCATCGAATGTTTTTATGCATGATACCTAGAACTAAAACATGGGTTGAATATCAAGGTTTATAGGTGGTTCTGCGTGATGGAGACCATGAGACATTGAGGTTCAATTACCTCACTAACACATACAATAGATGTGATTTGTATCTCGACCTCTACAACTGTTCTAATGATACCATTACCCAACAACTTTGGTGAGAGAAAGAGAGAGAGACTGACTTTCTAGAGTTGGCTTGAATAAGGGGCGCTTCACGTCCTATGGAGAGATAAGGTTGCACTTTCCAACTCAATCAGCTATGTTTCTTAATAGGTCAAGAAATCACGAAATATCTTCATTAGTACTTGTGTGTCATGGAACCGTGTACAATGAGACCCAAGCAATGTGAGGGTTCCCGAAGAGTCAGGTGGCAGAGAATACTTGGTACAAGGAGATGTTGGCCGACCTATATCCTTGAAGTCCGGTTGCTAGTACCTACCCAACATGCCACCAATTGTCTACTTCAGACATGAATCTCACTACAGTAGTTGGCTTCTTCTAATATGAAATCTGGACAAAGCAAGACCCCCACATTTCATGGAGTTCGCAAGTCAGATCTCAGGTCTGTATATAAATCCACAACAAATAAGATCCAACCACCATGATCTACTTACTTTTATATATATATATATATATATATATATATATAAGTGCCTAGTGTATTACAATCCATGCCTAAGCACCGGGGTGTTGGCTGATTAAATTCGGCCACATGTTAAACTAACACCCATGCACTTTTGAAATGAATGTGTTTTTCCATACACACATGCCAAGCAAGGTCATGACCAAAGGTGGATTGGTATATAAGTAGGTGGAAGCGTAGTATCAATACATGATATGAATAATGGTTTCAGAGAACCTACCTGCATGTCATCAAATTGTAACACCACTACAAATATTGATACTTGAAGGTTACCACAAGATAAGATATGCTTCATACAATTGAGTTATTATTTGTGTCAATACCGATATTGGGACGGTTTGACTTAGGTATGACATAGGTTCTTACATGGTATATAGACCTGCATGGTAAAAAAAGAGTGACCACATAAGGCCCACATAAAGTCCACAAACTTTAGTTAAGGCATGCAAGCCTTAATCGAACACTAATCTTATTCATACACCTAACAAGAATGTGATATATAACAATAATTGTAATATTTCATTTGAAAAGACATCAAACAGACACATATGATGACGAGATTGGACCATATGATCAAAATGAGGAAATCACTCTAAGTTCAGTAGCTAACACAATTGAGAGAGTCTATATGATCGCTAAAGAAAGGGAAATCTTTCCAGATTGACCTCTTACAATTCTTGCATCTCAACTCAAATTTTGACACTCGAAACGACAATCTTTAAGATTCACAAGTGCTAACCGGAATCTAAATGATCCAATTGGTCATCCCATCCAACGACCAAAACTGCACGAGGAGTTGAATGTGTCCATTGTAGGGCCCTCATACCTTAGATATGGTAGACTTTAGGAATAATAAGGCGCCTCTAATGTGTAAAGTAAGCACTGTACAGGTGGTTGTTGTAGTAGCTACACCTATTATCTAAATTACTCCGACTCGGACTAATAATGAAAGCTCGGACTAATTTTGGGATTAGAAGAAAGCCCGAGTCAGAGTAATTTAGATAACTCGTAGTAATTGTGGTAATGTAGATATAGTGTGGCCTACAGTAATAGATTGTTATGTGTATTACTCCGAATTACAAAGGTACGTAGTAATTTTCCTTAATTTCTTCTTGTTACCATCAGCTCCAACAATGGCAATTTATCTTCACCAATTACACTAAAACCTCACCTCTGATCCTTTATGTGATCAAGTCTCGTCCAATATATATAGAGCCTTTGCTAAAATTTCTTTGGCGAGGTAGGATGAATCGTCTCAGCAATTTCTCATGTGAGCTTCGAAAAGAAAAGGAATTGAATGAACCAAAACAGCTACAAGGATTCAATGCTTCTTGCACAACAACCAAAGGAAGGCTCCATCAGATCAGAGTTACACAAAAACAACTCTTATAAACCAGGAGGCCCCACACACACACACACACACACACACACACAAGAACGATGTTTTAAGCATCGGGGGATGAAGGAACTATATTAATATCCCAGTTAGCATAATAAGGAGGAAAAGACAACTTTGTTCCAGAATGAGCAACTACACAAGTAGCCGGAAGAAGAAAGGCGACATATTTACTTGCACTGATAACAACAATGAGGTTGCTGCCATATCTCCACTTCACATACTTTGCCAGATCCTTTTATTTCTGCCACCAGAAAAGGATTAATGCTAGCAAAGATTTTGTGTACCCTCCAGGCTGATGTTGCAAAACATCAAGAAAACACAAAAGTACAAAATAGGTTATGCGGACATTAATGAAACAGTTGAATCCTAATACACCACTATGAAACATATCTATTTGCGGCAGCGAAGAGTTGAAATCTGAAATCTCGGTCTCATGAGCTTAAGAATAGCCTAAACCCTGCAAACAGTGCAAAAACCTTCGATTGAGGATGACAGTTACAAGAATTACAACATGCAAAAAGGTGGAAATGGTTCTGCCACACGCCACACCCACACACACACACACACACACAATGAATAAAATTGCATGTGATTAGACAGGAACCACCAAGACTACATACGCGGTGACAGAATCATCGCATCAGACATCATTCAGACACATTGAATTTAGTGTTTCTCTTGGACAACGCACAGCTGCCTCCTCACTAGAGTTTTTGAGGGTGAAGAACAACAACACGAGAATCGACACTTGGATACGGAAGGTCGGATCGGAAAGGGGTTTTGGATGTTCGATTGACTTCAGGGTTATGGACAAGCAGCCAGGGGGGAAGAGAGAGAGAGAACAAAGCAGGGTTATGTGGGCTTTGCAAATTCCTGTCAATGCTACAAAGAAGAGCTACGACATGTGAACATCCAACCTACAAACAAACCTTAGAACACACAAATAGTCTACATAATACATAGCCTTCGTGAGAACGCATACATAGCCTACATAAGACAATCCAAGGATGCATGGAACAAACCAAGTGAGGGAACAATTCGCAAACAGAACGGTGCAAAGTGCAGTTCATATATGGCGACTAAGAGAGGCTAAAAGGATGTGCCATCACTTTGGTGTTGACCATTCATGCATCTGCGAGAAAAATCCAATTCCAATGTCCCCAAACCCTACTTCCAAGAACAAAAACCTCAAACAAGCTTCCGAAACTACCCAATGTCCCCAAACCCTACTCCCAAGAGCAAAAACCTCAAACAAAACCAAAATTCAATCCTTAAACTGCTCTTCCAACCCTCACTGCAAGATTCTACTAATTAGATCGAAGAAACCAAATCGCAAAACCAAGAGAACCCCAAGCCCTCTTCTGGACGTGCTGAACAAAGAAGGGGTGAAGCTCAGACTAATTTCACCCCTGTTTCTAGAATTACTCTGATACTGTGCAGTAAAAAGTCAGAGTAATTGTTGGTCTCAGAGTAAATACGATAATCGGTGTAGTTGGCTTCTAGAAAGATAGCCAGTCTGTCGCCTGCAATTCCTGCACAAGTTAAAAGGAGTACATGCACATTCAATAAATTCAGTCACATGACATGCAGGAGAAACCGTTTGGCTTGAGGGGAAACTTCACGAGGGTTCCCAATGGCTGGGGCGAACCAACCCCTATATTCGTACCTTACCGGGGAGGGCGAACGGCTAGGGATTCGTGGAACTCGCTTAAAATCAACCATCTTACATATTGTGGATGAAGTGGCTCCAATACAAAAAGACCCCCTATGAGGTTGAGGGCCGATTCATTCAAATGTGACATCACTAGACATCCGGTAAGGTACCAATGTATGGGTCGGTTCGCCCTGGCCGGTTCCCAATTCTGGTTGCTTCAACTTGGAAGGGTAAAGTAAGTAATGTTGGTCCGAGATGACCCTAAACTACTGGATGATGGTGGAGAGATACCCAAATCTTAAGGAAGAGGTTGGCGGTTCGATTCCCGGCTATGAAATTTCCTCTCTACTTGACAGAAACTTGCCAGGTGGTTAACTGCCTCATGTGCTTTGGCGCTAGCCTGTCGGCCTTCTATCTCAAAAAAAAAGTAAGTAACATAACTTGAGGGGAGTGCATGTTAACATAATATCATGTTTACTGTTGCTTCCCTTGAATGTCGGGTTCAGTTACAAAGGGAATGAAATCATTTGTCCATATACAATCTAACCTCGTTAAGGTAGAAATACCATAAACCGTTAAAATAAGGCGATTCGCATTGAAGATCTGGTCTGACAATCATGAGATAATTTTCCAAGATAGACGAGAAGGATTCATGAAGAATGCAAGTTGTTTCGTATTTTTCTGCCTTGTACAAAAAGTTCCACAATTTTTCAAAGTGGAAAGTTTGTCCAACCCACTTCCGGTTCACTAGGCTCTCCTCATTTCGATCAGATTATCACCTAAACCCGTTAATCATGAGTACGTTAGATCTTGCCTCCCATTGGCTACACTGCATTGAAGTTGCCGCGCCATTTAAGACATGGCACTTTCCATTATGAGGCGGTCTAGTGCACCGCGATTGGGTGGTTAACGCTTTATGGTATTTCTACCTTAATACGACACTCGTTTGTACGACACCCTTGATATTACGACACATTTTTGCGAGACCAAACTTTTTAGTTCAAAACTTCCTCTTTTATACGACTACCACACTCGATAATGCAACATTTAGAATCTCCGTTTTGTCATACTAATGAGGTAGTTAATGCTAAAATTTCTTCATCTAATGATGTTGACCACTTACGCAACATTGAATGATAAAAGAGGTCCCCCCCCCCTATAACACCAAATTGGGAAGCAAAGAATCTTTGATTCTGGAGCCTAGATCAACATCTTCCTCAACTTTGATTTTAGTGATTTCAAATTCTTTGGTCTCAATGCACAATTGCTATCCTGCTCAAGCTTCTAATGCTTGAATCCATTGGATGGATGATTCCACAAAGCTAGAGGTGTCCCACATTAGCCTTATCTACCTTACAAGGATTGCTATTGGTCCCACTAGCTGCTTCCACCAGGCCAAAGCTAGACACCCACCTCGTTGAGTTGGGCCCCTACTATTGCCCAAGGTGCATGTAGTCTATTATATTATAGCATATAATTTGGTTATTTTACATAATTTGACCTCATAATTAGCATTAGAGAACGTGAATTAATTTAGTTGAACCTACTTTAGATGAATTATGGGGGCCATGTTTTTATTAGTTCCTTTTTACCTCAGTATCAATGGTGGGGGCCCAACTCAAAGAGGTGGGTGTCTAGCCATGGCCACTCCCACTACAACCAAATTTTGCACGGATAACTTCACAAGGGAAAAATCACTGCCACTAAGGTAGACAACCCCAAAATCGTTGGGGACATAAGAGCGAGCTCTAAAGATTGACCTATAAGCATCCACATGGAAATGTGAGATGTGCTCACTGCCAAATCGGAAGAATTAGATCATTTAGTCAATAGTGAAAGGGAGTGAGTCTCAATGTAAAGTTGCAAGCTCTCAATGTGGATCTTTTGCTTCACAGCAAGGCCAAACAAGGACAACAAATCCCAGGCTTTGTAAGGCAACCATTTGTCTACACCACCTAATCCCAAACCTTTTAGTGCATTCTTCGGTCAATTCTCTACAATTGGGGCGCATGTCAGGTGGAGCATCCTCTTAGGAGGCTTGGACTTTGATTTCTCACAACATGTCGACACTCATTCCTCCTGTCCCAAGTGCATTTCCTCTTTTTTCAAAGTCAAGAGTTCAAGTAATAATATGTGACCTCTCTTTTATGTTCTCACATACTTGCATTGCATTTCAATGTCATCACCTCCTCCCCCCTTTTCTCCAAAATTTTGGTTGGTCCAAGCTACCTTATTTGTGACTCAACATTGCATTTGAATGT
The DNA here is from genome assembly GCA_964035585.1 of Polytrichum formosum. Taxonomy (NCBI): domain Eukaryota; kingdom Viridiplantae; phylum Streptophyta; class Polytrichopsida; order Polytrichales; family Polytrichaceae; genus Polytrichum; species Polytrichum formosum. The sequence goes on along the minus strand of OZ037935.1, from coordinate 42,888,486 downwards.
CAATCTAATCAATTTGTTGCATTCAATTATAATCAATCTACCAATATGCTCACAACTAAATGCTCTCAAGCTAGTCTAATTGGAGTTGTTGTCCCAAGATCTTGGCCATGCATGCAATCGAGGTTGACCCAAGTCACATGGGTGATGACCCCAACTTCCTACAACCAACCACCTCCCAACGCTCATGATGTTTCTAAATTTGGTCCAACATTGCTCCCTTTATGAAACCCATCGGCATATTATACTCATGACAAACATGAACATGTGGTAGAAGAGGCTACAAGCTCACAAAGATGTATTATAAAGGGCAACAATTTTTTTTGTCTTAATGGGCATTGAGCAATCCATGCCCTAGTTATTGCTTTTGCAACAATGGCAAAAGGGGACAAACTAATGACAACAAACGAAATCTTTGGAATATCCATCACACACAAAGATGCCAATTTTTGGGTGCAATCAAGCCAAGAACAGGATGAAGAAGGGTGTTTTGATACCATTGGAGGATGAAGAGTTAGCACAATGTGTATTGAAAATAGTGGGGATTGGCCACTATCTCTCTCTTTTTATCAATTTTGCTTGAAGGTTGCCAAAATCATGTAAGAGTGTGTGACACATTTCAAGCATGGCATCCCCAATCAAGGATGGGTGAGGTGGTTCTACAAAAGGCATCCTCAACTCTCATTGAGGTTGGCACAACCTTGGGAGACTAGGAAGACTCGTGGTCTATGCAAGGAGAATGCCATGAGTTTCTATGACACCCTTGACATGGTGTACTCATACCATAGTTAACCCCCCCCCCCATGTCACTGAGGAGATGTGAATGGAGGGTGTGTGGTCGTGGGCAGACCACAACCAAGCCATCCATTCATAGCGCCCCATCCTATGGTCTACGAAATTGCTCAGGCAGCCCGAAATAAAACTTCCGACGGATGAGATTTCAACAAATGAAAAATCAATGTTTGCAAGATGAACTCCATTGGGAACTTAGGGAACCCTTTGGGAACCTTCAAAACCCACACAAATGCTCTCATACAACCGGTTAAAGTTTATTTCATTTCAAGGTTGGTCATCAAAAGGGGCTTGGAGATGATGGCTAGTGCCCTTGATTCTACCTTTCGGAAGGAAGAGGTAGGAGTAGGAGTTTGATTCCCCCCGTTGGCATCATCTCCTCCACATGTCCTTTTAATGAAGGACTTAGCTTGAAAAATTTCATCCAAGATTTGTGAGTGGATGGAGGCCAAATTTTCATCCAACATGCAATTTTTCAAGCTCTACCCGAGGGGAAGAGAAGCTAGAAGTTGGGGCAGCATAAGAACCTTTAGATCTATCATACTGCAATCAACGGCCGAGATCTCCCCCCCAAATTGGAATGCAAATGAGTGGGGCGCAAGTTGGAGGGGACGATGAAGGGGGTGTTGTCATGGCAAGTACACACCATTAGTTCCAATGCGAGGAAGCACTGGAGTGTCTTGAGTTGTATGAATACCTCAGGGGAATCCATCCACAATTTCTATATGTTCAAGAAGAAATAATTGGGAAGTGCAGGATGGGGGCTTGCATGACGATGCAACCTTTTAATCCTTGACAGGGTCAACTTTCACGTCTCTCTTGAGGTTGTCATGCAACCAAGAAAGTCGGGTTTGGACCTTCTTACTATGCCCTCTCAGATTCGCCACACGCTCTAGTCCTTTGGCATCTCCTGTTTCAAGAGTTTCAAGGGTGAGTTTCGGAGCTGCCGAGACATATGGAGCATTGCCAACAAGGGCAATGTTGTACGCAAAGAGGATTTGGCTCATGAGGTGTCAATCTCTTTGCGAAGAGCATTGACACCCGTGACCGTTCTTGTCAATCTCAAGAGCGCCAACATTTGGCCTCTAGACACAACCAAAATGACAACAATATGGCGTTGCGTGTTGGAGAGAGGCACCAACCGAAGTTCCGGGCATGACAACCACCCCCATAGGTTCAGGGGTGAGACTCTTGAGAAGCGCACGAGCATCTTGGATGTTGTTGATGACTGTTGAAGTGGACGGAGATGAGGGCGGTGTACAAGAAGTGTGACCTGCCAAATGAGCTTGAGCAATGATGATGAGCACATACCTAGTACTCAATGTGAGGATACGAAAGTCATCCGTGACTCATTCGACGACTCATGCATGACGTGATTTTGACCTTGCCTACACTATTGGAGTCCTATTCCAAAAGGAGAAAATCAGATGCCTTTATCTTGTCAACAGCTTTCTTGGTTTCGCAATCGCGAATGTGATGGCCACGCTCGTCGCAAAATAGGCAAAAATCGTCATCGCTCGCTTTCTTGATCTTTTGGCCTTTGATCTGGTATCCGACGTTCTTTAGGGTAAGTACGCTCCTTCCCATGTTGGTGTTCGTACTTCTACTTCTTGGGTCGGAAGGTGGGTGCACATGCTCGGGCCATGTTGATGTTCTCATCTTCTTATTTTTATATCCACTCTTCAGATACAAAACTTCACCCACCAGTTCTTTTTCCTTGTCCAGCTTCACCTGCAATTCTTAATCCAGAATTTTGATTCAAGCTTGTCAAATGACGGTAGTGAATCTTTACCAGTTTGTGTTCTTGTGAATTATTGGTAATCCTTGGGCAACGACTGGAGCACCACTAGCACGATGAGATCCTCTGGATTCGAATCCACATTGTCTCTAGCTGATCGATGGTCTCTTTGACACCTTGCAGGAACGTTGCCATGCTCTCATCGTCTTGCATCTTTGTATGAACCAGCCTGCGTAGTAACATCAGTCTCTTGGATCCGGTACGAGGCGCATACTTCTTCTAGAGGTGACTCCAGTATAAGAAAGGGTCTTGGAATCTCGTGATGTTGCCGAGTAGCGAGTCCTTCACTCAATCGATGATTGCCTGCAAGGTTGTCGTCCTCCCTTCAACTCATCGTCACTAATGAGGACCGATGATGTAGGAGGAGTCGTACTATACACAAACAGTTTGTTTGTCACTAGGAGATTGGACATTGTAAATGCCCAAACTTAGTAGTTTGAAGGACTCTCGAATCTGTTGCTCGCAGAAGTGGATATCTCTTTTGCCTTCTGTTGGACGACATTTCTGCTCAATATTCTCCACGATCTCTCCGTCTCTATGATAGAGCCTGGTTGCCCCTTGTCTTGGGACGTAGCAGATTATGCTTGCAAGTCTGCCCTTGAGATCCACTACTCTCTCACAAACTCGTGTCTGTAATGATCATAACACTACATACTCATGTGTTCAAAGGTGAGCTTTGAACACATCTTGGAATGACGTGAGAGTGTACTTAGATGAATTCCAATGAGCCTTGGCTCAAGTTATATACAGTCAGGAGTGTGACCGAGGTGGCCCGATCCTACTAGGTGAAGTTAAACCTAATTGAGTTTTGTACATCCTATTGTAACTATAGGATGGAACAGGGTTACACCTATATTGAATGAAAGGCCAACAAACATGTGTTTTGATGAAACTGTGATATGCATGCATGCATCCGCCACATCGCCCGGGAAGGCGAAGCGGAATGGACCACACCACACCATTTAATATAATGTTGCACTTTGTGTTATTCCATAGTGTCACATGCTACACTAATTCACTAGTATCACGCATCCATGTTAACACTACATAACTCCGTAATATCACGTGCACTTTGGTTGCCACAGGTGTGATACTACGGAGTTTAGAGTGTATCAATGTCCAGGGAGATTTTTGGGCAAAACCGGATCCTAGGGTTTCCATATCCGATTGGTTACATGCTGACATCTTTCGGTTTTTCTTTCTTAAATTGGGGTATGTTCTATAAATTCCTTCAAAATGATCGGTGAGGTCTTGAACTTCAACCGGTTATTTCTCAAACTCGGCCGGTTCATCTGTAGCTAGTAGCCGGTTCTCCCCATTCATGGATATGTGCTCAGAATGTAATAATCATTCTAGGTTCGATTGCAAGTACAATGGGGATTGGGTGGGGGGGAGGGGGGGAGGGGCGGTGGGGGGGGCAGATTTATGTCACTTTGAGAAAGAGAAGCTTCAGTCTGAATTACTATAAATAACTTTTGCAACTCAACTCTAATCTTGAAACCTGCAATAACAATTTACATAATTCACAATTGCTATGAGGATGAATCAATTCCCAGTTTAATCAACAGTTAAATTTATCTGTGAAGTTGGAAGTGCTGCCACAAGTCCACACATCTTAGATAATTGGGCCTTTGCTTAGTCTTTTGCACTTCACAATAGACATTGGCCATACAAATAGCACATTAAGCAAGCATGATATGATGGGCGATTCTTAAATACACAAGTTCCATACTTTGCAATTTCTTTACCTCAATTCTTCATATTCATAAATATGCACATTAATTAATCCACTAGAATAATTTGGTCAACTTGTCTTAAAATAGCCAATGAAAGGCTATAGATAACTTAGGGCCGGTTCACACTATGGCCAAAGAGGAGACCGTCGATTTCCACCAATCACATTGCAAGAAACCAAGATTTCGGCCTCTTGACCTTTCACACTAGAGGCCAAAGTCCAAAGGCCGTTGCTCTCCAAAATGCCTACATAGCAGTACTTTTTGACCAAGGCGACGGACTCTCAAAGGAAGTTTGAGTTGGACATGAATGGAAACCCAAACTATGATCAAGAGGCCGTCGATTTTTTTTAATAAAAAAATCAAAAACTAACAAGATCTTGACCATTAGATTGGAGGGATTGTTTTGGACAAGGACTAAAGTGGGATGCTCCGGACAAATTATCACTATATTCGTTAATTTGAGACTTTCTCTTGTCTCAAATTAATATATGGACCACAACAACATGGTCTAATGTTTGGGTCGTCCTACCCAAACCATCTTGATATGAGTTCTTAATTGGGTTCTTGATATGAACACCCGCTTCAAAGTATTTGCATCTTACAACATTCTCCAATATCTGTGTGATTTTATCCACGTTCTTATATTTGTAACTGTCTCAAAATGCCGAAAAAGTCCCAAATTAACGAATATAGTGATAAATGCTATGGGTTTGGACCTTGGGCTTGGCCTTTGGAGGCTTCACACTATGGCTGCCCAAATCAAGAAGCCGTGGGAGTTCATGGCCAAAGGTTTGGACTTTGGGCTTGGCCTTTGGAGGCTTCACACTATGTCCGTCTAAGTTGAGAGGCCATGGGAGCATTTCGAGGTTTCACACTATGCCCGGCTAAAGGCTCCAATTCCTATATTTTATTGGCTATTTTCAGCCCATTTGTTTGGACTCAACAAATATTGGCCATTCAATCCCACGGCCTCTTGACTTGAACGGCCATAGTGTGATGCGGCCCTTAGAAGTTCGCTGCTATTCACCTTCCTTAATTACAGCCACGTACCCTGGCAACATCACTTCACAAAAGCTAATTTGAAATACCTTTTCAAATTTAGCCGGCCCTCCTGCTCTCCTTTTTCGTGGAAGCCAATGAAAATATCTAACACCTTTTTGTCCTAGTTTCCACCTAACCATAGTAACAGGATCCCTTTTCCATACACACATGCCCAAAAGCCACCCCCAAACTATATATAAATATACATTTCAACGATGTTGTGGTTCCAAGTCAATTCCAAAAGGGGTCCAACATGACCGAGTCAGACACTAAGAACTTAATGCACCCAAATAGATCATTACATCATCCTGCAAAGTCAGAGTGTGACCATCATTGATGTCAACAAAAGCACCATCTTACATGGGGTGAACAAGTCCCCGTGCAGCTCCATAATTGTACAAAGATACACCTGTACGAAGGTAAACAGAGTACGTGCCCACGGAGTACTCGTGGGAGCATAAGTAAGGTTAAGTGGACAAATCTAACAGACAAATTTAGTTCACAAATTATGAAAATTACACACAACGGGCAATGGCATCATCACATCTCTCTCCTGCTCTCTGCAGATTAGGTATGTCTACTTTTTCCCATGCTTGGATGAGCAGCAGCAGCAGCAGCAACCCATACTCCTCCACCTTGGCCTCCGCCTCCTCTGCAGATTTTCGTACATTGGACGTGGTAATACTACTGGCATCATAATCATCACAACACGTAAAGGGCAGGAAAAGGTATACAACACCTTAAAATCTCAATTTACAATGACATCCGACTAAAGATACACATGAACTCCATCCATTCTTTCCTCCTTCCACCCACACTCAGCCCCCACAAATTCGACTTCAACCCAGAGAAGTACAGACATTGTAGAGAGGACAACCAACACGCGTTGGAAATATTTTGTGCCCGCATTGAGACAGAGCATGCATTACCCTTCAGATACCGGTCATCTGAGAAGATAAAGCTGCACATGTCTAGTTTGTGATAGTGGGAGAGATGATGAACAGTGACACAAAAGAGAGTAGATGATGATGATGATGGTGATGGTGATGGTAATGGTGATGGTGATGGTGTTAGGGAAGTGACTAGCAGGAGTCAATTAACCAGAGTGTCGCTGGCGCAGGAAGATTGCTAATGTTTCTGATGGCAATCGAATATGACCCTGGCAATCAGGCTGCTCCCAAGTTGCATTTTGCAGTGAAGTTGGAAGCCAGCCATAAAGTGGAACATATGACGACGCGGCAGCTTGTTAATGACAATGATGGCTGTGGAAATTGGGTGTTGAGAAAAAGCAATGGATCCCAAAGTTATGGTCTCAAGAGGGGTATGTGGAGGAATGTGCTGGTAAGTGGTATTTTCCTTCACCTTGCTCAAGCGCCTCCAGTTGGCCCAAGAGGGACAAATCTGGGGTAGATGCCGAGAGGAACTCGGGGCCTCCCGGGAAATCGTTATAGCTACTGAAGCTCCCGTCTGAGACGCCACCATTACTTAGGCTGGTGCCGATCGTGAAGGGCAAAGAGGATGAGAAGTCCCCACTGCCGACTTTGTTGTGGTTATAACACTGTGCCATTTCAATGTAACCCAATCCTCCAGCATTGTTACCACCTAACTCCTCACCCATGCGTAAACTGCTCATTGACATGGCAGTCATCATGTTGCTGCCAGCATTGTTGTTATGGTTGCCCAGCATGGGCTTCGTCTCGTCTTGCCCTCCCAAGCTTTTGAAGAGCGAGAGATCCTCATTGTTTTTCAGCAACACGGCCAGATTGTTGGCAGCTCCTCTTTCCCCCCGCTGCCTGCCGGCATCATACTGTGCCTTCATCAGCCGGTCGAGCTCACTGGAATCCATTCTCTGTAACCCCAGGGATACCATCGGTGGAGTTCCTTGGGCTTGGGTCGTGGCAACGTGCAATGGATTTGCCAGCAGTCCCCCTTGACCGTTTCCAGCTTGCTGTTTTTGTTGCAAGCTTTGAAGCTGCACAAGAGTGTTCAGCGTCGTGGAATCAATCTGGCCACCACCTCCTCCACCTCCTCCCCCAAGACCCGTCAAGGGCATCGCAGGATTTGCCCGGAGGTTCACCCCTTTGTTGCTGGAGGACGCGGCTGGACGGCCACCTGGTTGAATCTGCATGATTCCTCCAAATTTCCCACCCTCTGACGCCTGAAACGAGGCGACAGGGTAAGGCTGCGGCGTAACCCCAATCAGACGCTTCAAATAGAGCCGGTATTTCTGAAAGGGAAACATATCACCTCCTTGATGAGATTCAAGATAACAAATATGAAGCAACGTGAAGGCCAGAGTGAAGAATGCTGAGAAACTCAAAACTCAAAACAGGACAGCATAGGACAGAGGAATACAGAAGGACATTGGGCAATGTCCCTTTATTTCACTCAGCAAGCTATACTAATGTCTGGTCAACAGACAGCTGTACTAAACATCCGATATAGTGTGGCCCACACTATTCATTATCAACCCACGCCGTTTTCTTGCAATCGCTGGATGGTAACTAAAGAGTGTCATAGACATTTGGTCCTACACGACAAGTCATGAAGACCACTCCTATTAACATTAGACAGGGTAAGGCTGCCATGTAACCCCAATCAGACACTTCAAGTGGAGCTGGTGTTTCTGAAAGGGAAAATATCAGCTGCTTGATCGGATTCAAGATAGCACACATGAAGCAACATGAAGGCCAGAGTGAAGAATGCTAAGAGAGAACTCAAAACTCAAAACAGGAAAGGATTGGACAGAACAACACAGAAGGACATTAGGCAATGTTCCTTATTTCACTCCTTGGTCTGATCAACAGACAATTACACTAAAGAACTGATTTAGTGTGGCCCGCACTATTATCATCAACCCACACTAATTGTCTTGCAATAACTGTGGTAACTAGAGGGGGTGTTGTATGACACTTGGTGCTACATGACAAGTCGTGAAGACCACTCTCATTAACATGACAGACCAATTTTAATGCCACACTAAATCAGATGTAGTATACTGATATTGGTGATGGTCATCTAACCCTTCCAGGGCAATAACTGTTCTTCCACTGAGTGGCTCTTAGTGTACATAGCTCGTCCAAAACCCATTTTCCTTATGAAGTGCAGAGCACTTTTTGAGAGAGACATGAGGACACAATTACATACTATTCTCGTTTTGATGATGCTAGTTCCTGTCAAAGCGTTTGTCTTTTTTTCAAATATCTATCTATAAATTTGCATACATTATGCATTTGTGACATCTCCCCCTACAATTGCATTGAAGAACAGTCCAGAGGAAGGCAAGGGCACTGATATCAAGTAGCCTTTTATCATATCAAGCTGATAATTGGTCACAGCAAAGTGGAATCTGTGAAAGCATCACTGAGCACCCAAGGCCACAAGACTGACTCAAATCTAGACAAAATAACACTTCTTCAAGTAACAAAGCTACAAGGTACTCAGTGATGAACTAAGATAAGTAACCAGTTCAGGGTTGAGTTGGTACAAACCTGTAGGTGGCTGGCCACATTTTCCCGTGTGAGACCTTGTACATTCATAATGTCAAGTATCCTCCTTGGCACAGCCCCTACATAACAAAAAGCAATTTATAAGATTGCTGGTGTCGCCTATGTGATGCTACACATTCTAGTTTCACAATGCATGTTCCAACATTTCTTACTTAGACGGTCTTGGTTTATCAATTGGATCTGAAGACAACTACACTTCTAACTTCTAAAAGAGACAAATATGAGGATGGTAGCTCAAATGCTCTGATGAGACCACATGGTACCAAGGACAACCTTCTAAACAGACTCCAATTACACTACCAACCTCCGACCTAATGAATGACCTTGGATCAATACCTTTTGTCTCAGAGATAAGAATGACTAAACAAGTCTTCGTCCACTGATAATCACTACCTTTCTCAGATAGACCCCTGGTTTCTAGTACCAAAAATAAGGAAAGTCTTCAATAATACCTTAGATTCCCCTCATTCTTCACCCTTCTGAATTTAGGTTGATAAGTGATGGAATACTAGTGTTAAATTACTGACAAGTTCCCATAGTGCACACCCTGTTCCCTTCAATTTTTCCTGCCTGGCTAAAAAGAACCCTACTTAGCAGGGCCGGCCAAGTAAGAAAAAGGATGCTCTAGAGAGGAGGATTATTATAACTTACTGTCAACTCCAAGCTGATGCACAGCGTTAACAAATTGTTGGTGTAGCTCCACAGACCAGACAACCCGAGCTTTCTTCAGGTTATTCATATCCTCCACCACCTGATAGTCATCCTCCATCTTTTCCTTTCGTTTCCGGGACGACGTTTGTTCATATTCTGTTGGATCTGACTCGAGGGGTTTAGCAGACTCGTCCCACTCACCAGACAACTCTTCCTTGGGTGTGTCTCGAGGAGTCACCCGTTTACGAACCACATGTTGCCAAATGTTTCGAAGCTCCTCCAGGCGCACAGGCTTCAGGAGGTAGTCACAAGCACCGTGGGTGATTCCCTTCATCACCACATCAGTTTCTCCATCTCCAGACATCACTGAGACCAGCAAAAAATTAATTATTTGATTAATTCAGGTTCCAAGAAGAGATTTACCTGGAACATAATAGAGTTATCTTTTGATTCAATGGGGACTTTGGTCAGCAGTTTGTCGTTTTTCATACAACATGTTCCATGTTTCGATAAGTTTTTAGTGCAAGCTTGGAGTTGGTGTGAGGGTGTGAATGAAGAACATTCTATATTGCTTCATTGAGGGCCAAACTCATTTTGGCATGCCAAGACGTGCTAAAGTGAGTTTGGCCCTCAATGAAGCAACATAGAATGTTTCTCGTTCAAACTCCCACACCAACTCCAAGCATGCACCGATGATATGGAAAGTGTTGTATGCAAAAAACCAACTCCCAACCAAAAGTCCCATTGAATTAAAGGAGAACCCTCATGATGCATCCAAGTAATACCTACAAAGGGCCAAAGTGGCAAAGACCCGGATACCATATAAAGTGCACAGTCACTACATCTGTAAGGTAAGTAATTTTGATGACGTCCAAACTAACCTACAAGTGATGCCGTCATGCCATGAGAAACAATAAAAGTTGCAAACAGAATAACTAGTTGAATTTCACTGAGCTGTCAATATAACCAGACTATGGAAATCTATTTGGAATGACAACAACTTACTGATCACAGGAAGGTCTAACTCCAGCCCAATGGCTTCAAGTAATTTGAAGCCATCCATATCCGGCATATACACATCACTAAGTACAAGATCAAAGTAGCTCCTGTTTTCTCGCAACATCGCCAATGCCTTTGTGGCACTATTGCATGTCGTCACTGCAAACAAGACCCAAGGATCACTAATCAGATGCAGTTTTAAAGAAGCAAAAGTTATATTGACACCAGTATTTTCAATCATAAGATTTCCAACAGTTATCATGTCGTGTCTTTATCAATAAAATGTTTTTTCTCTCTGCAACTCGCAAATTCAGAGGGTCAGTTTTTGCATGGCTTGCTAGCTAAAAATGGAATTCTGAAAGTATAACAAATCCGGGTGATACAATGTGTCAAATATCACAAACACAAACTTAAGCACCCTAACCTTGCAGACTTTGTATAACCACAACGTACTGGCACAAACTTACTCTTCCACTATCTTAGCCCAGACTTGTAAGCTTCATGTAGAGTTCAAGCAACCAGCCATTCACAGGCTCCATGTTTTAAACAGTAAATATAAAGTGCAACACCAAGCCATAAGTAGACCATATACACAGATTTCTTCGACGAGACATTTGCTCTTGCTTAACTAGGTCATAGTTCAAGATCCATAAGAAAGTAGATATACATGACACCAAAGCCTCCAACAAAAATTCCCCTGCCACAGGGGCAAGCACAAAAGGAGCTAGGCATTCTTCGGCTCCAGAATTACAGTAGGTAGTGGGATTCAACGTTCTTTCAAGACACCCTTGATATGCAGCTTAATTCATTCTAGCTTGCGCTGAATGACCTTTGACAAAATCAATGTGTCGACAAAAAACACACATGGAGGTCCACATCCACCAGAAATAAATTTGCAGAATAGGTTTGGAGGGCCGAAACACACCAGTGTATTTGCATTGAGCAAGCATGCGCTCGAGGATCATAAGACACAGGACGTCATCATCCACCACCAGCACCTTAAGGCCTGCAGGCGAAAAACCCTCAGGATGCGCCAACCTCTCCACCCTGTCCTCCATAGCCTCCACACCCACTTTCTGAGGCTTCATCATGCCCATCACTTAGCCTACAAACCAGCTGCCTCTTCAGCTACTCCAATTTCTTTCGCACATCAAAACACTACAACTGTAACAACCCACTCCCAAAACAACCGCAATCTGTTGAGTCACCTCCAGTTGGTGCTCTTCTCATATACCTTCCTCAACCTAAGAATGCACGCAAGGACCTCTGCAACGGATGGCGCTCCTCAGAAAATGCAGGCATTTCTTTCTGTGACCTGTAGAAGTAGGTAATCTATGACCAAACCCTTGCCAAAAAGTTCCTTGGATTGTAACAGAACTTCCAGGTACACAGATCAGTAGCAGCCCCTCAGAATAATGCCAGGCTTGCACTAGTAATGCGCGGTTAGTTGAGCATTATGCAGGAAATCCGAGTGAGAGTGAAGTTAGGGATCGAGCCGGGACGTGACATCACATTTTCTGCAAGAAAGAGCTATGGCTTGTCAGAAGAAAAGATTAGGCGCTGTGTGCAGATTTCCTCCATAGCCACACCAATTGGGTCTCCCAAAGTGAGCACTCTCACAGCACCCTTCATCCTGGTCCCTTGGTAGATAACTATGGGGGGGGCTTAGTGGCCACTGAATCTCCAAATCTCTCAGAAATGGGACTCTCGGTGCCACTTTTCCCACCTGGGATGCTTGAAGAGCACTCACTAGACTCTCAAGTTTCTGACATGGTGGCCGCAGAAAGTGGTAGACAGCAACCAGAGAAACAGAGAGAAAGTGGTTCCTCCGAATTATTGATTCTGCTAAACCCCTTCAAATGGCCACGTCCAAGCTTTGCACAAGGGTTGATCCTTGGCAGTGTTGGTAAGGTCACAGGGCCGCAAAGATGGCCGGACAGGAGTAGTTGTGAGGGTAAAAATCTACTGACACGGAGAAAGAGAGAAAAGTTCGCTGAAGAAACAGATTCCGCTCAAACATGTAAAGGAGAACAACACGGTGACCCTTACCCTCACCACACGCACAAACCCACACAAAACTCAACCTTCAACCCCCCAAAAACACAAAACGGAAACTCAACCCCAATAGGTAGACTTGGCTTAGAGGAGCCGCTGGGCCGCAGGCTCAGCAGAAAAGTTGGGGGGGGGGGGGGGGGGGAGTTAACCCCGTGGTGATGAGAATCAAACTTCGTCACATCCCCATCCCAAGAATGCACAGAAACCAAGGCAGCCACAGCCCAAACGGAAACCAAAGCAGGCTAAGTTAAATAGACAAACCCCTCAGTGAATCCCTTTCAACTCGACATGGCCACCGAGGAACTCCACACTAGTACTAACTCACAGATGGCGTTCTCAGAATGTGTAGTGTGAGTCTGCACCAAAGTCGGTCCCTGAAGGAACCGGTATGGTTGCAAGGCAGATTCTCTTCCGAGGCAAACTTAACCCTCCTTGTGCTGCAACAACATCAACATGAACAACAAGGATGTGATGGTGGTTCCTGAAAGCAGGAGGAAAAGGGGGGAGACTAGAAGGCAGGGGATGGAGTGGAGGAAGAACTTGACAAGGTAAGACCCCAACTTGAAAAACACATGAAGCAGCCACAGCAGCAACAAAGCATCAGTTTCACCTGCGACGGCAGGTGGTCATCTTCTTATTCCTCCTATGACTCCATCACCTTTTGATCATCATCAGCTATCTCACTTGACTTCATAAGTTCGCACTCGCTTCAACAAGCAGTCGGTTCATTATTTTGGTGCCTTTATTAGCAGCGCCCACTAGCAGCATCGTCTGGGCCTGGAAATCGACTGTTTTAGCAAACTGCAATGCGGCAGAGTAGTATTGTAGGATGAAACTAAACTAGGTGGGGAAAGTAAAGTTGAGGCCCGGAGGCCCAAAAAGCGAAAGGTGGACAAAACCACATGACATGATGAACTGAAAGCCAGCCACCAACAGTACCCCCTCCAGTTTCTACTCTCCCTCCTCATATTCCTCCCCATTTTCCAGCAGCATATTCTCCACCAGAATAGAAGTTATCTGACTGCTTCATCAGAAACTGGGATAACTGGGATCATCATCATCATCTTCTCCTCATCCAAAAATGATCTCAGTTTTTAAGCAAACAACTTATAACTTACTCATCATCACTCAACTGGGAATGCGGCTGCAGCCAGGCCCAGGAAGGAGGACTCCCTCATCACTGCGTCAGCCAGTAGTCTAGATGTAAAGAGTAAGTACTACAATAGTAATGTTGTTACTGTAAGCGAGAGAGCTGAGATCCGTGCCTATAAATGGAAAAAAAATCCAGCCGAAATGGCAGAAGGAGCAGCTGGTGGTGAGGAACCCAAGAAAACTCCGCTGGATTTCTCCCACCACCACTCTGCCTCTGTATCATCATCAATTTACATACTAACCAATTCCACAAAAGTGCTTCCTTTGGGTATAGTAAATAAGGTCATTAAGGTATGTGGGTGTTATTTGGTTCTCTTTCATGTTCTCCAACTTCCACCAAATAGATTTACACAACAAAACTTGTGTTGCCTTAGCAAATCTATGATGAAACATCTACAAAAACCATATTGAAAATTGGACTTCCCCTGATTTAGTTATGGTTATCGGAAGTGCGTGTTTGTTGATTTCTTAATTGGATGCGTAGGTCCTCCCAATGGTGTTCACTATTGAATGTAGAGCAGTTATTCATATTTGACGACGTAGTCCAGTCTCGTAAACGTGTGTCTTCACAATGTTTGCTCTTTGATCCTTACCAACCCACATACCAATCAAATATGAGGGTTTGATTAAGAAAACAAGCCACATAAAGTCCATCTACCTTAGTGTGACTATGCAACACAAATTTCTCTGACATTTCATGAATATCCTAATGCTTTCTTTTACTATTGTTGTAATATCTTATCAATTTTACTAGATTAAAGTAAATTAGTACATTATATAAGTAAAAGTACAGTTCCACATGTCAAAAAAGTGAGAATTTACTCTATCTCAATAACATGGAACCACAAGTCAACGCAATAAGTCATATGATTCAAAAGGTCACACTACATTTATGGTATTTAGTGTCACGCACACTATTGACAAGTGCTCTAAACTAGATGCCTAGATTTCTCAAAGTGCCACATCTACTAATTATGAACATGATACTATTCATCAACATATTATGTAACTTTTTGAAGTGAAAAATATTTACATTGTGACATATAGTGAGCACATTGGGATACTTGAGCTAATAATTTTGCAATTGAGAATTCAAGGGGAAGGTATTATTGAGCGTACTAGTGGCAAGTGTCATGTGTTATGCACTTTAGTATGCAAGAGGAAGATATTCTTGGCCATAGTAATGCCAAATGTCACTCATGCACAGCTTTACTCAAACCATTGTGTAAAATAGGCATACACCTCGTAACACTACTGAACATAAGCATGCCAATACATTAGTAAGCACACTTGAACATCAAGTGTCATGAGGAGATATTTATGATGAAGTTGTTGATATTAGTGTAACCTGCATATAACCCCTTGTGTAACCTAGCATAAGCCTCGAAATAAGGTAAGTGACACTATTACACATGTGACACTAAATACCATAAATGGTGTAATGACCCTAGTTGATTTATAAGTTTGAGTCAAGAAGAGAGGAAAAGAATCAAAAATAACAATGGAATTGTTTCATCAACTCGCTACTTTCATCAAAAGACATGGACCACTTCGAGAGGGGATTGTCGCATATGAGCATATGTCTCATCCATCCAACATACGAACTTGACCCCTCCCCCCTCTTATAAGATGAAATTAAATTGATTTTAGAGTTTGAGAAGCCAACAGGCTCGTGGGACTAAAAGTACATCAAGATGGTGTCGAGCAAGCTAGTTTCCTAAATTAGTGGAGTGCTATAGCCTCCATGAGATAGAGGCTAATATCAACTTGATGCCCCAATTGGTAGAAAGACTTGAGATTGCCTAATATTACATTCTCAAATAGTGAAGGGAATTTGTCTCTAATGGAATTGGATAGGAGACACTCCAACACAAAGCGTGCCTAGCTTCAACCACATTGTAAGAGCAAAAGTGGCTTAATATGTCTCTAGGGATTGGATAGTGGACCATTGGCTAGTTTCAATGGCAATTTTAAGATTTGAGGTGCAGTAAGTAACAATGTTTTTGCATTGGGATGGTGTCAACGGTTTCTTCAGCTACAATCCACATCATAGATTAGAAAGTCCTTGAAGCAAAGGCAATCTAATTTCTTCATGTGAGGTGGAAAATTTTATAATCTTTAGCAAATCAGTCTACTTGAGAGCATCAAATGCAATTCTTGGTGGTGTTGGGATGTGTAACGTGTATTACATATTTATTGTTTTATATTTATTTACAACCTCTCATTCAACTGGGACTCCTTTACTATAAAACTAGAGGCGCTACCCTGAGTGCTCTAGCAGTCCTAAAAGTAAAGGGAGTTAACTACTAGTTGATGACTGTGGTTCTACACGTAGTTCTCCCACGTAAGTAGGGACCACTAGTTAACTGCACTTAGAGATATCCTAAAGGCATGGGGGAGAGCTCGTTAATATATATTTAACTACCACTTAACTACCAGTTGGAGGTGGCCTCAACTGCCAGTGGTACTTGTATATAAGCTCTAAGGTTGGGTGGAACATGCCTCTTGAATCTCATAATATTTGAGAACGTTACATTGGTATCAGAGCCAGCGCTCTTGTACCTTGTTTTCATTTGGGTTTCTATTAACTTCCGCTGTGTAGTTGTTATGCTGGTAATTTTTCTGGAGGGTGTTCATTTTAGGGGGTCATAAATAATTGGTTTTAGTGATCACTGCTAAAATCTGAAGATGTTTTAAGTCAGTGGGGTGGAATTATAGTATTCTGAAACCTGGGTAGATTTATGCACGAAAAAAGGTATAACTCCTAGACAGAAAATAGAATAGGCTTGAAATTTGGTGAGATGATTTGTGTTTAGTCTTTCTAGTCACAGTTAAAATTTCAGGTCATTTCGAGAAAGTCAGAGGAAGCTATCCTATTCTGAAGTTCTTTTGAGAGCAACATACGAAAAAAGGTATACCTCCTAGGCAGAAAATCAGATCGGGTCGAAATCTTGGGGCAAGATTTCTGAGTAGGTTGTTTACTCGTGGTTAAAATCCCGCAAAATTTTTGGCATTGTGTTTTGTGTGTTTATGTTATGGCCATCGAGGATATGGACACTTCTGCACCGTCAAGGGAGGATAGTCCTCCCCAGGTTTTTCCGATTGGCACATCCTCTTCACCGAGTGATGCAAGTATTCGTAGTTTGGTGGTCCAAGCTATTCAGGATTACTGCAATGGGAAATTGATTGATGACTTAAGTCAATTTCAGCGTGTAGAGCAGCAAGGTGAAATAACCTTCTCGATTGTGAACACGCATTCCAATCGCTTGGAAGCATTGGAATGCCAGGTCCAACTCTTGAAGAAGTATAATGAGGGGGACCGTTCTAAGTCCACCACAGCTGTTGGCAAGCCGGAACGGTTCAAGGATAAGTCCAAAATTACCATTCTGGCTTGGCTCAACCAGATGAAAAAGTTCTTGGTTGCACGCCAGATTGCTCCTGAGGAGTGGGTCACAATTGCGTCAACATATCTGGAAACCAATGTGTCACAACATTGGGATATGCTTGCATTGGAGTTGGCAGCGGATAAGAAAGATCCGCAGCTCTGGGATAACTTCTATGATACATTACTCACTGCTTATGGCAGTGTCAATCAGGAGTTGGTAGCCCGGAACAAGCTTCGTGTTCTTAAACAGAAAGGTTCTGTTGAGGACTATGCAAATGAGTTTCAGCAGTTGTGCTCACACATTACTAAAAATCATGTCTCCCGGGGAGATAAGATTGAGAGATTCATACCAGGGCTCAAGGAAGATATCCGCAAGAAGGTCTTGGTGGATCCTAAGGGCGATGGTGGACCATGGGAGGATATCAAGCGTCTCATCAATTATGCTGTGACAATTGATGCAACGTACACACAAGATGCAAAAGGACGGGACAATGATAAGTCTCATTCTGATGTACCGGTTGTCAAGACCAATGGCCACACAGGGCCGATTAGAGACAACAAGTCTCGCCGCTCTGAAGGCCGTTTTTCCGCCTTTTACAAGAAGAGTAAGCAGGGTAAAGGGGAGGCCCCTTCGGCAAGAAGCACTGACAAAAAGGATGGTCTTTGTTTTCAATGTCACAAGGAAGGACATTTGGCTAGAGATTGTCCTGATGGCAAGAAGAGTGCTGAGCAGCAACCTGCCAAGAAAGGCAAAAAACCTTTTCACAAGTCCGACACTTAGGCAGTGGGCTAGTGTCAGGACCTGTTCAAGTTTCGGAGGGTGTTTTTGATTTGCCTAGTGATGCTTTGGAAGTGATTCAGGGCTTAGTCAATAAGCAATTTAATGTAATCGTGTCTGATATTTTGAATAAAGACATTATTTTGCCAACTCCGTTACTCCCACTCAGTGATGTGTTAGATGTGAACTCCAAAGTTTATGGAGCGTTCTCATTGATTATACCATCAGTGGATGATTTGCAAAGTTTCTTGAAATCTTATTTGCACGGTAAAGAGGGAGCGCCCTATGAGACCGGTGCTTGTTTTATTGTTGACAAACGTAAAGCAAAAAGTCTTAAGAGAACTTTACCACGATTTAAATTGGTCCATCAATTTGAATCAAACTCAGTGCAGTGGCATGTTTATTTGGATGAACCTAGGCCACGTGTGCTGAATCAGCTCACTCTGTCTTCTCAACTGATGATGAGTTTCTCAGGGCAAGTAGCTCATCAAGATGCATCTGTATTAATGGATAGTGCCGCATCACATTGCTTTGTGAGTTCTGGTTTTGCTAAGACCTTCGGGTTAAAAGTGAAAATGGCAGTAACACACTGGTATTAGGCAATGGTGATGAAGTCCAAACGGACGGCAAGATTAAAGTTCATGTTAGAATACAGCAATATCAAAGCCAAATTACTTGCCTAGTGGCAAAGTTAAGTGAAGGCATTGATTTGATATTGGGCAATGATTGGCTAGTGCAGCACAAGGCACGCTTGGATTTTGCATCTGAATGTTGCGTGTTGTATAAGGGCCGCCGTAAAATGACACTGCATGTGAACCCAGTGCAATGTCAGAGTCCAAATCCCCATAGACTCACTGCCATGCAGTTCAAACGGTCAATTCGGAAGGGAGCAACGTCGTTCCTAGTTCAGTTGACCGCGGTTGGAGACGACATAGAGGACATAGTGGCAACACCTTATGCCACAGTGTTGGAGGAATATGCTGATGTTTTTCAGCCCATACCTACATGGTTACCTCCAGAGCGGAAAATGACCCATACTATTCCTTTAGAGCCAGATGGCAAGCCGCCATTTAGGCCGATCTATAGGTTGAGTCCTCTCGAGCTGCAGGAGGCCAAGAAACAAATCAAGGAGTATTTGGAAAAGGGATGGATAGAGCCTAGTTCATCGCCTTATGGGTCTCCCATCTTGTTCGTCAAGAAAAAGGATGGAGCGCTGCGAATGGTGGTGGATTATCGGGCACTTAATAAGAAAATGGTAAAGAATCGTTATCCGTTGCCTCGTATTGATGATCTTTTTGACTAGTTAGCCGGCTCTACAGTATTTTCATCTCTTGATTTGGCACAAGGTTATCACCAGATTAGGATATCCGAGGAGGATGCTCCTAAGACGGCGTTTAGAACACCGTTTGGTCATTACCAATTCAAAGTATTAAGTTTTGGATTGACCAATGCACCAGCAACTTTTCAAGGAGTAATGAATCGTGTTTTTCACAAGTTCATTGGAAAGTTTGTTTTGGTATATCTGGATGACATCTTAATTTTTTCAAAGAACGAGGAGGAATATGTCAGTCATTTGGCACAAGTACTTCAAATTCTACGAGAGAATCAGTTTTATGCAAAGATGTCTAAGTGTCATTTCGGAAAGAGTGAATTGCATTATTTAGGACATGTTGTTGGCAAGGAGGGCATCAAGGTGGATCCTAAGAAAATTGAGACTGTGGCCAAGTGGCATAGACCTCTTGAAGTCAGACAATTACGATCCTTCTTGGGGCTTTGCAATTACTTCCGCAGATTCATACATGGATATTCCACTCTGGTTGCGCCTTTGACTTCTCTGACGCGAAGCAAAGTCAAGTACATTTGGACTGACGAGTGTGAACGCGCTTTTGAGAATGTTAAGTATGCTTTAACATATGCACCAGTTCTGACCTTACCCAAGTTAGGGGAGCCATTTGAGGTCGTTAGTGACGCTTCTTTACTCAGAGCAGGGGCCGTCTTACTTCAGGGAGGTAAGCCCATTGTTTTTGAGAGTAAGAAATTTTCTCCCGCTGAGAGAAATTACACTACTGGTGAACAAGAACTTGCAGCAGTTGTGCACGCCATGCGAACCTGGCGGTGTTATCTAGAGGGTGCAGATTGCACGATCGTCACAGATCATAACCCTCTGGTGTATTTAAAAACACAACAGACGTTATCAAGGCGTCAAGCTCGGTGGTTGGAGTTCTTGGAGCAAAATTTTGTCTATAGATGGGTGTATAGACTAGGAAGGATTAATATGGCAGATCCTCTGAGTTGGAACCCACTAGACCCGGGTGACCAGCCAGCCTTGATGGCACCGCGGTCTGCTCCAAGTAATTCGGTCCTTCAAATGGTGGCTGCAGACGCTAGGCGAGGTGATCCTATTGAGCAAGACAACAATCCGAAGGGGTACCCGGAGTTCGTCAGTGATCAGCAGTTATATCAAATTATCATTGTCGGGTATGCTCTTGATCATTGGTTCTCAAACCCGCACAATCTGAAACATTTTGTTTATGAGAATCACATCTGGTGGTATGAAAAGGCGGTTGTGGTTCCAGATGTGTCATTCCAAAGATCGAATATCAGGTCATTTTTGCTCCATGAGTATCATGATGCAATGTATAGCGGTCATGTAGGGGTAACTAAGACGTATAAGAGGGTGCGAGTAAACTTTTGGTGGCCTGAGATGCAAGGGTCCATCAGAAGCTATATAAAATCTTGTGAGATTTGCCAAAGGAGTAAGGCCCCTACTCTTAAACCAGCAGGCCTTTTACAACCATTGGAGATTCCTGATAGAAATTGGGAAGTAGTGAGCATGGATTTTATCTCTGGATTGACTCCATCTGCTAATGGTTATGATGCCATCTTTGTGTGCGTGGATAAGTTGTCCAAGATGGCCCACTTTATGCCAACCACCACACACGTTAATGCTGAAGGTACGGCAAGGTTATTCCGTGATCATGTATATAAGTTGCATGGTCTACCCAGGGTAATTCTAAGCGACAGGGACGCTAGATTCACAAGTAGGTTTTGGGATGCGTTGCCTGGTCTTTTGGGGACAAGGTTGGCCATGTCCACCGCATTCCATCCTCAAACTGATGGGCAGATGGAACGGGTAAACCGTATCCTGGAGGATATGTTGCGGCATTATGTCAACCCAGTGCAAGATGATTGGGATGAATTCCTTGCAGTGGTTGAATTTGCATATAATAGCTCTTGGCAAGAGTCTGTACGGAATACTCCGTTTGTCCTGAACTATGGTCAGCAGCCCCGGACACCAATTAGTGGGAACAGCAGGTGTCAAGTCCCTGTTGCACAAAATTTTGTCGAGCATATGACACATGTGATTGGCGAGGCCAATAAACATCTCATTGCTGTGCAACAACGACAAAAGTTCTATGCTGACAAGAACCGACGAGAGGTCTCGTTCGAAGTGGACCAGCAAGTGCTAGTAAGTACTGCCAACATTAAGTTGAAGGTCCCAGGAGCTCGAAAGCTTTTACCAAGGTGGATTGGCCCATTTCGGGTGGTGCAAAGGATAGGGGTGGTAACATACCGCGTGCAACTGCCAGATACATTTAAGATCCACGATGTCTTTCATGTGTCATTTCTTAGGCCTTATGTGGCCGATGGCAGGGTACAGCCTCCCCCTCCGCCAGTCTTTGAGGAAGATGCATCTTATGAAGTAGAACGCGTGCTTTCACACGAAGATAAAGGGTCTCGTTCTCGCCCCAAGAAATTCTATCTTATCAAATGGCTCGGATATGCACTTGAGCATAATTCATGGGAGCCCGAATGCAATTTGAGTGTAGAAGTCCTCAAGGAGTACTGGGATGCGGTAGCAAAGTCGGAAGACAGGCTCACACGCCATGGTGTTAAGCGTGACCGCGAAGCCCCAGCTGCGCAAAAAACGTTTGAGGCGGAAGGTATCTTTGGGGTAGGTGCCTTCTGTTCTTTCAGGCTTGCACAAGATCCTGTAAACGGGGTGTTATTATTAACTTGTTTCACCCTGCCAATTGGCATGGAGCATGGTACAGATACAGATCCCATGGCTCGCTTAAATTAGTGGTGGTCTTGACTATATTTGTTTTGATGCACTACGATTTGGGATCATTCATGAACGCGGATGTTCATTCCTAAGTGGGGAGGTGTGTAACGTGTATTACATATTTATTGTTTTATATTTATTTACAACCTCTCATTCAACTGGGACTCCTTTACTATAAAACTAGAGGCGCTACCCTGAGTGCTCTAGCAGTCCTAAAAGTAAAGGGAGTTAACTACTAGTTGATGACTGTGGTTCTACACGTAGTTCTCCCACGTAAGTAGGGACCACTAGTTAACTGCACTTAGAGATATCCTAAAGGCATGGGGGAGAGCTCGTTAATATATATTTAACTACCACTTAACTACCAGTTGGAGGTGGCCTCAACTGCCAGTGGTACTTGTATATAAGCTCTAAGGTTGGGTGGAACATGCCTCTTGAATCTCATAATATTTGAGAACGTTACAGGATGTCACGAGTTTCCCATTCAAACATACCCCATGATGCCTTTGATATGGTTGTCATTTTGTGCCACATGTCAATCCTTGTTCGGCTAGATGTCAAGCAAGTAACATTGCTTGACTGACCAACCAAGAGGAGGGTGAGTGGGCAAAGCATTGTTGGAAACCTATAGCTAGCTTAAGTGCATCTAATTCCATGGGAAAATCTCTAGATTTGGCCAAGAAAATATGGTAAGTTGTCGAAGTACGCACTTTAGGGTGAGACATCATATGTATCTTCACACCCTTCTCAAAGACCTTCCAATGATGATTTCCCAAATCACCTCCCCAAATTTTTGCACCATATGTGAAAGTTGGAAGCACCAAAACCTTCGTAGAGAGGATTTGAGTTCCCAACATGTGCCTCCATCTATTGTTTCTTTCCTTGAGGTGGCCTTCAAGGGTTTCATACTTGAGATTCGTTGCCTTTTATTTGATGGTTCAAAGTGACCATATGAGTAGATATCAATCCCAAGGTATTGATATCCATGGGTTATCTCACTTTGGCCTTTGCATAGGCAAAGTGCTTCTTAGTTTAAATTCCTTTTGGTTTCGGCCAAAGATCATGATCTAATCCTAGATAAATTAACATTAAGACTAGAGGAAATGAAAATCTTATGGAGCTTGTTGAGGAGTCTTAGTAAACCTACTCCCGATTTGAAGAGAAAAACAACATTGTCGGCATAAAGGAGAATGGAAAACATTATGTTAAATAAACACAAAGAATCCCCGTCAATCTTGTCCAAATATATCTCAAGTTTATCAATGTACATGTTGAATAGTGCAAGAGAAAGGACATCATTGTTTAACACCAATACCCATAGAGGGCTCCCTATTTCATCTTGACATGTGCCAGAATGTAGTTTCCACGTGGGATACAAGTGGGTCGTGGCAAATGTGAGCATGACACTTGGCAAAATTTGAGGGGACAATAAATAAGTTGTGTCGGAATAGGGGAGCCCTCTAAAGTTCATACATGACTTCACCATGTGTGTGACCATTAATTCGTATTTTTGGACAAAATGTGGTATATATGGCTTTCACATCTTGTTGTAAATAAAGTGGTACACCTACATGTTGGAGGCGCTCCCAAAACTTGTGACATGGAACCGTGTCAAAATGAGATCAACAAAACAACAATAAAAGGCCTATGCTTACACATATCCCTTAAAAAAGTGCTCTTGGTCCTTCAAGGGTTAAAATGGTCCCAGTCCATTGTGCACATTATCATTAAACAAGGTGAAACAAATTTGGACCTAATCAACATCCACTGATGATTTCCCCCGCTTTTGTTAGCATCATTATAACCAAAAAAAAGGGTTGCGATTAATATCTTCTGATGCATGTAATTCAATGTTAATATTTACGTCGCTATAAATAAAAGTAACGTTAGGGTTTGGTTTATACGCCGACATGAATGGGAGCCCGTTCCTCTATACCGTGTTTATGTGTTACCAAGCATCACCGTAAGGGTACTTCCTTCCTCTCGGAAGGTGGGCTCCTTTAGTTCTCAAGAAAAGCGCAGCACCTAACATCTAGGGGGGTCTACAGGGGGTTGTTTGTTATCTAGCTTCCTTTTGTTTAGTACTAGTATGTGAGGTATTTAATGGCGATTTGGTGTAGATGTTTCATAAGTGTTTTGATCTCATTTTTGGGTATTTTGAGTTTTTCTAAATCTTTAATGGGTTGTTCGTGAATAGCCCCTCTAACACCTGTTGTGATGGTGATGAGAGGGTTGACTTGCCAGCAAGTTGTTCGAAGTGTTTGTATGAGTGGGTTGTATTTAGCAGCTTTTTCACTACGTGCAGTATTTGGGAATCTGTCATGGCCATCCACCATTTCAAGCTTCGAAACGATGGCCCATCCGAATGAGATAACTCCATGTATCATCTCGACCGGCCTCAACTACATTGAATGTGCAACCAGGTTGCCCTGCACTAATATATCAACATTCCACACTATTTTGGCCATTCACATTCACAGTAGAGAACACATGAATTATTATGTTAATGTGGTTCGTAAATGGTCAATTAAACAAAGGCATAAGGATGTTGTTATATGGTGTTGACCCAATATAATTTGCATGAATAAAGAAACAACCTAATTGCGCACATGAGTGTAGATTGCTTTGAGATGTTTAGGAATAATTCTAGCATCAAGTTAACCAAAAAAATCTAAATCGTCAACCACATAATATTTTAGGGTTTTTTTTCAAAATAAAGAATAAAATTTTATCAGATGAATGAGGGGTACACTCTTACACTCTAAACTCCGTAGCATCACACTTGTGGCAACCAAAGTGCACATGATATTACAAAGTTCTATAGTGTTAACATGGATGCGGGATACTAGTAAATAAGTGTAGCATGTGACACTATGGAATAACACAAAAGTGCAACATATTAAATGGTGTGGTGTGGTCCACTCCACTTCGCCTTCCCGGGGGATGTGGCGGATGCATGCACCAACATTCAACAAAACGAAGAATAAGAAGAAGAAGGTGACACTCCACATATTGACACATGGCGCAATGCAAGGGTGTGGGTTGACTTATTTGGTGGTTTGCATTAATGACAAAATTCATGATAAAAGGGAGATGCCCTGGCCACACCGGCGGAAGGCAAGCCCAACCAGCCTCCCGGGGTGGCCGTTGAAAAAGGGCCCCGGCTGGCTTGGTGTGGCAGCCCGCCATCCAGTGCAGACCATCATCTCGCCGGCAGGGTTTGGGGCCCCTGCCCGACACGAAATTAACCTACCCGGCCGAAAATATGGCAAACGACCAATGTGTCCCTCGAAAAATAAAAAAGGTGCGGGGCCTGGTGCTGCCCGGATGGCCCAGCCGGGCAACTCCCCCTGCTGGATGGATGCAGGGGGCCTGGCCTGCAGCCAGCTATCCAGCGCCCAACCCCAGCTATCAGCTAGTTGTCGGCCCAGCTGTCTGAAAATGTCGGGGCCCACCGGACGGGGCGGGCGGGCTGGCTAGATGGCCCAGCCGTCCGGCCAGTGTGGCCTGCCCAAGAGAAAGGTGACAATAAGGAGTGAGACTTGAACTACGCATATCCGTTTCCTAGGGTTTCGGGATATTAGAGAGTGAGTGACATTATGGAGGTTGATATTACGGAGTTTAGGGTGTATACAGTAAATCCCTCTCGCCAGGGACCACCACGAATCCCAATAACTTGGATTTAGTCTACTCCCATTATTGTATACAAGCGTACCTCTCATCCATCCAACATAAAAATAAAAAATAAAAAACTTCATCCCCTTTAGGTTTGTTGTCGATTGATGTGTGGGGAGATTTTTGACCATAATCGGTCAAAATCCTAGTTTGTCCATGTCCAAATGGTTATATGTTGTGATCTTTCAAATTTTCTTTGTTGATTCAAAGTACTTTTCCGAGACTCTTCTAAGATGATCAGAAAGTTTCATGAAATCTTGAACTTCAACCGGTTCATCTATAACTAGCGGTCGATTCTCCACATTCATTGTTGCCGATTCATCTCAAAAGACCTCAAGTACACTAAGTGGGGGGTCTTTGAAGCGAATTCCGATACGAAACCGACTTACAACAAAGAGGGAGACTGAGGGGCTGATCACACCAGCCAGTTCTGACACCATCCGTCGGCATCTCCGGCTGTAATAGTGTGAAAAGTGGTGGGCCAACATCTAATTCTCAACATAATCCCCAGCAATTTCACGGCCGGAACCGGACGGAAAGTTTGGTGTGATCGGGGCATGTGTGGGCTGCATAGCACACCGTTTCAGGGCTTTGAAGTTGGATGAATGAATGCGAGGAGGTACGCCGATCGTGTGCGATAATTCCCTCTCTCCCAACAGGCTAGTAAGATAGCAGTGGTAGTAGCAAGCTGCAGCCGGCCAATGCACAGGAGGAGCTACTGCTTTGCTTAGTGTAGGAGTGGGGCTCTGCTCTCTTCTGTTCTGTTGTGTTCTTATCTTGGATCATCAACTCCTTTTGTCTGTTCCCGGACTCGGGCAAGCAGGAGTAGGTAAGAAGTTACTGCTGGACGAGCCCCAAAACCGTCGCTCGATCGGAACTCCACATCATTTAACCTAACTTATCTCACCTTATCTTCGGGCCACTTCACACACAAGACTGAGAGCCCACGACCATCACACTTCAAGCACTCTCATTGGTGGCAAAGGCGGAGCCGGTCCAAGTTCGCTTCGCACTACACTTGAGGGACCAACGGAGCATGTGAATGCAAGATGGGTGTCAAGTCTACATGGATTCCTACATGGTATCGAATGGATCATGTTTCATGGTTACTTGGACTATTCTCAAAAACCACCTCTTGGAGGTAGGTCTAACACAAAACCGGGAGACATGTCACTCCGAACGCTCACAACCGTTGGTTTATTCTATTTTATCATGTGTGAGGACCCGCATGAATAGAATTTTGTTGAAATAGCATTCGGTTGAGGGCCTACTCCATATGACTTCACACTACACTTGAGGGTCCGTGACCATAATACATGATTTTGGAGGTGTCTTGAGACGGCCTTTGGACACTTTATTTTGGGCTCTCACAATTTCATGGTCACAGCTCTTGGCTTGTGTGTGAAGTGGCCCTTACTTGCCAATGAGTGGGGAGAACCGCTTGCTAGTTACATATGAACCGGTTGAGTTTGGAGAAATAACCGGTTGAAAATCACTGATCATTCTAGAGGAATCTAGAGAATATGTATCTCAAATCAATAAAGGAATACTGAAAGATCACAATGTGTCATTGGTTGGTATTTGGAAACACTAAGATTTTGATTGATTATGTCCAAGAATACCCCCGGACATTGTTACTTGCAACTCAGTCAAGTGCTAAGGAGTCTTGCAGAAAGCTCAAACTTACCCCCTCCCCCTTTACACTAGAGCTTGAGGGCCCTTGACCCGTGAATATGCAAATTATGTGATTGGTCGAGAAGTCGGAGATGGTTCAAGTTCACTTTCCACTAGATTTTGAAGGCATGAGAGACTTGAAAATGGATGAAAAATCCTACAAGGCAGCAAGTAGATAATGTTTCATGATTTACGGGATATTGTGCTAGGGACATCCAAAAAAAGCGGGTCCAACACAAAACTAGGAACCGTGGCAATCAATTAAATTGCCATTGGCTCCTAAAAAAATTATATTACCATGGTGGGGACCCGAACCCGAACATATATTGCAATCCCTCATCATGATCCATTTTCACTTCTACACTAAGATCTAGGGCCCATCGATTGCAAATTTGGATATCTATTTCCCAATTTGGCCTTTGGATGATTTTCATCGTCACGGCTCTTGGTTTGTGTTTAAAGCAGCCCTAAGTTAGCAGCAACTGGAGTTAGCTGGTGTGGATGATGATTCCTTCCTTCCATCCATCCATCCATCCATCCATATATTCATCCATATATTCATCCAATGCTTAACAAGTGGGTAGTAAGTACACCACCCTTAACTGAAGGAGCTCGCGAGCCACTGCAAAACCATATCTTCTCTCTTTCTCTCTCCTCGTGAGCAAAAACTGGAAACCCACACGCCCATCCACAAAATTTAATTAAGAGAAACAAAAGTGCAATGGATTCTTATTATTTTTAAATAACACTAAAACCGCACTGCACTCCATTAAATATTTTATTTAGTGTCATATGGGATTTTTATGTCACTTTGGTAACCCTTTTTGATGACACTTCTTGCGAATCAGTTTACAAATATTGTCATCCCAATTTACTTTCAATTCATCCGCTTTTGGGTACATTATGCATCCTAACATTTATGTAATGAATGACTATCATGGATAATTTAAATTTGGATGAAAAATCACTTATTAAGTGACAGTAACTACAATGTTGCAAATCCAAAATGTCCAATTCATTTGTACAAGGAATGGCAAATAATGTTAGGTTTACATTTAGTGTTGGTGACACTACATAGGCAGTTTACAATTGGAATCAAGCAAGACAAAGAGAATTGGTGACAATAAATATGATATTTAGTGTAGCACTCAGTGGCCTTTGAAGGGAGAACTTATATTACCACCAAACTCAACCAGTGAGTGACATAACATTATTCATATTCATAACAATGTTTTGTGGGACTATAAATAGTCCACGGAATATTCCTCATATTCGGCATGAGTGATGGAATATTCTGCATAATATTGTCAGTCCCGGGACCATTCACGGTTGGGGTACTACTTTTGGGACAAAGGAATTAAGGACTTTGTCGCATTGGATCTTGACGTTTATTATGATTTACTATTATTTAATTAATAAAATTTAAATAGATAAGTAGATAGGTCATAAGATTTATCAAGAAATATATTATTTGATATTAAATAATGATTAGATAGGTCATAAAACTTGTAGAGAGGTCATAGGGCTTGTTTTGGCCACATCAATGGCAATTTCATTATTGAAGTGTACATCGGAGGTGAATTATTTCCTGTTTTGCATCCTAGTACCTTGGTATAAGTGTCATGTATCCATACATATATTTTATTATGTCCAAATCTAATTTTAAACGTTCTTTTTTCATGTAGCCATGTTATTGTGTAATTATGGCCATGTTTGGTGTCATATGTTAAGGCTATACAATTGGTATGCAATACACTTTTAGTTCTATTGGTACACAATTGAACGATAGGTGTGAGGAAGAAAATTGGGATCACCCTATTCCTTGTAAATTAACTTTGTCGGTGTACTCATTATGGAATACTAAATGTAGGTATGGTCCAAAGTATGCTCCACAATACAAATCTAAGCACACCGACTATGTAAAGTTATCTAAAAAAGTCCTTAAATTGTTAGACACCCAAAAGTAGTACCCCAACCGTGAATGCCCCCTCCCACAAAACATTGTGTATGGATATGAATAATGTTATGGAGGGACAATGTTATGTAATTAGAATTATTGATGGATGATTGAATATTCTAACTACATGTATCATTGTGTAAGCAGAGAATGACAAGAGCTAGACAACTCCCAGTTGAAGATGGATGGACTGGAGTTAGACAACTCCAGATTGACAACATGTGCGCTGGAGTTAGACAACTTCGTATTTAGTGCATTGGGATTAGACCATTCCATATTGAGAACATGTGCATATGAGTTTGACAGCTCTCGATGAGGTGCACCGGAGTTAGACCACTCCGTATCTAAAAAGATGCATGATATTCATTGGAGCTAGACAACTCTCAATGGATAGATAAGTCTAGTTGGAATTAGACAGTTCCAACTATAAGATTGGATGGATGAATCAAGTTGGAATTAGACGGTTCCAACTTGAAGAATGGATGGATGAATCCAGCTGGAATTAGACAGTTCCAACTGGAGGAATGTGATTGAGCTGGAAGATGGAAGAAGGTTCTAGAAGAACCAAAGATAAAAGATTCATAGTAGAACTACAAGAGCTATGAATAGAATACTTTTACTATATGTGAAAATAGTAAGTAAAAGTAATGCCTTTGGTATATAAGAAAGCTCGGGGGAGGAGAGAGGATCTTTTTGTCTCTCTCCTATGGTCGGGTGGTTGAGCTTAGACCAAGACCTACTTGGTCCAGGATTGTAATCAGACGCTATAAGGAAAATAAAGAGAGTTCTTGAACTCATCATTTGGATTGATAGTTGTTGTTGTGAAAGTTGGTGGCAAATCAGTAGAGCTTTGTTACAGACAAACTATACTAGAAGAACCAAAGAAAAGAACTGGTAAATATACGTTTGTTTATGTTGAAGTAAATCTAAGCACGTTGCTCCAATCATGTTCAAAGGTCCCCTTGGCACAATGATAGGGTAAACTATGTACCTTACAGTAGGTGGATTTTTTATCGTTATTAATAGAAGAACCAATACTTAGCCAACCCATATTTGGTGATAGGTAGCCATGAGTTGCATGGCACATCAATTGTCATGTAACTGGATGGAAAGTACTAAGTGGGGCAAGGGATTTCAAAACACTTGCAACCGTTTGACCTTCAAATGCCTAAGAAGCCAAGAAGTGATTGCGAGCATTTTTCAAAAATATAATTTCATAAGGTAAACCTTAAAATTTCATTCGAAATGTTTTCTTCCACTTCGAACTAATAAAGTTTGACACCGTCTAGGGCAAACTAGTTGTCTATTATCATCTTTAAGATATAGCCTTGGAGCGATTAGAGCCTTCATGTTTTTCTTTGTTATAAGATTTTCTATTTGGGGAAGTCACAATGTCAATGACATGAATATAATTTATTTTTTCCACCAAAATGTGAAACTTGTACATTTGGCCAATCGCATCAAATATCAAGCGATTTTGATTCATCTTGGAGTTTATATTATTTCGAGTCATAAAATGTTTCTAAAGTGATTTGGTGGAGAATAAGGATATTAATCCTTATTCGAACCATATGGATGTGGTCTAAAATCAACTCTCTGAGACTTCATCTTGTATGCCAACTTTGAATAAGATCTTTAATTTATATTTTATAGCACATCTTTGATTGAAGCTAAAACCTCCCAAGTTTTTAGGGGTCAAGGACAAATGCATCATGTGTTTTTTTTAAAATTAATCTCCTCCTCTTCGTTTGCAATAATTAGTAACAAGGTAGAAGTCTCAAGTGCCCAATTTTGCCAACGACCCAATTATGATATGTATTTCTTGCTTCAAACTGGATAGGTACATGTTTTAAAAATTGTTGGTTTTGTTATCCTAAGAAAGTTAAGGAGAAATTGGACCATGTCGGTTGAGAGGGACAAAAAGTCAACACCCAACATTGTCCGCTTTGAGGATGGCCTATGTAACCAACTTACATCTCATAAAAATCTTACCTTTCGTCAATTGTATCTAGATCACATGATGTTGGCATACCATGAATTCAATTGCATCAAAATCTCCTCATGGAATTGGTTTACTTTCCAGCATTTTCATGAAATTTGGCAAACTTATTATGGAAATTTAAAGTGTTCATTATTTGCACTTCAATCTTGACATGTGGGTTAATCTTAGAGTTCAAATCCAGGAAACCAACTAGTCATATTGGTCAAGAGCATAATTTTGGACCCAAGGAGTGTACAATAAAACGTGAGTCTAAATGAAGAGAAAAAAGAAGTGGCACTTATGCGGCACCAATTTCTTGATGGTCCCAAATGGAAGAAATGCACCACTCGATACAATAAACCGAATTTCAAATTTTGTACCAATCTTGAGATTTCAAGTAAGGCTCATGAAGGGGTGTTTTTGTACCCCAAAATTCTTGGACTGGATATTACCTATCCTAATGGTGGATTTACACTAGGATCCAATGCCAAATAAACTCCAAAATTAAGTGATCTTGTTGACTGATAGCAAATTTTTGGATCCAAAGAGTTTATGGTAGGATCCAAATCTCGGGGGGATCACACCCCCTTACATTTTGTAACCACGTGCGATAATGGGGTATTTAATGGGGGGATATTTATGCACCTCTCAATATTTTTTCCCTCCCTATTTGTAGATATAAAGCTACTTTGACGTACTTTTTAGCACCCTATATTTATTTGTAATTGTTTAGAGAGACTAATTTTTGGTACCATTTTTTTTTATAAATTGTACAAGTACCAAATAGTGGACGGAATACTATAGCTTTGCAAAATCGACTATGTGAGCAACAAACATTCTATACCATCCATCTTGTCATTAAATTGGTTTCAATTAGTTATACCAATCCTAAACCATTCAAAGTGCCATTCAAAACACAACCAATAGCACTTGAATATTAATTAAAGGGTTACCAATAAATATGGAGATAACAAAATGTATAAGCTAACATAGACAAGTTGTAAACGCAAGACCTCCTACCCGAACGCTTCACCGTCTTGGCGCCACCGTGCTTGCCCAAACCCTAAGCAAGCCTTACCCTAAAATCACTCTATTGCAAAACCCAACAGCCGTTGAGAAGTCACAACATTCCTTCCCAAAAAAAATCCCACAACATTTCCCTCCATACTAACACGTTTCATTCAAATTTGGATAGAAACTACACACTTCTTCATCCAAGTAGTCAAACCCATAATTATTCTATTGATCCTACTACACACTTTTGGGGGGATCCAATATCTATAACCCTATTTTTTTCTACTGAATACTAAAATGGAGGAATTAGTCACCACCCTATTTTACATATAACCATGTAGGGGACATATTTCCAATGCTATGGTAGATCTAACGAAGTTATAAATTTTACCCTCAACGAATTAAATTTACCCTATTTTTTATCTCACGTGGTTTCTAAAATTCCGATAGTCACCTCCCCGAGATCCAAATGCAAAGTAAGAAAATCGAGGTGATGGTGATGAGGCATAATTTTCTTGTCAAAGGTGAGCAATCGTCACTCAAGAGAATACTCTTCCTAGTTTGAGAAACTATTGTCCAAGCTTGGCTCCAACCTCAAGTCTAAAACTAAGGTCCATGAAACCCCAAAAGGTTGAAGTGAACATTTTGTTTGGATAATCACCGCTACCTCACAATACCAACACACACATTTATATCATATCTTCTAAATTTGAGCATGCGAACAATTGACATTGCATTAGAGAACAAAGCTTCTATATGTATGGTTAGATCGACCATAAGAAGTTTTGACGAGCTTGTGAAATGGACTTATTTATTTTTAGACAACTTTGCTTCGATCCTAGGGATTAAGGGGAGTTTTGGCCCTGCGATTCTTGGACATGGACCCTAATGCACACCCACCATTGAGTTAGTATTTCAATTATAACTTTCAAAGGTTTGTATTTTTATCACGAAGGCTTATGCGTGTAGGCGTCACCTTCTTGACATGTTGATTTGCATGTTGATAAGATGTAACCATTTTAAATTCTTGAATCGGGTTCATAGCATTACTAAGTAGGCAGACCATGGTCTCTTTCCAAAGAAAGAGGCTAGAACTAAAAGAAAACACTCCGAATTTATAGTTGCTTGTCAAAAACTTCACAATACATAACCTAAGTGCTTCCCATAGACACTCCCGGAATTAAAGGAGAATTGTGCTCGCTAGATACATGGTCCCACGGAATACAACGAAGGAGCCGAGCAATGTCATGTTGAACAAATACTTAAGGTCACTTCACACACGAGACTGAAGACCCATTGCATTCTAAAATCTCTCATTGGTCAAAAAGGTCGAGACTGTCGAAGTTCACTTCGCAATAGAAGGTGAAAACTTAGAAACCCGAAGAAGTTATCATGAATAAGAAGTCTACATTAAATCATGCATGACATACTATGGATAAAGTTTCATAGTCTCTCAAAATTTACATCAGACCCACCTCCAAGAGGTAGACTTGACACAAGCTCCGACAGACCATGTCAATTAAACAATTGGTACGGCCTTGGAATGATAAAAGTCGAGAAACCCTCACAATGACATGGTCGCGGGCTCATGTGTGAAGTGGCTCGAGTCCTTGCCGTCCGGGGGGGAAAACTTTAACAAATCTTAAAGTTCCGCGAGGTGCCAGCAGGGTGACGTCCCGGGAATCCAAGAGCATCAGCCAGGTGGCCGGTCGAAGAAACTTTACTATCAGTATTGTACGTGGCGGCTGAAGCTGAAGGACTTGAAATATCTACAATAATGCACGAACCAAGATGCCGGCTGCACCGGTGAAAATCCTCGGCAGGCTCACAATGAAATTGGAATTATGATTGATGTTTATCAAACTAAGGCCCTCTTTACACTACACTGTTTTTTGCATTTAGTGTGAGTTACTATTTGGAGTTACTCACTCTTATATCTTTTTACTATTAGTGTAATTTTTTTATCACGTAAAGTTGTTAATGTTCTATAATGTCCAACAACCCAATTCGACCTTCGTTGGTAAAAAAAAATTGCATTAATAGTAAAAAGATATAGGAGTGAGTAACTCCGAATAGTAACTAACACTAAATGCAAAAAACAATGTAGAGGTGAGAAGCCGTGGAGAAAACCTCGCAAGGGCCAGGGCTCATCCTTGAGAAGCCAACCTTCGAACTTGATGGCCTTTGGATATAGTAGGGGTTGTCACACCTCTTTCTTCCCATTCTCAATCTTCAGAGAATGGGGACGTGGCACGCTCTCCTTGAAAGGCGGAGGCCCATTCTATGAAGATTGAGAATGGAGAATGGAGAAAACTTCTTCTCATCCACGGGTGAAGAATGGAGAATGGAGAAAACTTCTTGTGTGAAAGTTTTACCGCAAAGCTTCTATTTTTCACCTGGGGTCGCTTCTTTCACCGCTAGAGGTGCTTCTTGCACCGCTGCTTACCACATGTTGACTCACGGGTAATTCTCCATTCTCCATTCTCCACAGGCCACAATAGGGGTGTCACACCTTTCTCCATGGAGAAGCTATCCTATTGGCTCCTCTTTTTCCTCATTCTCCATTCTCCATTCTCCGAGGAGGTGTGACAACCCCTAGTGTAAAGTGAGAAGGGGTCACAAAAATAAAGTGTTCATTTTTTAAGTGGCCATTCTGAAATATTCTTAAAGAATAAAAATGAATGGTTGTGAGAATTTTGGCCAAACGGCCTCCCGGATTTTGCGTTAGGCCCACCTCTTGAGGTGGGCTTGACGCAAAATCCGGGGCCTTGAAAAATGTGCACTTTTGTTGCCACGAAGGACAAAAGTGTTGTCCATGTCATTTTCTCCTTCTTCCGTCCCTTGGGCTGAAAATTTCGGGTGTAAAGTGACATTCTTTGGTCTTCTCGATTTCTAGGCCTCCTATTGGCTAAAATTTCTCTCCTCACGGCTTCTCGCCTCTAGTGTAAAGAGGCCCTAAGGGCCGCTTCACACTATGGCCGTCCAAGTCGAGAGGCCGTGGGGTTGAATGGTCAAACTTTGTTGAGAGTCCAAACAAATGGGCTGAAAATAGCCCATCAAATATAGAAATTGGAGCCTTCAGCCGAACATAGTGTGAAGTTTCCAAAGGTCAAGCCCAAAGTCCAAAGGAAGAAGGAGCATCCCACTTTATTCCCTGCCCAAAACAACCCTCCAATCTAACGGCCAAGATCTTGTCAACTTTTGATTTTTTTAATGAAAGAAAATTGACAGCCTCTCGACCATAGTTTGGGTTTCCATTCCTGTCCGACCCAAACTTCCTTCGAAAGTCCGTCGCCTTGGTCAAAAAGTATTGCCATGTAGGCATTTTGGAGAGCGACAACCTTTGGACTTTAGCCTCTAGTGTGAAGGGTTGAGAGGCTGAATTCTTGGTTTCTTACAATCTGATTGGTGGAAATCGACGGACTCTCGACCTTAAGCCATAGTGTGAAGTGGCCCTTAGTAACTTAGTTGATTACTATATTTCTTATTGTACATACACTTGGAATCACGACTTGTCAATAACAAAAAGGGTTCCAGGCAGCATGTACTTGTACTTAATACATACTAAGCTACAGCAGTGGACGTACTATACTACTATCTTACAACTTCATTGCTAAAATCATCCATCTGACAAACTTTTTTCAAGCTTTCTTTTGACTGGTCTATTATTGGAATTTTCAAATGTTCAGGGCATAAAGGCATACTATAAATAAGGAACACGAAGGTAAAGCATTTTCGAAGATGTGCTATAAAATGCCAAATCTAATGGTTCCAATAGTTCTCGAGAGAAGTAAAGTCGTGAGGCACCACCTAAGGATCACATCCATACAGTTAGTTAACCCCTAATTTTCAAAGTAACCCATTTTGGGTTGATGGATGATTTATGCCCTACATTAATCCCACTTATCTCATTCATCTGTAATCAAAGTAACTATAAACATTTGGTCCGAGACGACCCTAAACTATTGGATGATGGTGGAGAGATACCCAAATCTTAAGGAAGAGGTTGGCGGTTCGATTCCCAGCTGTGAAATCTCCTCTCTACTTGACAGAAACTTGCCAGGTGGTTAACTACCTCCTGTGCTTTGGTGTTGACATGTCGGCCTTCCGTCTCAAAAAAACTATAAACACTCGGGTAGGTCATTCTGTTGTCATGTTCCTCTTTTACATAAGAATAATACAATCATGAATATTGAGACGTCGATATTGAGAACTTTCAAACTTTGTACATTACAAAAGCTTTACAACCTAAACACAATATTGTGCTTGCTATGCGCTCGAACCACTTGACCATAGGAGAGACCAAATGATAATCCTCTCTCCTCTCCCAAACTCTCTTTTATACCCAAAGGTACTCCTAGTCTTATCCATCCATAGTATCTAAGAGATACTTTTAGAAGTCTCATGTCTCACTAAATGTAGACTGAAGATTCTTTATCTATATACATAGATCACTTCACTGTACGATCCTTTCTTATCATTTGGCTCAATCACAATCTTCTAGTTTGAACTGTCTAATTCCAACTCGACGCATTCATCTATTCTTCTAGTTGGAATTGTTTAATTCCAACTTGACTTATTCATCCATTCTTCTAATTGGAACCATCTAATTCCCACTTGTTTTATTCCTTGAGAGTTGTCTAGCTCCAATGAATAACATCCATCCACTGGGAGTTGTCTAACTCCGATTCATATCTTCTAGTTGGATTTGTCTAACTCCAACACAAAGATCTTCCAAAGGAAGGTGTCTAACTCCAATGTACGTGTCTTTGATTGGGAGTTGTCTAATTTCCATGCACAATTCCTTCAAGGGTTGTCTAGTCCTCGTGCACCATTCTTTCTTGGATTGTCCGAATCCAAACATCATATGCTCACATGCTAAGTACAACAAAGTATGGTTAGTCTTTCTTTCTTGCATAATCTAACATTAAATCTTTTAATCCGGGTGTATCACATCTATGATATTTTGTGCACCACATGTGGTTGAGAGGTATTTGTGTGAGGGTCTTACCTCCAAGGCACAAATTAAAAACTCCCTATAGTAAATTAATTCTCTAAAATGACCTATTCTAGTCCACCCTACCATTAGTTAAATTGTTAATGTTATTGCATTTTTTGATAGTCTAGATTCATTTTAACTCTCAAATGTCAATTCAAAACTATAGGGAGCATTGCAAAAATGATGCCAAAAAACATGGCAAAAAAAGGCATGATGCATACGTACCATTGCAAGTGCACAACTTCAAAGAGATTCAACATACAAGTGCAAGAACATGAAGCAAATCATTCCAAGTTTATAACAAAAATGGATTACAATTTACAAGTCTCAAGCTTACTGCTTACAAATCTCAAATATATCGCTTATCTGAATGATTTAAAAATTGCTTACAAGTCTCAAGTTCAATGAGTTATATATACAACAATTGATGCCAGGATTTGCAAGATATCATGTGAAAGGATGAGGAAGGGGTTCGTGGAAAATGCTTTGCGCTATACATTGTAATTACCTATTGCATAAACACTCATTTTTGTGTTTCACGAAGAATAATCGTCATTTATAACAAATTATGTTGCAAATCCATGCAAGTGTTCAGTTTTAAAGTGTGCTATAGATTCCTTTAATTACTTCCTACATGGTTTTCGTTCAAAGTTGTATTATAGTTATAAGTTCAAAATTGCTAGGATTCGCTTCAGCCCGCATATGGAGCATGCATAGACGATCCTTATGACAAATTTTCATATCTAAAAGGGTATGATGCATATATATCATTGCAAAACCTGCGTAATGAAATATATCATACAAATGCAACACTTCAGAAAGGCACATTGACATATAATTATAACAAGATGAAGCATATTATCCCAAGAGTATAACATGCATGAAAAATGCAGCAAGAAAAATTATGCAAACAATTTTAAGATTGCATTCAAATCTACAAATTTAGGGCTCAATTTACAGTATCATCACACGTCACAAAAAAATGTTGGTTTTGCCATGTTTTCCATTGTCTCCTCCAATCGCATTGTGACATTCAATGTGAAAGATCTTCACTACTTCTAGACCATTCGAGTCATAAAATTTAGCACTTTGCAATGGTCTCCATGCGATGACCACTTTGAATCTATGTTCATCTTCTTTGCATATTAAAGGTATCTCTCCCACACATCAATTGGAATAAGATTTGAGTTCATATGGTGGTCAAATGAATCCGTAATTCTTGTGGAACTTGTAACCCTAGAGCTTCTAAGAGGCTCCACGAGTTGTTTTTTTTATTGCCCTCCTCAATCTTTGGAAACGCCACTTGGGCTGGATCGGAAGCCCCTCATGTACATATCACCGTAAAGAATTACCCCAACAAATCATAAACCCTATATGGATTTGTTATAGATAATCCCAACTTTAAAGTGACTATCTCCCAAGTCAGAAATCCATCTTACAACACGCACCTAAACTTATGTTCAAGCAAAACACCAACTATCATGAACCCTAAACGAGCTTCAACATGGAAGAGCTTCTCAAATCATCTCCCATGACACACCAATCTTGGTAAAGTGGAAATGAAAGTCTAGGTATTGGCAAACAATTGAACATGACAAGGAAGATGACCAATAACGAAGGTTGGGAATTTTCATTTTTTAGTGGCATTTGATGATGCAATTTTCATCCAGATACTGTGAAGCATGTGTGCAAAAATTAATCCTAATCAACATAAATCCAAAGGTCCGTATCTTGAAACCTTGTGTTATTTAATAAAATACTTGAATGGTCCACATTCAAAGTTTATCTACCTACTTGTAATAGGATTATCTACTTTTAGTGGACCCTTAATTATGTGAAAGTCTTTTATAATTTGAAGTCAAAAGAGTTTAATCCTCCCTATATTATGTTGCACATTTTTTTTTAAATGCACCAAGTGACCTACGCGGGTATAAACATCAAGCCAATATGGATATCTACCCACATACACATGAGTCCTACAATTAGGAGATGATCAGAATGTGGCAAAAAAATGTCAAAGTGGAAAGTGGTCGTGTTTTTGTTGTGTTTGTAGAGGCACCAGCAAGCTCAAGGTGCCAGCAAGAATAGAGCCAAGGTGAGAGTGCCGGGAGCGAGCGAAATCAAGCAAGCAGGGGCGAAGACGCGGGAGAGCAGTCCCGGGTAAAGACCGGGTAGCGGAGGAGAACCGGCAGGCCTCGGATATGGGGAGAAGACAAACCAGTAGGGCACTGAAGGCAGGCTGGAGCGGGCCGGGTATTAGTAGGGGCGAACTGGCAGTTACTAGTAAAGCTCCAACGAACCAGTTAGTGGCCGAGCTTAGGGCCAACCCGCATGACACTTATAACTAGTAGGGAATTAATGTAAATAGGACCATTTTGAGAAGCGTAGGGGCACGGTCCTATTCCCGCTTTTGAGCACATGACAATTAATTAGCTAGGTGATATGAAAAGATATGTAAATGGATATTACATATTAGACTAAATAGATTTAGCCTCTATGACTTAAGACTTTAAAATCAGGCTAAAATTAGATACAATGCTATTTTGAGCTAAAGCTAACATTTACAAAAATCTCCAAATTCCTAGATGTAAGACACTATATAAAGGGGCCAAGTTAGGTCCCCTAATATACTTCATTCCATTCCGAATATTCTACATGAGTGTCCGAGTCTAGTGGCACGCATTGGTGCAAGTTACTACTTAGTGGCACGCGTTGGTGCAAATTACTACTAGTGGCACGCGTTGGTGCAAGTTACTACTTAGTGGCACGCGTTGGTGCAAGTTACTACTAGTGACACGCGATGGTGCATAATTAATAATTAAGGCACACGTTGGTGCAAGTTTACATAAGGCACGCATGGTGCACTCGAGTTGGAGAGTTGGAGAATTAGCTCTCGGGGAAGCAAGCAAATATACGACCGAAAGGTCTCGCACGAATTAAGAAATTACTTCGAGGCCGGTTAGGGAAATTCTACACATGCACGTTCATTGAAACTTCCATAATTGAGCTTCGGTCAAATTATAAATAAATACAAAAATAAGAAGCGGATGACCGGGGGGGCTAGCAAAACGCCCCATAAGCAAAACATGTGGTTAGAAACGAGAGGCCGTCAAATTTGGAGGAGACACCTAAGGATGTAAAGGATGGTGATTACCTCTCTTTCCAAAGTGCATTCGGATTTGAGATAATCGACAAAGGGAATCCACTCGAGAAGTACCTAAGACTATCAAGTGCAAAGCAAGCAAGAAGAGATAATCTAAGGGAGGCTAAACCTTCTCCTCGCTATCATATCCCCTATCCTACTCCTCATTAACCTAAAGGTGATTCGAGTAATCAAAGGGGGATTTCACTTAGGGATTTAGGCCAAGGCCATGATTTGTGGAATAATCTAAGAATGGCCAAGTCACGATCTTGCCACCAAATTTCTTATTCCACTATAGGGAATTTGGGGTAATAAGAGGGATACTTTGGAAATCACTTATGCCGACAATTATGGATTATGCCCATAAAGAGGTTATGAATCGGAATGATATACTTCTATGATTAATGGGATAAAAGATTAAATGACATTCTAGGTAGATTTAAGTTAGCGAGGGAATATGCTTACCTCATAAGCAAGATTTCGAAGGTTGGTTACTAAATAAGTAGGAGTCTTATTCAAACCATGAAAGATATTGTAGAAGAATGTTTACCCTCTTGAAACACTTAACCTTGACATTAGAGTTTCAGGGGAACATAAACTTGTAAACTTAGGTCAACAACTCCTTGGGATTTCTTAAAGAGCATTGAAATTATATATTACAAAATTAAGATAACAAGAAAGTACAAACACCTTCACGAGGATAAGAATTTAAGAAGGACTAATTTTGGTAGGAGTGACTTCCATGTAAACCGGTTCAGCAGCGGGTTACACCGTCTAAGGCTGGAAGGTTGAAGGTGGCCTCCACAGTGTTGAGAGCTCATATGAGGGGGTTGACTCCAATCAACGGCTGCCACTGCAATGCAAACTTTGCATAAACATTGATGATCTTTATTTTGATAAAAGTGAATTTTTTTGATGTTAATGTGAAAATGGCCTTTGTGCCCACATCAATGGTTCATTTTAATATTTGGACACTTTCTGTTTTTTAGGGAATTCTTTGCATACATGGGTTATAAATACGGGACATGCTACATACTCCAAATGCAAGGTAGCTAGCCTATTGTTGTTTTTCACATTTTGTCAAGAGAATTTGTGGAGGTGCTCAATTATTGAGTTGTTCCCATCGATTGGATAACACAAGCATTCAACTCATTTTCAAGGTGAATTTAATTGGTCAAGTCTTTTTTGGGGGGATTAGACAAGGTATTTTCTTGAAATTTTATTCTTTCAATTATTATAATCTAAAAACCCAAAGGGTTATTTATGCTTGTATTTTCCTTCAAAATAACTAATCTCCCATGTTTCAAGATCCTATAGATAAATCTTATTTTGATGTTAAAACTTGTCCATGAAAATTCCAATACCAACATTGAGTGGAATTCACTCAGAATAGCATTTTCACATGCTTGGGAAATTAAGGGCTAAAAACAAAACATGTAGATTTGGTGTCACAATTGTTGAAAAAATGATTTTTCATAATGTGCTTGTACATTGAATACTACATACAATATTGACGTGTTACTTATAACTTCATTGCTAAAATCATCCATCTAACGAAATTTTTTTGATTTTTCTTTTGACTGCTAATCAATATTGGCATTCCCAATTGCTCGTGGCTTGGAGCATGTTCACTAGCGGCACTAGAAGAAATCATGTCCATAACAACCACCTACAATTGGGCATTGCAACATGGTGGGTGCAATAACTACCCTATGCAACCAAAAGCAAAGGTTGACCTCCATGGGATCCAAGTTGGCATAAATTTAATGTCAATTACCTTCATTGTGTGGGATGTGAGGTGGTGAACAATGCCAAGGGCTACCATGATTTGGAAATGCCCAGTGTAAATTTGGTGTGCTCACATAGGTGGAAGTTGCTGTCACATATGATAAGAACCAAAGTCCAATGTGGCGGTCTTACCCTGTCATGCGGTGGTGGGCAACATGACTACCATCATGGCCACAATTGATGTGTGATGGAAATATGTAGTGATGCGGTATGTGGTTGTCAAAATATTTTTCCCAGTGCACTTGAAGCACATACAATGGTGTGGTGATTTGACCATGGAGTGGGTGAACAACTTCTAGAGTCTTGCAATGGTTTTCTATCACTCACAGTCTCATCCCAATCACCTTCTACACCAAAATCATCTTCATGAGCATCAACATCGACATCAACACCCTAGTCATTACCCGCATCTATAGGGTTAATTCTAGCATTAGGTGTAGTTTAGAGGATATGAGGGAACTGAGCATGGTGAGAAGTACTAGAGAAGGAAGAATCGGAGGGTGGGCAACATTGGTCTCAAAAGTGGCAAGTAAAATCAATTTCAATTCTTGCAACCATCTCTTGAGTTTGAGGAGTTCTTCATCCCTTCTCAATGCATAGTACTCACATGCCATGGAATCAGAAATTATAGCAATGTTAATACCAAATAGTTGTTGAGCCGGCATGTCTTGCAAGAATTAAGCTTTCATATGTGTAGCATTAGCCATTTCCAAATATGCTTGGGCTTGAGCCCATGTGGCTTGCTCACATGTCTTTCCATTGCCTAAATCTTCTTTTGCTTGCTTGACATTGGGAGGTCTTTTGCTCCTACTGCTTGCAATGGTTTGAGGGTTGGTGAGTGACATTTGCACTTCGATTGAACCCTCCCAAAGCTCACTCTGCCTTCCGAATCACTAGTGGCACCTAGAGCTTTGGCGAAGTGCTTGTTCTTGAGAGATTTGGGTGTCCTCACTGAATCGTTCCAAAGCTCCGCCCAATGTGGCACCTCCCTCGAGATTTGCCAACAATGCTCAAAAGCAAAATCACCTCTTTTAGGATGTTTCAATTCACACAGAGCCAATGACTCACGGATGATGTCTTCTTTGGAGTGGCCACTC
Organism: Polytrichum formosum; assembly: GCA_964035585.1. Taxonomy (NCBI): domain Eukaryota; kingdom Viridiplantae; phylum Streptophyta; class Polytrichopsida; order Polytrichales; family Polytrichaceae; genus Polytrichum; species Polytrichum formosum. Next base: position 42,845,200 of record OZ037935.1, on the reverse strand, counting down.
ACATTCAAATCCTTCACATTTTGATAAATGCAGTGAAATTTTAAGACATCATGCTTAATGGTTTCCCATTTGGTCTTTAAACTTCTAGCCATCCTCGCCCCAATCGAATGTGGCTACTCTGGTTCCATATGACTTGAACCCTCACCCAACATTGTTTTTTTTGTTGATTAGATGTAATAAGGTCTTGGGAAACAATAAAGTAAGATTTGTAGAGCATAGCCTATTTGGTAGCTACGAATTCTTCCCCTTTAACCTCTTGGTTGCGTTGGTGCATGTGGGCAATCTTAGTGATGTGGTAGCAACCACGTTGGATGTTGGGGTCACAAAAGCCACATAATGGCTCGAATTTGTAGCAAATGACAATGATGTGGCAGTTCACGAGCTAGATGACATGGGTGCTTAATGGTTGTGGGGCCATTGTGGCTAAAGACATGTGTTGGAAGGTTGTGAATCATTGATTGACAACACACCAGGGTGGTTCCCTAAGCTGGACAAATTTGATTGGATTGCGGAGGAAGGAGGTTTTGGTTGGGGGCCAGGGGGATGCCACATTTATTGAGGTTAAGGGCCTTGGGTGGAGAGTTGGAGGCCAACCTAAAACAATATAGTTGCAATGCATGGCTTTTAACAACAACAGGTGAAGATGCTCTTAGCCCCTGAAGGCATACATGGTTATGAAGGTAAAGAAACTTTGAAGATGTGCTTTTAAAATAACACATCTAAGGGTTTCAATGCTTCTCAAGACAAATGAAGTTGTGATGCACTATCAAAGGATCGCATCCATATGGTTTAATTTTTATAGTTAATATATTTTATTTATTTAAGAATTAATTTAGAAGTAAAATATATTGAAAATCCATTTTAACCATAAATCTCATTGTCTGACATGATTGTTTAGAACAATTCTAGATTGGTTGAGGGTTGCAAGCATAATGTGATCTTAATGTGATTGTATTGTCAAAGTGTCTCTTGGGATGTAGCATTTCACGAGACATATAGAATTACCATGCATGCAATTTCATGTTTGAGCTTTTGGAGGTAATAAATGATTTCAATTGCTATGACTGGGGGGGAGAGGGGGAGTTGGCTTAGAAACATTTATTTCCATATGGTGTTGAAGTGGTTGACAAGAACAAATCTTTTAGGCCTTTTCGGTGCATGTATCATTGTTGGCATGGTAAATAGGTGAATGCATGTTATCAACAATTAATGTCAGTAATGAATTTAAAGTACCTACCCGTGGATATCAAAATAGTAATACCAATCAAATATTAGTGTTTGGTGGGTATGTCAAGTTGAAAGAGTTTTATGATTGGTCGTAGGATCAACATGACCATCCTATGGATGGACAAAGGCCCTCCTATGGTTATTGCCAACTAACCTCCTTCGGAGTCCAAGTTTTAAGATATCCCTTTTGTTGGTTGGTCCTTTTGAATCAATTAGCAGTTGACTTCACCAACTTGTTCCCAATAAATTAAAAAGTGAAAGAATCTATATGTACCGAGTTATTATTTGGATCAATATACCATTCTAAGCCAAGTTGTTACTATGACGATTTTACCTAAGTATGAACATAGCATTACTCAACTGATGAGTTGTGTTCACGAGCAAGCAATAGATTCAAGAATAAAGCCTCTGAATGCCGGAACCCCAATGCTTCAGGATTTGGGCGAACCAACCCATACACTCATTCCTTATTGGATGCCTAAACCCTTGCCTCCAAGGAACTACAGTAGTGTACGGGTTGGTTCGCCCCAGCCGTGCTTTAGAGTGTATCTGAAGTCATGGCAACTGAACATAGCTCATCAGCTGAGGAATGTTTTGAAGGCTTCTTGCATGATTAGGTAGACCCAAACAATGTAGAAAACAAAAAAATACCATCAAATATCCATACCAAATTGGTATCAACAAAATAGAATCCTCTTTATAGAACACCAAAGGGTATTTTAACGGGAAAAAACGATACCAAACCAACACCAGTGACATGGACCTTATACCTACTAATAGATTTTTATAATTGTTTTTCATGTGGTTTCCAATGAGTTGTTTAGCATAAGTGCGTAGGTGCATACGAAGGAACCAATGCCCCCAAATCGTGTGACCCGTGAGAAGATGTTCCGGAGGATGAAAAAGTACATGGCAAAGGATGTAAAGTATTTCATCCATATATCATCCATCAATAACCTAGGGACTCGCTGCTAGAGAGTGCAGTCCACCCTCGATACCTGCTATCACGTCGGAGCAAGGAAACTTGCAACAGTTATGTGGTGTTAACACTTTAACACTTATCAGGGTTAGTATAGATCAATCATAACACTTATGTGATTTGGAATTATCAACAATAACATTTACATAAATACGCAATGAAAATACATAAGATATGAATGTCATCATACATCTAAGCGTAATGAAAACATGAATCTAAAGTAGTTTGACGAGATTGTTGTGCATGCCAAGATCTTGTTTCCTTATGAAGTGTTTGAATTCTTTAATTGAGACGTGTAACATTGGTAGGTCTTTGTTATGAAAATTGTTTCAAGAACACTCATGCACTTTGACCATCCTTGACTCCTACTTTATCTACCACATCACCAAGTTGCACATTATCAACTTCTTCAATGAGTTCCTTATCAGCTGCATCGTCTCTTTCATCAACCATACCTATAATTTCCTCAGTAGATAGATAGGGATTGTTTAGATCAAAGTCCAATTCACAATTGACGAACTCGTGTGCATTCATAACAGGTTCAGGTTCACTCTCTGCAAATACCAACACCATCTGTTCCAGTAAGGTAGTAGGGTTTTCGGTTTAGGGTATTAGACATTTTGTCAATTTCATCCAAGTTATCAAATTCCATAACCTCGTTGCCATCAAGATTACCACTTATCGAGATGAAATTATTGAAGAGGGAACATAATAAATTCTCTCGATTGTTAGCAATTAACACTGACTAGTGTGTTTCAAAGAATTTTCCGGAGAAGCACTATTTTCTTTAACACATTCAGATTTTAACATTCACCAGGGTAACACGCAACAAGGGTGGACTATACCCATGTACATATATATATATAGAGAGAGAGAGAGAGAGAACATGGCCTTGTGTCATGTGGTTGTATGTGCAATTAACACTGACTAGTGTGTTTCAAATTTTTTATGGAGAAGCACTATTTCCTTTGACACATTTGAATTTTAACATTCATCGGTGTAACACACACCAAGGGTGGATTGTACCCATGTGTATATATAAATAAATAAATATAAAAAACGTCAGGCATTCCGACGTGAATTTGAGCATGTTGGCCCTACCCTTGCTCAAGAATCCTCTTGGTGAAGGATGGGGTTTATTGCCTACCTTGCGGTGGGTGGGCTCTTGGCTTCCTACCTACCTACCTACCTACCTACTTTATTCCGTCAAGTAGAGAGAAGATTTCACAACAGGAATCGAACCGCCAACCTCTCCCCATTCGGAAACGGGTACCTCTCCGCTATCACCCGGTAGTTTAAGGTCATCTCGGACCCTGTGTAGATAGATAGATAGAAACTCCGGTCCCTTTTTAGCAAGGGGCCGGCGTGAATAAAGTGTCCGTTCATAATGCCAATGACCCGATGCCCACCGGACAAGGGGACATGGGACAATACTACTCTCCCCTTTCGAGGATGGACACTATAGTGACTATACTAGTTCCTAGCTAGCCACAAGTGCCTTGAAGATACCGGACATGGTATCCCCCCAAAGGGCTTTGAGGTACCCATACAACAAGGTCCAAGGACCCCCCACCATAGTTGGGTGGACTAAGGTGGTGAGCACCACGCCGGCATGGGGAATAGAACCCACAACCTCCTCATTGGGGGCCATGAGCCCTAACCACCAAGCCAAGGCCCGTGGTGCCTGACCCTGTGTATATAGAGAGAGAGAGAGAACCTGTGTCTTGTGGTTGTATGTCATTCCCATTCCGTTGAGTTGCGGCTGAGGGAGTCTCTTGTAATGCTGTATGTAAGGTAAAGTACTAAAGTGCAGATCTTACGGCAGGCTTGATTTCTGGGTGGGCTGCACAACGACAAGTGTTGAGGGGGCTGCCTGCCTGCCTTCCCACTTCATTGCCGGAAGGGAGATCCGATACTTTGTCCATCCCAGGAGGTGTCCTCTTCCTAAGTTTTAGAGGACATGGTGTGAATGAATTTATAACTATTGGGTTGGAGTTCCTAGCTAACTTCTTAGCAGCAAACTTCACACAGGGTAGATGGGTCTTAGGGCCACTTCACACACGAGCCAGGAGCCGTGACCATGATATCGTGAGAGTCCAAAAGAAAGTGTCCAAAGGCCGTCCCAACACACCTCGAAAATCATGTAGTGTGGTCACGGATCCTCAAGTGTCGTGTGAAGTCATATGTGACCGGGCCCTCAACCAAATGCTATTTCAATGGATTTCTATTCATGCGGGTCCTCACACGTGATAAAATAGAAAAAACCATCAGTTGTGAGCATTTGGAGTGCCATGGTATCCCGGTTTGTGTTAGGCCTACCTCCAAGAGGTGGTTTTTGAAAAGCAATCCAAGTGACCATGAAACATGATCCATTTGATGCCACGTAGGAATCCATGTAGACTTTACATCCATCTTGCATTCACATACTCTGTTGGTCCCTCAAGCGTAGTGTGGAGCGAGCTTGGACCGGCTCCGCCTTTGCCACCAATGAGAGTGCTTGAAGTGTAATGGTCACGGGCTCTCAGTCTCATGTGCGAAGTGGCCCTTATATGGTTTCTTCTTCCAGCTCGCCCACTTCTCTTAGGATATGAAACACACGATTGGTATGAGATGGTTAGGAAATCTACCTCGAAGCACCTTCCTCATCATTTTGGAGCTCGTATAAATACCATATTCATTATCAAATTTCAAAGTGAAGATTTTTGTGTTGGTTAAACGATCATATAGGTTCCGTCCAATTATGTTGGCTATTGAGCTTCTAATGGTTATCGTAGTTTAAGCACGCAATCCAATTTCTTTTAAACATACAATAGAACCTGTCTAAATTAATATTCTTGGGATCGCCCATGGCTGATTAATTTATGGAGGTTATTAATTTACGAAGGGTGCTACATTTACGGTGCTCTGATTTTCCGCTAGACCAAGGCAAACGACTGCAATCATACACACCTTCAAACGCACCACCCCCAAGACACAACCAGCCCAGCTTGACAGCATGTCAAGCGGAAATGAGATAGTGGAAGCTGACGACGAAGATGATAGCCATGAACATCCGGAGATCAATCTAGTCGACGCACATTTGATGTTGTAGACACTCGAAACCTTCTGGCTACAGCAAGACGAGGATTCGCATGAATTCATTCGTTCCCTCCAGCAGATGAAGAACAAGATTAACAAAATCCGTGTCAACCAGATGGTCCAAACGGACATTCGCAAGTTTTTCAACCGTTCATAGGTCATTTTTGCAGTATTATACATAGCGATCAATGTACTTCAAGAGTGAAAATAAATTTATGAAATCATCGGGACCGCTCGATTCAATTAATAATTAATTAACGGAGGTTTATTAATTGATGTATGGGTCCGAGCTGGAGCCGAGCCCATCTGATTAATTTACGGAGGTTATTATTTTATGGAGGATTAAATTAGACATGTTCTACTGTATGTCCTTTTGGGATTCATTTTTGGAGCCACACCGAACCATATACCACTCAAGTATAGGTGTATGATGAAGACAAGTTAGTGAATTAGGTGTGTCTACTACCTTAAACCTATTGGTGAACCTCCAACAGTAAGGTACATGATGGCCCTATTGTAGGCACTTCCAACTCCACATGCATTTTTGGCCGTCGGATTGGATCTTGAATCATAATATCTAACTCCTCATTTTGTTAGTAATCATAAACCCAATTGATTGTCATCTCAAGTTTCATAATTGGAGTTCAGATGCAAAAGTTGCAAGAGTTGAAAGCATAGATTATTGAATTAAATATTATATGCAAGTGGCCATCCTACGGAATGTAGCAAGGTGTCCTCGTGGTGCTACCATTGTGGGAGCAATGAGATAGTAGCATGAGGACGCCTTGCTACAACTTGGAATAGGGTGACACGTGTACAATATCGAACATAGTGATAATCATGTCACAAAGATAGCTTGCGAGGTCTATAATCGACGTGCTCGTGTCCAATGAGGACATCACACATCAACAAGATTTGAAGTGGTTAGTGCTATCTTTCTATTTAACTGGTTACATATGTCCTTTTATTTCGATGTTTGAATGTGTTTATATTATGAGCATATAGTTCAATTTCGTCGTAACATGTGTCTTGTCAACATCTGTTCTTGACCACATGTAGACACCCGATTTATGAAAGTGACCACATAAGGCCCACATACCTTACACTATGGAGATTGAGAGTTCAAAAATTGAGAACTTGAATAAAGGATGCTTCCCATTGGGAGTACAATGCTTGGTGACTACAATAAGCACTCGGTCAAGATCCTATGCTACCTCATGGAGGTTGCTTAGGAACATCAAGAGACCGAATTCGTATTTTGTGAGTCCCAAGCCAATGGGCGTTTAATATTCTTTGGTCTACCATGAATCCTACATTATCTAGTGTTATTTTCCACTTCATATCTCACTTTAAGCATGGTTCAAGTCTTGATGATAAACTTGTCAACTCCAAATAACAATCCCGGAAATTGCAAGTGTGAGCTCACAACTTGAGCTCTAGTTTAAAGATGGCCTTAGGTCCCTTACCCACGAGTGGGAATTTAAAAAAAGGATGAAGACACATTGGTTGTCCGGGGCAAGTGGTTATCACACAAGAGGAAGCCAAAGGAAGGGTAGTGAGGTGGCCTTTGTTGAAGAATATTTTATCTACCCCTTGGTAGATAGGTCGTTCTTACCGGACTTGGGTTCTTTCTTCTATATACTCTTCTAGGTGTACCTTATCGGTAGTTATCTTTTACAATGTCGATCGTCACATTCGTCCAAACATACCGGTTCAAGACTTATCATGAAGACACAATACGGGTAGTTTCTACCAAATACACCCCGTGTCTATCTTGCGGTCTTGCCCATTCGGCTTCTTCGCCTATTTATATCATCTTGTTGCACTATGACACGTCATCCATGTAATGTTATAGCTATTGGTAGGTATCTTCACTTTATGTAATTTTCCTGGTAGCATGTGTCAACTTCTTTACTCACTAAAAGTTCTAGCCTCATAGTTCTTGATTTGGGCAAACCAACTCATACACTCGTTCCTTGTTGGATGCTTAAACCCTTGCCTCCAAGGAACCAATGTACGGGTTGTTTCGCCCCAACCCATAGTTCTTTACTAGAGTGTTGTTGTTACCGGTACTCACAAGTTAACTAGACCTTATCCATCATTTGGCAGTTCATCCTTCTATACTTCCTTAATACTAAGGTAGAGGGTGCTTAAACCAACACTTTAAGCTATTGCACATACATATGGGTATGTGGTTGATATTATATATATATATATATATATATATATATATATATATATATATATATATTCATATTAGCCTTTGGGCTAAACATAGGTATCAAGAAAGAAAAAATATTTTTAGTCTCAATTGATTATTTGATGAATATTCAAAGTCAAAACTACTAGCTTCCTTAAACCAATCCATAGGCCCCGTGTATGGCAACCTTGCATATGATGAGGACCCCCACCTTCATTGCCTAGAACCAACACAACATAGTTGGGTACTAGACCCAAACTACATCAAAGCCCAAGTTGTAATGGTATGCAAAACCACACGGCTACCTCCACGATCCCACCCGGTTCGCTTGCAAAACCATCACCTTGCATCCTGGGAACCGACCCCCTTGCATCCCGGGGAATGACCCTTTTGTGCTTTGTGGGCCTACCTCCTTAGCGTTGTGAATAGAATGGCTATAATAGGCATTGACAAGCCACCCTAATCCCACCTATAGCACTGAGATAGAGTGGAGCCCGTTACCTACCCTACGTGAAAGTAGTGAAGGCCGCTATGAGGTGGCACCACTAATGGCACCTAAAACCGTCACTCCGTGGGCCTAGACACTCCTACACTGCCGGGTAACGGTTCAAGGTTGTAAAGTGTTGGCAATTGGGAGGCGTTTATAGGTGTTGGTTTTGGATGGGGTGTTGGATTTAGCACCCTCTACCTTACTGATTTTCATCACTACATGGCAACACCAGGTCCCATTGGCCAATGCCTTATGGCTATCTTACTAGTTTCAACTACCTTGACAATTACTTAGTAGATATTCCTTGGATAGTCTTGCCAACGTTGAATTACTTTGTCATTCTACTACGAAATACCTACCTCTCTACTGGTTAGCCTACATTACAACTGAAATCATTGTTTGATTGCTCATTTCGTTGTAGATAGTAATTCAACTACTCATCGTCCACTCTTCGCATACAAACCTTGCAGACCTTGTACAGCCGCTAGCCCACGGACTTTTAGGGCTAGCGGCTAACCCAATAGCTAAGAGTTATGACTGAAAATGGTACATGAAAAAAATGGGCTAGCCCAACTATAGCTAGACTGAGGCTTGAAAAACATGTGCTAGCCTAGCTATAGCTAGATTGAGGCCTAAAAAATATGGGCTAGCCAACTAGCTAAAGATAGGTCAAGCAGCTCAATCAGTCCAGATCCAAGTGTTTCCAAGTCCAACCGGTTGCATGTTTACATCTTTCGGTTTGTCTTTACTCAAGTGGGCTATATTCTCTATATTCGTCTAAAATGATGGGTCATTTTCTTGAAGTCTTGAACAAGAACTTCAACTGGTTATTTCTCAAACTCAACTAGCTCATCTGTAACTAGTAGCCGAATCTAATGTGTAACTAATAGCCGGATCTCATTTGTAACTAGTAGCTCAGCAATTCGACTGAGCCATGACCAACTTCTTCATCTGCACAAAAGAGGGGTTCTCAAAGAATGAGGAGGCATTTGATTGTGGAGGTAAGAACTACTTCTAGGAAGCTCATTCCACTGTTCGGCAAGATTTAGGATCTAGATAATCGGTCCAGATCCAAGTTTTTCCAAGTCCAACTGATTGCATGTTTACATCTTTCGGTTTGCCTTACTCGAGTGGGCTATATTCTTTATATTCCTCTAAAACGATGGGTCATTTTCCTAAAGTCTTGAACAAGAACTTCAACTGGTTATTTCTCAAACTCAACCAACTCATCTGTAACTAGCTAGTAGCCGGATCTCCCTGATCATTGCCTCAATATGAAGCTTGTAGATACAAGGATGGTTACAAAGATAGAGGATAATGACAGTTTGTTGGTAGAGAATGGCGAGCAACATGAATTAGACATCGATGACAATGAGTGATTTCCATTGATATGAAATATGATTGTATTGATGAAATGATGCCTCTTGAATTCAACATATGAGTTAGTTGAGCTAGCTTTTTAGGTCAGCTAGCCCAGCTATATGGCTAGATCGAGGGCCTGAAAAATATGGGCTAGCCCAACTATAGCTAGATTGAGGCCTAAAAAATATGGGCTAGCCCAGCTATGGCTAGATCGAGGCTTGAAAAAATATGGGCTAGCCTTGCTATGGCTAGATCGAGGCCTAAAAAAATATGGGCTAGCCCAACTAGCTAATGGGCTATAAAAAGCATGAAACCTTGTCACTTAGTTCCAAGTACAATACTTAACCCCGCAAATAACCGATAATGGTAGAAACATTGACCCAACTCTACATACTACTTCTAGATTTGTACAATCACCTTAGGTGTGGTTAGTCCCAAGTCTATATACTCAATTCACCTTGATACTCTAAGGAGACACACCATCATTGATACAATAACTAAAGCTATCCTCCTTGACTATAGAAACAATCCACACAAGAAGCAACATCGAAGTACTTCATCACAAAATGGTCACCCAAAAGCATTGTTCCCCTTCCCTTAAATACTCTTCTAAAACCAAGTCTCTAATCCCCAACCCTTCATTCCTAACTATTCCTCAAACAATGGTTCCTTTTCTAGGGTACCTTCTACCTTATTCTTATTTAATCCCTTCTACATTGATTCTTGTTTATTGCCTACTTACTAATAATGTCATATTGCAATTAACATTCTTATTGTTAACGACCTTATTGACTAGTCAAAAATACTTTCATTTGATTTTGGTCTCAAAACTATGAGTTGGCAAAAGACAAATGACATGGCAAAGGATCATCATTATAAAACTTCATGGCACTATTGTGCGGAAAGCCTCCAAATGGGGTTGAATAGTAGGAAAGTCAAGAAAGAAGTGGTATCATTGGATAAATTGCTTCCATTATGCCCTCTAGAAGCCGGGGTTTTATTTTTTATTTTTTTGTAGGTTGTTGTTCTCTCTCTCTCTCTCTCTCTCTCTCTCGTGATGCCAAGAAGGTTGGCACCTAGCGAAAGAAGACAATCAATGTTTGCAACCCATGCAGTAATCTCTCTAGTTACTACTGTAGCTCTCTAGCAGCTTGGGCAACAATATAATTAATTTAAAAAGTTGCCTAAACTTTTGGGAAATTAATTTCACTGAGTGTCTAAAATTAAATAAATACAATCAAATAGTGCCTAAAATCGCAATAATGCAAGTGACATTCACTGGAATCCAACAAAGTAGTTCCCCAAAATCCTCTGGAAGCTCTTGCACTCCTGAGTACGATATGTTTAGAACTCTCAACTTCGTGAGCCCACCAATAGATGGAGGTAGTTTTTGAAGTTGGCCACAAGCAAAGAGGTCCAATATTTCCAAGTTTGGCAATTGACCGAATGATTTTGGTAACCTTGACAAGGAGGAACAATCCTTTGCATTGAAATCTACAAGACTTTGTAGTTCCCCAAAATCCTCCGGAAGTTCTTGCACTCCTGAGTACGATATGTTTAGAACTTTCAACTTTGTCAGCCCACCAATAGATGGAGGCAAGCTTTGAAGTTGGCCACAAGCATAGAGGTGCAAGCTTTCCATTTAAGAGAATTACTTGGTGGTGTTTGTCTAACTTGGAATTTGTCCCAAAATCTGTCATGCTGGAAAAAATATTTAAAAAAATCATGGTCTCCCGGAATTTGCGTCAGGCCCACCTCTTGGAGGTGGACCTAATGCAAATTCTGGTAGACCATGCACTCTTATCCACAACCTGTCATGTAGGACTCCATGTAGACTTTTCATCCACGAACTTTTCTTTGGGCCTTTAGGCCTTCACCTCCTAGTGTGAAGGGAACTTGGACAGTCTCCACCTTTTCAACCAATGAGAGCTCTTACATTGCCATGGTCATGGGCCTTCAGCCTTGTGTGTGAAGTGGCCCTTAGGCCATCGGAATCCACGAATTGCATGAACTTTCAACCCATGTCCTTGCAGAATAACTTACACCTGCCCACTGTCATAATATAAGTTACGGCGTAACTTTACACCTCCTTGACGCCTTCTTGAAGTGCTTTTGAAAAGGGCCGTGTGCTGACCTTGGGTCAAATGCAACCTCCAAATTGTATGCGGGCCTTGACTAGGCTCGTCCTCTCCAAACTTATTACTATGATAAGCTCCTTGCACCCTTTCTTTGAGGTCATGAAGTCGGGTGTTCCAAGAACGTCGAAGGAATTCAAGGAGCGAACAAAAGGACATCGGGATCATGAGCATGCATGGTCGTTGAAAACTAAGGTAAGTATGCACAAGAGAGAATTAGAATCCTTCCGGGTCCGTCTAGGTCTAGGAGTACGGATCGAAATTAGGTTGTTCAAGTGTGAACATGGGAACCCCCGCAACGGCCGCAATAAACTCATTCATTGTATACGTGAAATGTAGTGAATTATGTTATAGCCTTATGCATGATGATTTTTCATAACATTATTCAGATCCATAACAATGTTATGTGGGACTGACAATATTTTGAGGAATATTCCACCAGTTGGGCCAAATGTGGGGAATATTCCATGGAATATTGTCAGTCCCGCGTAACACTGTTATGGATCTGAATAATGTTATGTTAGAGGACTTGACTCTAGAAATAGTATATTAGAGGCCTTGACTTTTGTCTAATGGACCCAAGTTGGAATGGATTGGCCCTCAACTTTACAAGGGCCGCTTTACACTACGGCAGAGAAGTCCACCGGTCATGAATTTTAGGGGAATTTTGAAATTTGATTGGCCGAGAGTGACACTCTTGTCCGGTGATGGTTTACACTGTGGCCAAGAGTCCTTTGGTGGAACTTTGTACATGGATGAAAAAATGACATGGTTGCCAACGTGGTGAGATTTTTTTGAAGGGGAGTTCTCCGTAGGTCAAGTTTCTTGGGCGACCTCAAAGCCTCGGACAAGAAACTTGGCCTCCGGAGAACTCCAACTTGACTAAAATATATTTTTTCCTTAGAGAAATCTTTGCACTATTGTTCTCCCTCTTTAGTATGACACTTTTGGGAAACGCAAAAAAAGTTGTATTATCGAGATGTCGTCTTCTCATTAATATGACAAATGGCATAAAGTTGTCGTATTATCGAGGGAATACGAAAACGTAAGTAATATGAGCTTGAAAATATTGACAACTAGTTTAAGCAATATAGATGGTATGAAATAATAACTTATAACTCCTAACAAATACAAATATTCTCAAGAACTCTTGAAATAGGAGTCCAAAGATCTCTAGTGTTGCCTACCCAAGTTAGCAACTATCATCTTATCTAAATTCCCAACTAACTTTTGGAAACTAATAATTTCATTAACACCAAAATATAAAGAGTTCTCTAATAAAAAACTAGGCAGCAATGATGCATGACGTTTAGCATCAAGATATTGGTGATACTATATCACCCATGTACAAGGCAACATACTAGGCCAAAGGCCACTCTAACCCTAACTATGTCCATTCTACACTAGTAACCCTAATTATCATTAAGTTCCCAACAATAAGTGAAGTTCTCAAGTAGTTCCCAAGTGAAAATGGATGTATTTTAGATATACATAATATAGATGAAAGGAATTCTACCATTAACTACCTCTTTAATATGACAAAACATAGGTTCTAAATGTTGCATTATCGAGTGTTGTAGTCATATAAAAGAGGAGTTTTGAACTAAAAAGTTTGGTCTTGCAAAAATGTGTCGTAATATCAAGGGTGTCATATAAACGAGTGTCGTATTAACGAGGTTAGATTGTACCAACATGTAATTTCTTTAAAAATCAATAAGAAAATAATGTTACCTACTTATTTACCTTAATTTGGATGTATTATAGAGGTGGAACATTTTCAAATAAATTCTTGTCATGAAAGAAGTTCTAAAACATTGCCATATACATTTTATTTTTTGATCAATACGATTTAAAAAGAATTCAATACAATGGTCATTTAGGGGGTAAGGTTTCTATTATGGCCAACTATGACCATTTTGTGAAGTTGTCCAATACACTTCTCCTCTAGGTGGTTACACTACAGCCGGTCAAGACTTCTCAAGGCATTTTTTATTGTCTTTTCATCTTCTCCGGCATACCATCCCTCGCCTCAAATAACCATGTCTTGGGCTAAAATTCTTGACCGACCGGTGCACTTCTCCACCGTATGTAAAGCGGCCCTAAGGGACTTGCTTTTACTAAAGGAGTAAGGAGAGCAACGAAGCGTTACTTGTGACAAAGATCAACTATAGGTGAACTCTTTAGTTACCAATGTGTGGAGGCTATGTACTCACGCTACATTATAGCCTAGTATGTGAATTTGGGGCTACTCCCTATGGTGTAATTTCACGAGCATTGCAAGTTCAAAGAAAGGCAAAGAATACCATTTACATGAGGATGAGACAATGACATTGAGCTTCGTTGTTGATTATGGACTTCATGCCCAACAACCATTCAAATGCATGGGAGGACCCCACCGTGGACGAAGATGATAACTTTTATGGGACATAAAAGAGTTGCGCATGGAGCTATGTAATACAAATTTTTTGGCCATAGTTTTCTAATGAATAAGGAAGAAGCTAATTTGATGATGATATAGATTGGATACCGTAACACCATAGCAGGTTCGCCACCTGGCGAACGAATATTTAATTTTTTTGAAAAAATAAGGTTCGCCTCTCAAAAACTGAATTTCTCAATTTTCGTTTTTTAGCAAAAAATAAGTAAAAATGACCCTAAATAGCTTAGAAATAGCAAAATATTTCAAAAACTAATTTATTCTATTTTCGTTTTTTGTCTTCAGAAATTTCTAATTTTTACGTTTTTTATTTTTAGAATTATTTTAGGACGAACCTGCTATGGTACTACGGTAGTAGACGAAATGAAATTAGTAAGGCTATAGTCTGATAGAAGGTTTTAGATTGGTTGTAACCAAATGTGGCCTCCGAAGCTTAAAGAAGGCCATAGCCAGAAGCAAGAGGCATTCAAACTCTATCTACTAGCCATAGCTAGAGAGAAGGCTACAAACGTTGAATAATGTTAAAGCAAGTGAGTCATTATAGTATGAGATAGTGGAATGAGTGCCGCAAGACATAGACTATGGTGGAGTGATTTAGTGAAGAACTAAAGACGTTATGTTACAAGCTTTGACATGCATTTGGCTAGGATATGAGAAAGAATTATTGAAGTGTATGTGTGTATATAATTGTAATGGTGCATTTTTTGTTTGAGAAGGAGTCTAGAGATTTGTGCAAACAATAGGTGAGATGAGTCGTTTGAGACAAAGTGTTGGAGGGAGCAACTGCAATAACGTGTCGGCAGTTGATGGATGAGGAACCAAAAAAAGGTTGTTGTCTTTTCATGTGAAAAAAATGGAATTAGAGTCATAAAATCACAACCTATGTTGATTGAAGAATATGGACTTCTTAGTGAATGTCATGACTATAGCTTTAGTTGATATTAACCATAGAGCAATGGTTTGAAAGATAGCATAGTGCCATAATCACAAGTAATTGAGAGGTACTAAGTCCGAGGAGCATTATGGAAACATGACATAGCATAGCATGTGAGTGAACCGAGAGGCAAAAGTATAGCAAGAGGTCAATGAGCAAGTTGTGAGAGAGAATAGAAAGCAACAAAAGACAAACCAAGCCAAAAGAATGAAGAGCTTCGGAGAAAATGCAACCATAAGTATGTTAGGATGATTAGCATATGACAAAATAAATATGATGATTGAGATAGGTTAGGAAGAGATAGGTTAGGAACTGATAGGACATAATCACCACATGTACGGACTCTAATTTTGTACATGTGGGCCCGATTGTACATGGGAGGACTACTACTTGCACATTATGCACATTCGTTATGCACATTATGCACACAAATGCCACCGATACATGGTCCTTCCTCCTCCTAAACCACCCACACACGTTCATAGAAGACTTACAAATGAATAGACACAACAAATTAATATAATATGGCATCGCCACAATGTCACAAAAACTACACCCTTGTCCATGAGGGTACAAACGAAAACACCTCTAACGATATCACCATACCAGCACAACTCCTACAATGCACATGCATAGCTTGCCTATGTCCAACAATACGAGCATCATTTGCATAGCCAAAGAAGCCACACACCCCATCTTTCTAGCATTGACAACCACTCTCTAATTGACTAAGTCTACCTATTGCCATGACATGTTCACATATACTCTAGTTAAGAAAACACGACAACTTTAAAACCCACTCATAGATACTTTTTAATAGAAAGGTTGGAAAGTCAAACCCTTTGTCGCATTAACATTTGGGGCTACATGAGGAATCTACACCACAACTACATGATACTTCCAAAATACTCAAAACCCCCTAACGCATCACCAAAACTTCAATTGGGAAAATACACCAACTCTCTAGCATATACCTACTCTACAACATCCTCAACAAAAGAAAACTAGAACGAAACTAACATCCCCTCCAACCCCTGTCACAAAATTATAAACCACGCAACATGAAGCTCCGATACATGGCTATACCCATGGGGAGCAAACCCTCATACTTACAAGTAGGCATTGCATCACTCGTGAGACCATCCATGTGATGCATGTGTACACTCTAATGACTGATGGGTTTTTTAATTATGCAAAAGCCAAAAGAACACTTGCATTTCTCTTCATTTTACTTTTACTTCTTTGCTTCCAATACATACTCCAGATATAACATAAGCGGGCTAATTGATTACTCGTCTTAAACGACACTTATAATTGAGCGGAGCGTGCTTAGGTGTGGATCTAATAATGGACACCAAAAGACATGTGCTTACAATAGATTGGACTATTTGCTAAACTTTTGTTATCTATTATAGGCTCAATATTTATCATGATTTTGAGGACCTATATGCTACTATTGACCATTTAATTAGATTCAATAATATTCACCTTGACAATATAAAATATATTCATATCATCTCCAAAAAGTATGATGAAATAGGCTATGGGCACAATTTGGATTTGCTAATCATATGGCAATCGGGCAACCAAGAAGCGGACTATGCAAAATTAAAAGTGTATGTTTAAGGCCTCACTACCTTAGACACACTAAGCCCATCAACCTCGTGGCTCCCGTATGGCTCCATGAAGTTCTTGAGCTCAAATTACATGGGAATTACATGTTTCCAAGTGAACACAATCAAACTCGTGACTATACTCCAATGAGGGTAAAAATTGGAAAGAAAAAACTCTTTGTTCTTGCAATCATATGATCCATCCGAATTGCTTGGTACTTCACACGATGAAAACACGTTATTATCCTTTAAGGAGATTCCTTCTCCATTGTAAACTATATGAGCAATTTGACAATGTACACCAAAAAGACACGTACTTAAAAGTGATTGACCTACTTGTTCAAAATTTGTTAACTACACTAAATATCGTAATCAGTGTCATATGGTATTCTTTTGTCATAGTCGTAACTTTCCTAATGACACTTTTTATGAATAAGTTTATAATATTGTCATCCCAACTTACTTTAAATTCATCCACTTTTAGTTTGGTTTACTAAGTTTCCTATCATTTTTACGATGAAATGTTGTCATGCATGATTGAAATTTGGATGAAAACTCACTTACTAAGTGAAAATAAGCGTAACGTTGTAAATCTATAACGTCCAATTTGTTTTACAAGGAATGAATAATGTTAGGTTTACATTTAGTGTTGGTGACACTACACATGTGGTTTACAATTAGTATTGAGCAAAAAAACTAGAATTGGTGACACTAGATACAATGTTTACTATAGTATAAGTCCGAGAGTCAACATAGTTAGGGGCACCTCTATGATGACTTAAGAAGAAAAGTAATCTTCACTTTGATAATGAAAAAGACATTAACACAAGCTCCGAAAATTATGAGCAAAATGGCTACCGCCTTGATTTAGATTTGCTAATCATCTCATACTGACCACTCGCATGTTGAAGCTCCAAAGAGAACTAAGGGCCGCTTTACACCTAGAGGCCAGGCCAATTTGTTGTGTGAGAGGCTTGAAATCCTCACTTGTGATTGGCCAAAAGGCTGAAATTGGCCCCAACCCCTTTACACCTAGAGGCCAGGCCGATTTGGTGGTATGAAATTTTTAATCAAAAAATGCATGGTCTGACATGGCCCGAGCTCGTTGAATTGGGTGCACCCAAAATGGAGGGCCAATTCTTGGCCTTGGGGCCAATGTCAAATTTCAATAAAACAAATTTTTAAAAATAAAATATGATTTTTCAACGAACCAAATCCGTTGGATTATGTGGAAATCTGAAGGGCTCTTATGGTTCATCGTGACTTCTCTCTCTCTCTCTCTCTCGGCATGGCTTCTTGGCCCTAAGGCCTTTACATATGGGAAAATTGGTCCCTGTTATAATCTTAGGGCCGCTTTACATCTAGAGGCCGGGCCAATTCGTTGTGTAAGAGGCTTGAAATCCTCACTTGTGATTGGTCACAAGGCTCAAATCGGTCCCAACCCCTTTACACCTAGAGGCTAGGCCGATTTGGTGGTATGATTTTTTTAATTAAAAAATGTATGTTATGACACGGCCTGAGCTTGTTGAATTGGGTGCACCCAAAATGGAGGGCCAATTCTTGGCCTCGGGGCCAATGTCATATTTCACTAAAAAAACCTTCTTAAATAAAGTATGATTTTTTTAGCAAACTAGATCCGTTGGATTATGTGGAAATCTAAATGGCTCTATGCTAGATTATGCTAGATCCGTTGGATTATGCTAGATTTATTGAATCGGCCTAGCTTCTTGGCCTTAAGGCCTTTACATATGGGAAAATTGGCCCCCGTTATAATCTTATTATAATGTGTAGTTGAGGCCGGCCTCCAACCCAAAAAGGGCTGAAATTTCATGCAATCGGCCTCAAGGGGGTTTGGCCCGGCCTCTAGGTGTAAAGCGGCCCTTATTGTAATGTGTAGTCGAGGCCAGCCTCCAACCCAAAAGGGGCTGAAATTTCATGCAATCGGCCTCAAGGGGAATTGGCCCGGCCTCTAGGTGTAAAGCAGCCCTAAGTTAGGAGAAGTAACCTGTCTAAACTTAACATATAAAAGCCGGGCTGAATGTTGAGAAATGGGAATTCATTTGTAGCGCAGCAACAATTGGGCCCCTACTGGCCGTAAGATTACAGAAAACACACGATCACGATGAGTCAAGTTGCCAGGCGTTGGTAGCCGTCGATGGAGATCGGACGGCTAAGTTTCGGTCTCTCCGGAAATGGGGTGGTCACAGACGGATTAGGGTTTGGGGCAGGTGTTGAGCTTTGCTTGAGGGTTGTCAAGCAAGGGTTTTGTTTTCGCAGGTTCGGTTAGCACTTTGGGTTGTTTGCGGGCGGTCTTTTGAGATTGTCGGTCGTGATAAGTTTCCTGGTTGCCATTCATCCTCCTGTGCAATTTGGAGCCAAAGCGCCGGAGTTTCTGCCTCCTCAGCTTCAAGAAGCAGACAGTTTTTGGTTGTGCAGACAAAACGTTGGGACAAAATGGCCGAGACTTATGCGGAACCTGAGGAGCTTCTCGACTACGAGGAGGAGGAGGAGGCCGCTCCCGATGCCGTTGCGGCTAAGACGAACGGGGAGACCGTGAAGAAGTAAGAGTCGCATATTTATCTATTTCTCGACTTTAAAACCATTCGTTTGCTTCTTGGCGCCAATGACAGTTTGTGTGGTTTCAAAGGTGGTCATCCTTATAGGAATGCGTTAGGATAAGAAGTCTTTGCCATCTATGGAGATGGCGCAAGTGAGTGCCGTTGGACACTTCCGTAATAATGTATTGTGTATTGGACACAGGCAATGTAGAAACTATTATGAATGAACAATGATATGATGTTTTCTGCTTAAGTGCATGGTAACGTCAATGTCCCTGAATGATGAGCATGATGTGGATGTAAACCTTTACTGGCTTTGGTGAATAGTCGTGTTTTTCTTAATTTAAGAAGGTTGCTTGCGTGATGTTATGAGTGATGCGAGGAACTGATGTGTACTTCGAGCTTTGACAGTCTTCCTTGTCCCTCCATCTATTGGAGTCTCCTTTACTGTCACTCATATTTGTCTGGAGTAGCCCTAGAAATAGTTCACTCGCTTACCAGTTTGTGGTTTTTCCGTGAACCTATACTTAATGAAAAGGATGCACTTTTTTAGTTTTAAGTGCATAATAACGTTCAGGTCCTTGAAAGAAGAACATGATGTGCATGTCATCTATTACAGGTTTTGGGCATAAGTCGTGTCCCTACAATAATGTTAGAAGGCTAGTTGCATAGTTTTTATGAGTGATATGAGACATTTTTTTCGTTCCTACGTCTGGAGTTTTCTTATTGTCACTGCATGTATGTCAGGAGTATCCCCACAAATAGTTCGCTCTCTCAGTCTGTTAATTTTTTTGTGATTGCAGGGGTTATGTTGGGATACACAGTTCTGGTTTCAGAGACTTTCTCCTGAAACCTGAGCTTCTTCGGGCAATTGTTGACTGTGGGTTCGAGCATCCATCTGAAGGTTTTTTGCGTTGCCTTTCCTAAAGTGCTTGTGCATTTCCCTTCACTTGAACTCCTCAACATGAGGGTTTTTACTTCTACCTTCTATATAAATGGGGCTGTAGCTTACATACATTTCACAGGGCTACTAGGTTTTTGTGTACCAATTGATGGACTCAGGGGTTCATTGAACTATAAATGCTTTACTTGGATATCTTCGAAATAGTTGAAACTTTTCCACTTAGTTTGGATTTATAGCGTGAAAGGATGATACATGGCAGTTCTTGAGCATACCTGATAATATTGTTTTCTCATGGTCGGAATATCAGTTCAGCATGAATGCATACCCCAAGCGATTCTAGGAATGGATGTGATTTGTCAAGCCAAATCAGGAATGGGGAAGACAGCAGTGTTTGTGCTCTCTACTCTACAACAGATCGAGCCTGTTGCAGGGCAGGTGGCAGCCCTAGTTCTGTGCCACACTCGTGAGTTGGCCTACCAGGTACTTGGTCTATCCTCTTTTAGTGTCCCTGTGACATTAGGTTATGCACTTATTGAAGTATAGGGCATCTGGGTAATTGCTTTTCATCATAGTTTAACCTGAAATGTTCAAAGATGCATCATACACAGTCTTATGGAGATGTAAGTCTCATTAGACAATTAAAATACCATGTCTTGCACAATTTATCCTAATGAACCTACTAGAAATGCAGAGTGTTGACTTTGTGGTTAGTTTGTGAGGCATTAGTTATGCTTGTTTTCTCCTACAGGATTGTGGTATTTGTCTAACCTGGAGCTCTTGGATCATCAGATTTGCCATGAGTTTGAAAGATTCAGCACCTACCTCCCTGACATCAAGGTGGCTGTGTTCTATGGTGGTGTAAACATTAAGACCCACAAAGACTTACTGAAGAATGAATGCCCACACATTGTTGTGGGTACACCTGGTCGGATTCTGGGTCTGACCAGAGACAAAGATTTGAGCCTCAAGAGTGTGAGGCACTTTATTCTTGATGAGTGTGACAAAATGCTGGAGTCACTTGGTATGCCTTCCTTCTTGTTGTGTTCATTGTGTTGTGTTCATGGAGCTGTTGGACTATGGCTCTTAGATTTTCAGTTTTTTTCTCACTGATGTCTGTCAGTAGCCTTCCAGTTGCAACCTGGGGCTTTCTGATTGCGGTACACAGTTTCCTGATACGATTCCGATCTTTGCATGTATTGATGCATGTTATTGAATTGTGCCCTTTTTAATAGGATTTAATAAGATCTGACTGCCTAGTGTTTTGTAGACATGCGAAGGGATGTACAGGAAATCTTCAAGTTGACACCTCATGATAAGCAAGTTATGATGTTCTCTGCCACACTTAGCAAAGAGATTCGACCTGTCTGCAAGAGATTCATGCAAGATGTAATGTCTCGTGGCCAACTCCATTCTCCACAACTCTCGGGGCCCAATCTTCCTTTTCTGGTGCTGGCAGGCTGCTAATGGTTTTCTTCCGCCATGGCTGGTTGTCTTTGTCTAGTGGGTGGTTGATGTGAACTTGGATCCTGTCCAACCTAAACACTCATGGTTGACAGTTGCAATTATTCAGCAAAACATTACTGGCAGCAACGGTGTAGGTTGGGGCTTTGAAGCACAGCGCTACGGACTAGGTCTAGGTGGAAGGAGCTGATAATCAGAGCACTTAACAAAATAATATGTAAAGATGGGGGAGGACTCTTGAAACATAGCAGATCAAATTCATTGTTCACATATCAGGAGGAAATTTCTCGTAGTATATGTTCTGCCACCTCTTCCTTTTCCCCAGTATGCAGCGGTGATGAGGGGATGCATTTGGAGAAACGTGTCATCTGTGGAAAGTCCCTATTTATGTGCATTGTGCATTCGGGGATGAGAATCAGCTCTGCCTCTTTTAAAGGGAAGGCAACAAAGACACAGATTGTCCACCAATCGGCATCCTTTTTATGACCCGCATGCAGTAGCCGCAGTTGTTAATACAGGTTTCTTGGGGTTTTTATGGAGGCTGCTAAGGGAAAAGCTCACAACAAGGAAAAGATATTGGCTGCTTTATATTTGATTGGCAACTTTGGGAAGCAAGTGTGTCATGAGGCGCTCGCGATTGGATAGCAGAGAAATACAGGCACAAAATCCTCACCTGTCTGTCTGTGTGTGTCCTATGTTGCTTGCTGGCGCTACATCAACAGCCTATGGAGATTTATGTCGACGACGAAGCTAAACTCACATTACATGGACTGGTGCAGGTATGAGATCACTGAGACTCTAATAAAGTGTCAGGTTGAATCACTTATCTTTATACAGTTCAGAAGTCATCATTACTGAGTCCAAATGCCAACTGTGTCATGAAGAGCAGGTGCAGAAAATGTAAGGGTACTATGTGCTAACTGTGTATGTCTTTCTATTGCAGCACTACATCAAGCTTGGAGAGGTGGAGAAGAACCGGAAACTCAACGACTTGTTGGATGCGCTAGATTTCAATCAGGTGGTCATCTTTGTGAAGAGTGTGAGCCGTGCAGCAGAATTGAACAAGCTACTTGTGGAGTGCAACTTTCCTTCAATCTGTATTCACTCCGGCATGTCTCAAGAGGAAAGGTGAGCCTCTTCTCAGTTTAGCGTTCTGCCTTCTCTGTTGTCTGTGGTCCATGCCCATGAAGTACTCTCAATGCCATCATTAATTTACTGTCCTGAACCCACATGTCTTGCTACAAGATGTAGAATACCAAGGGGCAACTGTCTATGGTGTCTGTTTTAGTTGGCAAGACTTAGGGGTCTTACTTTTTGACTTTCATTGGGTGTAGATTGACTCGGTACAAAGGATTCAAGGAAGGTCATAAGCGGATACTGGTGGCTACTGACTTGGTTGGGCGAGGAATTGATATTGAGCGTGTCAATATTGTTATCAACTACGATATGCCCGACTCAGCTGACACCTATCTGCATAGGGTATGTTTTCTGGCCATCAAGTGCTACCATCCACTCAGGTGAGAGGTTGTTGTTCATACATAATTATGGAAAGCTCTTGGCACTTGTATGTGTCAGCAACCGGATGCGGTGCTCTCCAGCATGTAGGTTACTGCGATTCTGAGCAAGCTTACTAGTGCAAAGCAGAATTGGGAGTTTGTGCATGACAGAATGTCCATGGACTTGCAGGTTGGAAGAGCAGGTCGATTTGGAACCAAGGGTCTTGCCATCACTTTTGTGGCTTCTGCTTCTGATTCAGATGTGCTCAATCAGGTATGATTCTGTCTGCATTATCACAGAGCAAGGGGTGCAGCTTGTTACCATTTTTAGCATTTGATAACTTTTACTTGATTCATGTTCAGAGTATTTCTCTTCTGGTTGTACTTGTTTGGCTTAAGATTGAGTATCAAATCTGCAGTTGAGGAGTCACTAAATCGTTTGCAAAGTCTGGACTCTGTTGATATTGATAAACAATACGTGCTTTATCAGGTACAAGAGCGTTTTGAAGTGGACATCAAGGAGCTACCAGAACAAATTGACACCACCACATACAGTGAGCCACTGCATCCCATCTGTTCATTATCTCCTGCTGAATGGGGGCAGTACATTGCATGTGGGTTTTTGGGACTTCCTATCCAGAATGCAAGACTTGTACTGATTGAGGGTGTTCATCAGAGAGACTGACGTAAAATTTACTTTTATGATTGCAGTGCCATCATAATTTCAAAATTTCTACAATCAAGACACATGGAAGAGGGCGTACCAAAAGTTTTTTTGAAGAAGCCAGTGCCATGTGTTGCAGATTCTAGTTTCAGTTTCGAATCTGATTGGTAGTTCTTAGTGTTTTGGGCAGACAAAAGTAGTAGTAGGTCTGTTTCTGTAGCCTGTTTTCTAGTGGTCAGAATTTTACCCGGGAGGTACATTTGCAGATAGTACAATGCTTGAGCATTATCAGTGTTCTTCCTCTTTGTATGCTACGAAAAAAGATTGTGAATTTAGAATTGGAGAGTTAGCTTCTCTCGGCACTACTGAGCATGAATCACTGAATTTTTGATTGGATCTTTTTCATTACCTTTAATACGAATTGTGCTCAGAAATTACTTTCTTACGTATTCTCAAATTAAGAAAGTTGAGCACATGCCTCGGCATCTGTGTCTATGCCTCATGTGAGTTGTCAGGTTTGTAATTTGGCTATGGGGAAAGGTTAGACGATCTCTGGCAAAGTGCTGACGCAATAAAGCAACTCCTCGAAGGTTTAGGTCGGCACGTTGAATTTTCTGTCATGGGGCCTCAGAAAGCGCTCATCTGTAGATCACCAGAAGAGCTTTTTGATGAGATTTTCTTGATAAAATCGCCTTGTTTCGTTGCTTTCTCCACGGTTATCCTATACCTCGCCGCCATTCTGTTCTTGCTGGTAGACTCTCCCCTTTTCTTCAGTTCTTTTGTTGGGTTTCCTCAGGCATGGCTGACATGAGTGGAGGCAGTAGGAACGACCTAAGTCCGAAGTCAGTCGATTCCACCAAGTGGAACTCTGTCGCATCAGTCGGCTCAACAATTAATTTCGACTCGACTAACTCCTTTAGTTCGAGCACCGGAGCTCTCTCCGCATCGGGCCAAACATCTTTCTTTTCACTGTCATTCTACGCCCGCTTGAAGAATCTTCTCAAGCGAAAAAGCTATGCCGCCGAGCTCATCCCAACGGAGAGAATCCGAACAACTCACGCCGAGATTGAGCGATCCAAAGCCCACTGGAGCGACCTAGACCCCGCATCTGCAGATACACGAACGTCAAGAGCAAACTGGGAAGCATTCGAGATCCTGAAGGAGAACCCCGCGTGGGGCTCTTTCTTCTTCTCTTACTACGATGACCCTGAGGTGGAGTTAGAGTTGGGAGAGAAGATTGCCGAGGGAGGGCAAGCTGAAATCTTCTTAGCAACAGAAAGACGACGCAACAAGCAAGGAGGGTCGTCCTCCTCAGTCGTCTGTGTAGCGAAGGTTTTCAAGATCGGATTCTCCCTACAATTGCTGCAATCGCAGTGGCCTCTGGGGATGTTGCGAGATTTGAGTAGAGGCGGATCTGGGTTTCTTGCGGGGGGAATCTTGTGGGTACGCCAGGGAACCATGTTGAATGATGGTAGGTTTGCCTTCATTTTGGAGAGAATGTGGGGCGATCTTCAACGAGTTGTGGACCACAAAATGCAAAAATCCGGTGGCCCACCCTTCGACTATGATACTGCCACATTGATCATGCTTGAGATTGCTGGTGGCATGCTGGAACTTCACCAGCGAGGAGTGATCCACAGAGACCTGAAAGCTTCCAATGTTCTTGTGGATTCTGGCTATGGAGTTGACCCAAGGGATGAAACCTTCGAATGCAAGATTGCAGACTTCGAAAGCTCGGTTGGGGTTGTGGGGACGGGGTTTTGGAGAGCTCCTGAAATTCTGCGGGCGGTGAGAGATAGGGAGGTGAAGCTGCTGGACTTGTTCACCCAGGAATCAGATGTGTATAGTTATGCCATGACTTGCTATGAGATTTTGACTGGAGGCTTGCCGTTCCACGGTCATCCTAGAACAGATTATGACCTCGTTCTTAACGGTGGAAGACCCGAGCTGCCGGAGTGGGTTACCAGTGAGCTCAAAGAGTTGTTAGAGCGCTGTTGGCATTCGAATCCTTCGTGTAGGCCCAAATTTGCAGAGATTATGGACACACTTCAGAAGCTGTAATCAATGTCAATGCTCGATCCACTCTCTTGTATTTGCGAAGAAATTCAACCATTCTCACTGCATTGGAATTTTGGGTTTGCAGCTGGTAGTTAGATTTTTTTTGGGGAAGAGTGCTTGGTTATGTGTAATCAATGGGTTTTGGTTTATCAGCCCAACAAGTACTTGAGAAACACCTACAGTAAATAGAAATATCAGGTATTTCAATGACAAAGAAACTTGGTCATCATCACGATGTGTTCAATTCATCAGCTACCTATTTATTATTCACTGCGCGATCTCAACAGCTTACCCACTTTTCCCATGTTCTGGGTTGTGTCTCATTTGAATGAAATGTTGTAAGCCTGGCAATGAGAGGACAATTTTTGTGCTTCGGTAGACACATTTGCAGACTGACTCGTCTCTTGCTTGAAAGCAATAAACCAAAAACTCAAGCGAGATTCTCGAGTATCCAGAAACATCTCCTTTCTCAGGCAAGAGAATATCCAGAAAAATCGCCTTCAAATGCCTGTTTTTCATGGCTCAGCTCATGATGAGAGACGGTGTGTAAATCATGTGCGTTTCTCGTTCCGTCTACCTACAACGTGCATCAATCGTTGAGGGTACTTGCCGGCCGGGTATGAGATCAGGGTATCTGGAGACCTGCTCAAACAAATGGCATCTATTTATGGTATACTCGATTCTCAAGTTATTCACCCCACATAAATATTCAGAGCAATCAATGAGATCAACTGACACAGATGGCTTGACATTTTTGTGAAAGTTATTCATATCCGGTGCTACCGGGCATGTAGATGAATCAGGGTATCTTCGAAAGGACACCTCGAGGCAACGCTGCTCCCTTTGCTCTCGTAGAAGAAGACTGTGAAGCAACTCGACCAAGAGCCTCAGGAGCTGGGGTTTGGTCACCCCCGTAGCAGAAACATGGCTTCTACATTCGTTGGCTCGCGGCAATCCCTTGCGAATCGGTGGCGAGCGAGATAGTGAAGCCGGAAGCGAGGTTCAGCTGGAGATTCAGCAAGTGAGAGACAGGAGGTCGAGGTCGAGGTTGTGGTTGAGGTTGAGGTTGAGATTGAAGGTAGGGGTTAGGGTTTTTCGATGGGAGGGATTGGAGCTATGGCGGCCGAGAAGCAGCAGCAACAGCAAGTTGGAGGGCCCAGTAAGACACAGAGGGCTTTGGTGGACACTCTTGCAGGTGCTTTTGCCGGTGGTGTGTCCAGGACTATGGTGTCGCCCTTGGATGTCATCAAGATACGTTTTCAGGTCTCTCTCTCTCCCTTTCTCGTTCACGCACAGACTTTAGCTACACACAAAAACACACCTAACGAGCTTAAAGCACTCTGTTTCTTTCTTAAGGAAGCGGAAGGGACGTGTAGTCTGTCATTGAGTTTCTGTGATGTTGGGAGCAGATTGTTTTTCAATCGATCACTCTCTGTCTTTCTCAACGTTGCAGGAGGATAAGATGGAAGCCTTGAGTAGCCGTCAAAATTTCTTGTTAATCCAATGTAAGCTTAGAGTCGGGAATTGTGACAGCAGTATACCTTTTCTCAAAGGAAGAAGGCACGTGTAGTCTGTGATTAAGTTTCTGGGATGTTTGGAGGAGATTGTTTGCCAATCAATCACCCTCTGTCTTTCTCAACGTTGGAGGAGGACAATAAGGAAGCTCTACTGAGTAGCTACAGTAGTTCCTGCAAACCCAATGTGAGCTTAGTAGAGAGGGGATTGTGGCAGCAGTGAAATACAGAAATCGCTTTTCCCTTTCTCGATCAGGCACAGACTTAGATACCCACAAGAGCACACCAAACGAGCTTAAAGTACTTTTTCTTTCTTTCTTAAGAAAGTGGAAGGGGTGTGTAGTCTGTGATTGAGGTTCTGGGATGTTGAGAGCAGATTGTTTGTCAGTCAATCACCCTCTGTCTTTCTCAACATTGGAGAAGGACAAGATGGAAGCTCTGATTAGCTATAGAAGTTCCTGAAAATCCAATGTAACCTTAGACAGGGAATTGTGACAGCAGTACACCTTTCTTCTGTACAAAGTGAAGTAGGGCATGGCATAAATCTATGGCCAGCGTATTGAATGGGTTTTGCAATTTGTTCCAAGCATAGAACACTATATTTTAAGATCCTCAATCGGGGCTGAGAAACACCATGTAGAGCATGAAGTTGACCTAATCGGAGAAAAAAGTAATTGTATTGGAGTGCACCTGGGACAAGGAAGGGCTTGAGAAGTGCAATACCTATCCGGATATAGAACAAATCTGGACTAGTTTACTGTAGCTGGAGTTTCACGTAATGGCCGTCCTTACAAACAGGACTGAGCTAACAATTACATGAATGTGGAGCTTACACAGTTGTTACTATCAGTTTGGACCAGAACAATGAGGGAATGAGTCACTGCAGTCTTTCCTTTTCCAGTCTGCGAAGGGCGTAGAGTATGCGAAAAACATGAGAAAGTTCTATAGATAATCAGCCTTCAAACTTGTGTTGTGTCTTGTTTTTTGTGAGTGTTTGTGTGTATGTGTAGAAAGCATAGCAATAAAGATTTGGAGACAGTTTGTCCGTGTGTTGCAAGACAGGTACAGCTGGAGCCGACAAGTAGACGTGCATGGGCTGCCAGTGGTATGACTGGAGGAGTTTCAAAGTACACAGGCATAGTACAAGCTACAAAAGACATATTGCGGGAGGAGGGAGTCCGGGTAAGTGTGCAAGTTTTTTTTGAAGTCATAGGTACATCTGAAATCTTGTGATGCACATTGAGGAGGAAAAGTGTTGAGATTTTTTTCACGTCCTTTGCTAAGGTATGCAGCATTTCTTGGTACGTCTTTAACAAGAACCTACTCCCTTGATGGGTTTTGGGGGCAACTCAAGGGAATTGTCAACCAAATGGGGCCTACTAAATGGTAGTACAAAGATGGTGTTTAAAGAAATGAGTATAAGTGTGTTAGAATTAAACCTCTAGTTGGCCACCATTATGTAGTTTTGCTGGTAGCACTTATTACCACAACCAGCATTTGGTTTATAAATTTAGGATGAACTTATGCCTCACTATGTCAAGCGAAGAATCAAAGCAAACTATGATGATTTTGTTTACTCCTGATTGTATGAGTGTTCTGGGTGATTTTGACTTCCTTGTTCTGATAGTAGAGACTTCATGGTTTGTACTGCAGGTTGTTGGTCTTCGATAGTGTCATGTTCTGTAGGAGGTCATATTCTTGTTCCTTATTTTCAAAGATTAATAGGGTGATCGGTTTGTCAGGGTTTCTGGCGAGGAAATGTCCCAGCACTTCTCTTGGTGATGCCGTACACTGCCATCCAATTTGTTGTTCTTCAGAACTTCAAAAGTCTGGTTTCAGGATCTACAGAGGAAGGTCAGCATCTATTATGTGCAACTTGTGTTGATAAGGATATCACTGATTTTCATTCTATAAATAAAGTTCATATTTGGAGTTACAAACTATCATAGCTGTTCCTCTTGGAGTGCAATCAGCTTGTGAGCACTAAAGTAGAGGGTGCTAAAACCAACACCCTAAATTCTTGCGCAATAAGTACATATTGATTCTGAGAATGTTCACCACCTTAACAGCAGGTTCCCAAGCGGCTATGGGTAATCTACCAATGAAACTTTGAACCCTCATAATTTTGTGTACAAAAGTCCAAGAAGGCCTACTTTGGTGTGTTGGTTACCCCTTCCCAATTGCTAATGATAAACATTCAATAATGGTAGATATACTTAGCGTTAAAATTGACGGTTTTAGCATCCTCTACCTAAGTGGTGTTTGGGTTTGGTTTTCATTTGTAAAAACACGTCTGCTTGAGGGTTGATGAAAACATGCTGTGGTTTTGTGTGGTTGCAGCTGATCACAAGCATCTGAGTCCATCCATGTCCTACTTAGGTGGGGCTATTGCAGGAAGTGCAGCAACAGTTGGTTCTTACCCATTTGACCTTTTGCGCACCATCCTTGCATGTCAAGGTGAACCAAAGGTGACAATTCTGGAAGCCTGTCATCTATCCTTTGGAGTTCTGACGATCCTTGAAACACATGAGATTAGTTGTGCACAATTGGGAACTGTACTTTCTGGATGTGCTTGTGATGCCACATGTACCTCATGTGAGTATTTCTGTTGGCTATTCTATGCCTCTTCATCATTTGAAAGCGGACGACCT
This sequence comes from Polytrichum formosum, assembly GCA_964035585.1. NCBI lineage: Eukaryota > Viridiplantae > Streptophyta > Polytrichopsida > Polytrichales > Polytrichaceae > Polytrichum > Polytrichum formosum. Next base: position 42,815,439 of record OZ037935.1, on the reverse strand, counting down.
GAATTATGTGTTGGTTCAATTTTTTTTATTTCAGTTTATTTCATTCTATGGTCTAGTCAACTGATGTTGAAGACTAATGATGAATTATATATTTCTGGGTGTAGGTCTATGCAAATCTGAGATCTGCCCTGCTTGACATACTACGGACAAAAGGGGTGGCAGGCCTGTATTCTGGATTGACACCTTCACTAGTTGAAATTGTTCCATATGCTGGTCTTCAATTTGGCTCCTATGACTCTCTGAAGCGCTGGACTCTTGTAAGTAATCTTGCTTTCATTTACTGTAGATCACAGAAGACTGACCACTTCCATCTATGGAGTGAAATGAAGGAGATCAGTGTGTTTATGAAGTGGAGTGCAGTCTTACAGTTATAATCTTGACCAAATTCTTATTGTCACAAAATGTAGTTAAGCGGATAAGTTGATTGGGTGCAAGTGACCCTTTCTGGTTTAGAAGCAATGATATGAAAATTTCAAGTGGATGCATCAACCATGTTCCTTATCTTGTCATGGTGCACTTGGCAGGCAATGAATCAATGGAGAGGTGTGGGAAGTGCAGACGGTTCGTTATCTAAATTACAGAATTTTGTCTGTGGACTAGGAGCTGGATTATTTTCGAAACTGTGTTGTCATCCCCTTGATGTGGTCAAGAAGCGGTATCAGGTGGGTCCTTTGTTTTATCAATCTCAACTTGGTCGTCCTCACTCATGGTTATGTTGAGATAATTGTTGGCCCTATCAATTTAGTGGGGATGCCTTTTTAGATCTGATCTTGAAGCGGATTATTCTCTTTATGGCATGGGTTTAGTGACATTTTCATCGACAGACTTGAGAGGAATGGACATCTTCACTCCTAAAGTAGCCCAAGGATTTCTGATGTTTAACTGCACTGAACGCATTGATGGGCTACTAATGACAGTCTCCCTTGTTACAGGTAGAAGGCCTAATGCGGGATCCACGTTATGGTGCTAGAGTAGAACATAAAGCTTATAAAAACATGTGGGATGCCATAAAGAGGATAGTAGCACAAGAGGGGTGGAGGGGATTGTATAAAGGCACCTTGCCCTCGATTGTAAAAGCAGCACCTGCTGCAGGCATTACATTCTTTGTTTATGAATCCTCATCTGATTGGTTGAGGTCCAACTTATGATGTTGTTCTCCTATTAATTTTAATTTGCAATAAAACTTGTCTCTAATATTGGAGTTTGATTCAAGCTGCATGTATTTCCTCATGTCAGATTACATTTTATAGGTTTCCATTTTCAGATCTGCAGGAGTGGTGGATAATGGTAACCTGAAGTAACCTACTCTAAACGTAAGTAGGTGAAAAGCTCGTCTTCTTTTATAGTAATATGTGTATCTAGGTATGTTGACTCCCTATACTTCTCTGTAGATTAATTCAAACATTAGTCTATTGCCAGCTTGAGATGGACACTGTCCCACATGATTAAAAGGTGAGGCAAACTTTTAAGGAATTTAAACACCCTTCCTTGTATGAGCAAACAAAGGGAGTAGGGGTTGTCAGCAGGTCCCACTCTTGGAGAAACTGTCGTTTTGCATTAGTCCTTTTTTGTGTGGAGTACTTGCATATTCACATTTGATGGATTTTTAGTGAGCGATTTCGTGTGTTCCTCCTCGGCTGGACTTTAAAGCTCCTCAAAAGGTTTTTTTTTGGCTAGTGCAGCTTCTATCCCTTTGATTCTGTTTTGCCAGCATACACGACAACCTTCTTCGGTACTTGTGGTCTTGGAGTTGTATTGTTGTCTATATTCATATAAACTTATAAGGTAGAAATACCATAAAGCGTTAACCACCCAATAGCGGTGTACTAGACTGCCTCATAATGGTAAGTGCCATGTCTTAAATGGCGCGGCAACTTCAATGCAGTGTAGCCAATGGGAGGCAAGATCTAACGTACTCATGATTAACGGGTTTAGGTGATAATCTGTATCGAAATGAGGAGAGCCTAGTGAACCGGAAGTGGATTGGACAAACTTTCCACTTTGAAAAATTGTGGAACTTTTTGTACAAGGCAGAAAAATACGAAACAACTTGCATTCTTCATGAATCCTTCTCGTCTATCTTGGAAAATTATCTCATGATTGTCAGACCAGATCTTCAATGCGAATCGCCTTATTTTAACGGTTTATGGTATTTCTACCTTAGACAATAATATAATCACATGACACTCAAAAAGCTCTTGAAAAGCTCGATGTGGGGCTTGATGACCCTATAGTAAGTGCACCCCTATTGGAATGCACCTTCAGTGATTTCTAATGTATAACTTACATAAGAGCATCTCCACCTCCCTTGCAAAGATGGAGGCTCTGGAGTGCGGCCGAGGGCGTGGATCGTGAGTGGGGGAGTGAACCTGTGGTTCCATACTGCCTGGCTTGGTAGATGGAGCTAAAACCGTTGCTTTAAGCGCTGATTGTATATAATATTATTATATTGACAAAGTTTGATATTTCTCGTTCACAAATTGTAATGGAATTCCATCGCACCAAAGTAAGCATTATTTGAATTCTGCATGCAAAAGTTATAAGGGTTCAAATTTTTAGGACATTGTTAAATTGATCACACAATGGTTAAATAAATCATAGTCGATACGTAAGGTGTCGACTAGGCTCTGACTTGTCATCCAAGTTGACCAAGTTTATTAATTCTAACATTGAGTTGATGTCTCGCTCCTCTTCATGTGTACAATGAAAAATCAAAACTTGATAGGTCATGTGACCTTGCGACGGGGAGCGCGAACCAACAAGTACACTGGTACCATACCGGATGATTGCAGTGGATGGCACTGTCCAATTCCCATTCACTTCCCAACCCAAGTGGACTTAATCATGGTTAAGAGGTGGAGTAGGCAGAATACTCTAGCTTTCTTTGCCATGTGTTAGGAGAACTATTTTTGAGCATCATTTTTTGGCTACACTTCCCGTGATGCCGGTTCTTATTATTATAATTTATAAGAAGGAAGGAATGCCATATGGCAACTACAATTACTATATATTGAAAAGAAATTAAATGGGTTAGGGTTTGGAATTTCAAAATGGATGGTGTCCATGCCTCTAATTTAAAATATATTAATGTGCTCATTTTTATAGTGTGGGGATCCTAGATATTAAATCTTTAAGATTTAGGGGTACACATAACAATGAGAAGATCTACATTGCAATTGCAAATGAGATTGTCAATTGTAGCTCCATTCAAGCTTTTCCCAAGGTATGCTTCACTAACTACAACTTTGAAATTCTAATAATTTCTTCATTTGTATTAACATGTGGTTTGTGTTATGTGCTATCTCCATTAAAAATATTTTCTTTTAGAAGTGACAAGATATTTCATAAAACAAACAGAGATACAATTCCAACTTATTTCCGGTTCGTGATGGGTATTGTCCCAATCAAAGTTTGTGATGCATTTTTTTTGTTCGTCATGGATATTGCATCTACTTTGAAAAAATAAGTCAAATATGCAATACCCATCACGAACCAAACAGTGATACAATTCCAATTTTTTTCCTAGTTGTGATGGGTATTGCACCAATCAAAATTTGTAATGCATCTTTTTGGTGCGTAATGGGTATTGCATCTACTTTGAGAAAATAAGTCAAATATGCACCTCTCCACCATAGCCAGTGAGCTCTTGGCATAAACTTTTCTCCGAATCATACTAACTTTAGGATTCCTATTCTTGTCAATCGCGTGCATTTCTCGAAACACTTGCAAAGTATCCAAGGATTTGGTTGTAACTTATGGCATGACTAAGGATTTGACGAGTAGTTGTTTACAATCAAACTCGATGAGCTGGAAGTTTACTTTGCAAAGTCCTGCCTTTCATACACCTCTGAACATGCACAACAGAATCCAAGACTGAAGCAGCAGACTCCAAATTGATGATGATATCTCTCAACTAGTTGGAAAGAGACAATGAACGGCCGGTTCTCTGACGGTTATTTTCAGATGAATTAGTTGAATTTTGAGATAAAACCGGTTGAAATTCAAGACTTCAAGAAATTCAACGATCATTTTAGAAGAACCTATGGAGTATACCTCCAAAAATTGAAGAAATACTGAATCTTCAAAGCAGCTTACTCCAAAGCCTAAGATATGTGGGCCTAATTTGGTCACTCTTTTTAACTTAAACACTTGTATATGAGTGGTGTTCTTAAGAACGGACAACTAGAAGATATAAATTATGTTAAAATTGAACTATGGCCGATGATTCATGGCATCAGTGTAGATTAAAGGTGACAGTGTTGGAGATATTTACACCTTATATGTAGGGAATTTCATCACTAAATTGACTTGACCCCAGAATCCACATCAAAGACATGGAAATACATATATTCTACTGAGAAGGCTCCTCTCCGCCATAGCCAACAAGCTCTTGGCAAAAAAATTTCTCCGAATCATACTCACTGTATAATTCCTATTCTTGTCAATTGCGTGCATCTTTCGAGACACTTGCAAAGTATCCAAAGACTTGGTTGTAACTTATGGCATGACTAAGGATTTGACGAGTAACTGCTTACAATCAAACTTGACGAGCTGGAAGTTTGCTTCACAAAGTCCTGCTTTCCTAAGATCCTTAAACCCTAAATTCTTGAAGTCATCATCAAACCTTAAACCCATCCCCCACAACCACGATTGATGCAATACAGACCTTAGAGTTTAATGCTTCTTTGCATCAACAAAAGCAAATTAAGGAATTGAATGACACTGGAGATTGAGTGACATTGGAATTGATTGACGACTGTCTATTGGTCATCTTTTTGACTATCAAGAAAGTAAAAAGACAGGATTGTGGAATTGGAAAACTCAGGAAATAAAACAACTCATCAAAAGTGATGTATTTAATGAAAAGAACAAGGTGAATACAAACATTCTCGAACCTCAAATCCTAAATTTGAAAATCCTGAGTGTTGCATACCAAGCTTCTACAACATGAAATTGCACTTAAGAAGAGGATTCAGGAATAGACAACCTTAGGATACAAAACAACTCACTGAAAGTGTTGTAAGTTTTTGGCCTTTTGGAGAGGATTGAAGAATTAGAAACCTTGGGATTAAAAAAAAACTCAATGGAAGTGATGTGGGTATTTGATAGAAAGCACAAGGAGAGGACAAAAATTCTCGAACCTCAATCCCAACATTTGCAAACCCTTCAAAATGTTGTTCGGTACAACGCCAAGGTTATAAATTGAGAAATTATTTTTGCAGTTGTGGAGGGAATTCACGTAATGGCAGCCTCAAGAGATCAAACAACTCATTAAAAGTGATGTAATTGATGAACATCACAAGGGGAGTCAACAATTTCTCAAATCCCAAACCCAAAAAATTTCATACCTAAAAACTACCAGCAGTTTGGTGCAACAACAAACTTGTGAATTTAGAAGAAATTTGCACCTGCGGAGAAGGATTCATGAATTGGAAGCCTCAGATGACGGTGAGAGTCCAGGCAAGAATGCTTGCCGAGGCACAACAGTGGCAGTGGGAGCAGGAGAGCAAGGCGGGAGGGTGAGCATGCGGGGGCGGGCAAGGTGGTGTCAGAGTGGGCCCCCCTAACTACGGTTAACCACTTGAAGTGGTTAACCTAATTTGGATGAGGGGGGGCTTGGATGATGAGGCATGGATGACAATGCCTTGTACGAGTGTACATGTTGGTTCGCCCCAGGCCCTCGTGACGGGTCTTTGTGGTTGTTTTAACAAATCCGTGGTCGATTTAACAATTTCCAAATTTTATTGGTATATGACTTCAAACCTAGATACGGGAGCCCGACGGATCTCAAAATCAATATCTATATACAATGGAGCTCATGGTGGTGGGAGTCTATGAAAGATGGACATGTTCATAGCTTCCAAAGAAAAGGGCCACACAACAAATCCCCCCCCACCCCCACCCCCCACAAACATGTGACAAAAGAAAGAGGGAAACAAATGTAAAAAGGTGGGGACTACAAGTGTAGAAGGTGGGGCATGGTGGGGAAAACTATGGGGAGGTGGCAGGCATGGACCTAAGGGTGGCAACATGGCATGGGGCAAAGTAGGACAATCTAATTAAAAAGAAAAGAAAATCATATTCTTCCTTTAAGAGCTCCATGGAGGCATGATGGCAAGTCATGAGGAGCTTATAAGCATGGGCATGGACATACATGCATATGGTGAGTACGGATGGACATGGGCATATGCTTGCATGGTTGCATGGTTGCATGGGGTTGAGTTCATTCATGATATTGATTCATATGCATGGGTTCAATAGGCCAAGACGACACGGGTCCAAGCGAGTGTATTTATATAGTGCAAGATTCTAGGGCATTGAGTCTAGCATTCTTTATCTTACATAACCAAGTTTTTGAAACGTATGTATACGAAAGAAGGTGTTTTAAGACATCTATGACCCACACTTTGAGAAATAATAACATATTCACCTTAACTCAACAATTACAAGAAAGTCAATGGCTTTGCACGCTTATTGTGTTCAAGTAGGTGGACGGAATTTGATGAACAATAGCTCATTTGAAAGATAGCTCATTGGAAAGACATTGAGAAGCACTACACTGATATGTGCAATTGGGTTGGTCCACAATAATTTATCAACATTCACACTATTACTATCACAATTAAAAACTACAATTAGTAATTTTGCTACTATGGTTGCTATGTGGATGAATAAAAAAACATACAAGTGTTTATTTTTTGATTTTAACCCAAGGTAATTTGCATGGGTAAAGAGGCAGCCTATTCGTGAAGACAACCTACTTGCACATATCAATGTAGATGATGGTCTCCTCGTTTCCTTATTTGAGATAGGTTTGATCAAGACTCCAAGACCAACTAACCCAATGACTTTTGCAATGTTTGGCTAGGTCATATTAAAAATTAACATTAGCATGCCTCAAAGAAGAATGGAACCTAAGCATTTGCAAGTCAATTTGACTCCCACTGCTGAAGTCATTGTCTTGATGCTCATAGTAATGTGCTTGTGTGGACATCTATAAGTTTTAAACCGACATCAATTTCTAACTATGTCATGTCACAAAAGAACATATACCCTCGCACATGCAGTGTGTTGGCAGGTATGTTATGTGCCACCTTATTGATTCAAATGCATTTCTTTTTAGAACTTTTAAGCTCAATCAAGATGCCTCGATGAAAGGAACAACAACACTTGAGCAACACGAAATGAATATATAAGAAAGAATCAATCATATACATAGACATAACAACTAAAGGAGGGACGCAAAATATATTTGTAGAACAATTCAACAAGCACTAGAAGAAATCGTGTCCATTTCAACCCTTGGCCATCACGACTCGCACCAAGAAAATGCATAAACAATTCAATTGGTAGGCAATCGGAAGGTACCTGTGGTGTACCCATGGAAGGTGCCCCCTGATTCCCAACCGAATTGATTTGTTTATGCATTTTCTTAGTGGAAGGTGCCACCCGATTCCCAACCTAATTGATTTGTTTATGCATTTTCTTGGTTTAGTCTTGATGGCCTAGTCGAAAGGAGGGTTGAAATGGACAAGATTTCTTCTAGTGAAGGAAGAGAAGAGATCTCCATCTAACCACTTGTATGCATCAGAACTTCTTGAAGTAAAAGCTCATGCGATGTTCATATCTCGCTTCGTATCTTGCTCAAATGAAGCAATTGAAGAGGTTTTATGAAAGATTGTCAAGATCTTTCCAAAGTGTTATTACTCACCGGAATTTACTCAATTATTTGAATTATACAGTACCATTTATTACATTGCCAATGGACATCCTCTTCTCCATGATATTCACGTAGGAAAAGTCTACTTCTTATTTTCCTTTGATTTAGGTCAACCATTGGAATTGCATAACGAGTGCATAACATAGTTCTAAAACTTGACCATCGACTTTTGGTCGAGTTCAATCTTTAATTTCTCATATATAAATTTTATGCTCCATAAAAAAATAATGATGACCTCAAGTTTATAATGAATTCAAGGAATATGGAAAAAAATTCCAAGTTCAAAATATTTAAGGTCATGAAATTTATGTTCAAAACTATATTTATTCAGTTGCTTTTACGCATCACTTTTGATGATAGGTTTTGAAGATCTCATATTGATATTCTATATTTGAGTACCTAACTTAACAATAGAGGTCATCATTAAAAATCATAAATTTTAAACAACATTTTGCTACTACTTATAGGCATTTGACCAAGAAAATCATGGCTTTTGTATACCGGAGCACTTTTTTGGTCCACTTTACTATGCTTGCATTCAGTAGTAAAGTGTTGTTTACACTAGATAATTTTTCATGGAAACCTCTATTATTGTGTTAATTACTCAAATATAGATTATGAAGATGAGATCTCCAAAACTTATCATTAAAAGTGATGCACAATGGCAAATGGCTAAATCTAGTTTTGGACATAAATTCATGACCTCTAGATATTTTGAAGTTGGATATTTTTTATATTCCTTGAATTTATTATGAATTTGAGGGCATAATTACAAAAAATTATATAGAATTAACAGTGATGTAATTTTATCATAATTTAACAGAATTTTAAACAATTACTTGTTCAATATCACCAACTTGCACACCACTTGCATCGTCTTCTAAAATGTGTAGACTTTTCTTGAGAAATAATTTGTCAACATAAATTGCTTGGCTTTGTGAATTGATGCGTTACTAAAATGTTCATGATTTTTTCCTTCAAAAAATTCAAAGTTGGTTTATAGTTTTGAAACGCTTTCACTTACACCTTTGCAGGGTTAAGGAGCTATCCACTTGACGATGCTTGCACCCCGTAACCATTTCCCCCATAGTTTTTGGAGTTGAGTCATAAAAATATCTTATCCTTTATCAAAGTGGAGATCCTCAAGCTCATTGAATGGTTGTCATAAGGGCCCCCAATTTATGTTGACTATTGCACCTAGAACAACAATCACATTGTGAGCACGCACTCCAATCTTTTTCAACCACATGTACTTTTGGTATCCATTCTTGGAGCACATCAAACCTTGTAACAACTTTCATCTTGAATTCAAAAATAAGGTCCATCACAGGGTGTTTTATAATTTAAACCCCAAGTTTTTGGGAACCTAACTCTAATCAATGTTGACTTTAAAGGTTGGTTTACATCAAGACCAAGATTAGTGTTGGACAAGGATTATCTATGTTATTTAAATATGTTATTATGTATTGTGTTGACCATTCAATTATCTCTAATGAGGGCTAAATCACATTTTTTGATATCAATTAAGATATGGGCATTTGACAATATATATTTTTTTGATATTGTTTGGATATATATAAATATCATACAAGAACCTTCATACCTAACGAAAATCACATATGGTTTAGAATTATACTGATCCAAATGATAACTTGAGTACACATAGATTCTCTCACCTTGAGATACCCACCAAACAAACACTATATTCGTTAATCGGAGACTTTTTGATGATTTTGAGACTATTCAAGAACGTGCTTTTCGAATTTGGTCTAGTAATGAGAACATAAAAATCCCATATTGATAATTTTGGGAACAATTATTCGACATAAATGCATCAAATGAGCAAAAATGTAAAGCATACATGAAAACAAATGCGTATGATATGAGAAATTGTTGCCAATGGAAGGGATGATGCGGAGAATGATTGGAAATTGAATCTATTAAATGGGTTTGAAATTCAAATATAATGGAAATACCATTAAAGTCTTCAAATAGAATAAATAACCATACTCTACGTTCTACCCCTACATGCATTTAGGAACCACGTGGACGTTTCTAGTCACACTTGTACGTCACACTATTTTTTTTTAGCGGCCGTGTCCTTGTTTTTTGCGGCCTCCATGGCTTTGAAAATCTCCGGCCCGCGGCTGTAGCCATTTTTGTAGACTTGCCCGGAATATGTGTCGTTCTTCCATATATTTGGACGTGCTCCCGAATTGTATGAAGTGGTATTGTAAGTGGAATACGAGTGCGTTTGCGAGAGGGAATGCCTTGCACTTCTCCGGAGGGCCAAACAACGATCGGACTCGGAAGATGCGGCCTTGAGGGCGTGCCTATCCAAGGAAGAAGTCGAGGAAGGCCGGCCACCAAGCGAGCGGGGAGCCGCCTGCGAAACAACGCCATGGGAAAATAAGAATAAGAATGGAGTGGGGAAAATAGTGAGGGAGGTTTGGGATGGGCGTTCGTAAAGTTCTCGTCACGCGGATGCAAGATAAGGAAAACAACGGTGAACAAGGGGGGGACGAAGAAGGGCACCTTGGATTTGGGGACGTCGGCGCGGGGCAAGATGGGCACTGCGGGGGCGTCGAGGGGAGCATCCGGAGACGATTGAGAAGGGGGATTGTTGGATGACGGTGGGGAATGAGGGCATGGAGGGCCCACGATGGCGGATGGCTTTGCGGCAGGAGGAGCGGTGACAGCAGGGGAGGGGTTGCACCGGGGAGCTTCCATGCGGAGACGACGGCTCGGGCCACGACGAGCGACGCCGTCGACGCTCGAGGGCGACAAACGCCCAAGCCGAACGAGCGTTCGCTTCTCCTTGGAGAGGGGAGAGGGCGACGGGGCGTACGCGCGGGAGGCAACTCTTGGGGGCGGGCTGTTCACAACGCCGTCGTCGATGCCGACGTCCAGGGAGTAATCCACGGCCGAGGCTACGTCCACCGCCGAGAAATGGTAGAGGGAGGGGATCTGGAAATCCAACACGCCGCGGGAGGGGGAGCCAGGGGACGAGGGGGGACGGGGAGTGCCGTTGAGAACACGGGTGTCACATAGGGGGGCAGACTATGGGCAACAAATAAAAGACATCCAAACATGGAAGAAAACATTAGATAAGTGAAACACAAGGACACAAACACGTGCAAGGAGAAAATTCAAATCAATTTACTGAATTTAGCGAGCCGAAGGATGCTCTTATATACACTATCGCGGGGGCTGAGTGCCGCGTTGCCGATGGGATTGGACCTAACAAAATCCGGGACGCTCCCGGTGTGGAGCACAAGCCTTCTAAGGTAAGGTGCTAGCCTATCTACCAAAAATGTGTCCTTCCTATCGCCGGTCCAAGGGTCGGGGAAGACGACGTTGCCGGGGGGGTTGAGAACGCTCTTGGTGGGGCTGTCGTCGATGAGGAGGGTGTTCTCCGGAGTTGGCCACCACCCGTGGGGGACCCCCTCGAGCGGGGGGACGCCTCGCCAAAGTCTAGACCTGAGGACCTTGAGGAATTGTTGCCCTCCGCCTCGACCGCCGAACTTGGGAACCGGCAGTCCCTTCTCGTCAAGCAGCTCATCGCATGCCTCTTGGCTGAGGACGAGGCAAGGGCTGGGTAGGTCACGGAAGAGGAAGTCGACGATGGGCTCCGTGTTCTCGACGACCATAGAGCTCCACACGACGACGTGAGCCAAGTCGAGCACCTCACGAAGGAAGTCTCGCAAGCCGGGACGGGCGCGGACAGCCTTGCGGTTAATGAGGGTGTCGAGCTCGCCGTCGTAGTCCCTCTCGTCGGGATGACGGAAGGGACGCGTGGGGACCCTGGGGATGTGTTGGGTGTGACACAACACCCCGTTGAGGTCAAAAACTATGAACGGTTTGTTTCGGGTCTCAAGTCCTCTGGCCGAGGGGTTGCGATCTATCTCCGGGGGGTCCTGTGATTAACAATTCGACTAGTTTAATGCTATGATAAAGTAATGAGATTATCAAGAACATGAAGTGAAACATGAAGATGCATTATGAGGGAAGGACGAAGAGCGATAATAACAGCGCAATGAAAATGTGGAAGGGTGTATTCACGAACGAGCGTTCGTGAATGAAGGCCGACAGTGGCATGGCGCATCATTTACGAACGCTCGTTCGTGAGCGCGGCTTGATGAACATTCACGAGCGGTCGTTCGTGAAGGTGGAAACGGGGTCGCACCCTTTTACGAACGTCCGTTCGTGAACGAATGTGTATTACAAGGATCGAAATGAACGCACATGAACATACAATACAAAAGGAATGCGAGACGAAACAAATTTTGGGAGGCATGGATGCAAATCTCTTTTGCATATGTATTAATTCGATGAATATGTACAATTTCTCAGGTGATAATTCATCACATGTTCCTAAGGCAACATTATGCCGTGTTCTACAAAATTTATCGACCTAAGGGAGCATGCAAAAAAAGCTCGAGCAGGTCTTGGATGTCGATGGAGAGAACGCGCCAAAACACAACGCATGCGGTTAGAAGGGTTACGAACGAGCGTTCGTAAAAGCATGTGGCATTCTCAGAATAGAGTTACCTCGTCATCGGGGGGAGGGGCACCGGCACTGGACCGAGGAGCCGCTCCCTCCTCAGCGATTAACGAACGCTCGTTCGTAACCTCCACCGCCGTAGACGCCTCCGTCTCCATGACATCGTCCGCTCGCTCCGCCTGGGACGCCTGGGTCTGTTGAATGGGCTCCACTTCGTGGTTGTCGCCCCCCAGGTCGAGTGCCTCCATATTTACATCCTCCATGTACGCGGAGGGCTGACGGTCAGGGCTGTCCTCGACTTCCATTCTTTGGACCCCTGCCGTGTCACTCGGGCTCGCCTGCGTGTCCCTCACAATGACCATGTCAGTGTGTTGCGCAGTGTCATCGCCCTCCCTACCTACTCCCCTCTGGACGACCGCGAAAGAGGCTGTGTTCGTCTGTGAAGGCAGTCCTACCCTTGACGGGGGAGGGGTGAGGACTGCCGGACCTGCAGATTCACGAACGAGCGTTCGTAAATCCTCGTCCTCTTGGATGGCCGCCGCGACGGCATCGTGGGTGATGGTGGTGGCCGGCGGGAGTGGAGGAGTCCCCACCGGCGTCGGGTGGGGTGGAGCCGGGAATGACGGTCCTCCAGCATAAGGGAGATGTGGGGGGTATTGGCCGGATGGGTACCCAGGAGGGAAGGGGTACGCTGGCTGTGGAGGAGCCGCAAAGCTCTGCATCCTGCTCAGCATCTCCAGGATTGCGTCCGTCTTGGCGTTGGAGGCCCTTATCTCCTCCTGAATGACGGACATCTTCCTGGCATTTTCTGCTGCAGCGGCCGCCATGTCCTCCTTCATCTTCTGCTCGAGCTTGGCGTTGAGCTCGGCGACAGAGAGAGCCTCCTCCTTGACCCGCTTGTTCTTGTCGAACTCCACCCCCAGCTCGACCATGATCTCCATGTCCCCCTCGTCCTCGTCGGAGACCTCGATGACTGCTCCCTCGGGCAACTCCACGTACGGGGTCTTTTTCATCCTCCGTCGCGTGTTGCGGAAGTGGTCCAACGATGGACGGGAGCGCTGGTCCAGCACATCCAGGTTCTCCATTTTGGGCACCTGCAGCCTTGGTCTTGGGGATACCGACGTTGAACACCCGCCAGGCGTGCCGAAGGGGTCCGTGCCAGAGACGCGCGCGGGGAGGACGTTTTGTGTTGCCCCCGCCGACGATCCCGTATAACCACCGGGAGTGCCCTGCGCGTCGGATGGATTACCCGACGGGCCCATTATTTGAAGCGGGGGGATGTCGAAGGACCGGATGATGGAGTCCACGTTGACGGATGGGGCCGGCTCATCCTCTTCTACCTCCATCACGGGCACGCCCTCGTTGGCAGACACGCTGACGTCCGTCCTCGTGGCGGTTATGTCGCCCAAATCCATGGTCGACGCCTTCGACCTGTGGACCTTGTAGTCCTCCTCGTCTATGGCGTCAACGTAACTGTTGACGCACAGGCCCAACATCTGAGACACAGAAGGAAATCGGTTAGCCATATACGAACGTGCGTTCGTAAACATCAACCCTATGAGCCGAGCAGTATACATTACAACAAAAATAGTTGAATTTCAAAGATGCCTCAGAAAATGGCATTTACGAACGAGCGTTCGTAAATGAGATCTTACCATTGCAGCGTACATGAATTTGCTGCCTCCACACACGTTGTAGACCGTCTCACCATTCGTGGCCAGGGCTTGGAGGACGGAGATGTAGAACTCCATCCTGAGCTCCAAGGCGGGGAAGACCGTGTACAGCGTCTCCTGGAAGAGATCTTTGGGAGGGGGGTGTGGAATGCTGTAGATCTTCTTGAAGGTGTTGTTGGCCTTGATAGGCGCGCGCCCATGCCTTGCCGTATTCAAGGTCAAGAAGATGAGGCTCACCGCTCCCACCTGCTTGTTGCCCCTGGCCTCGTTGATGGCCACGATCCCTTCCGTCTTCGCAGGGACATACGTGCTGTGGAAGATGCTGTACTCGAACTTGATGGTGTCGTCGTACAGCTCCGTGACGACGGAGGCCTTCTCCTGTTCCACAATCCATAGCCACACGTGTGGCTCCCTCATGGCCGGAGATCTGTACTCCATGAATTTGGCCATGAAGGGGTTGTAGAACGGCACCCCCTTCGCACCCTGCCTTGCGGCACCCGGGATACCCCTGAAATCGATGAGTGCGAAGGGGCACCCCCTTCGGTCCTCCCTCACCTCAGCCCTGCTGATGGTTCCGTCCCACTTGGAGAACGAGGTCCTCTCCAGCCCCGTTGTCACCACGCAAAATCTTGCTACCCCCTCAAATGTGGCGTTCCTCTTCCTCTCCAAGAAGGAGATGTACCGCTGCAGCTTGTGAGGCCAAACCCCCCACCCTTAAGCGTCCGTAGTCCGAGTAGTGGGTTTGGGCTCACATTCCTCCGCGGTATTGGATTTGGACTTGGATGAGTCCATAGTGCAAGGTTCACCCTTCAAGTGGTCTTGGATTTAACTTTGGTCTTTGCTTCCTTTGTCTTGCCATCGCGAGAGTGCTCCACATTCTCCATTAATTTGTGCACGTGGTTTATTTTTAAAGAGAGGATGCAAGTGTTAAAAAACACTATTCTCTATAGTCAATCTCAAATACATTTACTTGTGAAAGCCACACATAACACTAACTAGCATAATGTAACTAACTACTTGTCTATGAGCTAATTAAGTAGGCTATCTACTAAGCTCCTTCATGAACCCATCTCTTTACTTTCTAATTACATAAACCTAGCTCCTTCATAAACCCAGCTCCTTCATGAACCCAGCTCCTTAGCTTCTAACTAAACAAACCCAGGTCCTTCATAAACCCAGCTCTTTACTTTCTAACTAAACAAACCCAGCTCCTTCATAAACCCAGCTCCTTCATGAACCCACAACTTTGTAGTTGTAATCCCCAACTACCTCACTAATTATTCAAGCCCTTAACTAATCTTCCTACCTAATTTTCCTAATTCTACTAACAACCCCTTTCTAATCACACAATTCTTCTCTAATCCTAAAATCCTAAAATCCTAGAGAGGAGAGGGGGAGAGAGAATTTCCTAACTTCACTAAGACTAACTAATCCACACAAGTATATTTTTGCACTCATCACAACCTCAAGTGCTCAACTCTTAAACATGGAACTTGCAACCACGTGTATTCAAAACATGAACTTTAAGTACCACAAATTGGAATCATGAATTAACTTTAAAATCCTTCACGTCAACACTAATTCTACCAAGAGGTCAAGCCCTCTTCAAGGCTAACAAGCCTTGGCTCTCAAACTAAAAACTAAGCACACACATGTGCTCCAATATGGCTTCCCACACCCACACTTATAACTCGTGGGGTGCCTTGGAGCACAAAGGAAAGAGAGGATGAGTGAGGGAAGAATGAGGGATTATATAGTAAGCTTGAGGGGGTGAGCACCCTCAAGGCTCACGATAAGCCCTTGAGATTTCCTTCTACTTAGTAGGCGCCAATCCTATCTTCTAAGCCTTCCTCCCTCAAATGATCAACAAGGATCCTAATTCGAACATTTAACTAGCCTTGGCTTTCTACCTACCACACTTTACCAAACTTGGGATGCTTCAACCCAAACTTAGCCTCCTTCGCTTTCCGCCGCCATAACTTTCTCCCCTTACTTTCCCAAATCGTCGCTCACCACTTAATTCAAACCACGATGCTTAACTCGTGATTTGATTGGTGCTTTGAGAATTTGCTTATCCTCCACCTTGCATTCTTCCTTGGACCTTCCCCATTAAGTGGCCATGATGAGGTGGTCCACTTGTGCGCTCCATGTGATCCTCCATTCATCCCAATTCGAATGCACTTGCCTCTTGAGTCACTTTGGTTGTCTCCATCCATTTGTACTAGCCTACTCACTAACTACTCAATCCAAGTTCTCCTTACCTATCCTCATTCACTCAAATCCTTCCGAAGGTAAAAACACAATAACAACTCACATCCTAGCCTCTTACCACATGGTACTTCTAAGACTAACATTTCACTCTTTTTATATTTTTGTGAAGTAACATGCTACTTCAAAGTGCATCAACTAACGTTTCAAGGGTCTAAGACTAAATGTGGGCACCCTTTTGGGCTCACATAATTGGCGACCATCGGGGGATGAATCCAAACATCTCTTGCTCCAAGGGTAAGTTGCCTAGTCAAGCTCGGTACTCCTTACATCTACTTCCCGATGTACGGGTAGGAAAGAGCTCACCATTCAACGTTTCCAATTGAATTGAATTATTAGGAAAGACCTCATAGACAAGGTAAGGTCCTAACCATACCGCATCGAATTTCGCCGGAAATTCAAGCTTTCGTGCGTCTTGAATCATGACCATCATTCCCGGTGTTAGGGCCCTTCTCTTATGTCGTTTGTCGAAAGTAATCTTTCTCCTTCTTTGGATTGCCTCAATATGTTGAGCCGCCATTCTCCTCCCTTCGTCAAGTGCTTCCAAATCGGTTAGTCGATTTCGTAAGGATTGACTTTCGGTAAGTCTCGTACTCACGGCCACCCTAAGTGACTCGACTTCATATTCGATTGGTAGTGTCGCTTCAAGACCATAGACTAAGGAAAATGGTGTAGCACGCGTAGTTACCTTATAGGTTGTACGGTATGCCCAAAGTGCCGCCGTTAGTTTCGTATCCCAATCCCGCTTCGAGTCTATAACCGTCTTGCGTAGTATACTCACCAAAATTCCGTTAACCCTTTCCGTTTGTCCATTGGTTTGTGGGTGGTAGGGAGTAGTCTTCCGGTGATCAATTTTAAATTTCTCTGTCATCTCTCGAATCAAGTCATTCAAAAAGTGAGTACCCCTATCGCTTACTAGGATCTTCGGCACCCCGAACCGCGAAATTATGTTTTCGTACATAAATGTTGCCGCGTGTTCCGCCGTGTCGGTCTTCACCGCTTTGGCTTCCGCCCACTTGGTGAGGTACTCGGTTGCCACCACAATATATTTCATTCCTTTTGAAGATTGGGGATGGACCTCACCCACATAGTCGATGCCCCATTTTTCGAAAGGAATTAAGGGTAATGATACATGTAAAGACATCTCCATTCTAAGGTCGTTTCGGGCATACCGTTGGCAAGCGTCGCATTTCCTTACATAGTCATGGGCGTCCTTAAATAGTGTAGGCCAAAAGTAGCCCGCTCTAAGTATTTTTTGCCCGGTGAGTTGACCCGAGAAGTGACCGCCGCAAGCGCTATCGTGGCAAGCGATTAAAATCGCTTCAACCTCCGTTTTTAACACGCATCGTCGTAAAATACCATCGGACCCCCTTCTAAACAACCTATGGCCCACTACAACGAATTGCCTACTATTTACCCTCACCTTCCTTCTCTCTTCTTTTGTCCACTCTTTGGGCAACTTGTGGGTTGTTAGAAATTCCACTATGCCCGCATACCACTCCGGTGTAGAAGTGACCACAAAGAGGCTATCATCTACTAACATATCATTTACCGGATTTTTTCCTATCTCCTCCGACAACCTAGACAAGTGGTCCGCTTGTAAATGCATACGACCCGGTTTATATTCCACCGTGTAGTCGAATTCTTCTAATAACAAAACCCACCTAGCTAACCTACCACTTAACTCCGCCTTGTTAACTAGATACTTGATAGCCATGTGGTCAACAAAAAATACAACCGGGTTGCACATGAGGTAATGCCTAAACTTTTTAACGGAAAACACCATGGCTAGGCACTCCCTCTCCGTTGTAGAGTAGTTTCTTTCGGCGGGGGTCAATTGCTTACTCGCATAAGCTATAGGTTGATCCTTCTCTTTTTCTCCCGTTGCTTGACAAAGCGCACTCCCTATTGCCACATTACTAGCATCACAATAGACGTGAAAAGGTTTACCCCAATTGGGTGGTATCAACACCGGATAGGTGCTCAACCTATCCCGCAATTCCTCAAAGGCTTTTTGACAAGCATCCGTCCACTCGAATTTGACATCCTTTTTGAGCAAATGGGTAATGGGCACCGCTATCTTTGAAAAATTAGGAATAAGTTCCCGGTACCATCCCACATGTCCTAACAACTTAGAGATCCCCTTGGAATTGGTTGGAGTTGCCAAGTCGCTTATGGCCGCAATCTTATCCGGATCGGGTTCTCTACCTTTCTCACTAACAACATAACCCAACAACACTCCCTTATTCACTCCCAAAAATGTCTTATCCGGGTTCAATGCTAACCTCATCTTCCTACACCTAACCAATGCCTCCCTAACACAATGTAGGTGATCGTCCACATTACTTTGTGTGCTAAAATCGTCCACAAAGACGGTCATGGATTTGAACAACAAGTCGGTGAAGATATACATTACTAATCGTTGGAAAGTAGCCGGGGCATTACATAACCCAAATGGCATCACTACCCACACAAAAGTACCCCAAGGTGTAGTAAAAGCCGTTTTATGGATATCTTGGAGGGCTATGGAAATTTGATTATAACCCGCATACCCATCCATAAAGGTATATCGCGAATGACCTCCAACCTCCTCAAGCAACAAGGTGATAAAAGGTAAGGGGAAGTGATCCTTTTGTGTGCACGAATTCAATTTCCTATAGTCGACACAAACCCTTAATTTCCCATTTTTTTTCTTTACTAAGACCATAGGAGAAACCCAATCCGTGATTTCCACCGGCTTGATAAACCCGGCCTTCAATAACCTTTCCAATTCCGCTTTCACCAACAATTGCAATTGAGGATTCATCCTCCTCTCCTTTTGTCTAATTGGCCTCGCCCCCGGAATTAAAGGAATCCGGTGCTCTACCATTTCCCTAGGAATTCCCTTAAGCTCATCGTAGGACCATGCAAAAGTATCACTAAACTCATCCACCAAATTGCTATACTCCCTAACCTCTTTCTCCCCCAATTTGGAACCCATCTTCATTTGTCGGTTTTTTCCATTCTTTAATTTCACATCCACGTACCGCCAATCCGCTTCCGACACATGTGCTTGTTCCTCTTTGTTCCGATACCAATCGGAAGGCACATTGGGGTAATCTTTCACATCTTGACCTACAACTATCCCCGTAGACGTGGTCTTGAAATGTAAAGGCTCCTCCAATTTCGATGACTCAATAATCACATCCTCCTCTTGAGTCCCATCTACATGAATTAAACTAACCTCACCCTCTTCCACGTCATCTACCCAAGGTGTTAACCCACCGCTAACCCACTCTTCCTCGGTGAGCACCTCACATGGCTCCAACAATGAGCCCTCTCCTAAACTAACACTAGGAAATTCACTCCCTAAGCCTACTTGGTGAAATGTAACCATTACATCAACCTCGGACTCGGGGTACTCCCTTAGCCATTGGGCATAATCCCCATTATCCCCATAATTGTAAAAATTAGGACCTAGACTTCCCGAGCCCGAATCTATAACAACCCTTTGACCTTCGGGATGGACGACTCCCACCAATGCCTTGCCAATCTCATTCTCGTTTAAGTCATCAATTTCCTTCTCCAATGGCAAATACATCTCCTTCTTCATCCATCCTTCTAATGAACCAATGGACACTATGACCCTATTACCCTCCGGACCATAAGTGATGGATGGTTTAGGTCCACCCCAATTGACCATAGCATTCGCCATCCGCAACCAAGGCCTACCTAGCAAAATGGGGAAGGTGTCCTTGTTGGAGTGCATTTTAATGACATGGAAGGTGACCAAGTACTCCTCACCTCCCGTAGTCATTCTACAATCCTTGATCATCCCAAAAGGCGTAGTCGAACTTTGATTTGCCATATTTATGACCAAAGGTGAAGGCCCCGTGAGTCCAAGTCCCAATTTTTTCATAGTATCCTCCGGTAGTATATTTAGACTACTCCCTCCGTCAACTAGCACATTAGGAACCACCTTATCTACCATAACAACTTCTATTTCTATAGCTTTCACGTCTCTTCCACCTTGTGATTGGATCCTAGCGGCTATTTTAGCTTTCACCTTCCTCATCCTCTTGTGTACCGGCATTCCCTCCTTTAATGTTTTCCTTGCCGTGGGTGAAATTTCCAATAGTTGGCCGAAAGTAATATCCGCCTTGAGTGTACTAAGGTCCGCCCACAAGTCGTACCCGGTAGATCTTTCCACCTTAGAATTACCCACTACGTCGAATTCGTCTACGGGAACCCCCGGTCCTTCCCATTCACCCACATCGCTATTATCCAAGTCATGTACCGCATTAGTCCTCTCCCTATTTTGTAAAATTATATTTTCCCTCTCCACATCCTTAGTAGCTCTTCTAGCTACCCTATCCAACTCGGAGAGATTAATCTCTTCATCCGAAGAGTAATTTCCTTGCTCTCCCATTCCTACCTCCAACGGGGCATCCCCTCTCCTAGCCCTAGTAGTTACCGCTAGTGCAGGTGCTTCTTCAACCACACCCTTACCCTTCACTAACTCATATGTAATAGCATTGGTGTGAGGAGGCCATTGACTTTGCTCCTCTCCAATTCTCGTTGGGAGAGGAAGCATGTCATCACATGTGGCCTCCAACACTCCATCCATGAACCTAACATCTTGGGAGTTAGATGGTCCCGGATTCGTTGGAGGCGCTTGTCTCCCGTTACTACCATTAGGTGGAACTCCTTGTCTATTTTGTATTGGAATGTAACCGGTTGTAGTTTGCAAGCCCGCCGGTGGATGAAAAGTTTGCCTAGCATTACTATGGTCATAGTATAAGTTAGGTGGCCTAAGTTCATTGGCCGGTACTCCTTGTGGCCTAGCACCTCGCATATTATCCCTTGCTTGTTGTTGTGGATTAGCCACCGGGTAAGGGACATTAATTATTTTGTCCGGTTGGCGACACGTATCCGAGGGATGACTTCCTCCACAATTGCTACAATTAAACTCTTGACCTTCGGACCAACATTGTCCTTGAGCGTGCCACCTTCCACAAAAGGGATGAAATTCCTTCTTCTCTAAATTTTGGCCACCTTGCCCTCTAGGTTGTGGTCCTCTATTGCTTCCATTTCCATAGTGAGGTGGCGCTTGACCTCGTTGATTTTGTTGAGGTGGGTTACCGTTTCCTCTTTGGTCACGGTTTTGTCCACTTCTACAAAATTGACGCGTGTGGCCCGGTTGGCCACATTGGACACACCATAATCCGGAAGAATGCCTACCCGACTCAACCGGGGGTGGAGGCCCCGGTTGTTGACTCCGGATCATTAATGACATTTGATCCGTGAGGCTTTGCATTTGTTTTATCATAGCCTCTTGGAATCCTAGTTGGCTAGCACCTAGTCTTCTCTCAACCTCCTCCAAGTGTGGATCCGTTCTAGGGGCCGGTAGTGCCAAAAGAGGTGCCGGTTCCCTAACCGCTAAAGGTCGGGGACCGGTGTCCACAATGGCATATGGAATTTGGTTCTCATACTTAGCGGGTTCTACCGCTACCACCCTAGGGCGTATGGGGATGAATTGTGGGATCAATTCATCCTCCCTTCTCCATAGCCTTTCGTGATCTTTATCCAAGTTTTCAATATCTCTAGCCGCACGCTTGGCATCCGCCAAGGTCAAGGGATTCCTTTCTAGAACACCCCTAATAGTTCCGGACTTAAAAAACCCTTGAATGAAAAATTGCTTTAGCGTGTCGTCGTTGAGCATGGTACCCACAAATCTAGTGCACACTAAATCAAACCTCCTAATGTAAGCCGAAATTTCTTCCTCCCTTCCTTGCTTCAATGACGACAATGCCCTTAATGCGGTACTTTGACCCACTTCCGGCCTAAATTCGTTAAGAAACTCCCTTTGTAATTGTTCCCATCCCCTAAAATGTCCCTCGGCATGATCCCGATACCATTCATAGGCTTCCCCCTCTAGAGTGGTAGGAAACCACACTAACCAATAACCCGGGTCGGTTATGAGGGAGCTAGCCAACCGTTCGATATACCGTTCCATGTGCCGAGAGGGGTCCTCATCCTTGGTCCCATAAAATTTAGGGAGATGAGATGGCATATCCATCGCCGCTAAATTTTGTGGAACCACAATTGGTAGGCCTCTTGGCCTAACCAATGGGTCTATTGGAGGTATAGGAGGTATGGGCGGAATTGGGGGTATGGGTGGTGGATCCATCCCCCGTTCCTCGGCCATGGTGACCGGTGAACTATTCAACAATCCCCTATCAACTTCTACCGGGAATTCTTCTCTAAGTGTGTACTTTTCCGAAGAAGTTTCACCACTCAATTTGGAGGGAGTGATCTCCTCTTCAAGTTGAGCTCCAAGTTCTAAGGTGTCTAGAATTGACCTAGTCCTAGGTTCGACGTTCAAACAACTCTCTATTCTAACATTATCTTGTTCTAATCTATCACTGATTTTAGAGGACCGCCTCTTTCGAGTAGATTTCTCTAGTCCTACTATCAAACTTGGTTTTTGTGAGCGAGTCCTACTTTGCATTCCATAAGAATCGATCGACCCTCACTTGACCACACATAATCCTAGCAATTCCCCTCTTAATATTTTCACTTGTCTTGGTGTGGTTATAATTTTTTTAGGAGGTGAGGAAAAGAACCTGCAAGCCCACTTAGGTGAAAGAATCCCAATAGGGGATAGGCATGTTCATGTTAATTTTTTGGTTAAGTCGGAGCATCACCTCCGCACCTTCCCGCAAATCAACACTCACCACAATACCGATTGTGAGGGGGTGACCTTCCGAGTAGATTATGTTAAAAGTCGAGGCTTCACCCTTCAACTTCTCACACCATCCACAATTCGGGAATTACCCTCTACAACGGATAACAACAATCACGAGTACAAAAGGCATTCCTTAATTAGTTAATGAGTTCACTTTGAAGAAATAAACATACCTTGAGCAATCGCATCCCCCTGTGAGTTAGCACTCCCCTCAATCGTGACTCAATGTAACAACACCATAAACTTTGTGAAATATTAATTTAATCTAGAGCATGAAATGACAACTCCCAAAACTTTGAGACTCACCCCGAGGTGAGTGTCAAAGTTCAATGTCCTAAGGTGAATTTACCCTCTAATGTTTTAATGAGCTACTCGGTTATAGGTTCCTTTTAAGTTCTTAGCAAATCCCCAAAAAGGTTGAGGACGTACCTTCGCCGCGCTCCTTCCTCAAAAATGAATTTGCGTAATTGACAATGCAATTCATTCCAAGGAATAGTTGAAATACAATGAATTCAAATGTAACCCAAAGAGAGAATACTTACCGAGTTTCGGGTGCTCCTTCCCTTCTCTCAAGTTTGTGTCTCCAATTTTTCCTAGTTGCCTCCAAGTCTCCTAGTCGCCTCCAAGTCTTGTAACTACCTTCCGCTTCGCTCCCGGCGGACGCACCAATTATGTGAGGCCAAACCCCCCACCCTTAAGCGTCCGTAGTCCGAGTAGTGGGTTTGGGCTCACATTCCTCCGCGGTATTGGATTTGGACTTGGATGAGTCCATAGTGCAAGGTTCACCCTTCAAGTGGTCTTGGATTTAACTTTGGTCTTTGCTTCCTTTGTCTTGCCATCGCGAGAGTGCTCCACATTCTCCATTAATTTGTGCACGTGGTTTATTTTTAAAGAGAGGATGCAAGTGTTAAAAAACACTATTCTCTATAGTCAATCTCAAATACATTTACTTGTGAAAGCCACACATAACACTAACTAGCATAATGTAACTAACTACTTGTCTATGAGCTAATTAAGTAGGCTATCTACTAAGCTCCTTCATGAACCCATCTCTTTACTTTCTAATTACATAAACCTAGCTCCTTCATAAACCCAGCTCCTTCATGAACCCAGCTCCTTAGCTTCTAACTAAACAAACCCAGGTCCTTCATAAACCCAGCTCTTTACTTTCTAACTAAACAAACCCAGCTCCTTCATAAACCCAGCTCCTTCATGAACCCACAACTTTGTAGTTGTAATCCCCAACTACCTCACTAATTATTCAAGCCCTTAACTAATCTTCCTACCTAATTTTCCTAATTCTACTAACAACCCCTTTCTAATCACACAATTCTTCTCTAATCCTAAAATCCTAAAATCCTAGAGAGGAGAGGGGGAGAGAGAATTTCCTAACTTCACTAAGACTAACTAATCCACACAAGTATATTTTTGCACTCATCACAACCTCAAGTGCTCAACTCTTAAACATGGAACTTGCAACCACGTGTATTCAAAACATGAACTTTAAGTACCACAAATTGGAATCATGAATTAACTTTAAAATCCTTCACGTCAACACTAATTCTACCAAGAGGTCAAGCCCTCTTCAAGGCTAACAAGCCTTGGCTCTCAAACTAAAAACTAAGCACACACATGTGCTCCAATATGGCTTCCCACACCCACACTTATAACTCGTGGGGTGCCTTGGAGCACAAAGGAAAGAGAGGATGAGTGAGGGAAGAATGAGGGATTATATAGTAAGCTTGAGGGGGTGAGCACCCTCAAGGCTCACGATAAGCCCTTGAGATTTCCTTCTACTTAGTAGGCGCCAATCCTATCTTCTAAGCCTTCCTCCCTCAAATGATCAACAAGGATCCTAATTCGAACATTTAACTAGCCTTGGCTTTCTACCTACCACACTTTACCAAACTTGGGATGCTTCAACCCAAACTTAGCCTCCTTCGCTTTCCGCCGCCATAACTTTCTCCCCTTACTTTCCCAAATCGTCGCTCACCACTTAATTCAAACCACGATGCTTAACTCGTGATTTGATTGGTGCTTTGAGAATTTGCTTATCCTCCACCTTGCATTCTTCCTTGGACCTTCCCCATTAAGTGGCCATGATGAGGTGGTCCACTTGTGCGCTCCATGTGATCCTCCATTCATCCCAATTCGAATGCACTTGCCTCTTGAGTCACTTTGGTTGTCTCCATCCATTTGTACTAGCCTACTCACTAACTACTCAATCCAAGTTCTCCTTACCTATCCTCATTCACTCAAATCCTTCCGAAGGTAAAAACACAATAACAACTCACATCCTAGCCTCTTACCACATGGTACTTCTAAGACTAACATTTCACTCTTTTTATATTTTTGTGAAGTAACATGCTACTTCAAAGTGCATCAACTAACGTTTCAAGGGTCTAAGACTAAATGTGGGCACCCTTTTGGGCTCACACAGCTCCACAGGTTCCGTCTCTGTTTTCTTTGTTCTTTTATTTCCCTTTAGCTTCAAGACAGCGACGTGCTCCTTTACCAAACTGCGCATCGATACGCCGTTTATGTTGTACTGCACCTTGAAACCCTTCCAATTTGCCCAATTGACGTCGCCGTCGGCATGGAAGAGTTGCATCTCCGGCAAGAGCCCACTCAACTCCCGGATCGCAGCAGTCTTGAGCTTCCTGTGGTCGCACCACTCCTTGATGGAGTACGTGCCGGGCTTGTGCTTTGGTCTCTTCAAAAAAATCTTGGGATACGGGATGGTCCTTCCCACTGTATTCCCAAGAAGGTGGACCGCACATCGCTGCAGCTCCGACTCTGTGAGTCCTTGCAATGCCCTGAAAAATTCCCTCAATAGTGGAGGGGCTTCCGCGCTCTTGTCGACGTTGTATTTCTCTTCAGTGTCGGGGTTGACCAGATCGCCCGAGCTGTGAGCGTCGAAAAAGTGGGTCCACAAATCCCAGGTGTTGTTGTTGCAGCAAATCAGGCGGAGCTCGCCCTTGAGCTCCAGGACTGATTTCGTGGTGGTGGACTTCATGTCGATGGAGGAGAATTTGTCCACCATCGCGTCACAAAACGCCTGCAATACACGAACAAGGATCAGTGTTGTAAATTAAATACGAACGCACGTTCATAATTTCACGAAAATGCAATTGATGCCTAATTGCGAGTTGGGAGAAACTAATTGCAGCCCACACTTTACGAACGCTCGTTCATAAACTCACCTTCCACTGTGGAGACTGGCTTTTGGCGTTCTCCCTCTCTTTTGGCGGACACCCGTGGGCGACCCATACGTCTCTCGCAGCCACTATGTTTGCCGCCCAGGACGCCTCAAAAGCCTTGATCTTGTTTCCGGAATTCAGGTATGTCGATATTTTCCGGAGCTTGTCCCAGTCGTCCGACCACACCAAGAACGCCTTCCAGTACCGCAGCTCCGCCTTGAGCTCGTGTTGGAAGTTATCGTCCTTGAGGATGATTTGCGACGCCTCCAAGCTGTGCTGACCATCGATAATCCAGAACTCGCCATTCTGGATTCGGGGCCAATCCCTCTCCGTGGGACGAGAAGTTAAACCCTTGGGCATGACGCAGACAGTCTGCCTATCCCACTTCACGTTGTTCATGAGATTGTTGATCTGCCACTTCACGCCCTCGCTCTCGCGAGACCTAACCACCCACTTGTTGGGGGATTTCTCGCACTTGAAGCAGTCCACGTTGAAGGTGAAGTGGCGCCCCATGGGCCAGCAATCCTTCGAGTAGTTGTTGAACTCTTTCAGGATACGGGTCGCCTTCGTCGCGTCCGGGTTCTCTCCTTTCTTCAAAGGGGTGGGCATAACTGGCGGCGAGCTAACCTCAGCGGCTTCGGTCACTCCCGACCCCTCCAAGTCGTCCCTCGACCTTTTGGATGGCGTGGATTGTCTGCTTGGCCCCTCCGGCAACCTGCTCGCGGAAGGCACTGGCCTGGGTGCGCTCCTGGAACCTCCTGCCCCCGATGCAGATGGTTTTCTCGGACTTTTCTTTTTCTTGTTGGCTTCCGCGACCGCACTGTTGTACTTGGAGATGTTCAATGCCAGTGCAGTCAATTTCCTGGCAGTCCAAAATTGGCTGAGGATGTACTTTGAGAATAGATCCTCCAGGTTGAAGTGTTTTGCATCTGGTGCAACATTCAAGCACGCGTAGACGTAAGAGAAGGAGTACTTCAAGTAATGCAACAGGAGATTGATGTGGTCTTTCTTGTTCTTCATGTCCAAGATAACATAATCTCCCTGGGCCTCTATGGATTCTATCTCCCACGTCTTCATCTGCACCCACTGTTCTGGCTGGTCTGGCCTTGTTTCCAGCTCGTAGGTGAAACAGAGCGCGAAAAGACCGTCTTCCATTTTTGTTGGTATTGCCGTCCACTCCCCCATGAAATCCTCTTTTGGGACATAATTCGCGTTACCGTTTGAGTCCGCAACGGACTCTGGGAGGCGATCAATGGGCACGGCGAACAGGTCAATTGCGCTTCTGCTCGATCTGGCCATCTGCACCATAACAAAACAGTTAGGATCGTTTTACGAACGTTCGTTCGTAACATTACCGATTGGCATGTGGGTAGGATCTGACTAAGATCTGTGGAGTATTTATGATCGTCATAAATTGTATTCAATCAAGTGTTCCAGCAGATTTTTAGGAGATTTACGAACGAGCGTTCGTAAATGATTGTGATTTTCAAGGCGGTTAATTAAGTTTACTACTTTACGAACGCTCGTTCGTAAAGTATTGTACTTGTATTTGTTTGCTCATGTATGCGTCTTACGTGATGCATATTATCGAAGGTTATTTGGAAATGCAGCATGTTGATGTTATTTGTTATTTGTTAATGTTCGCATTTTAGGTATATATTTACGAACGAGCGTTCGTAAATATTGAGCCCCCAGTTTGTATAAATGTTTACGAACGTACGTTCGTGAAAATGAGGCACTGGATTTTGGGTACGGTTGTTTACGAACGCACGTTCGTAAACATGAGGCACTGGTTTTTGGGTACATATGTTTACGAACGCACGTTCGTAAATATGAGGCACTGGGTTTTGGATACGGTTGTTTACGAACGTGCGTTCGTAAACAGGGGTTGTGTTGAACGCCGTCTACCCATTTACGAACGCTCGTTCGTAAATGGGTCATCTTTTGTGTTTATTGGAAATATTGTGTATAAATATACGTATACGTATACGTATATACACGTATATATATATATGTGTACGGATACGTGTACCAATTGCTGCTCGATTGGGCTGAGCAATGCTTGCATTCGTGCCTGCAACGCATGGTCAGAATAATGAAACTGCAGAAATGAATAGATTCAAACAAAATTGAGTTTCAGAATGTGATGAGGAATTCAGAATGAGGATCATAGCTTAACTTGCATACAGAACAGGCCAAAGCTCATCATGCATATAACAAAACACATGTATCTCAACAATGATCAAACTCAAAATGTGAGGGAAGAGTTCAAAAGGATTACTGTACTCACATTGAAATGTTCTACACCAAAAACCTGATCTTCCACCCTTACTGGAAAACCCTGAGAACCTCACAAATGTATACTTTGAAATGCACCCTTGCACCTTCCTCACACTTAAGCCCTCGCAAGTTATATACAAACCCTAGCAACTACTCTGATGTACATGCAACTCCCAACCTTGCAACTCTGAAGTTTGTGACTCAAGCTTGCTGCTCCAAACCTTGCAACTCTCAACCTTGTACTTCTTGCGCTTTACACTCAAGCTTGCTACTTGAAACCTGCAACTCTCAACCTTGTACTGCGCTTTACACTCTCAAGCTTGCTACTTGAAACCTGCAACTCTCAAGCTTGTAACTCTTCCGCTTTACACTCTCAAGCTTGCTACTCAAAACCCTGCAACTCTCAACCTTGTAACTCTTTCGCTTTACAGTCTGAAGCTTGCTACGCAAAACCTTGCAACTCTCAAGCTTGTAACATAAGCACTTTGCCCTAAACTCTTGAAACTCGCGCCAACAAAACTAATATCTCTCAACACACGCACGCACAATACTATTAAAAGACGAGAGGAAAAAACGCAAGAGCTTCGCTCCACATCTGCTCGGCGCTCCGCTCCTCTCTCTCTGCTCCAAATGACAATGAGGAGGAGAGCTGAGGGGGCGCGGGGAGGTAGCCGCCGCCGCTAGGGTTTTCCCGCCGTTGACACGTGGCCTCCCCCCACTGGGGGGGCCGGGATGAGAGGGTGATGGGGGATGGGGGGATGGGATGGGGATGAGGGGATGGGGGGATGGGATGGGGGATGGGATGGGGGATGGGATGGGGGGATGGGGGGGATGGGATGCGATGGGAGGTGGGCATGGGGACGGGGACATTGGGGGATGGGATGGGATTGGATGTATAAGAAAGGCATGACATAATCATGCTTTGTAATATGTATATGTAGTGGATGCGTTTATCACCTTAACCATAAGAACTTAGTATAAATACATGAATTTTGATTGGTGCATCCCCCTAGTACATCTACATTCGGATTCCTTGTAAACATCTTTTAAATAGGGAACCGATAATAAAATCGTAGTGAACAATGCACGTCATTTAGTAGGGATTCGAAGAAGAATTCAACCCCAAGGATGTTGATATGGTCTTTTGAAATATAGTGTTTTCATGAATGAGACATCTTTCATGTTGTTCGATGGTTCCTCAAATAATTACTAGGTTCAAAAAGAACCCAATTTGAGATTGGCAGGAGGCGGTGTCCTTTTCTTACAAGAGGTGGATGAAAATTCAATTTCCAAAAGGTCGTCAATTCATTTAATTAGGTGCCAACTTGAACTAGCACATTTGAGCCATGTGGTCGAATGTTTGGCTAGCATCAAATGTGAACTACACATAAATTAACAAGTTATGCCCCCTTCCCACTTGACTTTAGCTAAGACAAAGTATTTCCCAGGAAACGGGTAAAGATCCCTCCCTTATAGCGGAGGCATACGGCTATCCCAATGCACCTACAAGAACTTGCTTTGGAGACTTTCAAGTAGGTTTTCTCTAATTACCTTTCACACATCTTCATTGTTTTATCTACCAAGCAAGGATTGTTGGGCAGTTTTTGTCCCATCCCCAAATGCCTTGCCACTCACCTAACTGACCAATGGTTTTTGTTAACGGAGCTCCTTGTGCCCTCATAGCTAAGACTAAAAAAACCAATGACAAGGATGGGAGGCACCACTTTTAAACGTCCTAGATTATTGCCTCATGTTTAGGTACCGATGGGAGGGTTGGTGCTTGAGGCTTAAGACCTCCACTTTTAAGCCATGCCACATCATTTGCAAACTAGGCTCGGCAATACATAATGTCGATGCTGTGAAGGCCGGGTTGTTAGAACCAACTTTTAGTGTTACCTAAAGTCAGGTGGGAAGGGGGCATTAGTGCGATATGGGTTTTTGATAGGTCAATGTTGTTTGTGTGTGTACTAATCTATTGTATTAACTACTAGACATGCACAACTTCCACAAACCCTAAACACTAACCCCAAACCCTAAACCCTACATCCCTAAATCTTCAATAGTGTTAAGTGCAAATTGATTGATCACACAATCCATGACCTTATTATAACATGCATATGTTAAGACTAGTTTAAATCAACACTTTTAGCTATGCACATACTTCTCGTGGGATGCAAAACACACAATTATAAGTGTGGCTCCACCTAGGTATGGTTTCAATCCATATGCTTACTCTATCTTATGCACGATTCCAAAGTAATTAAACCTTTCCACACATGCCGGATTAATTCACTCTTTCCACAGCTAGGGTGGGATCTGAAATAAAACCCACATTTAATCTAGGTATGGTTTGAATTCATATCCTTAATCTACCTTACAAGCCATTATAATAATGGATAAACCTGCCTTTTATTGGTGTTCACGCACTTTGTGAGCGTATTACGGGCATGTTTTGATGTGAATCATATGATTATACCTACAAGTTTAAGGGCCTCCACAATCAATTTTTACCCACTCTTACCTCATTGTCTCTATATATATATCTCACTTAGACCTTGGTAATATATAATAGGTAACAATATTAATTGACAAAAAACTTGTACTTCACACCTTGGTTGCAGATCATTTATTCTATCTTAACCATCATCATATTTAGATTACATTAACTATTACAATACATATATATATACACCTATATATATACACATGTATATACACACACACACACATATATACATATATATTTACACACACACACACACATATATATATATACACATTTATATATACACATATATATACATATAAAAATTATAATTTTTTTTCGGCAGACCTTGGTAACAAGTAAGGTGTATAACCAATGTACATATTTTGAATATGTTGCGTGCATGCCATTCATGTTCCATACATAGGGTCATGTATGTTCCGCATGGATAGAATGGCATATTGTTAGGTCAAAGTAGGCGGCGGGAATCCGCTTTTTAAATAGCATCCAAGGGCCCTTGAACCACTCCAGAGAAGTACTTAAAGCTCTTCCCCCCCATAACAGAGCTCTTTTTTGCGGCAGACGCCAAGTGTGCGCCCTAGAGACCCCACGGAGCGTGCTCACGCCATTCTCCTGCGCATCAAGCGTACACTCCCCAGGTACAAGACAACGTACAGTCACCGCATATACCGCCGTTAATACCGGAGCTTTACGAACGCACGTTCGTAAAGATGGAGCACGCTTTAGTGGGTGGATCATAGGATGGCCGACAGTATTTACGAACGTGCGTTCGTAAATACACCTGGGATTATGTCTGCGCAAACAGCGACATCCAGACATTCATGCAGACAAACAATAGGTCAGAGATACGAACGCACGTTCGTAAAGCTTAAGTCCACGCATTTGTAATTGGATCAGACATAGGAGGGTCCTCTGTTTACGAACGTGCGTTCGTAAATCCACCATGGATGATGTCTGCGCATACAGCGACATCCCTCCAGGCATTTATGCAAACAAACAATACGGCAGAGATACGAACGCACGTTCGTAAAGCTGGAGCACGCACTGGAGGTTGATCAGACACAGGATGGTCTTGAGTTTACGAACGGACGTTCGTAAAGACCACCGAGGATTACGGTCTGCGCATCCAGTGACATCCCTCCTACACATTTATGCACTGACAATATGGCAGAGATATACGAACGCCCGTTCGTAAATATGCCATCAAAGGATTTACGAACGGACGTTCGTATGTCGCACACGCATTTGTCACTAGTTCAGATAATGATGGTCGGGAGTTTACGAACGTCCGTTCGTAAATGCACCTGCGTGTGGTCCACACCAACACCATGTCCAGATACGTATGGCGATGCATATGCTGAATATATCATTGATATACGAAATGGATTTCGTAAATATGCCACTCAGGAGTTTGCGAACGGACGTTCGGATGTTGTACACGCATGTGTACCAGTATAGCATGTGGAGATAGTATACATATGGCTATGCCTAGGCACTCTATGTCAGTGATATACGAACGGGCGTTCGTAAATACTTCAATGGCATATTTACGAACTCCCTTTCGAACGATGGCCTTGAGTTTACGAACGTGCGTTCGTAAATACCACCTGAGAGTATGTTCTGCGCAGCACTACATCCCTCTAGATACATTTATGAAAATACACCTAATGGTAGATATATACGAACGGGGGTTCGAAAATATGCTATTGTAGGTTGGACGACTTGACGTTGTTTTGTCGCACACTTATCCATTTCGTCCAATACACAGGATGGCATTTCTTTTATGAATGAACGGCCTGAAACACCACAATGGCGATGGTCCATGTTGTAGTTGACAGAGTATGGCCAGGAACATACAGCTGTTCGTATTTAGACACTCCAATAGTAGCATGGGTTGTTTGCGAAGTTCGGGCCATGTATTTACAGATATTGTGCGCTCTTGTATGCTTGGCATCCGTTCTTGTATGCGTGGCATCCGTTCTTGTATGCGTGACATCCGTTGTGTGGTTGGTCATGACATGGTTGTTTGTTTAGGTGTGATGGCAGTGGATGATGGAGATAGTGCATTTGAGTTTTCGACGAATGCATCGTCCTCCGATATTGAATGTGACCTCTCGTCCCCGTCTGCGGACACTAATGACGGGACGAACGGGGTGGGCGTGTCTGTGTATACCTCCTCCCATGAATCTTTCGAATTCCACGAACAATCTCCACATTCTGGGGATGACCATGATGACATTCCTCTATGTGCTGGTTTCGGGAGGGAGGAATGGGTGGGCCTAGATGTTGTTCTACTAAACGAGCTTGGTGTCCCGGTGGCAGATGGCATATGTAGAAACTCCGATCCCCGTGAATGTGTTGATGTCAACCCCCTTGGTTTCGATGATGTGGGCGTGTGCATCTTGAATTCCTTGGCACCGTGTGAGGTCCCGTTGACGTGGAGATTTTCCTTGCGTCGATGGCCCCTTCGTAGGGTTCTCCATGAAGAAGTAAGCTTGTGGGATCATGGACGGCGGCACAAGCAAACGCAGTTAGCTTTGTTGGGCACAATTCGTCCTCGCAAAGGCCTACGTAAATACGATTCAAGTCGCGTGTCTCGCGGAGATACGGAGAGACGGCGGGATCGCATCTTGGGAGACGATTCTATCCGTCTCGTTTCTGGAAAGGATTGTTGCACGATGAAATGTTGCCAATTTTTTCCACGCGAAAAAATTCGGTCTCTTCGTCAAGAGATGTGGCTTGCGGATTTTCGTATGCGGTCGGCAAAGAAACTCGAGGTCCACAGAAATTTGCACATTGATACCCATGGCCGTAAGGTCGTGACCCTTGAGAATGTGGACGTTTGTTGCACAGCGTGGTATATCATCCATGCGGTCTCCAAGGCTGACTTCTATAGGTTTCGGAAGTATTCTTTGTTGGGTCGCCGATCTCGATTTCATGGCAACTCTGGCACAAAGAAACCTAGGGAGGCGACACTCCAAGCATCCGCGACCCTCTCCACCATCATAGTGCCATTGGCCGATGCAATGCCCCACAAGACGAGGACATTGTCATCAGGTGAGAAAGTTGTTCAAATGGTGTTGCCCACGGGCACGAAATGGAAGAACATCTTAACGGACATCAACGAAGTGGGTCGCATCGCGGGATGTGGGCCCATTTCGTTGTCCAAGTTGAGTGTAATTAAAAACCAACAGTTTGCGGAATACATTTTGAAGAGACCTGGGGACAAGTTCGCTAGGTGTACGGCGTGTGAGAAATACAAAGGTCTTCGAGACGCCCACCCTATAGGCACTGAATCCCATACTAGACACCAGAGAAAATACATTGAGCATGTCAACAACCAGGAGGCACATCGTCAAGATTACTACAAGAACCGTGCACTATCCATAATGAGGCCCGCGGAGGTTCTAACAGTGATTCATGATAAAATGGACCATGCGAAGACCGCATGTCCTTGTTATGCACGCAAAATAAAGGCCACGGATGGTCTCTTCAAGTTGCCTGTAGCTGTCACAGGTTCGTATAGAATTCCACATGTGTGTTGAAAGGATCTCCGATTTGCATTGGGTTTGTTTTCCAAATGACCAACTCCATCCATCCGGTGTGTAGTTATTTCATATTTTTGTTGTTCACGCATCGTTTGTTTTTCTTAGGTATGATCGCCCATGAACATGTGGATGTCAAATATGCCTATTATGGTTTGGATTTTTACCCTGGCGATGCCAACCACACGGTCGGTTCATTTGCAAAACTATTGCGCGATCTCGAAAAGCCACCGGTACACTCTTCCCGTGCCCTTTTCGATGGTTGTGGAACGACACCCCTTTATGAGGCAGTGCTACAAGGGAAGGAGGTTTGTATGTCTTCATTGCCGGAACCACCCGGAGAACCCATTATTGCAAAACCCTTGCCTCCAACTCTCCACGTTCAACTTGATAATTGTGCTAAAGACAACAAATGCCGATACGTGTTTTGTTTTTGGTCGATGCTCGTGGCAAAAGGCATCTTCAAAGAGGTGTTTGTGTCTTTCTTGATGGTGGGGCACACGCACGACGATATTGATGCCTCATTTGGCCGTTGGAGCATGAAGTTGCATGAAGAGGATTTTCCCACCATACCACTTCTCATGAAATCATACATGGATTTGGACAATGTGCCGGTGATCCCGCACATGATTGAAGAAATACCAAATTTCAAGGCCTTCATCAAGCCATACATGTTGAAGGGAGTGGACCGTCTGGTGGGACATACCAAAGCACAACAATTCCACTTCTATATGAGGGATGATGGTGTCCCCGCCATGCAGTTCAAGCTTTTGTGCACATCTCCAAATTAGGGCCCGGAGGATGGTATACTCGTGTGGCGTCAAGACAAGGATGGGAAATGTTTGCTTCCGGATGGGGAACCAAAGCCTTGCAAACCCGATCCCATGAGGAATGGGCCGGAAATCATAAAAGGCATATCCGGGTTCATTGAGTATTGGAAAGAGTTGTGTGAAGAAGACATCACCAGACGTGTTAGGGATACTCATGAGCCGTTGATCGCGTATTGGGATCGCATACGCTCAGCCTTGATGACCGTTGGTGTCGACACCCGTACGACTTTGACACAAGGATTTTGGCCACAAAGTCGTTTGACAGTTGTGGAGTCCGATGCTATGTTCTTTAGCAATGGAGACGTCCGTGAAGAGTTTGCAATGGACGAGCATTACGTTGGCCCTGCGCGCAATCGTCCGGCTCCGTCGTTTCGTGTGGGTGTTGATTGCCACGAGGGTTATATGGTCCTCGTACGAGCAGGAGATGAGGAGCACCCCAAACCAATTTGGTTGGTGAAAGCATTGTCTTCACCCAATTTTGTTAGAACTAGCCCCAACTTTCGTCAAATTGAAGTGGAATATTGCCGTCCGAGCACCAAAGACCAGAACGTGCTCCGCACCTATTTAGGTTGGGACACCAAAAAGGGTTTCAAGTGGACAGTGGACTCCGCGTACGGACCGGTTTGGATAAACACGGATACCATCCTTTGTGCTTGGAAGCCGCGCAAAGGTTCTAAATCGGAAACAATGACCATCCCCCAAAAACATATAGATTTTGCCAAAGACAACTTGGTACGTATTGCAACTGCGGAAAATGATGCCGATAATGGATATGAAGCGGAAGATGGAGATGGGGAAACATAACGTAGGTTGGAATTAATGTGGAAAATAGGGGCACTTTGTAGACTTGGTTTTATTGCGGATAGTATCAAATTTATACATACGTTTGGGATGTGCCATCCAATTCCATAAGACCCTTATATATGGGATGCGCATCCTAAACTTTATAAGGACATAAAAGCATTTGTTTTTGGGATTCGATTGTTATTTTCCACTTATAGTTCATGTTTTGATTATGATTTAAAGACTTACTATTTTGAGTGTTGTGCATATTCTTTGCATGCGAAGTTGCAAACCGTCATGTTCCCGATGTTCCCGATGTTCCCAATGTTCCGCATGCTCATAATATTGGCATCCCAAACTATGGGCGTATTTCATTTTGAGACTTTCAAAAGTCTCCAATTAACGAATATAGTGTTAACATCAATATTTGACTAGTAGTGTATTACAATTTGGGGTAGGTCATTTGATGCGATTGTTAGATTCACCTATATACCGGCCGGTCCAACATTGGTCCGGACTTCAAAACACCAACAGAAGGACAGTGTACAGCCAAAGCAAGGGTGTGTGATGCTGACGTGCAGTCGACGAATGAGGAGGCGCCACGGAGGCAAAGGTGAGGTTAGGTGGGCGAGCGAGCAAATATCATCCCGGGTGCACACCTGCACATGTGCGTTGTCGCTTGCGGCAAACCTCGAAGAGCATCGGCACCTGGACTAACTTACTTCGCAAAGAATGAATCCTGGTGTCCCGCATTGCGCCGACGCGCGCGGTGTACCCTGAATTGGCTAGACTGGTCCAATCGACGTACAAACTATGAAGGTACAGACTCGATCCAAAAATATTCCACATCGGCATCAACAACAACCAACTATATAACTCGCCCTCCATCTACCGATCACTTCATCATTGATCACTACAAGTGTAAGAGCATGAGCTAAGTGGAGCTCTAGCAATCCGCCGGTATAACCCTGATGTAGATTTTGACGCCGGCGAGATTGGGTTGGGCGACTTGAAGGAGCTGAATCTGCTCAGTGAATTCCCTGCTAGACATTGCGGTGTTTGGGATTGATTTGGGATGGCGGCAACAAGGAAGATCACCAAGTTGTTGAAAAAGGTTCTGCCGATTTCTACCTCGGAAGGTAGTACTGTTCGGTCCATGAATCCGAGCTTGGGCGATTCAAGCAGGTCAATGGAGTTGTCTGCGAGCTCTAGTGGTTCGGGAGCTAGCTCCAGCTCAAGGGGATCATCTTCGTCGTGGGAGAGTTCTTATTTCCCGGACTTGATGACTAGCTGCGCTGTGCCTGCGCCAGACATACCCGCCGGGTGTTTAGCTGTGTACGTTGGCCACGAGCGCAGGAGGTTCGTGATCCCGACGTCCTACCTCACCAACACCGTCTTCCAGTCGTTGTTGGCAAAGACGGCGGAGGAGTTTGGGTTCCGGTGCGATGGCAGCTTGCGCATTGCTTGCACTCCCGATGTCTTTGAGCATTATCTATGGTGTCTGGAAGGCCCATGGAAAGAGAGGCGACAATGCTTTTGGAGGAAGAGGAAGAGCAGGATAGCAGCATAGCAGCTTAAACGACTAATGATGGTGGACATCATCAGAGACCGATTTTATCCCAATTTTATGCACATGGCTGCATGTTGTCGTCATGGAGAGGGGACACCACTTGCCTCATATGTACCTGTGCTGCACATTTGGATATCCCTCTCGTTCCCAGGAGTAGAGTGCTGCAGAGGGGACGCATCTCTCTCTGCATGCCCTCACTTTCTTGGGGTAGATCGTTCAAACCATGCAAGGCCCGTCCTGTCTTAAGGTTCTTGTAGGAATTCTTAAGGGTTGATGACACAACCTGTTGAGTTTTTGATAGTGAGAAATAAGCAGTAGGGAGATAGTGAGATTAGAAAGTTGCAGGCGGCAGTAACCCAAGGGAACGGCGGGCAGAGAGAGACATGAATTGCTCGCGTGGTGCTGATCGCGAGGGGGGCTTAACGTCCGCAGCATACATGGCAGCTGGGCATATGCAGTAATTAATCATCAGAGCCTATGCGGGATGGCAGCTGAGATACGACTTACAATCTAAGCAGCAACGAAAACGATGAGCCTGTGACCGGATCTCTGTTTCTCAGTGACATTGCGCCTACTTCAGATTGCTTCAACTCTTCACTTCACCTGGCGGCCATAGCCCAAATGAAGGCTCGATGTCGAAGGGAGGCCGCGTCATGCAGCCCCGACAAAATTTCTATGCATGTGTACACAATCAGTACAGGCGACTGTTAGATTCAGTATTATATACCGCATGTACTGGTTGGTGATACAACCTCCAAGTTCTGGTTCATATCGAACCACTGTAATTCATCAGCACATATGATTCTTGTGCAAATTTTCAGTAAATCTGTGGAGGTGATGACGTTCTTGAAGATGACTTTTCTTAAGAATAAATCTTAGTGAAGTTTGGATGATAAGCTGCATGGAGGGACTTGAGTTTCTATAGGTTCCAACTATATATATAGACTGATAATTCTTTGCATCCGATTGCACTTGCACAGCATCATTTAAGTTATGGAGTTGATGGTCTCTTTCTTGCTGATGGCCTGTTGCTACACCTACAGCGACTAAATCTCCTATGAAATCATTGAAATGTTCGGAGGTCTTGGCGTGTGCAGCTGATATGATGATCTGCAGCTTAATGCTCACGTACAGTTAAGCGTCAAGAGCTTGATCAGATCATATACCGATCGCTACACCGAGTTTGAGAAAGGATTCAGTCTGCTAGTAAATTAGTTCATGAGTAGAGTACAGTCTACAGAACTGCGAGATGGCGACACCTTGTTCTTAATTAACCCTGCTTGCAGCTACTTCAAACTTTTATGTAGAGTTTGGAAGTAGCACAAATGCCAACCCTCAAGCTGACCACAGCTCTAGTCCCAACCGGTGATTGAATCCCCACGGAAACAGTGGAAGACTTATCCGAGGAATCGGATCAGCCCTCAAGTTCTCTACTTCTGACCCAACATCTAATACTGGGGACCTGGGGTCAATGGTAGAGCTGCTAGAGGAGGTACATCTACGGATCTCCCAGATTTGAGTCAGACGAACTTCATCAGGGGCCCTGTGAACGATCGCCAACCGAGTCCTCTAATTTGTCGTCTATCTTCAGGTCTTAAGACTACAGTCTAACCTCGTTAATACAACACTCGTTTATACGACACACTCGATATTATGACACATTTTTGCGCAACCAAACTTTTTAGTTCAAAACTCCCTCTTTTATACGACTACGGCACTTGATAATGTCACATTTAAAATCTTTGTTTTGTCATATGAAAGAGGTAGTTAATGTTAAAATTCCTTTCATCTATGTTATGTACATCTAAAAATTAAAATACATCCATTTTCACTTGGGAACTACTTGGGAACTTCACTTATCATGGGGAACTTAATGATAATCAGGGTTACTAGTGTAGAATGGACATGGTTAGGGTTAGAGTGACCACCTACCTAGTATGTTGCCTTGTACTCATGGTGATATAGTATCACTAATATCTTGTGCACTCTCTTGCATTCTTGCAGTCTCCAATTTCGTTTTGTCTTAATGTTGATCTAGATTTAGTAGATGTGGATGATGTTGCTCCACCTACATTAAAGCTTAGTGATGGTAAACGTCATGCATCATTGTTGTCTAGTTTCTTATTAGAGAACTCTTTATATTTTGGTGTTAACGAAATTATTAGTTTTCAAAAGTTAGTAGGGAATTTAGATAAGACGACAGTTGCTAACTTGGGTAGGCAACACCAGAGATCTTTGGACTCCTATTTCAAGAGTTCTTGAGAATATTTGTATTTGTTTGGAGTTATAAGTTATTATTCCATACCATCTATATTGCTTAAGCTCATTGTATATATTTTAAAGCTCATATTGCTTATGTTTTCGTATTCCCTCAATAGTACAACAACTTTACGCCATTTGTCATATTAATGAGAAGACGACACCTCGATAACACGACCTTTTTTGTGTTTCCCAAACGTGTCATACTAAGGTAGAAATACCATAAACCGTTAAAATAAGGCGATTCGCATTGAAGATCTGGTCTGACAATCATGAGATAATTTTCCAAGATAGACGAGAAGGATTCATGAAGAATGCAAGTTGTTTCGTATTTTTCTGCCTTGTACAAAAAGTTCCACAATTTTTCAAAGTGGAAAGTTTGTCCAACCCACTTCCGGTTCACTAGGCTCTCCGCATTTCGATACAGATTATCACCTAAACCCGTTAATCATGAGTACGTTAGATCTTGCCTCCCATTGGCTACACTCAGGGATTGCACGTCACGTCACGTCACATTTTGTGACAGCGACGTGAGGGTTGACCAAAAAACGTCATGTCCACGGGGGGTAAATCCGGCAATTACCCCAGGGGTAAACTGACGCGGTCAACCCCCTGGTCGACTGCTAAGTCGACTGCAAATAGCAGTCGACCTAGCAGTCGATCTAGCAGTCCACTGCCAAAAAAAAATTAAAAAAATTATGGACCGTCAGATCTTCTTGCCAAGAAGATCTGACGGTCCAGAATTTTTTTTGGAATTTTTTAATTTTTTTGTTTTTGTAGTCGACTACTAGGTCGACTGCTATTTGCAGTCGTTTGCTAAGTCGACTGCAAAAAATTACTTTTGCAGTCGACCAAGACCAATCGATTGTTATTAGCAGTTGACTAGCTGGTCAACTACTAAAAGCAGTCGACTTCAAGGAAAACCAAAAAAAATAAATCAAAAAATTCTAAAATAAATCATGGACCGTTAGATCTTCAATCCAAGAAGATCTAACGGTTCAGATTTTTAATTTTTTTTTAATTTTTTAATTTTTGTTTTCTGAAGTCGACTGCTCGTAGCAGTCGACTAGAGCAGTCGTCCCAACAAGTTAAAAAAAAGTTACAAAAAATTAGTACATTAACTTTTTTTTACCACGTCAGTGCGCGTCACGCCCCGACGTGACGCGACGTGACGCGACGTGACGCAAAAAGGCCGCGTCACGTCCATTTGCATTGAAGTTGCCGCGCCATTTAAGACATGGCACTTACCATTATGAGGCGGTCTAGTGCACCGCGATTGTGTGGTTAACGCTCTATGGTATTTCTACCTTAAAGAGGGAGAACAGTACAGGCTACAAAAGGCTGCCAAACAATACGAGACATGTGGTGACAGCCGCAATAGCTGCTCATCAGCTGCCTTGTTTGAATGTGCCAGAGGCTTGGAGCAGGAAGTTATTACTCATCATGCTCCACCCTTTTCTTTTCCCTGAGTCATGATCATTTTCTTATATATAGTCCTACTTCTTTAATACGACATTTGATAATACGACAACCTCGATATAATGACACAAATTTTGCAAACCAAATTTTCTAGTTAAAATCTATCTTTATAATATGATGTGACATTCTTAGTACGACACATAACATTATTCAAATCCATAATAGTGTTTTGTGGGACTGACAATATTTCACAAAACATTCCCAAATATTCCCCACATTCACTCTGAATATGGGAATATGCGGGAATATTGTCAGTCCCACATAACATTGTTATGGATCTAAATAATGTTATGCACTCTTGAAACCCCCAAATTGTCATACTATAGAGGTAACAAATGCATATATGACGGGTCCCACACGTGTTTAAGTACATAGTTAAAATTAAATTTATGTAACTTTCACATATGAAATGTGGATAAAAGAAATTTTAATGAAAAATGATGTTAAAACATGGGAACCAAGGGAACTAGGTTTTCTATCTCAATACCTTATCAAGAAACTCATTAGCTTTAGTCTCCTTCGCAACAATTTCTCACCTAAACCCTAAACCAAGGTGCACAGTCTGTTCTCAAGCAATTTGAACTTCATATTTGTCATATTGTTTTGACCTACATATTTTTGGGAAGCTCTTGAAAAGTTCACCTCTTTTGGTGGTAGTTTTGTCCAATTCTGAGTTGTATTGGCAGATTTATGAGCATTTGAAGG
This sequence comes from Polytrichum formosum, assembly GCA_964035585.1. NCBI lineage: Eukaryota > Viridiplantae > Streptophyta > Polytrichopsida > Polytrichales > Polytrichaceae > Polytrichum > Polytrichum formosum. The sequence continues at coordinate 42,773,390 of OZ037935.1, read as the reverse complement.
CAGGTTAAGTTACTGCAGTTGATTTCTAAATATCAATCTACTTTTGCATATTTTGAGGTCAGTTTTGATCCGATCTTCCTCATCTACATCACTATATTTGTTAATTTGGGACTTTTTCAACATTTTGAGACAGTTACAAATATAAGAACATGGATAAAATCACATAGATATTGGAGAATGTTGTAAGATGCAAATACTTTGAAGCGGGTGTTCATATCAAGAAGCCAATTAAGAACTCATATCAAGATGTTTTAGGTAGGACGACCCAAACATTAGACCATGTTGTTGTGGTCCATATATTAATTTGAGACAAGAGAAAGTCTCAAATTAACGAATATAATGATCTACACATTGTTGAAAAGTTATTGAAATTGCGCCTCTTTTGGTGGTAGATTTGTGAGAGAAATTGGCTTATTTGTAAAGACATTTGAAAGAATAGTTTTTTTTTGTATATGTGGAAATTATCTAATGTGTGTTTTCATGAAGGACCTCGTTATTATGACAAAGAGGTCCAATTTGTCATATTATTTAATACGTGACACCTTGATAATACAACAATTTTCTTGTTTACCAAATGTGTCCTATCAAAAAGGTAGGATTATATCTTTGTTTGTTGTTTGAACCAAAAACCAAGGGAGTTATGGGACTCACTCTTCCGCGCAACCTCCGCAACCACATATTGTTCTCCCTCACTATAAAGACATATTTGGTCACGCAAGAAAGTGTCATATCATCTAGATGTCATATTCTTGGTAATATGACATTTTGGCCTCAAATTTTATACACCCTAACCTCAGTGATGTCACCCTCTCTAATATCACTCCCTCTCTAATATCCCAAAACCCTAGGGAATGGATGTGCTCAATTTAAATATCCCTCCTTGTTGTCACATTTCCCTCTCATATATCATAGGTTTTGACAATAAAATAATCCACCAAAGGATTCAACCCACACACTTGTACGCATCACATTGTCATTATTGTCATTATTGCATTGTTGACTTTGTGTCATTCCATAATGTTACATGCTACACTAATTCTCTATTATCATGGATCCATGTTAACACTATAGGCCTCCTTAATATCACGTGCGCTTTGGTTGCCAATGGCATGATATTAGGGAGGTTAGAGTATATTGTTAAGGTTTTTCAAGAAAATGGTCAATTTCAATGTCTAAAGTCATTTTGTATACATAAGGAACATACTTAAGTATGTAGAACATTTGTATTGAAGAAATTACAAGTTCACAACGTTTTTAAAAGTTCCCCAAAGCTCATACATTAGAAGAAATCTTGTCCATTACAATTATCCATTGCAACTTGGCTATTGCAACTCATGGTAAGAAAATGCATAAATAAATTATATTAGTTGTCAACCGGAGGGTTTTGGATGGCAATGTCCAAAAACAGGTGGTTGTAATGGACAAGTTTTCTTCTATTGATGATTAATGTTTCCCCAACGTTCCCCAATCCTCACAATGTTCCAAGGTTCCCTTGCATGTTCCAAAGTACTACTCACATGTGAACCTTGAAATACATGTCAGTCCCACCACTTATGCAAATTAATTACTTCTATTATATAACAAATTGGACCTAAAAACTTTCGTATTACGAGCGTCATAGTCATAGTATGGAGGTAAGTTAACACTAGAAAGTTTGGTCGGTTGGGGGAAATGGGTCGCATAGTCAAGGTGTCGTATAATCGAGTGTCATAGTATGGAGTGTAGGGTAGATGGGTCTTAAGTGGCTTGTTTTTTTTCATCGAACCCTATAATTGATTGGTATGTGGTTCAATGAGGATCAAAGAGCAAACACCATAAAGACACATGTTTAGAAGAGATTGGACTACATCTTCAAATATTAATAACTACTCTACACTCAATAGTGAGCACAATTGAGAGGACCGATGTATCCAGTTTAGATCTCAACAAACATGTACTTCCAATAACCATAACTAAATTAGAGGAAGTCCGATTTTCAATCCGTTTTTTTGCAGATGTTTCATCGTAGATTTTCTGATGCAACACAAGGTTTATTGTGTAAATCTAATCAGTAGAAGTTGGAGAAGATGAAAAACAAACCAAATAACAACCACATAAGGTAGAAATACCATAACTAGTTAACTACCCAATAGCGGTGCACTAGACCGCCTCATAATGGTGAAGTGCCATGTCTTAAATGGAGCATCTCGGCGGCAACTTCAATGCAGTGTAGCCAATGGGAGGCAAGGTCTAATGTACTCATGATTAACCGGTTTCGGTGATGTTCTGTATCGAAATGCGGAGCACCTAGTGAACCGGAAGTGGGTTGGACAAACTTTCCACTTTGAAAAATTGTGGATTTTTTTGTACAAGGCAGAAAAATACGAAACAACTTGCATTCTTCATGAATCCTTCTCGTCTATCTTGGACAATTATCTCATGATTGTCAGACCAGATCTTCAATGCAAATCACCTTATTTTAACCGCTTCTGGTATTTCTACCTTACCTTAGACTGTACTGCAGATTTGACCGAGTCAGAGTTGACTCCCACTTTGTCCACCCAGTGTACACAATGTCAACAGCATATGAATATTTTAATCAGCTGTGGCTACACCAAAAATCATGATGTTGCATTGCGTCTTCTTCTAGACGTTGGTTGTTGATCTTTTGGTGTTTTGTGCGTAGGTGCAAATGAAAGTTCCTTGCCAAACGTACAACTTGGACACATTCCAAATGTTAAGGGCGGCCGAGGAGTGAGGAGCAGGGAGACTCATGAGGGGCCCCTTCAATGCTCAACCCGACCCACTCTTCAAAAGTGGAGCACTATTTGAGAAAGTGAGAGTGGGTGACAATGCACCCTCGTATGTGAATACCACTTTTATTGGAAAGCAAAATGTCTCATGTTCTTTTTATTTTACCTAGAAATGATGAAGAGCGCAGCGAACATGTGTGAGTCACAAGATCATTTATGGCTATATTCGTTAATTTGAGACTTTCTCTTGTCTCAAATTAATATATGGACCACAACAACATGGTCTAATGTTTGGGTCATCCTACCCAAACCATCTTGATATGAGTTCTTAATTGGGTTCTTGATATGAACACCCGCTTCAAAGTATTTGCATCTTACAACATTCTCCAATATCTATATGATTTTATCCATGTTCTTATATTTGTAACTGTCTCAAAATGCTGAAAAAGTCCCAAACGAATATAGTGATATTTAGTGTTAGTTTCCATGTAGGCCGCTTGCCCACCAAATTCTAGTGGAAATGTAGGTTCCACCTGGTGGCATCTACATTTCCACTAGAATTTGGTGGGCGGGCAACCTACATGAAAACTAACCCTTTATGAGGGCGACTAGCATAAAGAGAGTGGGTGATCCACTCTTGGTTCAAGCTTGGTCAGTAGGATAATTCTAATAACCCTCACTAGTGAGAGGGTTGCCCTACCTCCTAGAACAGGTTCTAGTGGCAAAGTTGGCCCATAGGGGCTCTCCGCATTCACTTTTGAGCATAGGCATTAGGGAGAGCACATGAACAAGGAGATCAAGCAACTACTTAAAGGCAAGCCAATTTAATTGACTAAATTTCCATTAGAAAATTGAAACCTTGGGCAACTCACCGAACTATACATTTTGTTTTTGACTTTTTTATTTTAAAAAAATACAAGCAGTAACTGAAGCATTTCAAAAAAATAGTTGATGGATGATACAAAATTGGCTGCAACCATGGTAAAGTGGACAACTCCTAATCCCTACCTAGTGTTCAACGAAAGTGATTCAGAACTATGCACTAACTTTGAATATTGTGAAGAAAAAAATCATAAACATTTTTAAAAACATATTGATCTACATAGCCAAGCAATTTATGATGACAAAAACAATTTCAAGAAAGGTCTACATATTTTAGAAGATGGTGCAAGTGGTGTGCAAGTAGGTCATATTGAGCAAGTAACTATCTAAAGTTTGTTTAAAATACGATACAATTACATTAAATTTATGGCTTTTTACAAAGTCTTGTGATGATGCCCTCAAGTAGATAATGAATTCAAGGAATATGAAAAAAATTCCAACTTCAAAATATTGAAGGTAATGAAATCTACATCCAATACCAAATTCAACCATTCACTTTTGAGCATCACTTTTAATGATAATTTTTAAAGATCTTAACTTGATATTCTACATTTGAGTATTTAACACAACAATAGAGGTCATCATAAAAAAATCCAACTTAAACAACACTTTGCTATTACTATTAGGCCTTTGACAAAAAAAAATATGGTTTTGGTATAGAGCATTTTTTTTGGTCCAATTTACCATGCTTGCACCCAACTAAAGATAGTGGTTGAGTATCCATTCACTGCCACACAAGATTTTCCATTATGACGGACATGCTTCCACCAATCACTATTGAAGATATGATAGGATTCATTGATCTTAGAATGTAAAATTTGTGTACCTTTCTTTTTCGCTCTTCTTTCCCGGATACCTATATTTGAGTGGTATATGACAAGGCTTGAAGTTATGAACATCCACCAAACAAACACAAGAAATTTTAATGAGATCGAGGCATGTGCTCAACCTTTAGACACCATTCTAGATTGAATCAATAGTCACTACATGAAATCTGGGGTCTTACCACTAGATGATCTTAAAATCTATGAATATGGATTGGAGATCTACTATTGAAGTGAATAGTCAAACCATCTAGTGGAGGAGACTACACCGTTAATTGGTATTAGTGCCACGTACATTATTGGCAATTGGTCTAAACTAGATGCCTACAATTTAGTAGTGTCATGTCCACAAATTGTCAATATTTGGGGACTAATTTGTCAAGATACATAATTCTTTGAGTGTGCAACTATTTATGGTATGATCACGGGGAGGTCACCACTAAAATTTTATTAAACCATGTGAGAAAAATATAGGGTACTTTCAATTCAAGAGTGAGAAAATTTATTCAAATTTTGAAATCACTATAGTTTGGATAAATGACCCATACAATATTATATCCAAAGTAGGGTAGGGGAGCAAGCACAGTCAAGTATATGGAAAAAATGCTCCAGTATACTAAAAGCATAATTTTTTTGGCCAAACGCCTAAAAGTAGGAGCAAAGTATTGTTTAATTTGGAATTTTTTCATGGCGCCCGCTATTATTGTGTTAGGTACTCAACTATAGAATATCAATATGAGATCCTCAAACTTATCATTAAAATAAGGCAATGGTTAAATCTAGTTTTGGACATAGATTTCATGACCTTAAATATTTTGAAGTTGAATTTTTTTCCATATTCCTTTAATCCACTATAAACTTGATGGCAAAATTACAAAACTTTATAAGAAAACATCAATTTTAATCTAGTTCTATCATGTTTTAAACAAATTTTAGACAATTACGTGTCCAATATATCTATTGGCACACTACTTGCACCATCTTCTAGAATATGTAGACTTGAAAACCAAATTTGCCAACATAAATTTTTTGGCTTTGTAGATCAATGTGTTTTTCAAATGTTTATGTTTTTTCCTTCACAAAATTCAAAGTTAGTATATAGTTTTGAATCACTTTCACTTAAACATGTTTAGGGTAATGGAGTTGTGTACTTGACCATGCTTGCGCCCATAGGTGAAAAGTATAGGTGGTATTTAATTTTTGTTGATAAAGTAGGCTATGTACTTTATTAATATTTGGACAAACAAAGAATTCATGTGAGATTCAATGAATATCTTTGGATTGGGTGAGAAATTGCCTCAATTGACTGAAAATTATCCAATTTAGAAGTTGGCATTGGATATCATGGTTTAGGGCCACTTCACACACAAGCCAAGAGCCATGACCATGAAATTGTGAGAGCCCAAAAGAAGTGTTCAATGTCCAAAGGTTGTCCCTCGGGGAGATCACTCCATTGTAGAGTTGAACAACCACGTGCGATCATTTTAGATGTAAAAAATGTAAAAAATGTAAAAATCATCACCAAAATGGGTCACAATTTTATCAATTTTTTTTCATGAGTAGATATAAATGGTACATGTTACATAGTAAAAAATGGTGACTAAATTTGATGATTTGTTTTTTTAATAAAACATACCGTTTCTAACTAGAATGACGCAGAATTGAACTAAAAAAATTGCTACAATTAATTAATATGACTAAAAATTTCAAAAAAATATACAAAAGATACCATCAATGGTTGTGTATATGTAGAAAAAATATCGTAAAATTTAAAATTATTTATGACATGTAATATAGGGGTAGCAAACTTTGTTCGCACGTGGTGTTCAACTCTACAATGGAGTGATCTCCCCGAGGGTTGTCCCAAGACACTTCCAAAATCATGTAGTGCAGTCACATGCCCTCAAAGTAGTGTGAAATCATATGTGACCAAGCCCTCAACCAAATGCTATTTCAAGGAATTTCTATTCATGTAGGGTCCTCATACATGATAGAATATAATAATCCAATAATTGTGAGATTTCGGAATATCATGGTCTCCGGTTTTGTGTTAGGCCTACCTCCAAGAGGTGGTTTATGAAAACAATCCAAGTGACCATGAAACAAGATCCATTTGATACCATGTAGAAATTCATGTAGCCTTTACATTAATCTTGCATTCATTTACTCCGTTGCACCTCTATTGGTCTCTCAAGTGTAATGTTGAGCGAACTTAGACCGGCTCCACCATTCCCACCAATGAGAGTGGTTGAAGAGCAATGGTCATGGGGCCCTAATTCTTGTGTGTGCTTTTGAGGAAGTTTAGTGTTATTGGAGGATGTGTTTTGGATCGTGAAGGGGTTTCATGTCACTTGGCTTGGGATCTTGCAAAGCAAATCTACATGTTCGACACATTTAAAAAGGGAGTTGCCATGTTGACATTTGAATTCATGATGTATTATTTTTCCCTTGCTCCAAGACACCCCAAATTCCACTATGACCAAACAGATTGTAAGTGGGTGGATGTAGATTCAATTATGTCAAATGTGACAATGGAGTATGATCTAATCAAGAAGATTTATTTGCTTGATCCCATAGATGCTAAGAGCTTAGATGAATTTGAGGAAAAATCATAGTTGGAAGAATTGCATTGCTATTGATCAACCTTGGACACCTGCCTCTTGTAGACAATAATGTTGGGCATTTGATTCTTTGCTTACAATAATGTTGGATATTTGACTCATGTTGTAGGTTCATTCGGTTGTGTTTTTTAACACATTACTTGAATGTGAGAACAATCTAATTTTTTTTCCTTTCTAGTTTTTGTTCATGTTTTTGAAGGTAAACACACCAAATTGCAGCACTTTAGACATTGATCAAAAAAAATTATTTGAAATTTTTGTTAATGTATTCTTGTCGTTTTGTTACGGATTAACGTCAATTTATGTCAATATTCCAAGATTTTGATAAATGGTACATTTTACAAATGAAATAACGTTTATAAGTTAAGTTCATGGTATATATTATATTTACATATAGGGTCTTGAAAAATACCTCAAAGTACCATTTTATCTACTAATAGGGTGCCCATTATTCAAGAAATTTAGATAAATAGCCCATCTTTCAATAACCCTTAACCGCACGTGGTTTACAAAAGTATGTAGCTAGTGACCACGCTATGGATATAATATTTAGCATAGCCCATTGGAGTGCTTGACATAATAGTTTCAAGGTTTAGTATGCCAGAGGAAAATAATATTGAGCATGTACTAATGGCAAGCATCATGTGTTTCATTTCTTAAATGCAAGAGGATATTCTTGAGTATACCAATGATCAGTGTAATGTGTTTACACTTTAGTATGCAAGGGGACAATAACATTGAGCATACTAATGGCAAGTGTCATGATGTCATGTCAATACTTATGATCAACTTGTTGACCATTGTGTGACCTACCCACAAACCTCATAATATTACTAAGCATACCAATCCTAAGATTTTGTATCACACTAATGCCAAGTATCATGAGATTACACGAATGGTCAAGTTGTTAGCCATAAGTATAGCCTAACATAAGCCTCGTAGTAGAATAAATGACATAATTACAAATGCGACACTAACATAAACGATGTAGTGTTAAGACCACGTGACCTCCGTGGTGAGTTGACTCAACTGAGATTCAGAAAGGTCTAAGATAAGTGGCTCATTTTCTTAATCAGACCCCTATGTTTGATTGGTATGTGGTTCGGTGAGGATTAAAGAGCAAAAGTCATAAGGTCTCATATTTAAGGGAGATTGGTCTACGTTTCAAATATTAATAACTACTCTACACTCAATAGTGAACACAATTGGGAGGACCTATGTATCCAATTAAGAAATCAACAAACATTTACTTCCAATAATCATAACTAAATCAAGGCAACTTTGATTTCCAATCTTTCTTTCTTTTTCCAGATGTTTCATCGTAGATTTGCTGATGCAACACGAATTTTGTTGTGTAAATCTAATCGGTGGAAGTTGGAGAACGTGAAAAATGAACCAAATATCACCCACATACCTTATGTTACCACTCGTTTGAGAAATTGAGTACTGATATATCTTAGTAGCTGCAAAAGTCAATGAAAAGAATATGATCAGAGTGTCAAAAAGTACGTGGTAGCGTGATGTTCGGACTACGTAAGGTACACTCTATGTACGATTTCGGTGCCAAACCAAACCAGGCATAACCACAAAGGTTGCCAAAACCCACTTATTACTACACTAAATATGATTTTTAGTGTCACTTACTATTTGGAATTCTGCAATGCTATATCCATTTATTGTACATCTCGTATTTTACCAAAAATTGTTAAATTGGTTGTTTGGACAACATAGAGCATCAACAACTTTGCTTAGTAAAAAATTACATCAAAAGGAAAAAGGCATTAGCATTGTGTAAATCCAAATATTAAGTGACATTAAATACCATATTTAGTGTTCCTTACCTTGAAAAGATCATTTAATTTGGCCATGAGCGCAAAGGGTGTCAGAATACTGGGTCCCATCCTCACTGGCATAGTCAGTCCAGTACTTGAGAGTACCGACCGCCACTCGGACTGACTTTGGACTTCAAATCTTAGATTCTTGGAAACTAGAATGGTTGTTGTGGGTCGCTGCCTGTTGACCATCTCGGGAAACTGCATGATCCTCGACCGGCATGCTTTGTCCCATTGATCGGCATCCTAACTTATTTTTGCTGTGTGATTGACATCGACGGGTATATATATAAGCCTGAATTCATATGCAATTCAAATCATCAATCTCTCGGATCATTGGAGCATGTAACTAACAACAACAACAACAACATAGGAGCTTCCGATCATCGCAACCTCGCTCTCAGATCTGCTCTGCATCTACTATGGAACAGCAAACTTGGTGTAGCAGTCTTCTCCAGCTCCGTCCACTTTGTTGCCAACTTACAAGGATTTGTGTACGCATGGACGGACCGAAGAAGATTGTTAACAGGCTCTTGAGAAAGGTTAATTTGTCTGCCATCAGCTCCGACCGGCACCGCAACCTCCTGCGTTCTAGCCCTAACCCTAGCACTGCGAGTTTGACCTCCATGAGTTTATTGAAGTCTGCTTCGTCGAGTACTAACTCTACGGGAAGCATGGGAAGTTCACGGCAATCTTCTTGGGAGAGCCTCCCAGATTTGATGGAGACCGAATATTGTGGTTCGAGTACTAGCTGCGCCTGCCCGAGGGATGTCCCCGAGGGATGTCTTGCAGTGTACGTTGGCACCGAGCGGAGGAGATTCGTTATCGCGACTTCGTACCTGACGAACGGCGTCTTTCAAGTTTTGTTAGCCAAGTCAGCAGAAGAGTTCGGGTTCAGGTGTGATGGCGGCCTGCGCATTGCTTGCTGTCCTGAGGTTTTTGAGCACTTGATATGGTGGCTGCAGCAGCAAGAAGGGGCGAAGACGCAACATGCAGTACCGGAAGAGGTTGAGCTTCTTGGATTGAAGTACTACTCCAGGTAGGGCGGCAACACATTGATGCACATCGACGCACATGCATGGTGACGTGGTTTGATGCACATATCCGATCAATGTGTCTGCTGTGATGATCCCGTGAAGAGCAGAGATGCATTTTTTTCCATCTTAATCATCCAGCAGGGGCATGAACGGCCACACGATATGCCAACAACAAACAAAACGCATCCGGTCGAAGTAGCAGATCCAGCAAGGAAAACCAATTCCGAACTGTCTGCATTTCCCGGCATCAGTTTTTTCCACGCTTTCGAAGCGGTCCAGCTCTCTGGATATCACCTGGCCATAGCCGGAGTGACGAATGTTGAGAGAAGATTGCCGAAGTGAAGAATGCTGAAAGAAGATCATGACCTGGCCGTAGCGGAAGTGAAGATTGGTGAAAGAGGCCTGTGTAGTGCATTCCAGAGACATTAATTCCATAGCGTAGGAGGGTAGTATTTAAGTTAGGTAGCTTCAACAATGTGATATGCTGGTTGGTGATACTACCTCCAGCTGATTCCGGTTCAAAGCGAACCCTTTAATCCATCCACACATTTGAATCCAGTGCAAGTGTATGAATATGATCGTCGAGAAAAAGTATCCGATCGCAGTAGTAGATTAAGCAAGGAAATCAATGGCGCACTGTTTGGATTTCTTGCTACCCCAATTCTTCTCCCTTTCGAAGCGATCCAACTCTCGAAATCATATCACCGGACCATCGCCAAAGTGAAGAATGTTTAAAGAAGAGCTAGTGCACCTGAATCAATTTCAGAGGCCATTCTCTAGGATGCAGATGTCTGATTTACATCTGGGCCATGTTCCACTTCAAAGTTGGGTTCATTAACTGGTTAAGAGTTAAATAGCAGCAACCAATATCATCAAGGGCCAATAAGGAGGGTGGAAGCTAGGGATAAGGCGTGGAGAATTCAGGTAGGAACTTATTAGGTCATGTGCACAACCTTTGGCAAATTATGATTTTTGAAAGTAAATTGAAGGATACATTGGACAATCAAGGTTGTCACATGGTGTGAACTCAAATCCCATCTATTCAAGGCTTTGGTGCTTCTTACTTTCACGCATGGAACTAAAATTGGGGGACACGACTTGAAAAACTCTCATTGGAAGGTTTTCAAGAAGGGCATGAAGATGCATATGATGTCTCACATCAAAGTCTGTACTTCAACTACCTATCATATTTTGTTGGACAAATTTTGAGAACTTCCATAGAATTATATGCTCTCAAGCTTACTATGGGCTTTCAACAATGGTTTACCCACCTATTCCCCTCTTGGTTAGTCAGTAAAGAAATTTCACTCTCATAACACCTAACCGAACAAGGATTTAACACTTAGCACAAATCGACAACCATGTGGAAGACATCATGGTGTCTATCTCATTGGGAAACCCATGACAACCCAACCACATCAAAAACAACATATGATAATATCAACGAGGTTTTTCTTGCTAAAGAGTGGAATTCACCTCCAACTTACGGAATTTTCTAAATACGAATGTGAATTGTACTTGAAGCAACCATTGACTCCACCACACCACAAGATCATCGTTGCCTACCGCACCTCAAACCATAGACTTGCCATTAAAATTGGACGATGGACGACTATCCCTATCCCTAGAGATACTAGACTATGCCACTTTGCTCCTATAATGTAGTTGAAAAGGAGGCAAATTTCATGTTGGAATGTCTTGTATATAATCCACTTAGAGATAAGTTCTTATCATGATTTGAGCACATAGTTCTAGGAAGCCTCAAGTTTTTCTTTCAATTAAACCATCAAGTTGACATTAGCCTCTATCTCACGGATACCACATTCTGCCACTCTAGAGAATTAACCGGTTTAAAACCATCTTGATGTACTTTCAGTCCCATTAGCATTTTCAGCTTCTTGGACTTTAAAATCAATTTCATTTCATTTCGATGTAATACTTTTCTACTAATTAATAGTTGCATGTCTTTATTTTCCTTGATTATTTCATTATATTTTCCATGTATCTGTTTTTTTCGTGAAACTACAGGGTTATAATCTTGGAACTTACTAGGGCTTACTTGAACAAGATGTGCCTAATAATTACGGACTGGGAAATCAACTTTCCATAAACATGTCAGTTTGGACCATATTGTACACTCAGTTTTTTTATGGTGCCACATTCTTATTACTCAAACCTTGCCTGAAGTTTTCATGTTTTTTGGATCTCTATTCATTTTTCTTGCATTTCAAGATGTAAAAGTTCAATCAATTTAATCATACAGCATTCAAATGGGTAAGTGTGAAGTGCTCAGCCAACAAGAGGCTTGAAGATACTGACAAAAGCTTTGCCAATATCGGCAAACTCTATTTCAGTTTGCCAAAACAGCCAACACATGGAAGTAGGACCTTACATAGAAGGAACGATGGGAGGGAGGAAGGAGAGGTAGATTAACTTGTTTTCATTACAACTATATGATTCATACTTCAAATGATGAGTTAAGGGTCAAGTTCCTTGGGAGGGGGTGGCAAGCACTTTTTCATGCTCACATATGGGTCCCCTCCATAGCATCCCACACATTACATATTTGGGTTGATTCCATAGTTGAATTAAGCCTCTTGCACATCACAATGCAATCTCCATGTAGGTTCATAATGTTTCCAACATATCCCAAGGACCTACGGCAATGTCAAAGCCCTTTCTATTGACACGGAGCACAACCGTAGAAATACTTGACAATAACTGCAGCAGATCCAAAACATATTTCTGGAAACCCAATCTTTACCTGGACAGACAGAGGCATCAATAATGAACTAGATTACCTGATTCTTTTCCTAGTGATCACCAAGGCAGCATCAACACTGTAAGGATTAGAATATCCACTCAAATGGATGCCTTACAGAAGCAGGAAAAAGTAATTGAATTACCCTATACCTCAACACAAATAGGGAGGCTACTTACGCCAAAAGCTAAAGACACTGCTCTTCTTCTCTAGTTTCTTCTTCAACCGTCCTTGCAAAGATGGGAACACATGAGTGTTCAATGCTGTGTCCAACACAATGGGCCGGCAAGGAACAGACCGGAAAGGTGGGGGGATCTGTGCTATCCGTGGGGGATCTTTTGATCCTGGAGCACCTATCCCAGGTACATACTTTTCCAAGTTGTTCATCAAGTACTGCTCATCCTCCTGTGCAGTGAAACAAGATGTTTCAGACCCTAAATTGTGCTTTCGTAATACACAATGACCTCAAACTTACAGGAAGAATACCAAAACAAGAAGAGTTAAGCAGGATATACAACAACAGCTTTGAGGGGAAAGTGAGAAAGGCAACAAGAATATTATTACTCCTAATACCTTCATAGAATTTGGTTGCTCCTTCAGTTGCATTGAAGCAACTCCTTTCTGCAGAGAATCCTGAGCCTTGGAAGCTTCAGTCACCCCCCGGGCATGCACAACACAGGCCTCTCCTCTGCTTGTCACTCTCAACTGCTTCACTTCCTCCATGAACACCTGAAATACAGGTATACAACAGAATTGAGTGAATTGAAGACCTGCAAGAATCCTTTTGAACAAGCTCTACAGGGACTTTCCACATCACTCGCTGATCAAAAAAATGCTAAGCTTCATCTTATAGAACTCATATTTAATTTTTCATATCATGGAATTTGAACTGGGGATAGGATCAGCAACCCAAATAGATGCCAGATTCATGGATATTCATCGATATAGTTCAGATATATTACCTTGTCAAATGCAAGATTTTTAGACGCTGACTCTGCATGCTGTTCTGCACGCTTAAAGAGAAGGTAGGCCTCAGGATACTTGGTTGCAACATTGTAGGATTCGGCCAGGTAGAAACACCTTATCACAAGATGAAAGTACAGCTCTGGTAAGGTGGGACAGATACTCAAATTTAAACAAAAACCAAATCACAGAAACAGAAACCATTCATTCTAGACCTTTCATCTTCTGAAATGTTAATGGAGTGCTTGAACTACTAACCCCATACATTCGAAACACACATTTACCACAACTGCTAGTATGCAGCAGGAATATCACATGAGGGTCCGGTTTACTTTACACACAAAGGTCATGTCAAAACATCAATAAACTTCCAGGACTTTTGAAAGAAATAGCTACAAGATCCTGGTTCAATTATTTTTGTAGGTCAGCAAGAGTAGATGGTAAAAATGCTCGAGTAATGTGATGAGCTCAGTAGACTGCAGACTGCAAACCAAATGTGAGAATACAATCTGGCAGCTGTAAATTAGGTAGGACACCCAAATATCAGAGTCTACTACATATATCAAATGTGACCAGTTCAAAAACATTTTTCTCCTAAAGCCACATAGCTTCCTATATGGTAATCAAACACCAATCTATTAGAATCTATCATATCCTCGCTTCCATTATTCAGAACAGAATTAAAAGTTTGTTACCTTTGAGCTTGAAACGCCTCTCGTTTGACTTCAAGCTCCTCCGCAAATGCAACTTCAGCTTCTTTTGGATGCCTGCCTGAAGTTGTAAGATCTATCAGGTCTGATGCATTCTGTCATAGGTAGAATTCACCAATGAATCATTATCAGGTGATTGTAATCCTCCTTGTCAAGGAAGTGGCCAACATGATCTATACTGCTGCAGGGAGAATCAGATCTGGCAACACTCTACTGCACGAAATGCTTTGCTAACCATTGCATTCAATGCTCTTGCACTTCTAGCAATAAATATGCTACTCCTTTTCTCACCTGACAAAGAATGTCAAACAGCCGAACAAGATCCTCGGGTTTGGCAGGCTTTTCTCCTTTCTCTTCACGTAGTCCCTGTTGCTGCCGGGCTAGACGTGCTTTAGCACCAGCAACAAGAACCAGATTCCGCTCAATGGTTCTTTGAAGAAGAATACTGCTCACTGCCTTATCCAGGAGTGTCAGCTCTTCCCTCACATCCTCTGTGCTCACGGCCCTTGCCTACAAAAGATACACTCACCATTAAATTAAATTGACGAGGAAACATTGGGTCAGTGACAATGACTTGTATAGTAAATGACCTTGCTTTAGAGGCTTGAAGAATCCATATCATATAGCAAATGAGCTTGAAAAATAAACACAGAACATACTACAATAGCGCAGAACGACTAGTCAACAGCACTTGATAGCAAATGCAGGGACTTAAGCTTCAAAATTGCATCATGTGTGAATTGAAAGTGGCAACCCACCAGATCCTCTCGGATGTGACGTTTTGCATCTTGGTATGTGATGAATATCTTGTCAAAAATTGCTAGCTTTTTATCTGTAGATAATGGATTTGAAGGCGATTCTACGACATCTTTCTCAAGCTCTTGCCCTGCTCTCATCCAAAACAAAAGTCACAAGTAAGTAAACTGCATGAGTTAACTTCTGAGATTCATACAATCCAAGGTCATGAAAAGGTATGAAGATTGACAGAAACCCATCAACCTGTATTCTGTGTAGCAAATTCTCAGATCCGTCACTAAACCACAGCTGAACCTAACCAAAGTGAGTTCAGAGTGTATCATAAAACCAACCTTTCAAAATGCACATGCGCGTATTTGCATTGTTCACTGGCATCTTGCTGCCTAACCACTCAAGCTCAGTCACAGTGACTGCCTGTTGTGACCTTGCCTCTTCCATGACAGCCTGCATTTAGACAAAAGAAAAGATGTTGAAACCAAAGTCATACTTGATCAATTCAAGAAGCCTTATACACATGCTCAAAGTACGTGAATTCTGCAAACCTTGAACTTGAGTCCCCCACCAGTTACAAGTATGAGAACCTTACAGAAGACCACAGATTAAAACTAAGTATCTAATCAACTCAAAGTGACTACAGGGTATTAAGATCTTCTCATCAATTTCATTCCACAATGTAACCACAATGAAGCACACCAAGTAGAAATACTTCGGTGCATCTTACAAGCTAATCCGCACTCTCTTTGCTGTTCATTTGATCTCCCAAGAATGAATGCCATTAGGCAGCATGGATCAAATGACCTTAGCTTTCACTTGTATCCAAGTACAAAAGTCATATTTCCAACTTACTAGGTAATATAATAGGGCCCCTCAGATTCTTACACAAAAGCCCAAAATGGTCACAAGTTGAAGAAGCAACATACCTGAAGCTTCGACTGAAGAAGGTCCAGACCAGGGCCATCCTGAGTACTCAGCTCAAAAACATTCAAGCCTTGGATGTTGTCATTTCCCATTTTGTACTTACAATATTTAATGCTTGGTTCTAGTTCCTCAACACGCTGACGACACAAAACCTGATTCTCAACATCTCCATACTTTCCTAGCTGTTCATATATACCCCTGATCATCAATTATATCCTTGTAAGTATCAGGGGTAACAGGCTGTAAATGCATTAAACATCATAAATTAGTTAATACAGTAGCTTGCAAGCACTTCCACCACATGGTAGCAGTTAAATGCTGAATTCCACAGGACATCTGATTATACGAGAGCCATTCCCATGGAAGCACCAGTACAAGGAACAGGAGAAGATCTTAGGTGTAATGGACACAAGCAATAGAACAGACCAATATGCTCAAGTAGTTCTACAGATCCATGAAGGAGAAACTTGATTGTATCTCAAATAGGTAGCACTTTCTGTAAGATTTCTAAAAGCTATGTGCTAGACACTGGTCCCCAGTCAGCAATGAAGCATAAGAAGTTGAATATGTTGATTAGATGAATGTACCCAGCACTTTGAAACTTCCTCAAAGCTGTATCCCAATCATCTTCGCGCTCAAGTAATAGGTTACCTCTCATGTATGCAGCATACGCCTGGCAACACATACAACATCATGTCAAGAACTCAAAACGGAATTAACTTTCGTTCTTTACAAAACTTGCAGTGATTTTTTTGAATACCACCTACAAAGATGGGGGGGGGGGTAGAAATATAATAACAAAACTCAAAACAGGCTGTCTATTTGGAAACATTGGAGATGTATCCTTTCGTGCATTGATATTTAAACAACATGTACAGATACGGGTAGCAGTAAACCATACAATAAGAATAAAGAGAGATAAGTAATATAAAGCTTTTAAAGTTACATACTCAATACAAAGCAATCAAAAGAAGCAATCAAAACCATTGAAACATGCCAGCTGAAATCTTCTTGGAACACCTATCACAGTTTGAGTGCCATCACTTACAGCTGCTTCTAAGGCAGTTCGAGCATCTGCCTTAAAACTGCAAAGCTGAGAAAAGAGATCCCCCCAATGTGCAGCTTTAGCTAAGCGGCGAATTAAGTGCATTCGCTGACGCGAAGATGTGCTTCCTGATGCCTTCTTTATTTCCATTGCATAGCTCCAGGCCCTCTCAGCCAGGTACAGTACTATATGAAGATACCTGCAAGAAAGATAACTTTGTCAATACTCAAAGGATCTCTCACACTAAAAAGAGTTCACAGGATCACATGCAAAACTTACACACAAGGCCAGCAAAACCAAGAAGACTCCAGACATCAATAACAAAAAGATCTTTTGCATTCAATTAGATAAAAGGACTATCAAGATTTCTGTCTCAAGCACGAACCTAAACTGACTAGTACAATGCTTCAAGGATCTCTCTCACACTGAAGAGAGTACATAGGAAAAACTGAGACACAAGGTCTAGCCAGAACAACCAAGAAGATTCCATACATCACAAACAAAAGAAGCCTTTGCATTTCATTATATAAAAACAGATGCCTCAAGCACAAACCTAACTGACTTGTACAATATAGCTTCTTTATTGAAGGATGAAACATCCACTCATGTCCTTCTGTCTTCTAAATCCTATACATTCCCAAAGTTAAGACATAACAAGAAGCGCTCACCTAATGGCATGACACAAAACCTTTGGTAGCATTGTTATTCAAATGAATTTGGTGAAACATGTTCAGATCAGCTCAAAAAAAGAAACATAAACATATCTAGAGAGGTATTACATACATCAGAATGAAAAAGATAGATAGAGAGAGACCTCACGTTTGTTACAGTTGCTTCCGATATTGGCTTCTTCACATACTTCCCACGTCCATGCATGAAGTTCAAAGACTTGCACAACCTCACCAGCCTTGCAGTACAGTACCTCCTACAAAACAGGAACAGTTCAGCTTCAAGAAGGAGAAAGTGTAAATATATATGAAAAATGAAGCATAGGAACAGCAATGCTGTACAAATCATGCTACACCCAGAAATTCTGATGGAAACTTCATCTAAATGACCTGACTACTATGAGAAAGAAAAACTTTTATGGTAGTAGCTTCGAGTAATTCTGGACTCGAAGCCGAACATAAAACCTGAACGAGGATAAATATACCTGTAGCGTTGATAATCTCCATGACGGAGGCCATGTTGTGCTTGCGCCCCCTTAATCATCTGCAATACTGTAAAACCAGCCCCAGATAATCCACACTAGCACCTTAGAATGAGCGGGAAATCTGCATTGCCTACCAGAAAAGAAAAGAAAAAAAATCACCCCTACTCCAACGAGACTGCATTCAGCTCAAGCTCGAAACAAAAGAGTTAAAGATTGAATGTCACCATATGTGAAAAGTGTGGGGAGCATTGTGAAACTTGCTCCAGGAGAAGGAGAGGTACATCATAGACGACGATGCAATTCAACATGACTGCTTGTTATGTAAATGTCGGCACAGAATCGAAACACACGTGATCCAAGGCAAGCAAGCTGGATAAACAGAACTCTAAGACATTTCTTATGCAGGTCTCATCTCCAACACGATTATGAAGCTCGAAAGGTGCAATAAATTAAGGTTCCAATTTGGAAGTAATTTCCCTCCATCATTGCAGTAAATCTAAATGCACAATCTCTATCTCTCTCTCTCTCTCTCTCTCTCTCTCTCTCTCTCTCTCTCTAAATTATATTTTTTAAATTTAAAAATTTAAAATATATAATGCCTTGAGGATCATATATGCAAGCTCTAACCAAATTGAAATGTTGACACATGAAGCCGGTGTCCTCCAACCAACGATCAGCAATGCAAGCTCCTCCCCTTCCCCACAAGACAAGTTTGTAGTGCAGAGTAAAGCGTACCGTTGAGTGAGAATTGCTGCTCTACGGGCGCAGCAGCAGCAGGGGCGTCCACCATGGTGGTATCCATCGCCGTAGCGGCCATGGCTTGTGTCCTTCCGTGTGAAAAACGCAGCAGATGAAATGATGGTGGTGAGGCGAGGGCCAAGTCGAGGAGTGCTCTGACTAAGCTCTAGGGTTTGGAGACCCTGCGTTCCCCTGCTTGCTTTCCTTTCACCTACTTGAATGTCCTCTCCTCTGTTCTTGGTCCCCGGAGGGGTCTAGGGTTTTCATCGTCGACGGGTGAAGTCTTCCTCAATTTGGTCCTCCGAGTTTTTGTGGTTCATTTCCTAAAGTAGATTAAATTACTAGGATGGATGTAGTAAATGTCTATCAAGGTCAATGGGTCTTTTTTTCTTTCCTTTTTTTCTTTCTTTTTTTTTGAGACAGAAGGCCAACAAGCCATTGCCAAAGCACAAGAGGCAGTTGACCACATGGCAAGTTTATGTCAAGTAGAGAGGAGATTTCATAGCCGGGAATCGAACCGCCAACCTCTTCCTTGAGATTTGGGTATGTCTCCACCATCATCCAATAGTTTAGGGTCGTCTCGGACCGTAGGTCAATGGGTCTTAAGTGGCTTGTTTTCTTAATCGGACCCCTATATTTGATTGCTATATGGTTTGGTGAGGATCAAAGAGCAAACATTGTAAGGCCACATGCTTAAAAAAATTGGACTACGTCTTCAGATATCGATAACTACTCTAAACTCAATAATGAACACAAATATATGGGAGGATTTGTGTATCCAGTTCAGAAATCAACAAACATACACTTCCAATAATTGAATATCGTAATGCAATTGGACTTTCAGGTTCAAGTTTGCAATTTGGTGCCTTCACGTGCAAAATACATACTTAATATAATGACCATAGCATCACATATAATTATTTTAATTTAATTTTCTTAAACAATACAATGGTAGCATGCTAAATAATGTTCCAAACCTATCAATTTAACTATACATTTTGAGAGTTAGTGAGGACTGATATAAAATTGTTCCCTTATAGTTCCAACGGTAGATTGAGATATTTTGTTCCACATTTCTAGTATAAGGATCCAAATATGTTCACAATGCCACAATTAGATATTTGAGAATTTGTATGTTATTGTGGTGTTTTATTTGCCAAATATAAGATTGTGTCCATAGGTTTAGGTTTAGCACTACTTTGTTACTTTTGATTACACATCTATTCATTTGGAAAGAGATAATGAGATATTAACTCCCTAAATCCTAAGCATGTTTGAATATGGCGGTAGATTCTCTATAGTTGATACCCAATCATGCAAAACTTGAAACATGTTAAGAAACTCAATGAAGGGCCTCAACATAGTGAGATTTATGCAAGCCATATTTATTTTGTAAGCCCAAATTAGCCTAGGATCATCACACTAAGGTAAGTGAGCCTAATTCAAGTACTTATCTTAATAGGACTCCTATGTTTAAGGTTGTGGATTCAAGTACAAATCCCAAAGAAACACGTATTTAAAAGAGATTGGGTTGCATGTCTAGAATTTTGTTCATTATTCTACATTTAATAATCAACACGATTGTTGGGGAGGGCTATATGGTAATTTGAGGGAAAAAAGAATATAAATCCCAACAATGGATATGATATTCATATGAACCCCAAAATTCATGAAGAAATAATTATGGCCTCAGTTGGATTTGTATAGTCACGTGTTTAAAATCCTAGGAGAAGTGGAGTGCATAACTAAAGGTGTTTGTTTCATGCCCTCTTCCTTTAGGTGTGAAGGTGATGCTTACTTTCACAGCTTAATCTAAGATGGGCAAGACAAGGGGTCACAACATGAGACAAGGGTTTTCTAAATGAGGACACTAGAAAGGGAGAAACAAACAATCTCATATACTTCATCAACCCATTTGAAACATTGATTTATGTACATGAAAGACAAGAGCAGGTTACTAGGTATTTGCATTTACGTTAATTTTCACATTGAATGTACCTACTAAGGCAGTCATGCCTAGATTGAACATAGCAATAATATGGACATCTATATTTGATTGGTACATGGTTAGATATAGATATAAGAATGAACACTAAAAAGACATGTATTCAAAAGGGATTGAACTACATGCTTGAAATATGATATCCGTTATAGGTTCAACAATCAACATGATTTGGGGACCTCCATGACCACTTGATGGACAAGCAAATCTCCACTTTAATAATGAGTAAGATGTTCATACAAGCTTTGAAAACAACACTAAATATGATATTTAGTGTACCATATGACACTAAATGTCATATTTAGTATAGTATGCCAAGGCAAATGGCTATGGGCATGATTGGATTTGCTAATCATCTCGCAATGTGCATAACATTGTACAACTTAGCTTAGTTGCTCCTGTTTTTAAAAACAATATATTACAAATTGCGAGCCCTAGGCCTTGAATTGGCCAAATATGGTGAAGCTCATGCGGTCAGGTGTTAGACATGCATGATGGCGAGTTTTTTTATTTATAAAATTAGAATCATTTTCGGTATCAAAATTCACATGGTTGTTCTTCTCTTGAAGAGTAAATGATACTCATATTGAGAATTGTTCATTTTGCAAGGGTGGTCCATGATAAAAATGGAATTATTCTTCAAAACTCCCAACACTAGAGTAGCAACACTATAGTGTTGAGTTATGTTATGTGGCTGACCTAATTGTGCATTTGATATCCTACGAGAATTGGGTGCAAAGAGAAAAATATCCGAATAATAGAGTTATCCATAAAGCCCCTCAAAGTGGGACGAGATCATGGGTTTGGTCCTTCTTTGAGATTTTTTTTTCAAAGCTCACTAGCTCATTGTGTTTCGGAGTTTATTTAAAAAGGTTGGGTGCAAAATTTGGGACCTCCTCTTCCCACCTCTCAAACTTGGAGAGAATTTTAGAATCTAAAAGTGGGCATGCGCATGGGACCCATTGTCCTAAATCCCGAATCGGCCTACACAAGGCTACGTTGGCGCACCCATCCTAGTACCGTAGGTCCGTAGCTCTCTAGCAGCTTGGGTAGAAAAATAATTAATTTTAAAGGCGCCTAAATTATGGGAAATTAATTTCATTGAGTGTCCAAAAAAAAATAACATTCAAAGAGTGCCTAAAATCACAATAATGCAAGTGACATTCATTGGAATCCAACAAAGTAGCATCAAATAACTTCAACAGTGTCTTCATGCGGCATCAATCTCACTCATGGTCTAAAAACAATAAAAAGCATTTTGGTTAAGGGAAGTGTTTAGGTTAACAGTAGCCGCCATAGACAAAATTAGGAAAACCATCCATGAATTATAGAAATGACTTGGATGAATGTCTAGCTTATTTTAAAATACTTTTTGAATATACCCAATTTTAAATATTAATTTTTAGGTTGCCTAACTTACTTTTGCACTATAATTTATTATTAGACAGAAAGATGCCCAAGCTGGTTTAGAGCTACGGTAGGACAAAGAATCCAATTTTTAATAGCCCAACACCACTCATTCTGTATGATAATTTTGAGGATTAATTTTTTTTTTGGCGACTTTGTGTTAATTCTCATAAACTCATGGTCTGGGACTAAACCCATGGTCTGGGACTAAACCCATGGTTTCATCCACTTTACTTTACAAATATCATAACTCTAATACACGTCTACCCTGGAGCGATCATGGAATCATGCCACATAGACCTCACGACCGCTTCTGAAGTAAACAGGAACGTGGGGATCATGGGAACCCAATGAGAACGTGCGTGGGAACATCGTCTTCTCCGTGAGGGACTATGTAGTGATATTCCAACCAAACCCTAGCGATCACTGCATGGGAAATTTCGGAGCGTCGAGGAATGCATTCCTGCAGACGGGGAACATCGTAGCTGGAGAGTTTGGAGGTTCGATTAAGGCTCCTGAGAAGGTTTTAGCATGTGGTAGATGTGGGGAGTTTGTGTTAGAGAACGATCAGAGGGATTGAGGGCATTAAGGACATCAGACGGAAACAGGGGAGCAAGCTAACTTAGGAGAAACAAGATGGTGCTGGTACTGGCTCTAGGGGACCTCCACATTCCGCACAGGGCTGCGGATCTTCCTGCCAAGTTTAAATCCATGCTCGTGCCAGGAAAAATTCAACACATTCTCAGTCCTGGCAACCTCTGCATCAAGGTTCGTGGCCCTAATGTCTTCCTCATTGGAGTTGTCTCATTGCAGGCTGTATTTTGTGCATTTATGTAGCCATATTGTACACTTTTTCTGTCCCTTCTGAGGAGAAGGTGTGAAGAGATGACTTCGATGTTGCTACCAGCGTTAACTAAGGTGTTTATTTATCGTTGAGTTGGTCTAAGTTTACATGTAATCCTGAAACGGGCAGGATGAGAATTAGAGAGCCCCAAAGACTATTGCCTCCTTTCAAAGGTGAACACCTTAAATGGGCGTGGGCAAACCCCTAGGTTCCCACGTGGTTGGTTGAAAATATCTGGTTCTCCTGGATTCCTGAGTCTCTCATTAAGGATTTCTATCTAGACAGGTTTGTGCATTGGTATGTTGTATTCATGTAAGGAGGGTTCCCATGCAGTTTTAAGAGGTCGAGTTCGTAGGGTTGAGGAATTTGCAGGAAGTGCACGACTATCTGAAGTCATTGTGCTCAGATGTACATGTCACCCGAGGTGAATATGATGAAGATACTCGGTACCCAGAGACAAAGCAGCTGACTATTGGTGCATTTAAGATTGGCATCTGCCATGGCCACCAGGTTCTACTCGCATCTACTTCACAGCTGCTTTGATGGAATAAGTCTTTATGAGCAATTCTTATATCTTAGTGTATCATAGAGGGCTGTTGCAAACTCATTTAATTTTTCTCCTGCTCGCTCTAATGGAGCGGATAATAGTGCGTACCAGTGGCCTCTACGTTTGAAGTATTGGTATTTGCTGAGCATCTTTCATGTCTGATCTTCCAATGTGTTGGTTGCATTTCGGTGTCTGTAGGTTGTGCCATGGGGAGATTTGGATTCTTTAGCAATGCTTCAGCGGCAGCTGGATGTTGATATTCTGATAACTGGCCACACACACCAGTTCAAAGCTTACAAGCATGAAGGTGGAGTGATCATTAACCCAGGATCTGCCACAGGAGCCTACAGCAGTATCACATATGATGTGAACCCCAGTTTCGTTCTCATGGATATTGATGGGTTACGGGTGGTGGTATATGTCTATGAGCTTGTTGATGGTGAAGTGAAAGTTGACAAGATTGACTTTAAGAAGCCACAATGACCTAATTAGAGCTCTTGCAAACCATAGGCGACGCCTTTGTACATAGGTTTGATCTGTCTGACGCATTTTTCATGTGGAATACTTTGTCTATGGACTGAAATTTCACACTATGCATCAAGTCATGTTTCTAAAAACATTCCTTGCAATTTCCAATCGTGAGAGATGTTTCCTGAGCATATGTAATTGGAAATATCCTGATTGATAAAATATTCATCAACTGTGGTCGTCCACATAGAATAAGGAATGACAAACTCTGAACGGACTGGTGGCAATCAAGCAAAAACCTTAGACCCGTGAAGATCTGAACCCCACTACAGTGATGACAAACGAACCTCAGATGTCCCTACTCCAACATACATTTTGCTGTCAAGATGCGTACCGGGTATAGTTATTCGATAGTTGTATTATTCGATACTATGATTGAAACTGGCTTCCATCATCGTACATGCCACAGTACACTCGATTTGCGAAGGTACATTTTTTAATTACCATCAGGTTGGGTACTTCAGATGTGGAAAAGTGACTTGTTGGTCAATGATTTCATATGATGAATCCAACAGTATCTGGAGTATTCTCACTTGATTCCCTTCAATACTAGAATATGCCTTTCGCAACAAACACCTTATCTCGTCGGAAATTCTCTCCTACCATAATTCATCTCAATAGTGATAGTATGCTTCAGATAGTGGTACCAATGGTAGATTTACTAGTGCACTCTCCTAATAATGGTAGGCACCCTCAGTACAGCTCGAACCTCGAGGCAAACAGATCGCAAACCTGAAACAACGAAATCGCAGACTTTTCCTGCATAGGCGTCAAGAGCAGTTGTAACCAGCACTGTGGAACTCTGGATTCCTCATGACCACTTCACTGGCTTTCACACGAAAGTATGCAATTACAGCTCAGATGAGACACCAGATTTGCTGGGCAGCTGATAGAAATTTCGAATGAGTCTTGGAGCTGGCAGCAAACTTCTCCCACAGCTTGCAAAAGCTGTGGGTTTTGATAAATACAAATGATGCGTCAAAAATGCCAGCAGTCACACCTTGAGCCTGAGTTCGCCTTCACATTTTCTCAAAACCAAAGTAAAACGAAATAAGGGGATCATCAAAACAACAACCGTCACTAGAACTAGGGAGGCTTCTAAATTGCAAACTCGTACAACTATGCCTTCTATTAGTAGTTGATAGGATCTAAAAATGCAGGCTCTTTGTATATTTCACACTACATGGGGGATGTGAGACAAGTTTGGAGAAACTTCCATACTTTCACCGCAGGAATATTGGCAGCAGGGCTCCATCAAATGCTTCTTCAAGGCTTAATGATAAACAGAGGCTGCATATACAAGAAACAGTTGTATTAGAACACTTCAAATTGGGAAGACTGAATAACCTGAACTAAGTTGGACCATGTCCATATTTGCTGTCAACTACATAGGACCCCAGGCATCTGTATGTAGTGACTGAAGCCTTCCAAGCTAGGCAAACCAATCTTCAAAGAGATGATTACTGTGAATCCTGGTGGTAATTGTGGCGAATTTCATTAGTTGTTTCTTAAAGATTGCTACAACATATGGGACACTCCAAACACACAATGTTGCATATTAAAATTAAGTGGGAAATGCAAGATATATAGGGAGCAGGACATACACTTTCAATGGAAACAGGTTTTCCATCTTCAGCAACAATCTCCACAATGGTTCCAGATTGATCCGCCTGAAAGAACCAAGATTAGTGTTAGTAAACAAGACATTAGCATATTAGTAATAATAGCACTCACGAGTGCAATCTTGTCCACTCCCTACAGTTCTAATTTGACAAGATCAAATGAGGTAAAAAAAACTAAACATCCACAGAACGCACCAATTAAGATGTTTTTGCAAAAACTTAAACAAGACATCATAAGCAGTGCTAGAGGCCTCAGTGATTTTCTCCAGTTCCTGCTGGATGAAACTTACCTCAATCTCATTCATCAATTTCATTGCTTCTACAATGCACACAACTTGCCCTTTTGTAACCTTGTCTCCCACCTGTCCAGATCAATGACCACAAATTTCAGTATCACCTATTCCACAATGTATGTTTATGATTTCAGCCACATCTCAGAATTATAAGTATTAGCATCCGCTGTAGGTCATCTCCAAGAACTTTGGAAAGTCCTTGAAGGTGCAGCAATCTTACAAAAGCATGTACTGTTGATAAACAACCAGTTCTATGTATGATTCACGCCAAAGATCTGTTTCTTCAATGGGAGCTACAAAAGTAGCATAAAAAACCTCCACAAACGCTATTACATCAATAGCAACTTTACTTACCTTTACAAACTGGGGTTCACCAGGTCCAGGACTACGGTAGAAGGTACCAGCCATGGGTGACAACATCGGAGGGTGCTCAGCAGCCAGAGGAATAGAATCAGCTGGGGAAGGCACTGCAGGGGCAGGAGCAGCCTCCTCCTGCATGGGTTGGCTCTGAATTTGAGGCTGAGGCTGGGGCTGGAAACCAGGGTACATGGTGTGGGCCATGACATGTGGACCTTGGTTGGAAAACTGCTGGGAGACAGGCGGGGGTGGTAGAGCTTCTTTCTTTCGGATTACTAGCTCATAATCCTTGTTCTTTAGCTCTAGCTCCACTATGTCCCTGGTATCAACGAGCCTGCATTGCAAAGGAAGAGCTCGTATTGAGAACTACCCTCCATAACTAAGCAAATTGTGCTTCCTTCAAGATTTCTTCATACTAGAGATAATTCCATACTCACAACCTAATCTGGTTGTCGAATGCTCGAGATTGTCACTTCTTCGATCCATAGAAAAACAAACAGTTATCATTATGAACCTGTCTAGACAATGACGTCGTATTCAGCACCAACTCGTGGATACCAATATGAAACTCACTTGATCAAATTGGCAACATCCGCCATAAACACAGATGCCGCCGTTTCCAAAGATGGAGCAGCTGTCGAAGGAGATTCAGGGACAGCCTTTTCAGATGAAAAAGGAACATCAACTTTCTTGGTGGTCGAATTAGAAGAGCCGTCTACTGCAATCTGCAATCAGAAATAAAGAACTCAGACAGTCGATTGATAATTGCTAAGTCAAAGCGCAAGCATACCGCGAGCTGATAAAACCTATGCACTAATAGGAGCAGGATCAAAAGTTAAGACAGATTTTCACTAAACTGTCCTTGTCTAACCAAGAAGGCAATCAATCAGCTGACAGGATTTTAGCACGTCGACTGTGGCAGACCTACTTCTCATCAACACCAAGTGCACCATTGTTGCTAGGTCAAAGGACGCTAACCTCATTCACAATGCTTGCCATAACACGGGGGGCGGATCCCTGCATCCATAGAAACAACAGCCAGATTAGTATCGGAGAAATACGACATACGAACCCCTCTGAAAATTCCCATTCAGCGAAACACCACAATCAGACCCCGTAGCACTGCAACTTTGACAAAAAGAAAGAAGGATCCCCGCATGTCACCAATTCCTTCTTAGGCCGATGCCACAAGACATCCAACTAAAAAGTGTACGCTCTTCATCGCTCAACGCACATCACACAGTACAGATCAATGTATATCCAATGCGTAAGAGACGAGACAAGAGCGGGATAGAAACAAGAACGAGTGAAACACAAGGCTCCATTGCCAATGCCGCTATCATTCATTTGCCACAAACGAATACCGAAGCGTGACGGAGCTCACATTGGACGAACGGAGGACGGAGCGATCAACGTCCGCTCCGAAGAAGGAAGATAACGCTATCAGGCGCGGCTGCACGGACTGCGAGAACTGGCTATGGCTGGGACCGGGCCTGGCTGACGCTGAATGTGCCCTGACGGACGGAACCAACGCACCGCTGTGTGCACCGCTCTCGCTTGTGCTCACCAGCGCGGCCCTCCCCGCCGCCGCAGCAGCTGCCGCCATGCTTCCAACAACAACAACAACTACTACTACACTTTTTCTCTCTCTCTTCCTCTCCAACCTCAACCAGGCCTGGGGCTTTCACAGTGGAGCAGAAACAGCAGGAGGAGGCCAAAACGGTGCGGAAGCTCTGCAAGCTTGTTGGTTGGGGGTTAGGGCGGGCGTGACAAGCGTGGCGGTCCGCAGCGAGTCTCGGCCGAGTGGCTGGTGCGGCAGGATTGAGAGCTTTGGCTATGGCGGAGCCCAGACGAAGGGAGGGGAGAGGAGGGCCAAGGGACCAGTCGCTCGCCCTTCTCGGCACTTGGCCCGATGAATGAACGAGCTGTCTTCATCTGTGTGTTTCATCGATTTTCATCTCTTGGACTTAACGACGGGTGATGAAACCTAGGCTGCCCGCTGTAATACATAGTCCTGTCGCGGCCTGCCCGGCGGGGTTTTGTTTTGTGTGGGCGGGCTGCGGGCAGGGCGGGCTGCGGGCAGGGCGCGGGTGTTTCTGGGCCCTGTCGCTGCGCTTTGGGGTGGCCGCTGGTTGGGTGGGCGTGCGGGGGGAGTCAGCAGGGCAGTGTGTGTGATCTGGCACAGAAAATTTAGGGACTTGCGTGTCTATGTGGCATAAAAGGAAAGAGAGTTCTTCAAGGTGGGGTTAGGAAGAAGTTCAAGACCATACAAGCTCCAAAATCAAGCGATCCAATTATCCGAGATACCGTACTTGGCCATCAGGATCAACATCTCATGCCGAATAATTAATTAAAGTGGAGAAAGTGGGTTAGGCATGGTATAAATAAATAAATAAAAATTTCAACAATTTCAAAAAATATTTGTAAAAGATTCAACGCTTTAATACAAGGCTAGTTCACAACAATGAAAGATTTCTTTTTTTTTCACCCTTTTGTGGCGGCCTTGGTGTGTTTAACCTAATTGAATGCCCTAATCTCAATTAGTGGTCCTTTGTATGTGTTACTTTTGGATCCTAAAATGCCACTGCAACCTCTAGGTTTGCCATGATTTTGGCCACAAGCTCTTTAGGGGTTAATTCAATTTTCTCTGCAAACAATAGAAAATTCAGGCTCATAATGTCCGGTTTTTAAAAAAAATTGCACAAACTAGTTATGATGCTACGGTATGCAATATTTTGGGATTTTACTACATGAAGTTGGCTCAATTTTGTAATATTGGGCATGCTCTTCAATGAATAACTTTTCTTTTCAACTCTCTTCTCCAATAATTTCCAATTTTTTTCAACTTCTATTTTTTTATTTAATTTTTGCCGACCCTGACGGCCGAGTACGGTATGTATTTCTTTTGGACATGAGGAGTTTACACCAAAGTCCATCTCCAAAGTATGGGAAAAATGAAGTAGGGCTAATGTGGCATCATTTCTTTCCTGTCAAATCTTGGTGGTCTACACTCAAGAATATGCATTTCGTAGTTTGAGACTTCAATCTTCAAGTTTGGGTCTATTTAAGTCCAAAAACAAGGTTCACTAAGGGATGTTGTGGATCCCGAGTTTTGGGGCCAAACCCTAATGTAAACCCTCCCTTAAGGGGACACCTACCACATTAGCGTAAGGCCAAACTTGGTGACCAACGGATAAAGAAAACGAAAAATTTGATTATCACCAAGTTTATCCCCCCCCCCCCTCAAACAAAAAACAAAAACTTGGTGACAAACGAAGGAGGAAACAAATGTGGAAAGGTTGAAATATGCAATGGCTTGGGATGGACATAGGATTACTGAGATATTACTTCACATGCACATGTGCAACAAACTAGAACGACATGAGTCCAAGCTAGTTAGTTACATCATGAGAGGGATTGCTAAGTATTGGTTGATTCCTCTTTCAATGAGAGTTACTCAACCCATGGCATTGTTGAATGTAAACCACATTTTTTGGCCATATCCTGGGTGAAGTAGGCAATTCATAAAATTTTGGTGGCTTTCATCCAACATTCATTAGTTAGACTCTCATCCATAGTAGGATTAAAAGGTTGTTGCCATGATAAGTTGGTTATTGCATGTAACCACCTTCTCCTTCCTCTTGACTCGATAAGAAGGTTGGCCAAGGAAGAAAGAGGCTAATTTCATAAGTAGAATCAAGCATAGTCTCAGCATAGCATAGCAATAATTTTTTTTGTGAACATCAAAGCTCAAAGATTAAGTTCATGTGAGCAGGCAATAGGAGAATCACAGGTGAGATGCTTGAGGATGGGAAGTTAGTGTGACATGAACCGAATGATTCGGACTCTGGAAATTCTTAGATACTATGATCCCGAGAATAATTGAATGATGTTGATGAGCAATGGTTTGGATAAGTCGAGAAGGAATTTTAATGTATGTGGTTTGTATTACCAAGTGAAATACATATCTATAA
Source organism: Polytrichum formosum (assembly GCA_964035585.1). Classification (NCBI taxonomy): domain Eukaryota; kingdom Viridiplantae; phylum Streptophyta; class Polytrichopsida; order Polytrichales; family Polytrichaceae; genus Polytrichum; species Polytrichum formosum. Next base: position 42,742,844 of record OZ037935.1, on the reverse strand, counting down.
CATGCATGAGTAGTGGATTCAAAGTTGAATCAGCTTAAGAGGATTTGAGGAGTAAGGGCGACTTAGTCAAAGATTGAGATAATTGATGTTGAGCATCAATAAAGAAGCTATGACAATAGGCCATGAAAGAGGAAAGCTGAGTGAAGGAAATGAAGACGGAAGTTTGTCAAAATATCTTGTAAATAAGGTTGTGATGTAGAGAGACGAGGCAAATGCAGTGCTTTAAGCGTAACTAATGAACCCGTTAGGTAAGCGAGGGATGAAAGGTTTTGTGAGCCATAATTAAGTAGGATTGAAGAAGCCTTGGCATAGCCTAAGGAGCAAACCAAGTGTGAGATTGTGAAAGGCAAGAGTGATGAGGAAGAAAGAGGAAAACCTTGGTAATAAGCAAGTGAGCATGGTCACCCAGCTCATGATGGAAAATAAAGCCTAATTGTTGAGAAGGGTAATAACCTTTGATAACCAAAGGATGTTAGTTGGGAAACTTAAGATGAAGATTCAATAAGCTTGAGAAGGGCAATGGCCTGGTAGAGATTGAATATTGGCATGACCAATGAAAGGTCAATAGGAAGTTAATTCCCACATGCAGAGGGAAAATCAATAGCATAGTGAGAGTGAGAAAATTCAATGAAGCCTTGGATGGGCACAAATGAGATAGAGATAGTTGAAAGGCCATAGCTAAGCCTTAAGTTGAGAGATAGCCATGCCAATGAAAGGCACTACTAGAGGGTAAGAATGTAGCTAGAATATAGCCTAGCAAGTCTACTGCACCTTGTTGGAGCAAACAATGAGTCTACATGCAAAGATGATGGGGCATAGGGTTGCTTTGTGCAAGCTATAAGCTGCCAAGGACATTACCTTGGTAGAAAGAATATTTTACCTCATTGGAGTAAGTTTGTATCCAATGAAGACTATTTGAATCTAAACCATATAATAAAAAACATAGCTTATCTTGTTGAGGCGTTGTTGTTGAGACAATAACCAAATAGAAGAGTTAAGGGTGGAATCGACAACATAATGCAACAACAACATGTAGCCGAGGAAATAACACACAGTTAGATTAGCACAGTCACATAAGGAGGCAGCCAAGGAGGCAACGGAAGAAGGCACACAACCATATAGAAGGAGCCATGGAAATGGGGGGGGGGGCGGGAAACAACTAAAAATCACCATGACAATAGGAGCTCCCATGGATGGGAGGAAGACGCGCAACGATGGGGTGCGTAACCCACGGCAATAGGGTGTACAACCCACGAGAATAGGATAAGCATGGACATTAAAGAAGATTTCCAATGAGTTAAGGGAGATTATGAATAGGAACAACTTATGAGGACGATATAGGAGAATTTAGGACTAATGATTAGTAATGCAAGTGAGGAATTTTGCCAAGACAATCAAAGCTACCTCACCTATACCACGAGGAATGGTAACAACCAATTATATTAGTAAAGTGCATTGGTAATTTCTACTTATACAAATTTTGGATTATTTAGCCAAAGTAAACATGGAGCAGAAATTTAGGATTAAGAACGTCCAAAAAACTAAACGGTTGTAACCATTTGAGGAAAACTCTTATCTAAGAATGTTAGAGATAAGAGAAAATCTAGATAGAAAAAGATAAAAATCATATGAAACATAGATTTAGTACAAAGGAAAAAAAACTATATAAAGGGAGACATTTTAGGAGACATACATCTTTCCATGACAATATAGTTATCTTAAGATTGAGTATCAACAACACTTGAGCTTATTTTGTATCTCATCTCCTTTGAGGCATTCTTCTCAATATATATGCAATATCTTACACCCAAGAAGTGATAGCTCTTCTATTTCAAACCTTTGTGAGTTGTTGGATGTCGTAAGATTTGAATGAATTGATTTTGAGAGGAAAACAAACTCTTTTGAGCAAACACTCAAAAGAGTAATGTGAGGATGTGAATTAAGCGCTCAAGAGGAGAATAGGAACTTTGAGAGATAAAGTGTTATTGAATTGACTTTAACTCTCATCAATGACTTGATAGAATTAGGATCAAGTGATTTCTTCTTCTCATCTATTACATTTTGATTGAATTCCTCTATCGGGAGTAATTGAATGATTGTCTTAAAACAAGAGAATTGTGATTGTATAACGGGAGAGTATTTTGTTATGAGATATGTTATGATGAACAAGTATGAGAAAATTTGATGTTATGATTATATTAACATAGTTAAACTTATCATACGAACTCTTAATGTAATTATGTTTTCATCTCAAGTAGTAACATTTGAGCTTAAAGACTTAAGAACATACATTCTACAATAACTTTCATAACTAATCGAAGAAGTGATTTATGCAAGATAATGTATATATATATATATATATATATATATATCTATACACACACACACACACGCACACAACACACACACACAAATGATTCAAACTGAGGTTATTATATCATAGAAAGTAAACTATGAGACTTGACCTTCCTTGAGAAACTTAATTCAAGTTCTCGGATAAATCTTTTAATCATCAACAATTAATAATTATGATTTATATGATTGGGTTTTGAATGATGTGGATGGAACTTTAGAATATTGATGCACCTCTAAAACTCGTCTTATCTTAGTTGTTCTCACGATCAATGAGCCTTACATTGCGAGTGGAGATAATTAAGGTTGAGATCATTTTAATTCCAAAGAACCATATTCAAATCATAAGGAGAACGAGAGGTTAATAAGTTATGAAAGGATTATAAACCGAGCAGATTAATGAGGCACGGTATTCTCAATGCAATTATAAATTTACATAATGTTACATTATGAGTCTTTCTAACTTATGGTAAAGGAACAACCCATGGTGTCCATCAGTTGTCATTATGTTAACCTATGTGGATAATTTTTTAGATAAGTTGTCAGGTCCACCAAAGACAACGGTGGTGATTACAGTTGTGAAAACTTGCACGATGGTTGTAAGTGGATGAAGACAATTTAACTTTGAGATTATCGCATGCGTAATTCATGGCAATTAAAGACTATACGGTTCCTCAAAAGACATTACCCTGGACATTATCTTGACTATGGGTCATGGACCATTTGCCAAGCTTTTGAGCTTCACAACTAGCATAGAGGATGAAAGTAGAGTGATAGGAGTCCACACACATAGGATAGAACCACACATGATTGAGAAAACACCAACGAACCATAAGAGTGTATTGGAAACCTTGATCCAATGTGACATTAATCCTTATAGACACTAGTTTAGTCTTCCTTGAGACCTTGTACCCTGGGTTGTTTTACTTGGATTAGTTTAAGTGATGGCAAAACCCTAACTACATTGAACATGGCAATAACATGTAAGGATCTTATGTTTATTCATTTAGCATCCTTGCCCCATGCCATTATTTATACACATAATTGTTTTTTCGAAACATTCTTTGTGAGAGCAACCCTAGTGTGTTTTGCCACAACATCATAAAAACCCCACACACGTGTGCTAGAAATGGCTTGGGAATTGAACCGAGTCAATTCCAAGTCTAACAAAGTGTACTTAACCCTTTATTGCCCCCAAGGACCCCAGGGGCTCTTTGTGAAAATGAGGTCCCACATTTCTTCTTGGGGCAACGGTTATTTGCCAAAAAAAAATTGCATGGACCTCGGGGATGCCCATTGCCATCCAACCGTGGTGTCGGATCGAAGATCCACACCTAGATGAGAAAGATGGAATTTTTCCAAGACTAGGGACCCTCCAAGCTCTTCATTAGAGCTCTCAAAGTCTTCTGCCCGTCTTTACCTATGTAGACTACCTGTTAGCCGAGGTTTAGTTCCCGTTGTTGCCCGCTTTAGTTCCTCTCAGTCTAAAGCCCACATTAGCCTAAATGGCGACCCGAAATTCAACGGCCACCTCGATCCAGCCTCCAGACCAGGAAACGGTCAATGGACTTTGACCAACCATAACTTTGCCATAAACAATCCAAACAAATATTTTTAAAATGGGAAAGTACTCTATTTTGAATGGGGAATATGCTTATATACTTTTTTTGAGGGTCCATGGTCAACCCGTCATCCAATTATAGAAAAAACTAGTATTTTCAAAGCTGCCCCTACACGGGACCCTAAACTTTCACACCGTTGGATTTTATGAGATTTCCATGGATTTTATATTTTCTTGGACCATAGAATGTGTGCTGAACTTACGTAACACAAGCAAAAGCCCGATCGGAAAAAATGTTTATTTAAAAGGCTTGAACTTTGTGTAACAACGGAGGTGGTTTGAAATTTAAGGATCACATGTAATGGACCCTGGGGCAAGAAAGGGTTAAGTTACATACCAGTTGCACCCCAGTTTAGGCCACAAAGCTTTTACTTTTATTATTTCAACCCACTTGAGTTATTCTAACAAGCTTCAAATATATGCATGTGACTATCTATTCACATGTGCCCCCCCCCCCAAAAGCAAAGCAAAAGATTTGACTAGGAAAAACATAAATTAAATAAATTTAAAAAAATCCATGGCCTATTTCAGCAATTTATGGGTCTTAGATAGCCAATGTAGTTGTTTTCTTTTGTGTAGCACAATGAAGCTAATTATAAAGAAACTGGATTTTAGGATTTCAACAAGGGGGTTCCAAACCATGTTTGAGTTGAACCTTAAAGGGGTTTAAGTAGCAAATCGTGACTTGGGAAAACATTGTTTTAAGCTAGCCAACATAGATGTCGGGGTTGGGAGCAAGGATGAGGCCCACTGACCAGAAGGTACGGCCACTAGTTACGCTAATAAGAGGAACCTACGTCTAATGGCATGTTAGGAGTGCCAATAGGCTATGTCGATCCAACGTGTTCGGCTTGCCAACGATTTAGGTTGCTCTGATGGTGGGAGCTTAACAACACTCCAATGGCTTGCATACTCAACCCATTATTTGTCCACACCCACTTTGTAGTGATGAGCAAACCAACAACTTGTTGATGAACTCTACTACCTATGGGCAAACTTCATAGTCACCAACAACATTCATTATTGCTGCAACCTAATGGTCAACATGGAAAACTTTGATTTTGATGATGTTTTCAACTCCTCAAAGTCGGCACAAACGAGGAATTCAAGGAGGAACCCACTGAGGACCAAACTATGTATTTGGCTATCATGGTTGCAGTACCAAATTCCAAACAAACCTTCAATTCATACAAACTTGAGGAAGTTGCCAACCTGTCGACATTGACTAAGGAGATATGAACCTCGTTCACGTCGTCAACTTTGACAATGCCTTTTATTCTTTTTTCTTTTCTTGACACCAACTTGGTTAAACCATGTGCTTTTGGCTACATATACAATTAAATGTTCCCACCCACCACGTGAATGGCTATCTCCTTGAATCAAAAGTGCAAAGGATGGGAATGGATGCCTCGTCTACCATTTCTATATATGCATTCATTTCCAACCAGCTTGTCCAATTCATTGCCAAAAAGTACACTCTTGGATGGGAGTACATGTAGAGGGCACTTAATTTCATCTTTACTAGGTAGTAATGGAATGTCATTTCCACATGGGATTCAAATGGTCTCAGCCAATGTAGGAATGACACGTGACAACATGTAAGGGGAAAACAATTGCATTCTTGTTGGAACATACAACTTTCTCCAATACAAAAAGGGCAAGCTGGATGCCACCCGAGAAGCCCTCATTGAATGTGTACAACTTTTTTGACTTCTTAAAGGACATGGGGTCTCAATATATGGCCACATACAAAAATTTATATGGGCTTGATCAAGTTCACAAACCATGTTTTAAATATATGTGTGTGTGTTTCAAACCTTATCGTAGGTGGTTTTAGTCGACTAGGTTTATTTAACCACTCACTAGGGTACATGTAATGTTGACATGGATGAGAACTATATTTTTTAGGTGAATAGAGTTAAGGTTTACATGTTGGTGGCTCGAGATTGATTACCCTCATAAGAGTTTTGAAAATTGTCGTAGCCCATAACTAGTATTTAGGTGAGTGGTTATGGGGGCTAACCTATAGATCAATTGTGCGTTCCAATAAACTTTCCCACTTCAAAAATCATAGCAACTTTTATATTCATGGAAAATAAAAATAAAATATTTTCTCCTTAGAATATGTTTCTCTTCGAAAGAAAAACAATCCCCCTCTATTACTTCTCCTAACATATGAAAACTCTCTTATTTTAGCAATTATAGATGCTTCAACCTTACATTGTATTATGTCAAGGATAAAACTAAAATATACTCATATTAGACATTGAGGATCCAAATACAACATATGTATTTGCATCCAAGGGCACTCAAGCTGCGTATTTGAACCTGGATCTTTGATAGCATCAAAGTGTTTGGCTTAATATTCAAACCTAAGTGCACTTGAAGAATAAGTTGATTTTAGATAGGGTCACTTCTGACATGATTAGCTAAAAATGAAAATATGTAGTTCAAATACGATATATATAAATAATATTGCTTGGAGAGGCCCAATATAGGCCTCTTGGACACGTAGGAGGTTAACACTTGGGCTTGGCCTTGTGTTTGGTGTTGATGAGTATGGCCATTGTCTCCACCAAAAGCATGGGTCATGCAAGACCCATGATTTCCTCCAACATAACATTGATGCAAAAATTCAAGAGCGGGTGGTATGGTTGTGGGCTCCAATGAATGGGGAGAGTTGACTGCTAGTTACAGATGAACCGGTTGAGCTTGAGAAATAACCAGTTGAAGTTGAAGACTTCAAGGGAAAAAAGACCGATCATTTTAGAGGAATTTATAGAATATATCTCAAATTAACCCTTAACTTCATAGAGTGTATTGTGTTTACATTAGATCATTTGAAAAGTAAGCTTTCTAGAGCTTAGTTTTATTGTACCTAAAAAAATACTTGTTGCTAACAATCCTAAGATCACATCAATATGGTAGCAATATTTAGTAATTTTGGGTAGATTTAATGTAGGATTTTGCCACTTTTGGGCATGTCATTTCAACTATTGTTCCCATCTTATCAACCATGGTGTAATTGTAGACGATTGTAATATGTCTTTATGAGAAAAACATAATCCAAAATTTGATAATTTTTGAGAAAATCACTATATTCATTAATTAGAGACTTTGGAAAGTCTCAAAATAAATGAAAATGTTTTAATATTTGGTTTAATATCTATTTTATTTTATTATTTAAAAAAACTAGAAAAGGATAAAATAATTTTATTCTTATTGCAATGACCTGCATTTGTGCCAAATTGGTTAGTGCCACCCATGCAATTCACTTCATTAAGTCACATTGGATATATTTTTGTGTTTTTCTTGTTCTTTATTTGAAAACCATGTCCTTAAATGATTTGAAAATCATGAAAAAGCCTCCAATTACTGAATATAGTGATGAAATTGAAAAGTTGCAACACTGCCCAAAGTTGCCCGTTAAAAAAATCCAAGTGTAATATAGAAATTTGAGATGACTCAAGATGGAAAGACTTTCAATACTCATACGTTGTTCACTAAAAACACACAGTTACAAATCACTTCAATGTTACATCTATATGTTTGAAACCTAAAACTAACATCTTGACATACATAAGATGGCACATGGAATTTGGAATTCCAAGACAAAGTGGGTGTATCAGTATTCCCAACTCTGAGGAAAATAAAATATACTTGAGGTGCCTCCAACATGATCACTTGAAAAATGATCTCCCATTCGGCCTTCCAAATTTTTATCGTAGCAAAGCCACATGATTTGTTATCCAACCCACAAAGCTCAAATATTTCGACACTTTATTGCCCACCAATTTTATTGATAGAAAGGCAATCACCTAATTAGCCCTTTCTCACCTTAAAATATGAAATGGCATACAACTTTAGATGGTCATCTCTCACTCAACCAATGGTAGCCGCACCCGGGGTGACTCCATTGTCAAGTTGAACACCACGTGCAAGACAATTTTGTTACCCTATATTATATGCCATATATACTTTTTAAAATTATGATTTTTTCTACATATACATAACCATTGATAATATATTTTTTGTACTTTTTTAAAATTTTGAGTCATCTTCATTTTTGTAGTAATCGTTTTAGTTCATTTCTGCGTCATTCTAGTTAGAAACGGTATGTTTTATTAAAAAAAACAGTTCATCAAATTTGGTTACCATTTTTTATTATGTAATAGATACCGTGTATATCTACACATGAAAAAAATTGATAAAATTTTGACCCATTTTGGTGATGTTCTTAGGAAAAAGTAGAATTTTTTTGTCTCGCATGTGGTGTTCTACTTGACAATGGAGTGACCCCTCGTGGGTAGCCGATGAAGATTCGTGACATGTACGGACTTTATGGGTGGGATGAAGATGCAATATTATGATTATATGTATAGTTCCTTAAAGAGGGACGAAACTATGGGTTTGATCTTTCTTTGGAAAACCTTTCTATTGAGAGTTTGTTAGCTCGTTGAGTGTTGGAGGCTATTTTGAAATTTGGGTGAAACTTTATGGACTCCTCTTACCATCCCAATTTTTTTGAGAAAACTTTAGGATCTAAAACAAGGTATTCCCATGGGACATGCCGTCTTAAATCCTAGATTGACATGTTGCATGGTTATCTTGACCTACCCATCCTAGGGTCTATATGCACTTCCCAATTAAAGCTTTGCTTAGAGTAAGTAACCGCTCAAATTAGTTATATTGTGCCCACACTGTCATGTTAAGATGATTAGCCAAACATATGAGGAGCTAATGTATATAAGAGCTAATCAATCTCATACACCCACACCATGTAGTTACGATTAAGGTGTAATTAAACATTATTAAACTAGAAGTCATTTAACTCTTTGGGCTTCTTTTTTTGAAAAAATCTTAACTCATCCATACCCTATTACTACCTTTTAATAATCATATGTATATATATACACTAGAATGATTAACCTTTTTTCTTGAGCCAGACTCTCATTATCTCCACCTCTTCTCCAATTTGCGATGAGGTGGACCACAATATTTCTTACATTATCCTAGATGATTAATATAGTTCAATCATAAACATTATTGTATTAAAAAATGATCATATCATTTTTAATGCTCAAAATTCAGTTAAATAACATTATCTAATTTTACTTTAAGTAGAATGAAACAAAATGGTGTGGGCTATAAGTTGTAATTTTCATAATGAGTGTCGTGTTGAAAACTTGGGCAAGTTGAGTGAAACTTTGGTTGGTCAACCTTTGGTTACTCATAATTGAGACATGTGGATGTGAGATTAGTTAGCTAGCATAAATAAATAAACATATTGTTGAACATGTGATGTCCATTCACCATTCCCAGACCATACATGTATGAGCGAGGGGTGTGGGGGTGGCTTAGTTCCTATGATTAATAGGTGGACCATTGGTTAGTGTTTGAAATATTTCTAGGTTAGTAAGGTTCAATATAAGGGGATCGGTGGTTGTATTTTTGTTGATTTTTGTTTGTTGAGTATGATGTGTGTTAGATATATGATGGCTATTTGTGAAAAGGTTTTCATTTTTTTCATATTACATGTGATTATATGGAGGTCCTTGAGGCACTGGATGGAGTGGTTGTGGATAGTTTCTATAATTCGAGTAGTGATGATAATTGGCAAGAGAACTATCCATCCTTGGTGGGTTAGGAGTGGTTGGAGCATGGCATATTTATCAAGTTTGCGTGTTATTGCAATGTCATGAAATATGTCATTACAATAGGTGAATTTAATTATATGTATTTTTAGATTAGGGTTTGGAGTGAAGGGTGGTTTGGTTGAGGGTGGCGCTTCTAGGACGCAAAGTATGTCGGGGCGGAGATTGACAAGGCATTGGCAACATGGGATGAAGCATGTGCAGGGGAGGAGCCATGATGGTATAGTATTGTCTGGAATGCAGTCTTGGAATTTGCCGGTGTTGGTTTGTGTGAAGCATCGAGTCATGGGAAGGGGCTAAGAGAGTGTTGGCTAGTGCATGTATTGCTTTATTGTGGCGATTAGTTTGTAGATTGTTAATGTGTTTGTTTTACAACATGATAATAGGTGAAGACAATTGTTGTTTTGTCGTGGTGTGCATAGGTTGCACAGTGGGAATATATCTTGTTTGAGTACAATTTTTTTCCTATAGTTGATGAGGTATCTTCTATATCGAAATTTGAGGACTTGTGTAATTTGGGCATTTGTGATCCATGGGGCATTCCATGAGAGGTTGGACCATTTTAGGTGTAGGTTATTGGAGAGACATTTATTTATGAATGGTCTTGTATTTGTGGCATGTATTATGAGTGCATTTTCATATTCTTTTTTATATATCTTTTGAGGCTATGGACCAAGCCATCGTGTTGGGTGAAGGTTGGAGGTATTGTGGGCCAATATGGGGTTGGATGGCCTATGTGGCGAAAAGGAAGTGTGCATTATTTGTGGTTCTTCATCACCATGTTTGACCAATTTGTTGGCTTCATCACTACCCATAATATTTGTGTGGGCTTTTGATTTGTCTTATAGTTCTGTTTTGTGATGAGGTTTTTATGGCATGAATTATGTGAGCTATGAGTAGTTTGTCTAGGAGATTAAATTGGGAGGAGGGGTTTCTGATATGGTTTAGTAGAAGGTATATGTTAAGGCTATCAACAAAGATGAATGTCTCAGTGATGAGCGTTTTCATACGTTCTACTGCCAATAATGGTGCATATAATTATGCTCTAAGGATATTTGGGTATCCATGTAGTTTAGCTATGATGTTTATATTTAGAGGTCCATTAAATACGCCAGAGCCCGCGATATTTCCATTCCCTTCACCATTGGAAGGGGGGTGCGGGGGGGGGGGAGCGTAGGGGTAGGATATTTGTTGCGGACGGTGGAAAGGGTGAGATGTTAGTGTGTGTGGGAGTAGTTGGTGATGGTTGGCTATATGCCAAGCTTTGGGGATTTTGTTAGGCGAAATGTTTATTTTGCGTGTGGGGGCTATCTGAGTATGTGGTGTAGAGAGGGAGGAGCGTGTTGGGGAGGCTAGTTAAAAGGGAAGGTATTTGTGTGTGGTTGACATTTGTAAGAAAATATTTGGATTGAATTGAGAATCGGTTGTTTGAGGTTGTAATACATGGGGAAGGTCACAATGGAGGGTATTAATTAGTGAGTTCGAGGATGTTGATTACGGAGGTGACGTTGTTATGTTGTAATGGGTTAAATTTGTTGTTAGATCAATCATCATGGTTGATGGTGATGATTGTGGTAGAGTCGGGGTTTGTTTGTGCCTTTAGTTGTGCCCATTTTAGGACTTTAGGTAGGAGGTTAGGTTCCATGATGTGGGCTAGTCCTTGGCCCTTCCGTTGGGCAGAGAAAGTGTGATCCAAAGATTTTGTATCGTTCGTGTGGGGAGTGATATTGTGAAAATTTGTGAGGCATGTGAGAGGACTAGAAAAATATGAGCATGTAAGTTGGGAGGTGTAGATGAGGTTGTCTAAGATAGGTGGTGGTAGGGAGCAGTGGTTATGGAAGGGGGGAGGGGGGAGGTTGGCAGTGTGTGTTGGGGTGTACATAATCATGTTACTCTTTCAATTGAGATGATTTTTTGGTAGTTTCCTTTCATGATCATGTATTTGGACAAATGGTGGATGGATTCGTATTATAGGCTTGGCTGATATGATGTCTTTGTCAGGATTGCATTATTGAATTTGTAGTGTGAGGTGTGGGATGGAGAAACTTGGGCAGACATATTGATTGTCCCATGGTTATGTTGGTTGCGGCGTAGTTTTTGTTTTAAAGTTTGTTGATTGTTATTTTGGGATAGCTTCATAACAAGTAGTAGGTTATGTTCATAGAGGATATTGTTTGGCTTTTATAGTTGTGATTGGGTGATCCATTTGGAGTATGTATTGTGTGGGAAATTCCAATGACATTGGAAGGTATGTGTACATTCTTTTGCACCACATTTATCTGTCATGTGTTTGGTTTTTGAATGTGGAGATGTGTGAAATGGGGGTGCCGAGTGGAATGGTGGTTGTGATTTGTATGGGTTTTGAGATTGGGTTTAGTGGGTCAGTCATAGGTGGTGGTGGTGGTAGTGGGACTGAGTGTGTAGTATGTAGTTGTTGGGAAAATGGATGCGGCTTATAGGAGGGCTTGTTTTATTATTCTCGGTTTGGTTTCGTATTTTTGTTAGAATTCGTGGTGGGTTAATATTCGGGTGCAGGTAGGGTGCTGGATTTGAGGTAGAGATGTGATATTAAAGGTGGCAAGGTGTGAATTTTATTGTATTAGTTTTTGGTTTGGGGAGGGGGGCTGTGTGCGAGAGGTAGAATGGGCTTCGGTACCAATCTTCATGTAGGAGGGAGATTTTTAGTGGAAAGGTGGTGTCTATAGATTTGATTGCGTTTTTAGGATGTGTAGAGCCCTTGATGTGGGTGACCTTAAGCATGCTTGGTATTTGAGGAATAGGAGAAATTCGGCTCCACCATATTTATTGGCTCTGTTTGTGGGACAGAGACTATGCATCGATTTCTTTGTTTCAAGAGCAAATTTCCTAGCCACTTTGAGTTCACACTTGAACGTTACTTGTTCTTCCAATTTATTTAATGTGGATGTTAACTATAGTTTATATATATATGTAGTTAAGCATAGTTGCTCCCTAAAATGTATTGAAAAAATCTAGTTAACTATAGTTATTTTGACAATTGTTAATTAATTATTTTTAAAAATTTGGGTGATAAATGAGTAGCTTCGGTCCTTGACCCGCATTTGAGAAGAAGGTGCACAAAATCCAATAAAGGTTTGGTTATAGGTGTAGAAAATAGCCATGGACTGGCATGAGCAAAGTGGACAACTATAATTGTAGTCTTTCACAAGAAAGGATAGAGCCTCACGGTTCCACCATTTTCTTGTTTCAAGAGCAAATTTCCTAACCACTTTGCGTTCACACTTGGACGTTACTTGTTCATGCTATTTTTGGTCTACTTTATTTAATGTGGATGTTAACTATAGTTACATATATCTAGTTAACTATAGTTGCTCCCTAAAATGTATTGAAAAAATATAGTTAATTATGGTTATTTTGGTAGTTGTTAATTAATTATTTTAAAATTTTTGGGTGATAAATGAGTAGCTTCAGTCCTTGACCCACATTTGAGAAGAAGGTGCACAAAATCCAACAAAGGTTTGGTTATAGGTATAGCCATGAACTGGCATGAGCAAAATGGACAACTACAGTTATAGTCTTTTATAATAAAGGACAAAGCCTCACGGTTATATTGTTTTCTTGTTAACTCTAGTTTTTACTAATCCTTGGTATATTTGTCCGAGTGGTCCGGGATTGTTGAGTGTAGGTGTTAGTTGTTTGCTAAGTGTGGTAGCATATATGGGTAGTATGGAGAATGCATCAATCTTGAATGTGTTGTAGGGGAGTTGTGCAAAGATGTTGGGAGAGTCCATTGTGATGTTGCATATAGATTTTATGATTTTAATGAGGAGTACATCTACTTTTCTAATATCCGGCATTAAGAAGGGCGCAACATAAAATGCATATTCGATGCTTGGGTAATTGGCGGTGTTGGGAGTTGAGGAGTGCGGCACTTTGTTTCTTGATTTTACTTATGCTGATTTCTTTTTGGATGATTCATTTAAAGGATGAGATTAGTCTGATACCGAGGTAGGTGTAGTGCTTGTTTTGTGAGAGGATGGGAAGTGGTTGGTTTTTGTAATTGGTGTTTTGTGTTTTTCAGTATGCAATGAATGCTAGAGGTTGGAGTTTTGATTTGTTTGGGCAACTTGTGATCGCACATTTGTTTAACCTAGGTCCATGTGAGCCCGGTCCGCATATTTGTGTAGTTTATCTAGTTGAGGTTGTATGTTCTCTATAATGTTTGAGAGGATGGTGAGGTCCTTTTGCGTATGTAGAGGTGGTGGTAGAGTTGAGTGACGTATTGAAGTGGTATCTTGGTTGATTTTTTTCTAGCCATCGAAGTAGGGTTTCTAAGAATAGGACAAATAGGTATGGACGTCTCCTTGGATTGTTCCGTGGTTGATTTGGATGGGTGGGGGTGATTTGGGTACCAATTGGAAGGATGTAGTTGACTCGGTGTATATGTTACCTACAAATTCAAAGGCATCTAGAGGGTAGCCTAAGTCTTCCATTGTAGCAAGTAGTCTTGGGTGGTCTATTGAACCGAAGGTGTTTTTGAAGTCAATGTAGGTCATATAGATGTCCTTTATTTGTGAATTTGGCATTTTTGAGGGCTTCTATAATTGCTTGTATTTGTCTAGCCGTGTTTCTCATGGGGCGGAAGCCCTCTTGATTGTGGTGTAGTATTTGGTGGTTTTTGCCAAATGCAATTAGGAGGAACCTTAGTGTGCTTGTAAGCAATTTATAGATTATGAACGTCAATACTATGGGCCTATAGTTGGTGACGATGGCATGGTTATCTTTCTTGTGCAACAAAAAAATTGTTTTGTGTTTCCATTCGTTTGGTATTGATTTTTTGGAGGTAACATTGTTGGAAAACATGTATAACATATTGTGAAAGTTTTTTGGGAGAGCTTTAAGTATGTCATTAGGGATGCCATCCGGTATGGGAGTTTTTCCTTTGGATAGGTTTTTAAGACATGTATCGTATAGGATTCTTTTGAATGATGAGGCAAGTGGCTTGAAGTTAAGGGGGGGTCATTTTTCTAATATAAGTATTTTCTTAATTTGTCATGGGTATTACGGAGTGCACGCATGCATTCCACAAGGTGGTCCGTTGGGTCAGAGCATAGTGGGACTTGTCTATAAAATGATTCCTTTTTGTGTGGAGTGTAAGCTCAATTTTTGGGCCATCGCCTAGCTTTTGAAGTAAATCCTCTAAGTTAGTGAGAATTAGTGGCAATAGGCATTGAGGAACCATCTTACAGTGAGAATAGGGGGCTATGGCTGCTTCAAGGCAGTTGTAACCACCTTCTCCTCCCACGTTGATAAGGAGGAGGCAGACTATTGCCCAAACATGCTATTTTCATATGTAGAATCATGCACAGTCTCATAGCTAAGCAATAGGCTGGTAGAAGCATCAATGCTCAGTGATTGAGGTTGAGTGCAAATAAGGTAGAGGGTGCTGAAACCAACACTTTAAGCCATTGTGGGTACACATGGCCATGTCACGGTAAAAAAATAGTAGATCATATTAGCATTTCGACCCAAAATAGCCTCAAAGCAAAAAAAAAGCTTTTAGTGGAAGTATAATATTTTATGAATTGTCAAAGTCAAAACTAGTAGCTTCTTAATTCCACTAGCTAGGCCGGACAAGTAAAGTGAGTGAGGAACCCGAGGACCAGCTCATTTATTATATAATCTTAACCTTTACCAAATACATACTAGGCCCATCTTATACCGGGAACCGAGCTTGATGCTCTCATTAAACCCCACCATGCAAGGCCTTAAACCAACCCATGTCTAATCATGAATCAAGCCTAGTGATAGAATGAATAGTGTCAGAATCATACCCATTTTTAGAATCCGAGATTAACAACTCAACTTAGTGTAAATGCCGTTAATAATAATGCCCAACCCTAGCACCTACTGCATAGGATGGCGTGCCAGCATGTTGCCAAAACCGTCACTTTGCGGGCCCGGCCATAGAATTAGCATGAGGGACGGTTCAAGGTAGGTAGATGTTGGTGATTAGGAGGCGGGTATAGGTGTTGGTTTAGGATGGGGTAACGGAATTAGCTACCTCTACCTTAGGCAATCTCCAAGTGAGATACTTGAGAGAGATAGCGATAGGCAAATGAGAATCGAGTGATTCAAGTTTCTTGTGATTTAGAACTCTGATATGTGGAATATATGATGTTGATGTGCAATCTTTTTGATGTCGTTGAAATGGAATTTTGATTATCGAGTATGTTTATGAATGGAAACAATGTTTGTGTGATTTTGGGTGATAGCTGTGAGCGTTGGAATAAGCAAATAATCCGCCAAGAGGGCGAGAAAGATTGAGGGTAATGGTGGAAAGTTAGCAAAAATGACAACTAGATTATGGCCATAAGCATGAGAGATGTCTCACTCAATATGAGATAGAGAGTGAAGGCTAATTGCCAAGGAAGAAGGGCAATAGCCGAGTGAAAGAGGAAGAGTTGAATGTCAAGAAGGCAAGTAATCAACCTAAAGTTGAGAGAGCATAAATTTCATAAAGGCTAATAATCTTTGGCATGAGGCCAATGGATTGAGAGACCGAGAGCGAGTATGAGCGATAGACCAGTGATTGGTAGAGTCAAGTTGCTTGAGAGAGGACTTGAGAGTTGAGCGAAGCTTGAGAGAGGGAAGTCGCGAAACTAAATTCCTAGGCAATAATATGAGAGCAATGCACTTAGTCTGAGAGAGGTAAGTGTAGGCGATCAGTCAAGAGTGTGTAAAAGAGAAAGCAATAGTCCCGAGAGAGGTAAGTAAGAGAGCAATAATCTGGAGTCGGGCCAGTGAAGGCAACTAGCCATGAAGAGGCGATTGCCTATTAGAGAGAGAGGAAGCCGAAACACCCAAGAAAGGCTATAGCTTGTAAAACAAGGCGATCGCCTACTAAAGTGAAGAGCCTAAGAGGGGCAGTTAAGAAACGGAGAGTCGAGAGTGACAAGGAAAGGCGATTGACTTGAGTGAGAGAGAAGACGTTGTCAAGTCCTGATAGAGGTGGAGTCATGAGAGGAAGGACTAAGTAGGCTATAGGCTTTACATGTGTCTTACCATAGAGAAAGAGAGTGCAGAGAGGCAACCCTGATAAACCATAGCCTAGAAGTAACCACTAGACATTACCTAGCGCAAGGCTAATGACATGAATGCAAACAAAGGATATACTTAGTAACATGCTATAAGCTGCGAAAGACAATACCATCTCGAGGAAAAAAAATTATATGATTAGTGTAAGACATTACCAAAGGCAATTCAATTTGAATTTAAAATGGACTAAAGCTTTGATCAAGGAATATAGCCTAGTTGTTGATGCATTGATTATACATGATCTTGTGGATATTTGTGGTAATAAGTTGCCAGATAAGTTGAAGATGAAGATGGTGATTACAGTCTTGGAAAAATGGCCGAATGATTGTAAATTTAACTAAGAGGAATTAATTTGAGATTATTGCAAAAGCATAATTCATGATAATTAAAGATGATGTGGCATTCAAAAGACATTACCCTGGACTTTGTCCTGACTATTAGCCATTGACAATTTGCCAAGCTCTTGAGCTTCACGACTTATTAGAGGATGAAATTAGAGTGATAGGAATTCACACAACACATAGGACGGAAATCACTCACGATTGAACCAACACAAGAAATCTTAAGAGTGGAAACTAAGTACAATAAAGAAGAAACAAAGGAGTAAAAGATTTAGATTGTTATCGTAATCCTTAATCCAATGTGACATTAACCCTTATAGACACTAGCTCAGTCTTCCTTGTGACCTAATTCCCTGGGTTGTTTTTCTTTGGAATATTTAAGTGATAGCAAAAACCTAACTACATTTTGGCACTGCTGCCGAGGAAAGTTGTGGTCGTCTTTTAAGGTTAAATTGGAAAATAACAAATAACAAATGGTCAACCACAACGAATGTACAAACTCGGGGAGGTCACTTCCCCTTATATTTTGTAACCACGTGTGTTAACCTAGTATTTGTTTGGGGGCTATTTACCTAGTAACTATGATTTTAAGAGACCTTTTTAGTAGAAAAAACTACTTGGTCTTAATTTCCAACACCCTGTAGGTAATTCTAAGTCCAAATGTAGCCTAATTCTTGGCACGCTATAGTACTTATAAAACTTAGGCATTTGCTCATATGGACATTAAAGGTTTTAGGGTAAGTGTTTGGCATGGACATATGCAATGTACATGAGCATATTTGAACCAAACTATAAAGCAACATAAAACAAACAAGCATAGCAATTGAGTAACCATTCAAATCACAAAAATTAAAAAATCAGATGATACAAATTCTTTGGTATTCTTCCGCTCTATGTAGACTCCGCTCCGCTCCGTCTGATGAAGGTCAAAAGGTGCGAGACGAAGATGCGTACAATTGATCCCAACTCCGCATCACCAAGCAAATCCTTACAAAAAGGGCACACCCTAAACACAAGTGCGAGCAACAAGCTTAGACACAAACCTTGTAGCGTACTTTGAAATTTGCATAGCAAGAAAGTGAAAAATGGGAGTAAGCGGCACCACCAATCATAGGCTCGAAACCGAAACCCTAAACCGATTTGAAAATAGACCAATAATTCTAGCCCACATGCAAAATTTTCCTTCATGCACTTGTGATATGCTTTTAGTGATGATTTCATCACTATATTGTACTGAAAATGTATTATTTTTAATATGTCTACTAGAAGGACTAGGGATTATACTCATCTTAATATTAAAAAAATCCCATGATTTTATTCATACTAATTTATATCTACTATTGAAAAAATGAGGATTTTCCAATACCCTATTTTATATATAATGACATTTCAAGCATTAATTGAAGGCTATGGTAGATCCAAGTCTTATATAAAGTTTTCTTCCAATGAATAAAATGAACCCTATAGTTTAACTCACGTGGTTTACTACTTTTCGCAAGGTGACCTCCCCGAGTGTACAAAACAAATGGAGGTCGAGAGGATGTAAAAATAGAGATAAGATGTATGTCAGTAGCAGTCAAAACCAATGTTACCCACCTATCTCCAACCCTACCCTTCCTCCTAGACCTTATAGGATTCGTCCAGTACAAGAATCCATTGTGAGAATTGACAACCGAATTTATGAACTTTTGAGTATCTTTACCGATAGACTCACTAGGCTAGAGCATTACGTGTATAACATCTCAGAAAGATTAAAGAGAGATAGGTACCAGAGAAACAACCTCCCTACTGCTGATGAATTATGGAGTCAAATTCAACTAGGGGAAGTTGAAGAATTTAGAGAAGAACCTATTAGAGATTCGTATGATCAAATCAGAGTCTTAGCGAAGAATCGTAGAAGATTTCATACGTACTGTCAAACTGAATTGCCTGAACTACCTAGAACGATAGATATTACCCAATGTCGCTATTGTTCTAGCTAGGCTCCTTAGTTACTGGTGGCTTGGTGTTGGCAAGTCACTAACTATGTCAAACACGAAATATATTCAGGAGGATACCTATTTTCAGCCTTCTATAGATTTTCACTACAACAGATTAGGTATTTTGTGACTAGGGAAATGTGACTGGGGATGACTGGTGACTACAAGATGTCACATTTGGCCAGGCCTCAACCTTTGGGGGGGACGAAATTCAAAAATATGACTCACAGTCATATAACACTGTAGTATTCGGCAAATGTACCGTATACGTCGTATGGGAACCACGTGTGCCTTCATAGGGAACGACGGGGAACGTGTCTGGTGGACGCGCAGTCTTATGTGGTAGTCACATTTTTTTGTGAGTCATATTCTTCAGTCACATTTTGACAAGGGCCATTTTTTTCCCTTTTTTGGGCAGCCCTTGAAAGTGTAGGCTGCCCTAGATGGGCCGCTTGTGTTTTTGCCCCATGACTCATTATCTAGTATTATGGTTTGGGGTATTTCTTTAATAATGACAATTTTTGGTCAAAATTAAGTACTTTTTGTTCTACAATATGAACGGCAATGAAAATTGGGAATGGCCCATGTTTATTTATTGAATAATTAATAGATTGATTTTTTAGAGAATATAGGGGGGAAATTGGGGAGGAGTATTCAAAGTAATTATTGCCAAGAGACTAATTGAACATGTGCGGTCACGGCACAACCAATTTGAGAGGACGCGATGGCGTTGTACATATGCATGTCACAAATTTTTAGGGTTCGAGGGTCTTGTGTCTACATATGAACCTTGGATTGATGCATGTGATTGTCCTGGAAATTTTGAACAAGGATTCCAGTGTAACTTTGGCATGTCGTCTTCGTTTATTATGTACTTGATGTAGAAGTTTACAGATACATGAGCGAGCAACGGGAGGACATGGTGCAATTAATGTGTGTGTTATGTGGCCAAGACAACACGTCACTAGATATGCACGTGTCAAATATATACCCACCTAAATTTCATTTATACAACTCTCTTTCTCGGATGGGGAGTAAATCACCGTCATAGTCGCAATACTCTAAGTCATCTACCGATGCGTCGTCCGGTCCCTCTATACATTCTAATGCTTTAGCAACCACTCCTGGCCCCACTTCCACTACATCGCCCAATATGGGTGTCTTCGGTACGAGATCGTCATATAAGCCCGTCACTTGCAATCTGAGAAAATCTGAAGTCCTGCCCAATGCTATGCATTGTACTTCATCCGTTCTCTGCTGTTTGGAGAATACTCGAACGAATCTCGGTTCCTTGCACAAAACGACTTCCCATCCACGTTTGGCTACAAAGCCAACTTCCCATCCAACTTCCCATCCTCCCCTAGAGAACCCAACTTATACACAGCCCCTCGCGAAGCAAGTGGGCCTAGTCCATTAGAGAGGACTCTTTCACAGACAACAATTCGAGGGGTGGAAACAGACGAGTTTGAAGTGCATAACGAAGAGCGCGGTAGTGGTTGGCCATATCGGCACCATTTCTGAAGTTTTGTTTCTAACTATGAAGGTGGATTTCGGAATATGTCGTGGGGGGGCCTATCGGAACCAAGAGGATCAATGGACTTAGCACATACCCTCCTGAATACACGGCTCAACATTATTATTGACGTCCGAACTTCCTTTCCCATTGTGCAGCGCACACATAGTAGCAACACTTGCTGCATGAGGACATGGTAGTCATGGGATTTCAGGCCTTCTATGTGTCCATCCATGTTTACACGCTTCCTCAGTTGACCCACATAGTGGGTGGGGGTTCACAATGCACGCACGTGCTCCACAAAGACTTCACGCTTTTTTTTTGTCAGAACGTACGAGGACCGAGGTAAAATGATGCTGCCTGGTTTCTTTCCTTGTACGGGCCAAAGATGCTTGCGTATACCTGCCTCCTTCATGTCGAGACGAACTCCAAGTGTGTCCTTCTCTCCAAATATGGTTTTCATGACATTCTCAACGATGTTTTTTTCACAGTGCATGACATCCAATGTGTGTCGAATTAAAAGATCCTACACAATGACTCGAGCCAGTCAGAAATTTGACGGTGCGAATCACAATATCACTACGTGCAATCATGTGACTGTACATGACTACGTCCACTCACATAGTTCTCATCATGACATACACGTACTTTCAGGTATCACTAGAAGAAATCTTGTCCATTTCAACCCTCCTTGCGACTAGGCCATCAAGACTAAACCAAGAAAATGCATAAACAAATCAATTCGGTTGGGAATCGGGTGGCACCTTCCACTAAGAAAATGCATAAACAAATCAATTTGGTTGGGAATCGGGGGGCACCTTCCATGGGTACACCACGGGTACCTTCCGGTTGCCTACCAATTGAATTTTTTATGCATTTTCTTGGTGTGAGTCGCGATGGCCTAGGGTTGAAATGGACACGATTTCTTCTAGTGTATAGAAGGTCATACATGCATATACAAACAATGGATGTGGAAAACTTGTCATGTTCCACCTATACATGTATGTCGTGGTCATAACTTTTGATACAAAATTTTGTCAATATAAAACATGACTTGGTGTAGTCATGTTAGAGAACACATGACGGAGTGTAGTCATTCCATGGATGAACTATTGGATGTCAACCTACAACGCGGTGTGCGGGTTCAAAGGGTAGTGTGCATACAGTTCTTCTCCGACCAAAATGTCCCTTATGGCTATGGTAATTACATACCCCCATTCCTGTTTGTTCCACACCACATTTCCTATCTCTTTGCGTCCTATGGGACTATTTATGACGCCAGCGACATTCCCCTTCATTACATCTCCATCGATGTACAAGTCCGGCTCAACTTGCATCGCATATGACTTCACTCGAGGTTGTGCCTTGCTCAAAGTTATGTATTCTGCCAAGGTGTACTGTGGTCCTACAAAGGGAAGCAATTCCTCTCCCTCTTTGGTGGGTTGGAGTGCAAATAAACCCCAACCCATGAATGAGAAGTTGGACACCCTTACTTCCCATTCTCTGTTCCAATATGAAAATTGTGTAAGTTTTGGGATGGGCCCGTCACACCACTGTCCATCATACACGTTTGACCGCCACCTCTGCAAGGCTCGTACTCTTGTAGACGTTGTGTTTGGCGTGGCATATGTTGGCGTTTGGTATCCTCCTAGAAATGTTCTCATGGATGTCATGCAGGCAGCTTTTACAATGGGTCTCCATCAAGCCTACAAAATTCATGTACACAAAGATGAAAACTCGCCCAAAGCAGGACCACCCGCTTACGCTCATTCAAAAGTGGTTTGTTGGAATGACTTACCAAGATAGAGGCTGTAAACATAGGGTCCCTTTTTTTACTGCGAAGATGCTTTCGAATTGTGGCTCGATCGAGGACTTTCCCTCCCGCACACTCCATGCATGGACATGGGTACTTGGATAACCGCATGGCGTCTGCTTGGACCTCTTCTTCTTGCCATAACTGTAGATGCTTCAAGCTTTGGAACTCCCTTTCTACCATCCTGTGGAGTGCGCGGCATACGCGGCGGGTCAAATTGTGATATAGGAATACCTTACAAGCAGGGAGTGCTCACATGCGCACAGTCACATATCTAGGTGGATACACACGAAAAGGGAGTCATATAACCCAGGGCAGTCATATAACTGTAAACAGTCATATCACTAGAGGGAGGCCCCAGTGGATCAAGTGGAAAGGATTAACACCTTTTGTGTTGGAGTGCACACAAGTCCATAGGACACGTGTAGCTCAACGAGGATGATTTTTTACAGGATGTGTACCTCAATGAGGATGACTTCAACCCAAAATGAACGGTTGACACAGTCACTAGACATTGGTAATGTCTAGTGAACCAAATTGTGGCATCAAAAGTTCCCGATTAATTATCATTTAAAAATTGGAATTAAAATTTTTATTCTCCTTTAAATTTTATAGTACTAAAAAAATCTAAAATAAAAACTTTTTAGGTGAAAAACTCAACATTTATGAACTATTTTTAAACCAATCCTTTATTTTTAATTTGTTAAAATGATTTTTTTCCTTTATATGAATATTTTATAATATTTTAAGTAATGTCGTTTACTTTCATATGTTCTCATACACATTCAAACTAATTAAGAGTGATTGACCCTAATTAAGTTTGATTCATCCTAATTGAACCTAATTTAACCCAAATAAATCAACCCAAATAATTCAGCCCAAGTGAAAATAGACTTCATTTCATCCAACTGAAGTGAACCTCTTTCACCCAACCAAAGTTCATCCACCCTAATTTCATACAAATGAAGTTCATCCAACCGTGGTGAGTGGTGAGAACTTCCTTAGGGTTTCGGTGGAGGTCTCGAGGACGCTTCTCCAGACTACAATTCGAAGGGTTTCGGCGAAGGTGGGATGGTTTGTGAGTTTGTGGGTTAAGTAGATGTTTGCAGGAATTTTTGGGTTGAGGTTATGCCCAAGAATTGCGTTTGTTTGTCTGTATGGGTTGCGGAGATGGTGAGAATTTGTGGTTTGCGGAGTTTCTTATGAAATTTCTCAAAATCTATATTTAGAGTGGTTGTTAACTCCACTTCCCTAAATATCTATTTATCTATGGCGTTCGTAGATAGTACTTATCACAAACAGTTATAACCGTCAAGTTACTCTAATGTTCGTATTTTCAAGATATCGCTATATCCTTGCCGTGGCTACATTATATGTCATTTATAAGAATTTAATCAATGCTTACATGCTCGATTGATTAAATCTTATAATGCTTTGATTTTGTATCTTTCCACTAACGGAATGTACATGAAATCCTTTCTTCCTCATAATTGGTAAATATTCTCATTAGCATAATTGTCTTTAACAAAATCTTGTATATTTCTACTATGGGAATGTATTCCTAGTCCTATATACTTCATACTGCTCAATAATATCTCCTTCTATACTAATATAATAGTCCTTTAGTCAAAATCCTAAGTTCTCCTTCACTAAACGCTGATGGTCCTATAACCGTGGGTACGGGACCCTATAACCGCGCGTCATTCTTGTAATTCCGTGGCAGTGGACCTAAAGCCGTGGTTGAACGTCTCTCCGAAGCTCCTCTTCCCTCCAACCTTCTCCAATGCTTCCTTGGTGAAGCTTCTTCGAGTTTCCTTCAAAATTTGATGTTCCTCTTGTTGTTTTCCTTTTGTTGTTGGGCAATTGAGTGATGTAGCATTCAACATTTTGTTGGGTAGTTAAGTGATGTAGTATTCAACAAAAACCCTAAACTTTGTCGCTTTCATAGTTCTGTTGGTTTTGTAGGTTCCGGAAGTCCTGTGTTTTCCACGTTTTCTGTGTGTGTGTGTGTGTGTGTGCGCTCATCCAAGCATTAGGCTTTATTTTGTTGCTTTTGTGTGTGTGTGTGTGTACATGCTCATCTAAGTATTAGGCTTTGTTTTGTTGCTCTTGTGTGTATGTGTGTGTGTGTACATGCTCATCCAAGTATTAGGCTTTGTTTTGTTGCTCTTGTGTGTGTGTGTGTGTACATGCTCATCCAAGTATTAAGCTTTGTTTTGTTGCTCTTGTGTGTGTGTGTGTGTGTGCACATGCTCATCCAAGTATTAGACTTTGTTTTGTTGCTCTTGTGTGTGTGTGTACATGCTCATCCAAGTATTAGGCTTTGTTTTGTTGCTCTTGTGTGTGTGTGTACATGCTCATCCAAGTATTAGGCTTTGTTTTGTTGTTCTTGTGTGTGTGTGTACATGCTCATCCAAGTATTAGGCTTTGTTTTGTTGTTCTTGTGTGTGTGTGTGTATACATGCTCATCCAAGTATTAGGTTTTGTTTTGTTGCTCTTGTGTGTATGTGTGTGTGTACATGCTCATCCAAGTATTAGGCTTTGTTTTGTTGTGTGTGTGTGTGTGTGCGCGCGTGCTCATCCAAGTATTAGGCTTTGTTTTGTTGCTCTTGACTCGATGCTTTTGAACTCAAGGTTGTGCACAACTAACCTTTTAATTTTGAGATGATTCTACATTTAAAAGACATACCGATGCAATGTGCTAATTATGGGAAATTGTGATTAGCAGGATACGCGATTGGACCAACATGAGAAAGAAAATATATTTGGAGAGGATTTGTACATACCTATTGCGCGGCCATTTCTACCCCTTTTTGTAAGTAAAAGTTTTTCCTACTTTGAGCGGTGTGCTCATGGATAATATCTTGGATGTAGTGCAATGTGTCTATGTAAGATAGGTGAGCTTTATGTGGTCACTCGTCTTAATTGGATACCTATATTGTGTGGTATATGGCAAGGCTTGTAATTAAGAGTGGCCACAAAAAAAAGACATGTGCTATGAGGACATTGGTCTATGTGCTCAAAATATAGACACCAATCTAGGTTCAATTGGGAGCTCTATGTGATCAATTGAACTAGAGAGAGAATTTTCACCTTGACCTCTTATATAACTTTTGCATCTCATGATCCTTTGATTTGAAATTTGTAATAACAATCATTTGCAGATTGTGGTTGGCTAGTCAGTTTTATTGCTATTTGCCACATGGTGGCTTTTGAGACCAGTGTTGGCCACATGGAATGGAATTGCCTGGATGGTTGGTGTCTTTTTAATTGTGATGATTTGTCTTCAAGTTAATATTTATTCCTTGCTTATTCATTTTCTTCAGGTTCATTTTCAATTTTAGAACTTGTTGCATCCTAAGTTGATATATATGTGGATCAAATGCAGATTCACTTTATATCCTCTTTGATCACTTCAAATTATGCATTTCTTGATACATACATATAGCCAACTCTCTTTTCCCATTGGACTACCAGTAATACAGTAATATCTTTAGGAGGTGAATAAAAAAGAATTCAAGTTAATACCCCAGGAGAAAGCTGAGCTCACCTGTAGAGACAACATTATGACTCCCTCCAGTCATAGTTTAGAGTCATCATGACGTACTCCAATCACATTCTAATGATTATGACTCCTTGGAGTCATAGAATATGTGGAGACATTATGA
Source organism: Polytrichum formosum (assembly GCA_964035585.1). Lineage (NCBI taxonomy): Eukaryota > Viridiplantae > Streptophyta > Polytrichopsida > Polytrichales > Polytrichaceae > Polytrichum > Polytrichum formosum. The sequence goes on along the minus strand of OZ037935.1, from coordinate 42,716,826 downwards.
CTCGTTGGAGTCATGTTCGAGCATTATCACTTTTTGGATTCATAATTTCTGTGACATGTAATGTCCATGTATTTACTCCCGTTCGTATTCAATAGTGTGGTTCTCGCGACTTCCTCCATTTTTGCCGAATGGACAATGTACTAGGAAATTTGACAAGAAAAATTGCTAATCTGCTTGATGGCGTATAAGTGGAAATATTTCGCACAATTGCTAGTTTCCCCGGCAATTTCATTGCCGGTTTTGGAAATGATTTCGAATGAGTTTGCGCGTGTTTTCGAGAGCAGCTGTGACGTGCCTCTTGGAGAGCTAAGCCCATTTCTAGAGCAGGGTGGTAGCTGGGGTGTGACCATCCGAGCAAAGGGAAAAAACAACTTGCTGAGACGGATATCGATGATGACGAGGACGAACAGCATGAAGATGAGACATCCGAGGATGAGCGGTCGAAACCAAAGAGGCGGAAGGTAAAAACAGTAACATTTAACGCTATCTCTCAATTGGTACTAACCTTCCCCGTAATCGCTTGCATTTGCAGTCGCATTCAGTCATTCGCGTTCTTTGGGTCTCACTCCAATTACATGTAAGGAAAATATTGATAACATATGTCCGCATATGCATGCCACTTCATGAAGTCATATTCGGACTCTAGGCGAACATGTTACTTAGTGCAGTCATATAATATGACTCTAAGCAGTCATATGACTTTGTCCAGTTATATTATGCAATCATATCTTTCCGTGAGGTCATATAGTAAGACTGTATGCAATCGTGTAACTTAGTACAGTCATGTAGGGTGACTCCATACAGTCATATCACGTCACTCCATGCAGTCATATACTGACTTGCATGTCTAGGTGTGTAGGGAAATGCAAGTGAACCCAAATCTTGGCCGTTGCAATCAAGCCGAAAGAAGAGCACGGTTGCCGATGAGGAAGATATTTTGTTGTCCCAAAACATGCAAGATACTCTCCGAGCTTGTGAGATGGACGTTGACGAAGTATCGGCGTACAACGAGGAGGAAGACGATGGCGAATGGCACAGGAATGAGTTCCTCGACGAGCTGGAGCTCTGGGAGGTAAGCATTTTACGGTGTATGGCTAAAAAAAAAAGCCGATCCGACACACCTCTGCGAGAAGGTGCGGAGCCTCAACCGGACGACGAAGGTTGAAGGCGGTGATCGCGGCGACGGAAGAGCACGCCACCGACAATTCAAACTGAAGAATTTGTGGCGGAACTTGAAGAAGAGCGACGAGCGGAACACGGACGTTCATGTGTTGACGTGGACGAAGCCGGATGCCCGACAGGGCAGCATATGCCCGACTGGCTTACGCGACTACAAGGCTACTCCCGCAACTTCGACTAGAGCATCGACAAATTCAAGGTGCATCCGTGGCCGCTTTTGATAGCGTTTGGGCGATGCCCTGAAGTCCATCACCAAGTGGTCTATGAAAGCACTCAAGGCTCTGTCGGAGGAATGAAACAAGCCTTTCATAATTAGATAGTTTACATATTGATGGTAAATGTGGCAGAGACTGGCACATTTGGATATGTTTCGAGATATTGACTACAAAATATCATTGAATTTATTTATATTTATCTGTGCAATTTGTGTCTCCAATGATTGCTTCCCATGTATATACAAAATGAACTTGTTACATATTCGTATAGACCTGTGACAATTTTTTTCTTACTTGCCTCAGTCATGTAACGCATGACTTGAATGCGTCGTAACCGCTTGGAATTTATTCGAAATGTGATTGACATTCACAACTGGAAGTAATGCGGATCTAACCCAATACAATCACAACCGCGTATAAATAACCACGTAATGTGACTCTTCATCGCAAAAAATATCACTCCATCATGTCATATTGTGCAATACATGTCACCAAAAATATGACTATAGGCCGTCATATAATAATGACATCCCAACAACAAATTCAGCTAACGCCACAAAAACATGACTACAATCAGTGATAAAACTAGCAGTCACATTCCACGTGGTCTGCCACGTCGGCCAAATTATGACTCGTCACAATCATATTACACGTCAGCAAAAAATATGACTACACAGAGTCACATGCCACGTCGGATTGGTTTTTTTTCTGCCCGGGCAGGTCAAAAAATGCACGGACTTCAAAGCCAGTCAAGACATGCCCCACGTGCTGTCGGGATCGTAGATTCTGTCCTTTTATACGCCCAAACTACCGTATATATTCATATGACTGATGTCCGAAGCGACTCATCGGTAATGAGTAGACCCAGTCACCGCGCGCGTCATCCCCCCCGGTACCTTGTCAGTCATATTTTGGGATTTTATGACTTAAAGCAGTCATAAATTGCAGTCATAAAATGTGCATTTTGTTGTAGTGTTTTTAGATCAAGTTATAGAGGAAACGGGTTATACATTACCCCTAATGAAATAAACATTCCAAAGGAATTTAAAGAATTATTTTAAACCTTACCTTTGGACTTACAATAAAATATTATTAATAGAATTTGGAATGGAGGAGAAGAGTATAACGAAATGATTGTTAGAAACAATCATCTTGTCATACCCCTATCCCTCAAATTCCTATTCGCAATCTATGGAAGATTAAAGAACACTGCCTCCATAATACAACCACCGGTCGACGGAGCATGGAAGGGAAGTAAGATATCTAGGACTGAATATAGATTTGTTTTTGGAAAACCACATCTCAGGGCTAGACCCCTGATACCTAATTTTATCGACCAAAAACCTTTATACACCAACACCATAGATTTTAGTATGATATGTCTGTAGAGACCAAGGGTCTAGTTGGAGTTGGTCAAGCTGGAACCTGCTCATGGAAAGTCTCATTCTCAATCTGCATCCGTAAGGAAAACAACTAGTGATAAAGCCAGAGAAGACAGAGCAGCAACGAGAGAGTACAGAAGACAATTACTTGAAAGGAGAAGAAGTTGGGTTCAACCAATTTTAGATAAAGCTAGAGGGAATGCCGAGGGGTCTACGGGAGAGAGGTTTGAGACAACTCTAGATCAACCCACACCAAGTGCTGAAAGTGATTTGCTTACACTGAAAGCCTTATTTGCTACAGAGGACTCACCACCTCTATGACCATTGTCAATTATTTCAAGTCTTGCCCCATCCCCTCGTGTCTTCCTTAACATTAATTTACAAGGAAACCCACTGTTTACACCCTATACTCCAGCAACAAACCTAAACGTAACACCATTATTCAATATGGCAGCTAATCCACCTAGGATCAATAGTGTAGTTAATTTACCCCATTTTCAGGGTAGACCAAGAATAAATCCTGACGTTCATGTGATGAAATTTGAGATTGCATGTGGTGCAAATAGTGTTCCACCAAATAAAATTATGGAAGTATTTGCAGCCACGTTGCAAGAAAATGCATTCTTACGGTTTTCCCGTCAAGCTTCATTTCCTGATTGGGATGCCCTTAAAAATGCATTTCTTTTATATTTCAGACCCTTGGGGTTTGAAAACAGTCTAATGGAAAATTGAGAACAATTCGTATGGGTATAAACGAGACTGTTGATAGTTATTGGGGAAGGATGAATGATATATTGTTAAGAATGGGAGCTCACCAGATCCTAGATAACTTTTTGAGAAATATTTTTATAGGAGGATTGTACCCTTTTGAATTGAAACTCTATGTAAAAGAGTGTACACCAGCCACCAAAGAAGATGCATTTGCCTTGGCAAAGGCATGGGAGGAGTCTTGTGTAGAGGATCAGTATACTTTTGACAATTATAATTACGACCTCTATGACCAACCCAAGAATGATCAAGCATATCACCTAGTCTTGCCAAGCCAATCATTGACATATCTAGGTGCTAAGCCAATGATTGATGCTACACATTTTAAACACCCTAGTGCAGATTTGTTTGCACCACCAAAAGTCATACAAAAACCTTCACCGGTTGCCCAATCCACTTCACAAGAGTTAGCCCTTATGAACATTACTAAGAAGTTAGCAGATTTAGAAGTCAAAATTACTAGAGGAGCTAACAAACAACTGCAACCAACTGAAGAAAGGACTAATATTTGGTGTAACAATTGTAAGGGTCATGGTCATTTATCCAATGAATGCCCCACCTCCTAAGAAAGTTAGATTGTTAGATACCAATTACATGCTACATGGGAAATGGTGTAATGTCATTGATGTTGCGGGTGCTTCTTGCAATTACTGCTAGCTACCCTTTCACATAATGAGTTTGGGCGACACCCTCCATTTTGTGACTAGGTATGAGACACAAGAATTTCACAAACATGATTAAGTAGCAACAGCCATTAGAAGGACTACTCAAGTCTTTTGCGTTTTGGTCTTTTTTTGTGTGTCTCTGTGGGGTATATTCTATTTGCACTATGTGTCGGTTCTTTGGAACATGGCTACTTTCTTTGATCCTTGGATCACATTTGCCACGAAATGCAGGAATTATTTCTTCACAGACATGATTAGCACGTAGCCTGCACGACTACAAAAGCCTGGTGTCGGCCTGCAATATCTCGATCGAGAATAGATCCTCAATAGGTTATAACTAGTTATCCTCATGCTTCAGACATAAATCTACATGCTGATGGATGGTCGTGTTTCGATCATTTCCATATCCTGGTTGGTCGTCAATCGCAACTTCTGAAGCAAAACGTTTCTTGGATACCTCACAGTCGTACTACTGTTCTCCAAGACTTCAACCTTTGATAAGTCTGATGCTTATTCTCGCCATGTAGCCCTTCCTTGCGGCTACTCTCTCAGGATTTGGTGGGTTTGCTTAACCATAGCTACACATATATTGTGGCTATGGAGGGGTGGCCTAATATACGGGATACAAGAATTTCAGAGACTTGTGTCGTCCTGCATCTCATTGAAAGTATCTCCTCAATAGGTAACTAGTGGTCCTACTAATTCAGATGCCAATTACGATCTGCATTCTCGTGTTCATTTCCATTTGATCTTATTCTTGTGGGTCATCCATCGCGCTTCGGAAGCAGGAGTAAAAGGGTTATGCAACATCTCACAAGAAAAAGAAAAAAGAAAAAAAGACGCCCGTATCATAATACCGGCATGAATATGAGCCCGTTGTCCTTGTGCTGATCACGGCTTACCGTGATGCAGTATAAGGGGTTATGCCTCTTGTGGGAGGTGGGCTCTGGTGGTATACAAGTTAGCCTATTAATATGTATAGTAAAATTAGGGTGGGGGAATAGGTGCTTGTTTGTTGTCTAATTTTATTTTGTTGAGGATTAGGTATGTGAGGTATTTGATGGCGTTTTGGTGTAGATCTTTCATGAGGGTTTTGATATTGGTTTTAGGGATTTTAAGTTTGGTCAGTTTCTCAATAGAGTGTTCGTGTATGGCTCCTCTTACTCCTGGCGTGATGGTAATGAGGGGGTTTGTCTTCCATCCATTGTTTTGTATGGTGTTAATTAGTGGGTCGTATTTGGTGTGCTTTTGGGTGGTGGCTTGTTCGGGGAATCTGTCGTGGCAGTATGTGAATTCTATGAGTTGGACAGTGTGTGTGGGGGAGGGTGTCATAGGTGGTTGTGTTTCATTTGGGGCTCCGATTATGCATAGGATGTCCGGTTTGAGTTTGGTGTGACATCTGCATGGTGGTTGTGGACATGTACATTTAATTATCCAGTTTGGGATAGTTTGGTCGGGGGGGTTTGTTGTTGATTTTTCTGGCATTGGTTAGTGTGAGGAAGCGAGTGTTTTTATTGGCTTGTAGTGTCTGGGTAATGAGATGTACCGCTTTGTCGTGTCTTGCAATTCTTAGGCCTTTTAGGTATGGGTTTTCACACATTGAGAGGAGGTGTGGCCATGTATCTCTATCATTTTTATGGCATAGTGTGCAATTGGGATTTTGGTGTGTGAGGGGCCAAAAGATATTTTTTCTATGGTTGCCCATGTATTGAGCATATCTGAATTTTAGGGTTTGAGAGATCTGTGCATCTGTCACATGTTCATTTTTCTAAAAGTGGTTAGAGAGTTTTTGGTTTATTTGGTCGTTTGATAGCCATTTGTCTACGTATGGGAATTTGTTTTTGGCTAATGTTGTCTCTCGGTTCCCGTGTTCTTTTGTAATGATTGTGCGGAGGTTGCGGATGGCCCCGTTGTGTGTGGCGGTTGGGCAGCTGGCTAGCTAGTAAGGGGTGGGGTGGGCTATATGGATGTGCGGTGTATTGGTTGGTTTATCTTTAAGCGTCCCTTCGTTGGCAAGTGTGTCGGCAATTTCGTTTCCGGTAATACCCGAGTGTGCACGTACTTTGTGTATGTGAATTGTGTATGGGGTCCAGTAGATTTGGTGCACAATGGCTGCTATAAGTAGTTTGTCTGAGTGGTGGTGTTGCGATGTTGGGTGTCTTATGTGGTTGTTAATTAGGAATATGTTGTTGAGGTTGTCTGTAAAAATGTGAGTGTCCAATTGGGTGGTTTGTATGGTTTTGATAGCGGTGAGTATTGCATTTAGCTCTGCTATTAGAATATTTTGGTATCCTGGTAGTCTCTCTGATATTTGGATGTTGTTGTTGGGACTGTATATACCAGATCCAGCCGTGTTGCCTACTATCTGGCCTTCCGGGTTAGTGGATGGTGGGATGAATGATCCGTCCGTGTATATGCATTGTTGTGGATGAAATTTAAGTGGATGGATGTGATTGTATTTTGCGGGTAACGGTGTTGTATTGGTATTTTTGAATGGAGGGGTTGTTTTGGGGGCATTTAGCCATGCTTTAGAGAATTTAACCTTGTAGTGTGGTGATGTAGGTATGATGGGATAGGTGTCTATGTGTGTGTTTAGTGTTCTTTTTAGAACATTTTGTAGCTCTTGCGGGGTTTGTAAGTTTATTGTTGGGTATATTTGGTTGTGTATGCAAATTATTGATGTGAGTGCTGGTTCTGTGTATTGGTAGTATTTTGGCCATTCCGGTGTGGGGTCATAGTGTATAGTGTGCGGGGGAATGGTTACTATTGTGTGTATGTCGGCCTTCTCTGTGAGAGGTAGACATTGTGATGTCCAATCTTTGTGATTAACTATTAGGATGGTGATGGATTGTGTATCTTCTTTGGCCGCCATTCTAGCCCAATGTATGGCTTCTAGGGTTGTGTTGTGATCTGTGGGGAATGCTAGGCCTATTCCCGTCCAACGGGAGGATTTCGCATGCCCCATAGAGCCAAATAGTATGTCTCGGCTGTGAGGTGAGTTATATTGTGTGAGTTGGGTGGGGCAAGTAAGGGGGGATGAGTAGTATGTGTGTGTGATATTGAAGGATTCTATTAGAAATTTGGTGATGTCCGGGTGTAGTGTGTGATGTAGGTTGGTTGGTCGAATGTTTTTTGGTTTTTTCTTGGGGAGTATGGTTATGTATCTTTGAATAAGCCATACTATTTCGGTTTCGAAGTCTTGTGGCGGGGGTTGTAGGAAGTTAGTTAGGTGTGGGAGGTTGTTGTGGGAAAATTGATTCCATAGCCATTGTAGTCTGTCGGTATTGAGGGTGGCTATGTAATTTCCGTTTTCGTCATATATGTTGGACACCGAGTCTTGTATTTGTATGGTTGGTGTGCTGGTAAGTATGTCTTTATCAAGGTTTCGCTCTTGTGTGGATATCCTGAGGTTGGTGATTCTAAGGGGGGGGGGTGTATGAATTTTTTGTCTTTTGATTGGGAGTGATTGGTGTAGTCGACATAATGTTGGGTTGTTTTTTGTTCCATTATTGTTTTGTGGTATTGTGTTATGAGTAATAGGTTATGATCTAGTAGGATGTTGTCCGGGTGTAGGAGGTTTTCTTCCGTGCGCCATTGTTGCGTTATTCCGTGTGGGGTTTGCCATTGGCATAGGTATGATCTTCTGATGACTTGTGCTCCCCATTTGTCTTTTCTGGTGGTGGTTTTTTCTTTATTTATGGTGTGAATTGCGCGCCCGAGGGTGGGTTGTGTCGAGGGAGTTGGGTTGTGTGTGGTGTTGGTGAGTGTTTGTTGAAGGTGGTTTGTTTGGGGTGTGGGTGGTGGTGGGGTAGGGAATAGTTCTTTAGCTTGTTGTAGTGCTTCTTTGATGGTTTTAGGTGTTTGTTTGTATATGGCCCGGAATTCTTTTGGGGTTAGTATGGCCATAATGTCCTTGTTTTGGATTTGTGGTATTGTTGTGATACCATATATGTATAGTTTGTCCAAGTATTTTTGAGTTTTTGTTTTGGAGTGATCTGAGAGGTTGGCATATGTTGGATTGTTTTTCCATGCTTGTTCTAGTGGGGTGGATTTGATAGGGAATGCCTGGTTTGTGGTGGTGACGTGTATTTCATATTCTCTTTCTAGTAGGAAGAGTGTTCTAGCTATGGGTGATCTTGTGCAGGCTTGTTGTTTGAGCTTGGAGAGGTGTAGTGAGCCGCCGTACTTGGCCGATATATATTTGGTTAGGCCTTGGTATATGATTCCTAGTTGTCCTGGGTCGTTGAGGGTTTGTATTAATTGTTGACCTATGCAGTGTATGTAGTCTGGCAGGAAGGAAGTTACATTTATGCCAAAGTTCTCGTGGGGGAGTTGCATGAGGATGTTGGCTGAGCTTTTGGGTATGTTACATATTTCTTTAGTTAATTTGCTAATTAGTTTGTCTAGTTTTTTGATGTCCGGTTTGGAGAATGGGACTGCGTAGTATGCATATGCAATGCGAGGTTTGATGACTGTGTTTAAGATGTTCATTTTTTGTTTGAGGCTAGCTGGGGAGAGGATTAGTAATTTACATTTTTGTTTGGTTTTTTGGAGTGTGATTTATTTTTGTAGGTTCCATTTAAGCGAGGGCATAAGGTGGATGCCTAGGTATGTGTAGGGTTCGTTTTGTGTAAGGGTTGGGAAGCTTTTGGACTTGTAGGTAATGTTTTGTGATTGGATGTATGCTTTGAAGGTGTTTGGTTTAAGTTTGGATTTGTCGGGGCAGCCCGTGATGGCACATTTTGAGAGGTTTAGATCCATGTGTGACCATTCAGCGAACTTTTGTAATTTAAGTATTTATGGTTGGATATGTTGTATGTTGTCAGTAATGATTGCCAGGTCATCAACGTATGCTGTGGTGGTGCATGTGGAGGGGGATATGTTGAAATGGTATCCTTTGTCGTCTTTTTCCAGCCATCTCAGAAGTGGTTCAAGAAATATGATAAATAGGTATGGGCTCAGGGTATCTCCTTGTATAGTTCCACGGCTAATTGTGATGGGGGGTGTTGTTCCAAAGTGATTTCCAGTGAAGGATGTGGTGGAGTTTTTGTATATGTTGCCTACAATTTCGATTGCGTCTAGAGGGAAGCCTAGGTCTTCCATGAGGGCTAGGAATCTTGCGTGGTCAATGGATCCGAAGGCGTTTTTCAAATCTATGTATGTTAGGTATATGTCTTTATTGGTGAGTTTCGCGTCTTCGAGGGCTGCTATGATTGTTTGTATTTGTCTTGAGGTGTTGCGTTGTGGCCTGAACCCTTTTTGGCTAAAATGTAGTATTCTATGTTGTTCCCCATAGATTGTGAGTAATGATGTTATGGTGCTGGTATATAGTTTATATATTGTGTTGGCTAGGGCGATTGGTCTATAGTTGGCAAGGTGGGTCGGGTCGTCTTTTTTATGTAGTAGGATGGTTTTACTTTGTTTCCAATAGGTTGAGATTTCTCTTTGTTTGTAACAGTGTTGAAAAAAGAGGAATAATACATCTCACATGAGTAACGGTCTCCAAGACTTGGACCTTTGGAGAGAGGTCACGTACATAGAAGCGCCTTCTGGCAATACTTTGCAATATCAGCCTTTCCGTTTAGTTGAGCATTTTTGGTCACCATTCTAGACTCTTCTGAGTCTATGGCAAAATCAAAGTACGAGATGATTCAATTCCTGGGGTGGCAACAATTGGGATATAATGCAAGGGTCCTCGGATAATAAGATCATTTGAGAGTTGATAATGGTCCTACAATAATGTATTATGCAATTATTACAGAAGACATCAAAACATGAGCTAGATTGAAAATACTATAATGCTTGAATATTAGCCTATAATAAATTTATAATATAATATATTATTATAATTATTAGTAAGAGGGAAAAAATCCCAAGTTTTGGACTAGGAACCCCGTAATATAAAATACCTTATCATACAACTTTAAAGCATTTCATTTCATTTCATATTACAACTTGTCCATTTACATAAATTTTGATAAGATTGGATTCATCTTGACTTTCTCTTTATCAACATATAAACAATGGTAACTTGAAAATCATATTGATACCATTATAAAGTGATATACAATTTAATAATTATGTATTATAACCCCATGTATTGCCACCCCGGGAACTATTTATGAAGAATTTGTGTCCCATTGGCCCCCACAACAAAGTGTAATCTATCTCATCAATCATGACACATAAGAACCGGCCAAGAGACACATAAAAAGATCAAGCATACAAACAAAGACCTCAATGCTAGACAATAGGAACATGCAAATGTATAGCGAGAAAACTAGGAAGCATGAAACATACATCATGGTCATGTTTAGTAAGCTAACCAAGTGCAAAGTCTATTTTCTTGTCCCCCATCATCCTGCAAAATAAATGCAAAATTCATGGAAAAAAATGATATGACCATATGGCTGATATTGCTACAATCTACATATTTTCCAACTTGAAGTTTTGTGAAGAATTTTGGCTATTGCTAGTACCATCAATCCTTTGGAAAGCACAAGACCGCACATTGGCCATATCTATCATGGTGCTCAAGTGAGGTTGACTACGGACTAGATATTGTATGCAAGGAGCCATGGTATGGGCTGTAACAAAATGTCTTCATGCTACAACCCGTAGCAAAGCAACACATGTATGATATCAAACGTAATGATGACCATGCTGCGAGGAGAACATGCTACAATCTATAATCGACATGTTCGTGTCCAATGAGACATGACACATCAATGAGATTCAAGATCATCAACACTTTGGACTTACACACTTAGAGAAAGAACATCTCTACACACTAGAGTGAATCACATGCATTTGAACACCCTAGAAGTATGAACATAGTGAAGGAATGGAAAAGATGGGGAAGTACATGTCTGCCAATGTAGTTGACGCCAATTTCCTAGAGTTCCATTTGGATGCCAACTTTGCCAATTATGTACACCTATTATGGCCAAACCAAAGCAAAGACCGCAATTTGGTGCTCATTTTATTTGCAAAACTTGACCATCTCAGAGGTGGTGTAGAAAGCTTCAAACTAGCCTTGGTATATTTGTGCAATTTGTGAGGCGATTGAGGTTCAAAATACTAGTTAGAATATGTGGGTAAAGTTTTGTAAAGTGGCCAGAAAGTACAAGCTCGATCCAAGGTGGTTGTTATTGGCATATGGTAGTCCCTACTCCCTACTTTCTTGTCCAAAAGAACTTGATCGACTTCAAGTGCACCATCGTTATAAATGATAATACTAAGCTCCTCCTCCTCCAACATTAGAACATAAAAATATAAGCAACATGCATATAGAGAACTTGACAATCACATATAAAATTATCATGAAAATAAGGTGACAAACCTTACCTCAAACACATGCAAGCCAAGTGTGTCATATTTCTTTGCATACTACTTCCGCAACCAGGATTGCTATGATATGAGCAGTGAGCAGAATTTCATGAGCAATGAGCAAACTTTAATGAGCAGTAAGTTCAATTTGTAGTCATCAAAAGTGGAACTTTATTTCTTCAAAATTTCAATAACCGTGTGGTAAGGGCCTATTTCCGTGTCAATATAAACTTAAAATGAAATGAATTTAACAAAGATAAGATGACGTCATACAAATTAGGGCTGACGTCACAATATTCCCAAATGAAGTAAATGTGAAAACCAATAGTTTGGGTACTTTGAGAAATAGCATAGGTTTAGGGTTGAAACTAATTAAGATTAAAGGGTTAGAAGAACACAAGCAATGACACAAATAAGAACACAAATAAGAACAACATGCAGACCAATTGAAAACCTAACATTGGAGAATCTTCAACATACATCTTCATCAATTTAATATTTCTTATTTTCACAATAAACTAGAATTTCCAATATATATGTGAAGTTTCATTCTTCATGGGCCTCTATGGCCATGAACATTCCACTAATCATCTAGGATGAAGATCCGATGATCGGCTTGATGTCTCTAGTAAAGCTTCTTGTTGATGGGCCATAAATTGTGCCATTGACTTTGCATATGTTGGTAGGTTAGCACCAAAATCTGGAGTTGTTGATACTTTTGCAAACCAATCTTTCAATCCAATGCTAATCATGCACATGAAAAAAATAATGTTAATACAAGATGAAGTAATATATTGAAAAACAAATTAACATATACAAATTTATTGTAGGAAATTTGTAATTAGCTTGAAGACTTACTCACTATTCAGAATCGAATAAATCGATGGCCACAAATTTGCGCCCTTGCTTTGGAGCTACATCCTCAAAATTTGGACCAATACTTGAGGAAGGTTCTAAGGGTGCTTGAGATACATTGGCTACTTCAACATTCAAACTTTGGAATAAACCATCCAATAACCCCATGTGTATTTCTTCATCCGCTTCAAAACCAAAAATGTGTCTTTCACTTTCTTTGTAGCATGAAAACTTGCACCTGTACCCATTGACAAGTCCAATACACGACCATGTAATGGAGAGCATGCTTCAATGAATTGTTGCATGACCAAAGGGGTTTTTTTTTAGCTCCCCTCCAAGGTTGCCCACATTGTTTCAAACAAATGTTTGTATTTGTTATTTGATTGAACAAAACATTCAATTGGAATATCAATGATAATTAGGTCCACACATGCTTTAGTAATAGTTCCGTTGACGTTGTTTACTTTTCCCAAAGAAACATCTTTCATCCATGACATCAACTTTTTGAAATTAGGAAATGTTTTCTTGTATTTTTCATAAAAAAACATGACAATCGTACCAATCACCTTTGACAAGGCCTACCTTAGAAAAATTTAAGATTTTTTCCTGATTTTGGCACAGTTGCAATTTGAGATCTTAATGACATTTGGCTAGATGGTGGCTTTGGATCTGCACCAATATCTTGTTCATCATTATCTTTTTGGATTATTTTTTTCCTCAATTGAATACGTGGATTGGAACACTCTGATGGTTGTTCAAATTCAAGTGTTGGCATTTCACCAACATTAATACCAACACTTCTTTGTTCTTCAACTCTTGCATTGCAATCTTGAAACAATTGTTTTTCTTCTTATGGTATAGAACCATTGGAAAGGTCCAAATACCAGCCCCCTGTCAGCCATAAACCCCCACCCTTATGTGTCTGTGGTCCAGGTGGAAGCCTATGGCTCACATGTATTTATCGATTCTTGGTCTTGGAGATTCCACACTCAAGTTTTTAATGAATTCAAATACAAACACACTCTTTTTATTAAACCCATAGGGCATTAGTATTGAAAAATACTTATGCGCCAACGATGATCATTACACACACACCCACACTAATATCCTCTTCTTTCCTATTGTGAGTCATCAACTAACTAACCTAACTCCTAGATCCCCAATAAACCCAACACTTAGAGGTTCATGTAACCTTGCCTAACCCTACCCCTCATTAATCCAATCCCCTACCCTACCCAGTGGCTGGGCCTCAGTTTCACACCAGCAGTCCAATCTCCCAGCTGTGCATTCCACCCAGGGACCCATAGTTCGGCTTAAGGCCCTTTCAACCAACCATGAGCCTCACATTCACCCTCCAAACTGTTGAGTTCACTCGACTCCCTCAACCCTAGCTTCAAGCCTCCGGCTCGCAATATGAGTCATTCTGAATCCAAGTCCGGCGCCGCTAGCTCGCCTTTCCCTTTCAGACTAGCCTTCGATGCAAACCTGGATCAAACTGATACCCTTAGCTTGCTTTCTGGATTAAAATTCAAAGCACACCTGCTGGCTCGAATTCCACCTCAGGGATTAACCTCGAAATGTCTGATTCAAAATTCCACCCCTGATTTCAAAATGAGAAGCCTCCCTGAACAATGTGGATGACCTGACTCAAATCTTGCTTTGAAATTAAAATCCTGCCGCTCCAATTCGAGCCGCACCGCCCCTGAGAAGCGACACAACCTTAATGTTGCTAGCCTCCAATCCTAATTTCTGATTCACTTCGGTTCAACCAAATTGCCTTGAAGCTGCTGGCTTCGAGCTTCGAAGCCTCTCCAGCCACCCTCAAAAACCCCTCATCTCACACCCCCACTTCCAGCTATGGAAGATCTTCCCTGCAAGGGCTCCCTACCCGCAAGAGAGCCTCCTTCTTGCCGCCTCCTTCTGCTCTCTCTTCCGAACCTCTTAGTCCCCTCGCAGTTGCTCGCTTCTTCCTGTGAGCCATCGTATTGGCTCACAATTTAGTTGTAGGCAAATTAATAACAAAAACATCTCATTAGATTGGTTCATTGGTTTATTTGATGCTTAGCCCTTTAAAATGTCATTTGTACGTTTTAAACTAGGAAGTCGTTGCAAAGCCTAGGCAATTGTGTTGAAATGCAAAGTAGACTTAAAATGATAAGATTGAGTGAGTGTCTCAACTAAATTAGTAGAATTAGAGAATTCTAGATATTAGGTGGTAGTTCAAGTCATAAGAATGAAAGGTAATAGTAGGAAAATTATGAATTTTAGTTGAGAGAGGATGAATCCTCTCTCTTCTTTTCCTTTTCTTCTTTTTCTTTCATTTTCTTCTTCTCTTCCTTTCACTCTCTCATTATTTTCTTTCTCTTCTTCTTTTATTTCTCTCATTTTTTTTCTTTTACCTTCAGCCTCCTCTCTTTCCTCTTGGGGTTTGGCCTCCTCTCTCGCTCTCCCCCGAATGTGTGTGTGTGGACGAGTGTGTGTGTGTGAATGTGTGTATGTGTGTGTGTGTTTGTTTCCAAGAGAAGAGGAAAAAATGTGAGAAGCGTGCATATTGATGGAGGGGAATGATAGGAAAATAGGTGTTAGGGTATGAGTAAAAGCATTTTGATGTGTGTGTGGATAGATGTGTGAAGGAACTAGGAAAAATATAGTTGGTGGAAGATTCTACCAAGATAATGGAGGTCCTGGTTTGGAGGGCGATTGCGATTAATTGGAGGTAAGGATAAAAAACTCCTTTGGTGGAGAGGAGCACTGTCAAATGGGCTTTCCAACAAGTTCAAGCTTGTTGTCATAGGCGCAAACATGAAGAAGATATGGAAGATTTACCAAGACCGTGTATTGCTGGAGGCGATCTAGCAACGCTGACTTTAAGAGGTGATTCCAAGTGACTGCTAGTGATTCTTGAAGATATTTTTGGAGAGAATTAGAGATTTGAAGTTAGCTTTCTAGAAAATCTATTGTTGCCTTCATCTGATTAATGATGAAGGAGTGATGGTCAAATAAGTGGAGGTATGTCTGTTGGATTAGCGATTTTGGAAGGATATGAAAGGTAGACTTTAACTAGCCATATCTTCCGATCAAAGAAGAATCAAATGCTTTAATTTTGGTTAGTCAAGCTTCATGAAGTTAGCTTTTCATAGAGCCCTTGCATGCTTCAATCGGAGCAAGGACAAGGGAAAAACGGTCATTCTAATGACCAATGGTCCAACTGTCTTGGTTAAGGTTGTTTCTTCATCCCATTAACTTATTTTCTTGTAATTTTAATTACAAATTGAACATTTATGTGTACTTGCCGTGTTTTAGAAGTAAATGCATGTATGATTGTGTATGCATGAATGTATCTTCTTGCTTTCTTCTTAGTAAAGAGTCTATTGCTTGGAAGGCCTAGGTGTCGTCACTCTCAATCGGCCCATTTCTGGGTTCTTCGCCTTGCGGGGTGAATTGCTCATACCTCCCCAGGAAGTGGCTGAGCCACACCTGCCCTTCCGAGGATTCAGTAGTGATAGCCGGTTTGCGCCCAGGCCCATTCCAGTTTCACATTCCCACTAGTCTTCCCCCTGGAACCCCCCTCAAACCGAACAAAGCCTAACCTAAAATAAACACTCAATTCTGCATTAAGCCCAGGGATGTACAAATGGACGCGACGCGGCCTAAACGCGTCACGTCGCGTCACGAATGATGTGATGGCGTCACGTCGCGTCACGTCCAAGGTGTCACGCCAAACGGACGTTATTGTAGTAAAAACAAATTACTAATGGGATTTTTTTTTCAGATAAGTAATTATTTCGACATCTATACAGACAGTCGTCTACCATGGTCGACTGCCATATAGGCAGTCGACCACTTAATCGACTACTAACTGAGTAGTCGACTACAATGGTCGACTGCTATATAGGCAATCGACCACTTAATCGACTGCTAACTGAGCAGTCGACTGCTAATGTAGCAGTCGACTAAGTGGTCGACTGCTATATAGGCAATCGACCACTTAATCGACTGCTAACTCAGCAGTCGACTACAATGGTCGACTGCTAATGTAGCAGTCGACTAAGTGGTCGACTGCTATATAGGCAATCGACCACTTAATCGACTGCTAACTCAGCAGTCGACTGCTATATAGGCAGTCGATTACCATGGTCGACTGCCATATAGGCAGTCGATTACCTTGGTCGACTGCCAATGTAGCAGTCGACTACCACCGTCGACTGCTATATAGGCAGTCGATTACCATGGTCGACTGTCATATAGGCAGTCGATTACCATGGTCGATTGCCATATAGGCAGTCGACTACCATGGTCGACTGCCAATGTAGCAGTCGACTATCTTCGTCGACGGCCAACATAGCAGTCGACCATGGTAGTCGACTGCTACATTGGCAGTCGACCATGGTTGGTAGTCGACTGCTATGTTGGCCGTCGACGAAGATAGTCGACTGCAGTTGTAGCAGTCGACCATTGCCGTCGACTGATACTATTAACAGACAAATGCAGTCAACATCATATGTTTGTTGGGTTAAATTTTAATGGTTTGGGTATAGTGGAATATGGATGGATGGAAGTAGTTTAGGAAAAATGTGATTAAAGCCAACAATGATATGTAGAAGGAAAAAAAACCGCGTTGTATTAAAACAAGTATATCGTAAAGATATAAAAAATATACAAGATTGTCCATATCAATGATACACGCATACTGCCTTAACCCCTACGATGTTGCCTAAAGAACTAAACAGTCAAAACACTATTCTTAACCTCAGTTCTCCAGCAGTCTATGGGCTCATCCCACCCCACAAACTGCATCTGCATCCGTAGTTTGGCGATGGTGAATGAAATGCGGTTGGACACGTTCTCGCAGGTCAATGCACTCAAAGTGACATCCCAAATTTTCCTTCCTTCATTGGCAAAGAGTATTCGGTCATCACCATCGTTGCAAAGTTGTCGAGCAAGCACGCCGACCGCATAACACTCAGCCTCCACGGTGTAATATACATCGGGATCCTTGTGTCTCATGTTTTGGATGTAAAACAGTTCCGGCGCCACCCAAAACTTCTCCTTCCTCAATTTTTCCTTCGTTTCTACGGTTTCCGCATGCCATAGCGATAGGACATCCTCACCCGAATGCGTTGCACATCCCAATCGCACACCCCAATCTTGAGGCTCTCGTCCGATTCCCAATGCAACATAATGTTGTCAATGGATAGATCGTTGTGTTGCACATTTGCAGCGTGCAAAGCCTCCATGATCCATAACAATGCCCAAACCAACTTTACCCTCTTCGCCCGGAACTTTTGGACTTGGTCATAGAGTTGCTATTCGGTTGCGTCCATTGTCAAAATGTTGGCATTTGGGCGGTGGGCTTTATCCCGGATGAACATCTCTCGTAGAGTGCCCCGTTCCACCATAGTGTATAGTCCGCATTGGACACACTGTTGATTAACCAAAACTTGATGAAACCTGGATGCGTGCTCTTTAAAACGCATGCCTCCGCACTTACTTGGATACGAGCTTTTTGCCTATCCGACGTCTTTGGGGTCTTTTCAGCCCACGTAATCTCCGGTGGGAGACGATCGTCGCCCTCGATCCTCACCTTCCTCACCTCCCCGTAACCCCCCACCTTCTTAATGCTCTTCAAACTCACGACATTTGCCTTATCGGGAATCCACAATAGTTGGCATGGGCCCGACACCCTTAGCCACTTCTCCAATTTCTCCGCCTTCCAAGGAATTATTTTGGAGGCCGTCTTGGACAATCCTTTGGCCACGGGATCCCACCACAAAAATATTTCCCGGATTCTTACAGCTCGAGGGCTCAACACTTCGCCTGTTTCGTCCTCCGGGAACATGTTCTCAACCAATTGCTTGAGGTTGAAAATACCATTTTGGGCCTTATTCTTCACCCATGAATCGAAACCCGCAAGATTCCTATCACCGTTAAACTCGGGGCCATCCACTTCCTGTCGAATAGCAACCTCCATGTCCCTTTTAATTATCTCAACCCTTTTGTGTTTCGGCTGCTCCAAAAAACGGAATTTGATGCCGGCCTCCCCATTCTTCAAATACCAGTCAACTATGGCTTGGTGGACCTTTGCCGTTATTGCATCCGAGAATTTTACCCTTGGTTTCCCGCTCCTACTCGACGACCCTGAGGCCGCGGAAGCCCCTCTTTGGCTGCTCGTAGGGGCACCGGCATTTGGGCGGACGGGAACGGTATTATCTGAACGGGGGGTAATATTGACTCCCGTTCCCGAAGCACTTCCTGATCCCACATCGGAATGTCGTTGCCGCTTAGGGGGCCGTTTGTGCACCCTGCCGAGTGCATCCGGCTCGTCCTCCGGCATCCTCCAACTTCGATCCTCCATCGTGTTTAAAAACACGCTATTATTTTGTTCACAAACACGGCCGTATTCACACCGCTCCACCGCAAAAAATCGGATCCAAAATTGGCAAGAGTTTGCATCTTAAACCAATCTTCCAACCGGCCCCTAGGCCCTCTCAAAACATTAGGCAAAGGATGCTAGGCATGCTTAGTCCCAATGTCCCGCTTGAGGAGGGGTGGTTGAAAAATGATGTCAATGAGGCCTCCCCACTTATATATATAGGTTGGGTGGGCCTCACACCGACGGTACGACCGGACGCCGCGCCCCTGGATCCTGACCGTTGGACCGTGCATCATCCAACGGCCAGGATGGATGCGACGATTGGTCGACTGCTATACGGCAGTCGACCATCCAGTCGACTGCTAATCGCAATCCAATCGACTGCCAGATAGCAGTCGACTCTGGATAAGGCAGTCGACAATTAGCAGTCGACCGCGGCGTCGACTGCTATGTGGCAGTTGACGTGTGGGCCGACTGCATTTAGCAGTCGACTGCGGGGGTCGACTGCCATGTCGACTACTAGTTTGCAGTCGACCCTGGAAGTCGACTGCCACTTCGACTGCAAAACAGCAGTCGACCCCCGATGTCGACTGCCACGTCAACTGCCAAGCAGCAGTCGACCCCCGATGTCGACTGCGAATGGCAGTCGACGTGGCAGTCGACCGCCATGTCGACTGCTAGTTTGCAGTCGACCCCGGAAGTCGACTGCCAAGCAGCAGTCGACCTTCGATGTCGACTGCGAATGGCAGTCTACGTGGCGGTCGACTTCCGGGATCGACTGCCAAGCAACAGTCGATCCCCGATGCCGACTGCGAATGGCAGTCGACGTGGCAGTCGACATCGCAGTCGACCACCGCAGTCGACCCCTGAAGTCCGCTGCGAATGGCAGACATTGGACCTCCCCCCCTCCAAACATAAACAAGTTGCTTTTGCAATGGATCCTATAGCAGATTACTCTAAACACTTTTAATATCATAGCATCTTTTATATTTAGTGCACGTTCAAGCGTCGGGACTATAAAGGGTTCACCGCTCATTAGCATTCATCATTCCCCCTCGCTCTAGTTGACCTTGATTGCCTTTTGGCATTCGTTGCAAGTGGAGAGAGGTAGTAGGTTATATTGGGATGGGCACGCGAAACGAATGGAAGCCTTGGTTTGTGCCCAAGGAGTGGACTCCAACGTCCAAGAAGGTCGAGTGCAAATTTTGCGCGTTGGAATTAGTTTATAGGAAGGACCGCATGGTTGCCCATTTGGGATACCAAAAAAATGACGGCAAGATGCGGGGGGTGGCATTGTGTCAACGTCAAGGGCCGATTGTAAAGTCCTTATTTTCGAGGTGCGGCGGATCGTGACCGCCAATTCCGGATGACTTTGTGGACGAGTGCGTTGAGGACGGGGGAGAAGCTATGGTCGGGTCCCAACAACAAGCGTCATGCGGTGCATTGTCGAACGCGAACGGAAGCCAAACCGCTCCACCATCTCCCGCACCGTCAGTGGCAAGGGAGTTGGTGTCCGGGACGACCCCCGAACCCCACCGACGTTCCCAACAGCAAATTGAACTAAAGGAAGGGTTGCAAAATTCGACAAAACGAGACTTGGATACAAAATGGTCGTAAGCCTTTTATGAGGCTAATATCCCCATTAGTATTGTCCGCCATCCCGCGTTCATCCAGGCCGTTAAGGCAACCGCAGAGGCTAGAATTATGTACAAACCCCAACATACCATGCAATGCGCTAGAGTTTATTTGACGATGCACGGTTCAATACACAAAAAATCGTGGAGTTGAAGACAACATCATCCATCCACAAATATGGGTGCACTATTTATTCGGACGGATGGGAGAATGTTGTCCACCGCCCTTTGATGAACGTCATGCAAATTTATCCGGCGGGTGACGTGTTCCTTGGTTCCATCGACACCACCGGTAGCACAAAGGATGCCGCCTACGTGGCCACCGAGGTCAAACGCTACATCGTTGGAGTGGACCCCACAAAGGTTGTTCAAGTTTGCTTTGATAATGCGGCGGCCATGAAAACCGCGGCGAACAATATTAGCCGGGAATGGCCACACATATATTGGCAAGGGTGTGCGGCGCATTGTTTGAACTTGTTGTTGAAGAATTGGGGTAAACAACGATGGGCGAAGGACGTCGTAGACAAGGGAAAGGACATTGTCAAATACATCCGGGCCCACCAATGTCCGACGGCGGTCTTCCTCACCTACTCGCCCAATTTGGGCTTGAAGATGTCCGGGTCCACACGATTCGCCACCAACTTCCTCATGATTGACCAGCTTCTAAAGGTGAGACATGCTTTGGAACAAACGGTTATTCATCCAGATTGGACCGCCTACGTGAACAAATTAAATAGAGGAGGCGATGATCGAAGGAGAAGTGCAATGGAGGCACGTCAAATCAAGACAACGGTTAATGACGACAATTTTTGGACAAGTTGCGATAATTACCGCCACATGTCGGAGGAGGTATTGAAAGCATTGAGAGTGTTTGATGGCGTTGAACCGGCAATGGGCAAGGCTTGGTTGACCATGAAGAATTTGGAGAAACATGTGCTTAGCCTAAGGAATCCTCCTTTCAACCTAGCACACAACCTCGCTACCTTGGCCGAAGAAGATTTCTACAGCCGGTGGCGTATGATGACCACGGACCTACACCATGCCGGTGCAATCTTAAATCCTTATTTATTGGACGACAACGTCGTCCACGAAGACGTGGCCGTTAAATCCGGATTCTTGGATGCCATGAGGAGGTTGACCACGGGCAAAGACGGTCATTACGGTCGGGTTGTGGCCGAATTTCAAGCATTCAAAGAGCGTAGAGGCGCGTTCGCCAATATGCCCCTAGCCATGGAAGCCAATATCCCACCGCACGAGTGGTGGGACCTCGTGGGCGAAGGTGGCACCCACTTGGCCCCTTTGGCAAAACGAATATTGGCCCAAGTGTGCTCCTCTTCGTCTTGCGAAAGGAATTGGAGTAGTTATTCGTTTGTGCACAACAAGACTAGGAACCGGTTGAGTTCGGCGAGGGCCGAAAATTTGGTGTACATTTATACCAATTCATGGTTGGCACGGGAGAGGGTTGATCGGGACTCGGCCGCATGGTATCTAGTGAACATGATATCCGAAGACTCCGACTATTCGGCCGACGAGGATATAAATGGTGACCCCCCCGCGGGACCCGGCGGGGATTTCTCGGGGCCTTCGGACAACGAGAGCGATGGGGGACATGGTGGAGGGAATTTGGGCCTTGACAATCACAATGATCCGTTTGCATACGATGGACTTGACGCCGAGGACGATGGTGATTTTCACATGTGGGCCAACATAACTGGTCGGGAGTTTCTCTCCACTACGCATGTGCGTCCTGCTACGCCGACAACCACAATACCCGATGTACCGGTAGACATTCAACCCGTAGTAGATGAAGATATAGTGGCCGAACCACATGTGGATGAAGCTCTTGAAGCGGCTCCGAACCGGATGGACATAGACGAAGTCCCACCACATGCTTCCCCCATTCATCCACCGACGGATGTTGTGCCCACTCCTATAGTGCCGACAACATATGAACAACCCATGCAAACTACACCACCCTTTCCCGAGCCCCACGGAGAGGGCACGTCCAATGTTGTCATTAACACTAGTCCATTGCGAGGTATTGGGCAATGCCCGGCCATTGCGCGAGCACCAGAATCCGACTCGGATGACACATTGCGCATCGGGCCCCAGCAATACCACGCATGGGCTCCCGGTTGGTTGGTGCCACCATCGGCATGCGCGCCCCATGCCCCACACCGGCTAGGCCACCCCCTAATATTGCATTGACAAACTTTGGTCGGACCACGAGAGGTAAAAAAAAAACGACAAAGGGATGTGCAAGAATGGAGGACTACCGGGGCCACCCCACTTGCACGTCCATAAACTGACGGTATTATGGATGCAACGGGTTCAAGACCAATGGTATCGATTAGAATGCCAAGGGCTGGCACACGGCTTAGTCGAATTCCTGGCCCGGCAATTGATGGCCACAAGTCCGACGCCCGAACAGATGACAATGCCAATACGGACAATGAATCCGGCGTAGGCGAAGCTCACGATGATAGTGATTACCAAGCACCGTCCTCAAGGGTAGCTGTGGGAAGGCCACGGAGGACAAGGAATTCTATTCCTCAAGACAACGACAATGTCCCTTCATGAATGAATATTTGTAGTAATGTCAAATGTCCTATGGTGTTCAATGGGTTTAGTTGTATTGGTGATCAGTTTTTGTAATATTTATTTTTGGGTATGTTTGTTAAAAAAATAATGTGAATTTCAAATTTGTATGTTGGATGTTGACTAGAAATTGAGCCTACATGTATGATGTGGGAGGATGAAATGAATGTCCAATGTGCACTAAGGTTAGGACTCAGGAGTAGGACACATGGAATTGATTTGTAATGCCAATAGGCCCTATGTAGTGTTGCATTTTTTATTCTATAGGTCGGAGGCGGCATTATAAAATAGTTTTAAGAATATTTAAGACTATTTTTATGTTTTTATTATTGAAAATCATCGAAGACATCAATCCGTGAGGTCCTTTATGGCAAATCATTGTCGAAAACATTCCCCTCTTCTAGGATTAGGTCATCGAGCTCTTCTCCGCCCAAATATTGATCCAAGAATGAAGACATTGTAAATGCAGACCACCATTCACGACTTGTCCGATGTGCCATGTGGGGCGTTATGTATTCCAATATATACCAATTTGTGTGGCAAATTGGCAATGCTCAAGGCTCAAACATTGCCATTGAGTTTGAATGTACTAATGCTATATGGTAATATGGAACAATTGTCAAAGTTGAGCGTGTCTATATTTGCCCTATTGCCATGGATTGGCTATAGTCGTGAACTTATAATAAAAAACATTTAAAAATGCCGTAAAAATTTATCGAGGATTTTAAAATGCATTTAAATGTGTATTTTAAGATAAAGTAAAAATAAATGCACCTCTAGCCCTATGTCATGTGGGAGGATGAAATGAATGTCCAATGTGCACTAAGGTTAGGAGTAGGACATATGGAATTGATTTGTAATGCCAATAGGCCCTATGTCATGGGTGAGGATGGAATTAATATCCACACACACACACACATATATATTGCAAATACCCCCAAAAATAAAATTATATATATATATATATATATATATTGCACATACATCCATATATATAGCGCATACGTATAGAACATACGGTATACCGGAAACCCACATATATATTGCACATACACATACATATTGCAATTTGCACGTACACCCATACATGTTAGACATACATATTGCACACGGGTGTAGCTAATAAGGAAGTTATCATTTGTTTAAATAGCGATCCACTTTTATTTCACATTACGGATCATATCTTTTACATAGTGCGATTATATCCACTAGGCCTAAACACATATACACGGTGTTTGCTAGGATTAAATCGGCGAACTATATAGAACACGAACCGCTACATCTACATAGAAAAATTATCATGGCAATAGTCGCTCCGAAGGACAAATCCAAAAGTTGGTGTATCGACGATATTCGGCAGAACGTCCGTCGACTTGAAGCCAATATTCTCCATTCTCCACAAGCTTATCCCGCAAGTATTCAAGTTCCATGATCCAAATATCGTTGAGCCGAGCATGCTGAACTTCCCATCGAATTGGGATGGCAATGCGTTGCGTATGGCTGAACATGAAGAGGTTCAGTCGGAACGCTCGCAACAATTCGGCGAGCTCCAAAGTCCCTCTCACGCCCCTAAATCGATGCCCCATTGGTATGTCTACGTCCCAAAGCGACATACGCAACGCGTTGTACACTTCTCCCATACCAAAATGTTCACGCCAAGCTTTGTTAACTCCCATGTATTTAAAAATACATATGAGAGTAAAAAAATTCGCCCTCACTTCACACCCCTGCCCATAGTCTCCTCCGTGATATGGCTCCAAAATAGGCTCTACGACCTTCGGCAATATGTGCTCCCCCACAATTTCCGCGGTTAATCCGGGTAAAATTATCGATGGTGCCATGTTTGGCACAACCCTGAAATAGCAGCTTCTCCGCTCCTTCTCCCTTTGTTCTCCGTTTGCAAAGCTTGCTAAAACAGGCTATGGCCAATGGAGAACTTGGGAATGAGGGAAATGGGAGGTTGGATTGCTATATATATGCATCCTTTGTCATGATTGTATGCATTTAATGCATGATTTGACTAAGCTAACGCTCTTCCCAAACCCTAACGCCTAATTTCGACTGCTGGGCAGCAGTTGACTGTGGATGGTCGACTGCTACATAGCAGTCGACCGATAAAATCAACTGCTGGAAGGCAGTCGACCATCTTAGTCGACTGCTAGGAAGCAGTCGATTTTATCAGTCGACTGCTGTGCAGCAGTCGACTATGCAAATCGACTGCTACAAGGCAGTCGACTGTGGATGGTTGACTGCTACACAACAGTCGACTACCTTGCAGCTTAATTTAGATAACTAATTAGACACACCCGTAACCCAACCTGCCAACTCATTGGATGCCACCCGAGGGCCCACACTGCGATATCCCTATAAAATCAAGTGTGCTACCCACCATGAGGCCACCTTGCCTCGTAGTGATTTTGAGGACCTTGTATGCGTCGCATACATTGCCCAAGATCAACTACGGTGTGGGCAATCCATAGGATTGCGATGGCTGGGAGTGGCAAGATAGGGAATGCGGGTGGTTCGTCAAGAAGTATGTATTACAATCCCCGACACGCATGGGGCTTGCCGGACGAACCGGACGAATTTACACCCGAGGTGGTTGCAGAGAACACTCGAAATGAGGACGATTTGCGCAGTGTTTTACATCCGATTCAAGGGTTCACTGAATTCTATTGGGTTCGACTGCCTAGGAGACAAGTTGATCGTCACCACCGCGGATACTTGGACGCCCAAGAAAGGCCCGCATGCCGCATCGGTTACAAGGAAAAACTTTTCCCATGGCACTTGTTTCAGGACCTTAGCGACGTTCTCACGAAGGGGAAAAATCAATTATATTTTCGAAAAAACTATGGGACCTTGTGGAGGTTCTACCAAACCATAAAACACTCGGTGCATGATGCAATTCATTGGGGGTTCAACCGGTGCACCGCGCACCAAAAGGAATACCGGGTGTATAGAGAGTACACACTTAGGTCATCAATGTAAGATTTGCCCACGAATATGGTGAGAGCGTAGTATCAAGTTTGTACTTGCACGTATACTTACGTATGTTGTTAAGTTGGAAATGCGCAATATATGAATTCCCAGCAATATTGCGGTGATGTTTTCCGCTTGGTGTGAACTTATAATCATGCCACATGGAATCATTGTCACAGTTATTTGCATCGATACGTGTTTGATTCAAGTGCAAATGCATGTAGATGCAAAGTCCATGGTTTAATTAAATGTTTGTGGCAACCGATTGTGTGGGCAAACATAAGAAATGATCATTGTGCGACACTTGTACATTACTCCCAAAATTGATAGTGAACAATAATTCACTTATAAACATTTCCAAAATCATGGTTTTTCCCGCGTTGTGTACAATTGAGTATCAAATAATGCCTCCTAGTCCAACGCCTATCTCACAAACACTAGCCAACATTCCTAATCCGGCTCCGAATCACTATCCAATGGAATGGGGGGTCCGTGGCTTGAGCTTGCACCGTTCAGATTTGGTGGCCGTAGTGTCCGGCGCCTCGCCTCACGCTTGCTCTCGGTGATGGCCCATAGTTCTTGCGCCGCAGTCTCCCGGTCAGCTTGTGCACGAGCGCGCGCGCGCGGTCTCCAATGTGCAACCCCCTCGCGGCATTCGGATGGCGCAGGACGTCTTGCATGGTGGGGCTAGAGGCCCCGTCACGGATGTCCAAAAGGCCGTTGACGTATTTCCACTCATTCATCCGGATTTGGACGTCCACCTCATTGAAGCTACCCTCTTGTGTAACGGCCTCCTGCCTCTCCAGATCGGCCTCAAAACTTGTTGTGTCCAACACGTGTTCCACATCCCAAGTTGTTTCCTCGTCCGGGACCGGTTCCCGTGGTAATACCCCCACTGTCACATTGCCGTTGGAGTCATACACGTATCCGTGGGGGTGAGGACCTGGGACGTATTCACCCGTCTCTCCGGCGTGCCCACCCACAACACGGTACAAAAATGCCCTCAAACCTACGGCCTGAGGAGAGGAGCCGGGGTAAAACTCATGAGCAACCCTTGTGTACATTTCATGCGTGAAGTTTGTCGGGTAGCCTCGCAGGTCCTTCACATACCTCCGTGCATGCCAGCTATAAGCAGGAGGATCGCCGTATTCTGCGGGCGGCACACCATGGATTATTGTGTATTCAAAATCGGGAGGCATTCCCCATTGCACTCCGAATTGCTCGTACAACCTTCGATGCAGAGGGGCTTGGCACGTAGGACAACGGCGTGTTTGCAACATGTGTGGCAACAAACAATTCGGGTGGACCATGTGACCGCACGACCCAACGATCCATGCGCCTTCGGGTCCCCAAGGATTGGAACAAATGGGGCACATGCTCCCGTCCTTGATCCAATCGGGGACGCATGGCCACAACAAGGCTGGTCTGGCCGGGGGTATCACGATGCGGGATGATACTGCGGTATCCCATTGGAATTCATCCTCGGGTCTCTTGGTCCACGCAATACTGGGGTAATGGTCGTCATCGACCGGGAGGTTCTCAGGATACATGAAATCCAATGGCGGCCACGAGGTAAAAAGAAGCCGTCGTTCGGGCCATTGTTCGCCGTGGTCCCTATAGTGGGTCAGCTCGTCCATCAATGCCCTCTCACGCGTGGCGAACATGATAGTGGCTGTGACCATGCCCATGTAGTCGTCCTCCAACAACCGGTTCCTCCTAATGACCCGGTCGTAATCAACCCTCATTGCCTCCAAGTTTGTTGTGGGCGACGGCTCCCGCCCTTGTCCATCACTACCAGACATTGCTTGTGGCATTTGTGGCGCATCAGCCCTCACAAGTTCAAGGTTGGTCAAACGCGCAATCTCGGCCTTCAACCCTTGGACCTCCTCAGCGTGCGCACGTCGGACCATCTCCAATTCCCGTTCGTGGTCAGATTTGCATTTTGCCAACTCCGCCCTCAACGCGGGGAAAGTTCGTATGCGAGCGGAGAGCGGTGAGCAGAGAGCGGTGAGCGAAGAGCGGAGAGCGGAGAACTCGATTTGAGACATGAAATGAGAGGAAATATGCACCTATAACCGCGGGAATGAATGAAAAACATCCAACTATTTTTAGAAAATTTTAATGGTTAGGTAGTCTATTACCGTGGAAATAGGCCAACATTTTCGCAGGGGAGTGCTATCATGTGAGCGGTGAGCAATGAGCAGTGAGCGATGAGCAGTAACTTATGAACGGTGAGTGAGGAAAATTTCTTGGAAATACACGCACTAGTACCCTATATCCATGGTATTTTGGCATAAATAATAATGTTTTTTTCTATAATCAAATTAATGGAGAGTTAAAAAAATGCAATTAGCCTCATGAATGCCTGCCTCTACTTTTAAATTCAACAATTGCAAGCTTGGCATGAGGGTTTGAAAAAGAATTTTAATATTGTTGTTGGATTCAACATCTGATTATAATAACAATGCAAGCAACTTCCAAGTGTTGCTTTGAACTGTATTTCTAAAATTCATGTAAGTTTGAGAAATGAATTGATGGAGGTAATTAAGTTTTGGGATAAAGGGTTTAGGAATAAGAGGAAATTGCTCACACAATTCAATGTCCACTAATTGTGGTAATTTGAAAAGATGAATCCAAACTTTGTCACACATCCAACCAAATAATATCCAATCCAATCATATCCAATCCAATCAAACATATAGTGGATGGTTTTGACAACTACCTAAATGTCCCTAAACTAATTTAGCTTAATCATTTAGATCATCGCATTGAATCGCCTCATCATCTACGTACGGGTTACGAGCAATTCGTGCAGACATGCGGCGAGGAGTTGGCGTCACTGATCTTGCCATGATCTGAGCAACATTTTCTGCATATACTGGCAAACCCATATTCGGAGATGAAGTCATGTTTTTCTTTTTTCTGCAAAAGAAAATCATAAGTGTTAGATTTTTTAGTGCACACATACCAGACATTGGAGGCCAAGTTAGCAAACAATATGGAGAAATTGAAAACTTACGTACTCAATCGATTTTTTCTCGCAACCTTCTTAACAGGCTCTTCATCGGAATCGATGGAGGCACTATGTGGCATAAATCCACCTACACTAGCAGTTGGTAGTGGATCACTTAATGGGGATAGAATGGCATCAAACAATGCAGAATCTTCCTCGTATGCAACTAGATGGCGGCCACTATTTCTGCAAGCATGAATAGATGCACCTGCCAATGAAATGTTGAAATGTTAGTTAATTTGCACAAGCCATTGACAACACTATAGTGACTTCATTAAAACACATTGAGAGATGATATAGTAGGTCCTTGAATAAGAGATAAACCAACCTGTAGATGCGTAAGCATCGAGGACAACCGATGCAGGAGTTGTTAAAACCTCTATTAAGATTTGCATCGATTCCGAGTCCTTCTCCCTACCACCTCTCCATGGCACTTTTCCATTCATGAGTTGAGTGCTTGCCGATGTGAGATTGAAGAACACATCCAAGGCCTCCACATCCACCTCAATGTTTTCATTTTTTTTTTGAAAAACAAACTCTAACTTGGGAGTAGAACGAAGAAATAACATGATGCGGAAACGACGAGTCTATAAACCACAAGAAAACCTTCAGCGGGGGAATCGATTGCATAATTGAGGAGATCAATGCAATACAATGAAAATAATATAAATCGAAGTAATAAATAATAGAGTTTAATGTATATCGTCAATGATGTGTCAAGTGGATAACACAAAGGCAACTCGTTGAAGCCCCACCAATCTTTTCGCAATACAAAATCATAGGAGGCTGCGAATGTCCTTACATCGTCTCTGACATCTTTCTTCTCAGGAACAAACAAAAGCAAGGGGCCATCATCGGTGAGATATGCACATGCAAATTCAAATAGAGCCTCAATGTTTTTTCTTTTGTGGTCGTTCCAAATTGGGATTACATGTGGAGGAGATGAAACGTTAGGGACAGGCAAACCTTCTGGCAAATCTGCAATAATAAGATCAAAACCTCCAAAAGTACAATCCTCTGAAGAAACCTTCCTCTTCCGTCCGGAACCCACCTACCCAAAAAACCAAAAAACAATATTACACTCAAATCCAAAGCATGTTGCAACATCAACACCATATCACCAAAAATAAAAATAAGTTCAATGCTCAGTATACTGACCTTAGTCACAAATTCGAATGTTTTCAACATTAACGGATTCTCATGAGCACCATTCTCCATCAATGTTTGGATTGAAATCTTCTCCAACATAACTGAACAAACTGGCGTGGAAGGTGAAACACCACTGACAATGGTTTTTGACACATGTTGAGATCGTAGTGATCTCAAAATGGGAGAAACCTTAGGTCCATCATTACCTTGAGTGCTAGGTGTAGGTGTTGAAGGACTAGGATTGTATGCCATAACACCAGTTTGAGATGAAGGTGTTGGATTAGCTTCATCTACCTTTGAGCCCCGCTTACGTTTAGTTTGTCCCTCCGGTTTGACTACTTTCACCACACACACATCCTCGTTGTTTATCATGTCAATATCATCAGGAGGCAAGTCTATTGGACATGACTGTTTCCTGAGCTCCTCCTCCTCACTTGAACAAAATGTAAGAGGACACTCAATAAACCATGGACAAGATTGCAAAGTGGCATAATCCCATATTCTTATCTGGGTTGCCGTAAAAATGCAAAGGTCACTGGATTTATCAGCCCATGAAGAGAAACAACTCGGAATGGAGCCAAGGGAGATGGCGTTTGAAGCCAATAGCTCGTTTTTTATGTACCTTTGGAACAAAATAACCAGTTGATTGAAGTTAGTGAATTGATTATTTCAAGGCAAATTTCAAGCATGTAATGAAACAATTGAAGCTATGAAATAAACAAAGATAGATTACCTGAATACCACTCGTTTGATAGCAATGCCTCCTCCAAAAACTTTACCGAGTATACTAGATTTTGTAAATGCACTCATGCCACCAAAAAAAGGCCGGAATGCTTTTGTCCAAAGCATAATGCGCCATTTTTCAATATACTCAGTAGGCCTAAGTATATGTCCACTCCAAAGAATCTTGACATTCATTTCTTTTTCCATATCCTCAAATTGTTTCACAAAACCATCTTCCAACTGCAAAATGATACATATACATCACGATCATTGAACAAATTATAAATCATTCAAAATTTGAAATGAAAAGACGTAGATATTTAAGAATGAAGAAAAACCTGGGCCCAAAATGACGCTTTGATCAACCATTTCTCAAGTTCTTTTTTTTTGATATCTCCCAATGGAAATCGCAGAGATTCACGTGACATATCACTAGAATTCCACCACCTCAACCATTTGATTTTGAAGACTGATTCCACTGGGGCAGTTGCAATCATTTGCAATTTCTCTAGGGTCATGGTAGGCTCAGAGCGATCTCCAAAATGTTTGTTGATCTGCGAAATGGAAAGTGAAAATTATAAAAAACTCTCATATAGGATGCCAAAATGAATACAACATAGAATAAACATAATGACTTACCTCATCCAAGAACTCAAAGCCATTGGCTGGATTTGCGACAGCAAGAAGTCTTTCAAATTCTTTCCCACGAATTGAAGATACTGCTTTTCTTGTTGCATTCTGCATGACATCCCAAATACCTTTTGCTGTCCTTGATTGAAGTGGAGTTTTCTCATTGTATTTACGAGATGCTTCTTCGGTCATAGACGCTATCTCACGCTACATAAACAAAAATAAAGAATTAGTATAAAAAAAATTGCAAAACATCTTGAATAACAAAGCTTATCATGAATTAGATTACCCACCTTGTATAGAAATTGAGTAAAAACTTCCAAAGTGAGAGTATACCAAGTCCCTTTTCCACTTTTCTTCAAACACTTGGAGTATTGATCAGGAGTAAGAAGATCTTTAAATTCCTCCAACTTCCTG
Organism: Polytrichum formosum; assembly: GCA_964035585.1. Taxonomy (NCBI): domain Eukaryota; kingdom Viridiplantae; phylum Streptophyta; class Polytrichopsida; order Polytrichales; family Polytrichaceae; genus Polytrichum; species Polytrichum formosum. Next base: position 42,684,917 of record OZ037935.1, on the reverse strand, counting down.
ATTCCAAAATTTTGGACACGATGAAGTTTGTGAACCAAATTTGTCTTGACATGATCTGATTCCGTAGACCTAGGAGAGATCACAAAAATATATCAATTTTAAAAATAATTTAATCATCATAAACGAAAAGAATTTAAATAAAAACAAGGATCATAAAACATACCTGTTCACGTCATGCATAGCATTCAAAAGAAGGGCCACCGAACTAGTTGATTCAAGCACTATACAATCAACGGAATAATGCCACTCTTTATCTTCTCCATGCAGCCTATCGATATGGCGGCGCCAAGCTGTCATTCGATGGTTGCCCTCCCATACAAAAAACATTTTTCCACAAAATCTCTCATAATCCTTGTCATTCTTAAGGATTTCTTCAAATGATGTATTGGAAGATTGCTAGTGTTCTCCCCAGGTCTCTGCATCCCGAATATCCATAGTGTTTCCATCTTTGTCATATGGAGATACATACAATACCCTATCACCCTCCCTATAACCATTCACAAATTCATTCTCCAAAAGTTGGACATCGATTTCCAAGATTGGCCTCACAACAGGCAACGGTATCAACCGACAAAGAGGGATTGAAAATCTTGACTTTAAAAATGGCTTCATTCGAAGTCCTCCAATCAAAGAATTGAAGTTTGTATTTTGCAAATCCCGCATATGAGACATAGTCTCTTCCACATCCAACAAATCATTGGGCAGTGGAAGACCGCCATCGTCATCTCCACCACCCTGAAATACACATTACAAATGAAATGAAATTAAAATATAACTACCAAAACCACAAATTACATTCCATTAGACTTCCTAAATATTATTCATTTACAAACAACCCATCAAAACAAAAACATTACCTCTCAACCATTTAGAACCATTTCAACTTCAATTTCAACCTTATAGCTTCTTCATTGAAATCCTTCAATAAACCATACAATATCAAGAATACTACACAACAACTTCCAAGCTCACATATCAAGGCAAGACACAAGCAATCAACACAAACAAGTATGAAAGAAACACATAAAACATCAAATGAAGAGGCAAGAAGAAAACCTCAAAATTTCAAAAAAACTAGTCCCGGAACCGGGACTCATTTTTTTCAAACTTTGATGTTTTTTCTTGTCTCTTTAGTTCTTCATTTTGTGAGTTTATGTTTCATTTTCAGCACCTTATGAAGTCAAAGATTAGGGAGAAGCAATGAAATCCGAGCCCTCAAACCTTCTAAAATCATGTGAAGCTTCAATTTCAACCTTGAAGCATTTACATTGAAATTCTTGAACACAATGCAAACCCATCAAACATACTACACAACAACTTCCAAGCTCACATATCAAGGCAAGACACAAGCAATCAACACAAACAAGTATGAAAGAAACACATAAAACATCAAATGAAGAGACAAGAAGAAAACCTCAAAATTTCAAAAAAACTAGTCCCGGAACCGGGACTCATTTTTTTCAAACTTTGATGTTTTTTCTTGTCTCTTTAGTTCTTCATTTTGTGAGTTCATGTTTCATTTTCAGCACCTTATGAAGTCAAAGATTAGGGAGAAGCAATGAAATCCGAGCCCTCAAACCTTCTAAAATCATGTGAAGCTTCAATTTCAACCTTGAAGCATTTACATTGAAATTCTTGAACACAATGCAAACCCATCAAACATACTACACAACAACTTCCAAGCTCACATATCAAGGCAAGACACAAGCAATCAACACAAACAAGTATGAAAGAAACACATAAAACATCAAATGAAGAGGCAAGAAGAAAACCTCAAAATTTCAAAAAAACTAGTCCCGGAACCGGGACTCATTTTTTTCAAACTTTGATGTTTTTTCTTGTCTCTTTAGTTCTTCATTTTGTGAGTTCATGTTTCATTTTCAGCACCTTATGAAGTCAAAGATTAGGGAGAAGCAATGAAATCCGAGCCCTCAAACCTTCTAAAATCATGTGAAGCTTCAATTTCAACCTTGAAGCATTTACATTGAAATTCTTGAACACAATGCAAACCCATCAAACATACTACACAACAACTTCCAAGCTCACATATCAAGGCAAGACACAAGCAATCAACACAAACAAGTATGAAAGAAACACATAAAACATCAAATGAAGAGGCAAGAAGAAAACCTCAAAATTTCAAAAAAACTAGTCCCGGAACCGGGACTCATTTTTTTCAAACTTTGATGTTTTTTCTTGTCTCTTTAGTTCTTCATTTTGTGAGTTCATGTTTCATTTTCAGCACCTTATGAAGTCAAAGATTAGGGAGAAGCAATGAAATCCGAGCCCTCAAACCTTCTAAAATCATGTGAAGCTTCAATTTCAACCTTGAAGCATTTACATTGAAATTCTTGAACACAATGCAAACCCATCAAACATACTACACAACAACTTCCAAGCTCACATATCAAGGCAAGACACAAGCAATCAACACAAACAAGTATGAAAGAAACACATAAAACAACAAATGAAGAGGCAAGAAGAAAACCTCAAAATTTCAAAAAAACTAGTCCCGGAACCGGGACTCATTTCTTTCAAACTTTGATGTTTTTTCTTATCTCTTTAGTTCTTCATCTTGTGAGTTCATGTTTCATTTTCAGCACCTTATGAAGTCAAAGATTAGGGAGAACCAATGAAATCCGAGCCCTCAAACCTTCTAAAATCATGTGAAGCTTCAATTTCAACCTTGAAGCATTTACATTAAAATTCTTGAATACAATGCAAACCCATCAAACATACTACACAACAATTTCCAAGCTTACATATCAAGGCAAGACACAAGCAATCAACACAAACAAGTATGAAAGAAACACATAAAACATCAAATGAAGAGACAAGAAGAAAACCTCAAAATGTCAAAAAAACTAGTCCCGGAACCGGGACTCATTTTTTTCAAACTTTGATGTTTTTTCTTGTCTTTTTAGTTCTTCATTTTGTGAGTTCATGTTTCATTTTCAGCACCTTATGAAGTCAAAGATTAGGGAGAAGCAATGAAATCCGAGCCCTCAAACCTTCTAAAATCATATGAAGCTTCAATTTCAACCTTGAAGCATTTACATTGAAATTCTTGAACACAATGCAAACCCATCAAACATACTACACAACAACTTCCAAGCTCACATATCAAGGCAAGACACAAGAAATCAACACAAACAAGTATGAAAGAAACACATAAAACATCAAATGAAGAGGCAAGAAGAAAACCTCAAAATTTCAAAAAAACTAGTCCCGGAACCGGGACTCATTTTTTTCAAACTTTGATGTTTTTTCTTGTCTCTTTAGTTCTTCATTGTGTGAGTTCATGTTTCATTTTCGGCACCTTATGAAGTCAAAGATTAGGGAGAAGCAATGAAATCCGAGCCCTCAAACCTTCTAAAATCATGTGAAGCTTCAATTTCAACCTTGAAGCATTTACATTGAAATTCTTGAACACAATGCAAACCCATCAAACATACTACACAACAACTTCCAAGCTCACATATCAAGGCAAGACACAAGCAATCAACACAAACAAGTATGAAAGAAACACATAAAACAACAAATGAAGAGGCAAGAAGAAAACCTCAAAATTTCAAAAAAACTAGTCCCGGAACCGGGACTCATTTTTTTCAAACTTTGATGTTTTTTCTTGTCTCTTTAGTTCTTCATTGTGTGAGTTCATGTTTCATTTTCGGCCCCTTATGAAGTCAAAGATTAGGGAGAAGCAATGAAATCCGAGCCCTCAAACCTTCTAAAATCATGTGAAGCTTCAATTTCAACCTTGAAGCATTTACATTGAAATTCTTGAACACAATGCAAACCCATCAAACATACTACACAACAACTTCCAAGCTCACATATCAAGGCAAGACACAAGAAATCAACACAAACAAGTATGAAAGAAACACATAAAACATCAAATGAAGAGGCAAGAAGAAAACCTCAAAATTTCAAAAAAACTAGTCCCGGAACCGGGACTCATTTTTTTCAAACTTTGATGTTTTTTCTTGTCTCTTTAGTTCTTCATTGTGTGAGTTCATGTTTCATTTTCGGCACCTTATGAAGTCAAAGATTAGGGAGAAGCAATGAAATCCGAGCCCTCAAACCTTCTAAAATCATGTGAAGCTTCAATTTCAACCTTGAAGCATTTACATTGAAATTCTTGAACACAATGCAAACCCATCAAACATACTACACAACAACTTCCAAGCTCACATATCAAGGCAAGACACAAGCAATCAACACAAACAAGTATGAAAGAAACACATAAAACAACAAATGAAGAGGCAAGAAGAAAACCTCAAAATTTCAAAAAAACTAGTCCCGGAACCGGGACTCTTTAGTTCTTCATTTTGTGAGTTCATGTTTCATTTTCAGCACCTTATGAAGTCAAAGATTAGGGAGAAGCAATGAAATCCGAGCCCTCAAACCTTCTAAAATCATATGAAGCTTCAATTTCAACCTTGAAGCATTTACATTGAAATTCTTGAACACAATGCAAACCCATCAAACATACTACACAACAACTTCCAAGCTCATATATCAAGGCAAGACACAAGCAATCAACACAAACAAGTATGAAAGAAACACATAAAACATCAAATGAAGAGGCAAGAAGAAAACCTCAAAATTTCAAAAAAACTAGTCCCGGAACCGGGACTCATTTTTTTCAAACTTTGATGTTTTTTCTTGTCTCTTTAGTTCTTCATTTTGTGAGTTCATGTTTCATTTTCAGCACCTTATGAAGTCAAAGATTAGGGAGAAGCAATGAAATCCGAGCCCTCAAACCTTCTAAAATCATGTGAAGCTTCAATTTCAACCTTGAAGCATTTACATTGAAATTCTTGAACACAATGCAAACCCATCAAACATACTACACAACAACTTCCAAGCTCACATATCAAGGCAAGACACAAGCAATCAACACAAACAAGTATGAAAGAAACACATAAAACAACAAATGAAGAGGCAAGAAGAAAACCTCAAAATTTCAAAAAAACTAGTCCCGGAACCGGGACTCATTTTTTTCAAACTTTGATGTTTTTTCTTGTCTCTTTAGTTCTTCATTGTGTGAGTTCATGTTTCATTTTCGGCACCTTATGAAGTCAAAGATTAGGGAGAAGCAATGAAATCCGAGCCCTCAAACCTTCTAAAATCATGTGAAGCTTCAATTTCAACCTTGAAGCATTTACATTGAAATTCTTGAATACAATGCAAACCCATCATACATACTACACAACAACTCCCAAGCTTACATATCAAGGCAAGACACAAGCAATCAACACAAACAAGTATGAAAGAAACACATAAAACAACAAATGAAGAGGCAAGAAGAAAACCTCAAAATTTCAAAAAAACTAGTCCCGGAACCGGGACTCATTTTTTTCAAACTTTGATGTTTTTTCTTGTCTCTTTAGTTCTTCATTTTGTGAGTTCATGTTTCATTTTTAGCACCTTATGAAGTCAAAGATTAGGGAGAAGCAATGAAATCCGAGCCCTCAAACCTTCTAAAATCATGTGAAGCTTCAATTTCAACCTTGAAGCATTTACATTGAAATTCTTGAACACAATACAAACCCATCAAACATACTATACAACATCCTCCAAGCTTATATATCAAGGCAAGACACAAGCAATCAACACAAACAAGTATGAAGCAAAGACAAAAGAACATCAAATGAAGAGGCAAGAAGAAAACCCTGAAATTTCAAAAAACCTAGACTCGGAACCGGAACTTGTTTTTTGAGATTTTAGGGTTTTTTCTTGTTTCTTCATTTCTTGTTTTTGTGGGTTCATGTTACATTTTCAGCACCTTATGAAGCTAAGGGTTAGGAGAAAAGGTGATGAAATCCGTGCCCTCAATCTCTAAGAAACATTTGAAGCATCCAAGTTTAGTTTCAATCTTCATACCTGAGATTTTTGAACTGCGTTGGAGTCGCCTCCTCCTTCGATCTCCATGCTCCCTCTTGCTTCTTCTATGAAGCCTCCTCTTAGTTCATCTTCTATACCATCGTCTCCTTCTTCATCTTCATTCAAGTCTTCTTCTTCTTCTTCCTCCTCTCCCTCTATGTTTACCTTCACCCTCAAGGATACGCACGTCATTTATGACTTAACGGAGTTCTAAACCGTAAATTTTACAAACTATATGGTCAAATACATAACCTTCACCTCAATGACATTTATTTCAAGAGCGGCTTATCCACAAAGAAAACATTTATCCACCTTCATAACAATTGTACTTTCAACATGTGGAAAAAACTTGCAATTGAATGTACAAAGTAAGAATTGAATATTGAGTCTTACTTCTCTTGTATATTGAGTTTCTCCCTCGTCCTCGGCTCCGGAAGAATTTTCTTGGGTGTCCGTAATTCTTTCTGTATTGGTTTTGTCTCCAATGTAAGGTGTTGAGCCGAGCCTATCGGTGTAAGTATCTTCGTCTCCCGGCTTGAACAATATAGTTCTCGATGTCAAAAAGGCCTCTCCCTCATCGACCCTACTCAATCTTTTGCCCATTCTTGATCTCGCCAATGTTTTTTTGGTGGAGTACTTAAAACCACCCCTCTTTCTCTTCCGCTTTGTTGGTGTCGCATAATCCCGTTCTTGCATTTGCAACTTTAAAAATCTTTCAGTTCTCTACATTCGCTTTTTGCATAACCTAAAAGCTCTGCCTCACTTTGAAGTTGTAAGAAAGTTTGAAAAAGATCATCACTCATTATGTCTTCTTCTTCTTTGGGATTTAGGGTTTATTAAAGGCCCACCACCATCATCTTTGGATCCCAAACATTAAGATATTAAATTTTATTTAAATGCTAAAAATACGCTATTAAAATATCTTCCTTGCATTGGTCATTGTCTACCCAATATAATCAACAACTGGCATTACTTTCTTTACACCTACCAACCCATGTGCATCATCTCTTTCAATAGACATTTATCTAATATATTTGTCAAGCCCACATATTAAGATTTCCAACACACAATACAAATAGGTGTATTCATCTACCGTCGACAATGTTGCGTTCTCCCCCGTGTCCTCAAAATCTAACATTTTGTTAATTCTTTCTGTCTCATATCTTTCAGTCGCCACCTTCTTCCTCCCCATTCTACTCGTCTTCAATGCCTTAGTGCTACTGAAATATAATTTCCCTCTCTTCTTTCTCCTCTTGTTAGGGTCCTGCATGTCATGTGTCACCCTTCAAGAGCATGTCTACTCCACCACTCCCAAAATGCTCCTTTCAACCTTACACATCTTACTCCACTCTATAGCCCATACCTTTTTGATTGTAAAACAAAGGACATGACTATAAAGATATCGGCTACAAGTTTGCGCACTATAGACAGTGCTATATTTAATGGCCATTTGGGTTTCCGTCATTCAATCTATTCGTGTCCTTATACATCATGTCTATCTCTATACTTAGTTGTGAATCCGGCTTTAAGTCGGCGCCAAGTAATCATATTTAATTTCTTCTCAAGTAGAATGTCTACCATGACTTGGACTCTATAATTATTTATATTGTGACAGCTTTAACCCCTTCTTTGACTTACACTGGCGGCTGTTACGGATTTATAAATATTATTCATGTTTGCGTTCAAAATTTTGCCCTCTTGTGGATCATGTCCATTTCTATTGTCGTTGGCAGCACATTTCCAATAAATAGATGGCCCACAATGTTATGAATCCTCTTTCATATTTCCATCTTGGCGCAAGAGCTCATTCCCCTCATCATGGCTCATATTCCTGCTATCGGAGGCTTGGGGTTGGCTGTTCTATATGCAAATGGAGTGACAGTCCCACTTACCTTTCGTATGCAAGAGGACGGTCTAGCGTATGTGACATCCCAACGTCTTAGTATTCGCTTCGGCTTCAGAGAGGACACTATTATTGTTGACGAGGAAATTTTCGATGTTGTCACGTCAGAACTTACACACACCCTTGGTCGTGTATCGCAGATAGATGAGCACAATAACTTGTTTTGGAGTCTTCATCCGGGTAGTTACCGAGTGTATGGCCTCACTGATTCTCAGATGGATGCGTCTACTGAGATCCTTACTCCTCGTAATTCCTCTACGTCCACCATTCAAACTCCTCTGCCACGTGATGTGAAGGGTCAAGCTCGAGCCCGGTTTGGAGACGCCAATTGTAGAAAAGGTTAGATCTCATTCTGTAATAACACTTTCTTCTGATGAAGAGGCCAGTCCCACAAAGGTCCCGCCGAAGGTCATAGTTAGTGGGAACGCTCCTGAAGTATATCCTTTGTCACAAGATACTGTTAGTATATTGCCATTACTTAAACAACTTGAAGGAATGCCGGGGAAAAAAAATATTCTTAAAAAATTAGACTACTCGGTGCTTCGACACGAAAGGGTTGAGTACCTTCCTGCTGTGTTTGATGGTGCCGTCATATTTGAGTTGTCACCCGTTGGTCACACGGCCTCACGGTCACAGGCCAAGTCAATGCAGGGAATGGACAAACGTTATGACGGCCATGTGTGGACGAAGACCATCACCACCAACATCACCAACGACTTTGGTTTGTCCTTCCGTTCTTCCTCCTGCGTTGGACACCTGCGTTGCAACAACAAAGAATGCGAATATCTGATCCGCCGACCTCGTATTTTTGAAGTCAACGAGACAGAGTTTGAAGGTTGTACCCTCCAAGCCTTTGTAGTGGATCAAACACCCCCAGCTGACTCTACTCTAGTTTGCAAGGTGTGTAAAGAACCCCCGACATGTATTGCTACATGTGGGGCTAAGATTTATTATGTTGCTGGCAAAATCAACCATACAAGAACGTGTATTCACCTTGGAATTCACGATCACCCAGTCAAGGTGGGCGACTACAGAGACACTAAGGCTGAGATCAGTGGCCTAATTGAAGAACAGATCGAGAAGACTCCCCAGGCTACCAAGAGTGCGGTGGTGTTGGAGGCTAGCAAAGTTCTAATTGGCAGTTACCTCCTTCAACCAGATGACGCGCCACCAAAGAAGCTTTCTCTTGAGGAACTTGTTCCTATATTCGACCGGTGCAAGGACATGGCTTCTCCAAACATCCGCAACAAGGTCATGAGCTTCCGTTTCCTCAGAAGGTATGGTGTCATGGACTCTATCACCAAACTCCGTGGAATTAGTTTATGGGCATTTGTGCAGGAAAACAAATTCCCAGGTCAAGGGGCAGATCTTGACAAGGTTTTTGTCTTTAAGATGTCGGAAGTCGGGCCTGGTAGTGGGGTAGACTTGGTGAAGCGTATGCAGCCCGGCGAAGATCTAGAGAATGCTTGGATTATGTTCGACCATGTGAAACGGGTGAGACAGTGGACCACAATGGCATGCCACGTGTATGACTCCACGTATTGTCGTGTCATGACCATTGCAAGCTGTGACATGCAATCGGAGGACTGTGATGCCCAGATCGTTTTCTGGAAGAATCTCAATGCTGTGATGGAGAGGAATGGCCTTGTCGATACCAACTTCAAGGGCTTTATGGCCGACAGCGCCCAGGCCAATTGGAATGCAGTTCGTGTCATTTATGGCAACGGGAAGAAGGAGGACCGCATGGACGACCGTGAGAGAACATGTCAGTTTCACTGGACCCAGTCTATGGTTAAGTATACCGAGAAATACATTCCAGAAGAACTCTGGGAGCAGCACAAGAAGATGTGCCACCAGTATAGGACGGCGAGGACCATGGACGAGGCGGAGAGCATGTACCACGGGCTACGTGCATGGTGGGTATCCGCCGGGGCAGTGACAGAGAAGGCCCTAAACAAATTAGAGCTATGGCTTGCATTCTGGCACTATCGTTATCGCCAATGGGGAGGCTTCATGACCGGGGTATGTTTTCACAATACATTTTATTTTATTTTCCTTCTTTTCACAGTACTCTAATTTGAAACAACTCTCCACTAATCTCCATCCACTTCCACTATGTAATCGCAGAAATTTTCTGAAGAAGAACTAGCAGAAATGCCTTCATGTAATCTAGCTGAAACAATATACAACAAGTGGCTTCAAGCGTCTGGAAACAACGGCGGTGACCTCTACGTTGCTACAATTGACGACTTCGTTCGAGGCTTCTTACAAGTTGTCAATTACTACCAGTTTCTCAAAGGTGACGTTGGCGGAACTGGCCCTACAAAGAAAGAGCTCAAACTAAGGATGGCAGAGCGCAGGGCAAAGCAAACGGGTAATCCTTTGGTTCTTGAAGATCCCATGTTGGACATGCCTGGAGCAGAAGAATTTTGTACCCGTGTTCCTCGCATGGTTGGAGAAGAGGTATTCGGGTCCATGAAGCGGAAGACAAATCTACCTCTTGGAGCTGAAGAGGAGTCTCATCGGCCTGACAAGGTAAATTTCTCACATCCAAAAGGTTCAGGACGTGCTGTGAGGGCTCGTCCTGTGCAGATGCCCATCATTCTTGAGGATACTGAAGATGATACAGAAGTCCAAGAAATTCATCCTCAGCCTGAGCCTGATAGCATCCCTGCGTCCCCGCCCAACGAGGGGGGGATCCGTCATGTCAGTGCTGTCGAAGAGACAAAGGTTAACGTCAAGGAGTGGCACATATCAAGACTTCCCAAGACCTCGGCGAAGTGCTGTTGGGCCCAGAGAGCTGTCACGAAGAAGAAGTGTACTGAGAGAATTGTGAGAGGTGCCAATTCGACCGCCGCACCTACCTACACCGGAGTTTGGACTAACATACGCAGGAATTTATCAGAGAGGACAGAATGCTTCTTTTGTTCCGATGACATCGACCGTTGTGTGAAGGGCACAAGGCGCAAATGGGTTGCTAAGCACTCAGCAGACCATGAAATGCCGCCGATACCAGACGTTTGGCCGGTGAAGCTAGGCACAAACCTCAAGCCTACCGAAATTCTTGCACTTGAAGCAGCTGGATTCCAACTTCCACTTAAGAAGCCGGTCTCTCCAAGACGATTGTTCTCTTCTGCCCCACCGCCTGCAAATCTTAGCGCGGTGCCCATTCCTGCAGAAGCAGACCGCTACCCTGGCAAGAGAGACGGCAAGATGGTCAAACGCACTGCCACTCGCCCAAATCCCGCACAGCGACTCTCCATGGCCTCCTCCGACTCTCTGAAAGCTTGCATCCGTTCCATCACTATGATACCTCATCCAGGACATGGCTGCATCATCGGGCTAGATTCGGGTGTTTCTCCTGCCATCACACAGTATCAGGTCACCATCAGCTCTTTCGTGGGTTGCACTTGCCCTGCATTCAAGAAGACGATGACTAAGTTCAGAGGGAGGACCCAATTCTCTTATTGCAAGCATGTGTACTTCATTCTTTTGAAGGTTTGCCACCGTAATCCCGAGGCAGAGTTTTTCATTCATGCGCCTACCTTTAGTTTCAACGAGGTCAAGCTAGTCCTAGAAAGCGGACTCTTGACTCACCCTTTGGCGAACAACTAGGAGCCAATCTACAAACATCCTAGATTCTTTTCAATGGACGGTGGCCACTCAAAATTCCCTTGTCATTACATGTACTGAGTCAGCAAGACAATATTCATATTGTTTTTTTCAATAAAAAGTGTTTTGTCATTCAAACTATATAGACTATGCACGGCTACCGCATGTTACTAGCAGCTTAGGCAGAAAATATATATTTACAAGACTGCCTAAATTTTCTGGAAATACAATCAAGCATCAACAATTTAAGATGCATGACGTTTCTCTTCGGCCTCCAGCGCATTCAAGTGACTCTTCATCTGTAGCTCCACTCCGCATAGAGTACACAAAATGTAGTGAACTATGAAAGGAACATGGTTGAAAGAGGTGTGGCCAAATTCGAGTCATCGAATTTGGACACACCTCTTTCAACTATGTTCCTTTCATAGTTCACTACATTTTATGTACTCTTATCTCTTCCAGATCCCTCATTTCCAAGAACCGTCACCGCCAAAATCAATTGCAATAATTTATTGATATAATAAAGGTATGATTACAATGCTTCCTATGTCTATCAATTCTATTTCCGTTTCGCATACTTCTTGGATGAATCCGAGGGAGGTGGACCCGGTCTAAGCAAATCCATATAAGATACTGTCTTATCTCTCTTTCGATCCTTCAACGGCAGATGATGCGGCGGCAAGGCTCTCATCCGTTCGCGAAATGAAAGATACTTCGAAGATTCCCCTACAACCTTCACCTCCTCCTCCTCCGTTTCGTTCGATTTGTCTTCATCCAAATCAGCGTCCTTCTCCGGCACATCTTCTTGCATCTTTTCTTTTTGCTCACGTTGTTTTTGCTCCTCCCGCGTCCTCCACCTCCATGCTTGTGTAGACTGCGAAAATGGAGTCAGGTCGTAGTCATCACTACTTCGATTTCCAGCAGCAAACGAAAATTCCGGCGACAAATTAACCGGAATATGAGGATATGCTAGACTCCTAATTTCCTTCTCCCATCCTAATCCAGCAAACATATCTCTCTCATCACCCATTGTATGCAAGTGTATATACAATGATGTTGGGTATGAGTCCAATATATAATCTATTTGGCCACATACAATAATTGCTAAAGTCCAAGCTATAGAGTAGACTCACATATAAGACAAAGAGAAAAGTGATGAATAAAAAAAAATGAAGTTCATTATTTTGATTCCTTTGTATTTTGATTGACTCAATCTTCAATTATACCAATCTCCGAAAATCCATTTTCATTGATTTTTTCTTGTGATCATCCTTGGTTTTAATAATTCAACCACCTCACGGTTTCCAAACTTAATGAGACCATTCCAAATTCAAGGCCATTTTTTAAATTTTATGACATATATATCCCACGGAAATAGGTCCAATTTTTTACTATTATTGGCAGATTCTGGAATATTCCAAGAATATTCTTGTCTATTTTTTAAATATCCTAATTTTAGTCTTGCAAGTTTACTATTTTTATTTCATCTACGCTCTCCACTCTCCAAATCTACGCTCTCCGCTCTCCGCTCTACGCTCACATACAAGTCTCGTCCCCCTCAACGCCTCCACAACGTCGTTGTCGGCAACTACCAGTGGTGGGGATGGCACCGCCGATGCCATCTCCACGTCAACGGGCGAAGATGGAGGACAAACCAACCGGGAACCATGTGGCGGTGTCACGTGGACCCTTTGTCACCGGCTAGGTGGTTCAACCGGCAACCCTATGGCAATGTTGTGCTCGTCCATGTTTGACTCGGCGGCCGGTGGAGTCCCCACAATTTGATGATCTGGTCCCGCAAGGAAATCAAATAAGATCGGACCCTCAAAGGATTCATTGGAGTTTGCCATGCCAATGGAATCGGACGGCCAGCGTTCCAGCCTAGCAAGGCACTTGGTATGACCGTGACCCGGCGTGCCTGCCTCAAGTCCGGGTTCGTGCGGGGTATGGTGGACCAGTCGATATCCACTCCCAAAATTACCTCCGTGTAGACCATTTGGCATAACCACATTAGCATATGCCCGCGATCAAATTCCCTCGGTGCACCCCACAAGAAATCCCACACCTCCTTGCACCGTTCTCCAAATATTTGATGGCTCACCTCCCTCCATATGCCATAGCGTTGTCTAGACATCCGTTCAGCATTCGCGCTAGGAACGAACATCCTCGTCAAATGGGTCCACTCTACGTACCTTCAGACCGTGCTATACAACCACATGCCCCTCTCATTTTGCCAGCCGGGATTGGCGAGAATGTTCGGGTCCCGCGCCACCTCCAAATTGATTGGTTGCGGCTTGCCCCTCGGTGGATTGCCGCGTCTTCTAGCGCCTGCCGACCCTGGTGTCGCTTGCGGAGTCCCCCCGGATCCAAATCCCCGCCACGTGGAGGTTCCGGCGGCAAGTTATCTTCGTCTGCCATCGTTGCCCCTAACCCCTAGCTTTGTATGCCTACTATAAATTAAACCTAATATGGTAGCACTTCCAAAATAAGCGCCACCACCCACAATTTTTTTCCCAATCCACTAAAACCAAATTAAGGCCGTTCAAAGTTCAAACTACATAATTAGATGTAAACCACTTTCAAAATAAGTGTTCACATATAACAGTTTCCGGTATGGTTCAAACTAACCGCAATGGTGTACAATGTAGACCGTATGTAGGTGGGTTGCAGTACAATACAGATAGTAGGCATATATAATATACCGTGTGTCCCGTATACGTATTACAGTACGTATGTCCACCTGTAGCCCTCCAGCTCACCTCTATCTCCAAATGGCAAGGGCTAATTAACAACCTAGGCCCAAATGGAGGGAGGTGGGAGTGAAGGAATGAGGGAAGTGGGGTCCATATATACCCCAATGAGGCGTCCTTTCGATTAGACGCCCCCTGGACCAACCCATGGACGCCACGTGCCCATGGGTGTCTCTACGCGACTGCTCGTGAGCAGTCGCAACCCATTCAAGTCGACTGCTGATAGCAGTCGACCATAGGGTGCGACTGCTTACCAGCAGTCGTCCGCCCTTTGTCGACTGCTATTAGCAGTCGACTTGGGTTGTCGACTGCAGTTGGGCAGTCGACTGTCCAAGTCGACTGCTAATAGCAGTCGACTTGAAGGGCACACGACTGCTTGTAAGCAGTCGTATCCCTTCGTCGACTGCTATTAGCAGTCGACGAAGGGGTGCGACTGCCCACCAACAGTCGTCTGCCCTTCTTCGTCGACTGCTAATAGCAATCGACGAAGGGGTGCGACTGCCCATCAGCAGTCGTCCGCACTTTGTCGACTGCTATTAGCAGTCGACTTGGGTTGTCGACTGCAGTTGGGCAGTCGACTGTTCAGGTTGACTGCTAATAGCAGTCGAATTTCCATGTCGACCGCTAATAGCAGTCGAATTTCCATGTCGACCGCTAATAGCAGTCGAATTTCCATGTCGACTGCCCAAGAGCCGTCGACAACCCGAGTCGACTGCTAATAGCGGTCGACTAGAGGGTGCGACTGCCCACCAGCAGTCGTCCGCACTTTGTCGACTGCTATTAACAGTCGACTTGGGTTGTCGACTGCAGTTGGGCAGTCGACAGTCCAAGTCGACTGCTATAGCAGTCGACTTGAAGTGCAGACGACTGCTCACAAGCAGTCGCCCGCCTGTCGTCGACTGCTAATAGCAGTCGAATTTCCATGTCGACTGCCCAAGAGCTGTCGACAACCCAAGTCGACTGCCCAAGAGCTGTCGACAACCCAAGTCGACTGCTAATAGCAGTCGACTAGTTATGGTAGTCGACTGCTCTTAAGTAGTCGACATGGAAATTCGACTGCCGTCAGCAGTCGACACCCCTATACGACTACCCTTTAGCAGTCGATTCAGTGTGTCGACTGCTTAGTAGCAGTCGCTGTAACTCGTCGACTGCCCACTAGCAGTCGACACTGTTGACGACAGTTTACCCTGTATGACGACAGGGTAAACTGTTTTACCCCCCTTAAACGGACGTGACGTTTTCAGGTCTGCCGTCACGTCGCTGTCACAGGACGTGACGAGACGTGACGTGTAATCCCTTACTAGAATGATGCAAATTTGAACTAAAATAATTACTACAAAAATGAAGATGACTAATTTTTTTTTAAATATACAAAAGATATTATCAATGGTTATGTATATGTAGAAAAATGTCATAATTTTTAAATTTATCTATTCCATGTAATATAGGGGTAGCAAACTTTGGCCGCACGTGGTGTTCAACTTGACATGGAGTGAACCCCCCGTGTTCTCACCTCAAAGTATTTGCTTCTATTTATTCAACTATTCTCACCTCATGTGAGTTTCTATAATCAATTATCACACAATTTACTTTTCTTCCACTTATACAACTATTCTCACCTCATGTGAGTTTCTATACATAGCACTCTTCAAGCAATAAGATGTCTCTCAATCATAACTTCTTGATTCGATGGTTTATATGCTAACAATTACTTTGTCTCTACCTTGAATAGCTTTGGAGAAAGTTTGAGCTTGAAGCTCTTTGTATTCAAAATGATAAAGGTACAAAGGACCTAGCTCTCGTAGCCTATCTCTCGTGATGAAATATGCATGTACTCTAATCTTAACTCTATATGTAGAGAGATGGCGCCTAACATGTACCTCTCTCTTAGATCACTATATCTTTTTTTCTTGAAAAAGATGAAGAGTGTCCACTACAATCTTAAATGGGAGCACATATCCTCCATCTCTAATATGTGGTAAATTGTTCTTTGAGATCTTCCTATGCATAATCTAGGTATGGGGATTTTTATGAGAATTGCCAAGGACTCATTTCTTGGCCTTCCTTTTCTTCCACCGTCTATTTCTTTTACCTAGGTGGCCTATGAATTATCTAAGTGGCCCTAGGTTACTAATCCAAAAATGGAGCTCACCTATCCTAAATGGCTCCCTAATTGTAGAAATGGCTTACTAATCTTAAGTGACTCACCAATTGTGCACGTGGCTTACTAATTCCAAGTGGCTTACAAAACTTAAGTGGCTCACTAGACCTTAATTAAGGTGGCTTACTAATAACCGGGAAAACTTAATGGCCCCCTGAATACCCTTGTGGTATCTGGGTTGATTACCTGTTTAATGACCGGATGATGCCATGTTTAATGACTGGATGATGCCCAGTTTAATGGGGGTTGATACACCGATCTCCCAAGTTCTTTGGTAGTAGAAATGGGTCCAGTACCCGCACAGACCCCAGTTTATGTTGCCTTTCCGTCTGCTTCTTCTGTCCCCGTGTTGGCTGCCCTTTTCTCTCGGCTCCTCGGGGGGGTCACTGGCGAAAATCGTAGAAACAACATGTGATAAAAAATAGGGTCTAATTTATTCATTGTAGATAAATTTTGCAAAAAACGTACATATAATATAGGGGGTTTTAAAATAATGAAACATGTTTACATGTAAAATACCATCACATATAATTGCCTCTTTTATATAGTCAGTACATGTAAAATAGTGTGGAAACAATTACTAGGGGTAGCGGGTCTAGGGTAGGGTATGTGCTAGTGGATGAAAAGAGGTAATTTTCTATTGAAAAAGCTTGGATAAATGACTTCGCAGGCTGGCTGGCTTAAACATTACTGAACCAACGCATCCAATGTGGAGTTTAAAAAATTCGTTACTTGGGGCATAAGGAAAAAAATGCAGTATAAGTAAGATAGGGTATTTTTAAATGATTCCCCCCAAAAATTATAATCACTGATAGGGTGTATCAAAATACAAACATTTACCTTTATTTTGAAAAATACCATACCTTATAATCTTTTCTGCAAGGTAAATAGCCCCCCAATAAATAGGTCCTGAGCGCACGTGTATGCATTAATATAAGAGGGAGTGACCCCCCCAGCTCGGCTCCCATTCCAATGTTGGCTGGTATTTTGTCTGCTACTCCTGTTCGGTGGTAATGTTCAGTGGTAACACTATTGAGAACATTCCTCCTTAACCCATTTCCAAGGTGAATACTTTGCAACATATGCTAGAATTGCAATATCCTTGGACCTTGCAAATACAGTGTTTGTGTGCTCATTTGCAACAATTTTGCCATGATCCCTTTGAACAAGTACTCAAGGTTCCGAGTCACTTGAATTAAGGTAAGCTAGTCCAAATTGGTTACTCTCTTAACATAGACATGTTTTTTGAATGGTGTGGTTAGGTGTGAATCTAAAAACGGACGCCAAAAAAACATGTGTTCAAAAGAGATTGGATTACCCGCAAAAAAACAGTTAACCATTCTAGGGTCAATAGTTATAATGATTGGGGGAACCTATATGATCATTCAATGACAAAAAATATTTACAATCCAATGATGAATAAGATATTCTTATGAGCTCAAAAACATTATGATGAAAGTGGCCCTGGAAAAATCTGGATTTGCTAATTACTTGCACTAATTGCTTGTTTCATATCCTACGAGAAGTGGTAGCAGATCTACTTACCTTGGCTATGGCAGTATGGTATCCTAGCCTATTACCGATATGTGACCTTAAACCGAGCTCTAGGGAACAAATTAGAAATAATGTTCCCTAGGTGGATGACATGTGCCCACGGATGTTTTATTTTAATGATGGTCTTAGGTTAAATGAAGGAGGAAGAAGGAGGAGGAGGAGGAGGAGGAAGAGGGGGAAGGAAGAGGGACTAGGGAGCCAACGTGAGAATGAGAGGTGTGGTGGGAGAGAGGAAGGTGGTCATTGAGGCCCATAGGTCTCGGTTCAAGGCACATGAGACCTTGCCACAACGTGTTGGATGAGATTAGTTGTTCGTTTAGGATGTCTCTTGACATAGTAAGGTCAAAGTCAGTCTACGGTTCTCGAAAATGTTCATAAAAGCCAATGTCTTACTTGCTTGTGGATAATTATAGAATGCTCATAAGTTGTATTAGCATTGACGTCAAACTTCTTTAGGTCTATCATAAGATACCCTAGGGAACATCTTTAAAAATTCATATTTAATTCAAAATTAATTTTAAAAATTTCCAAATTTTTGAAATAGACAAATATTTCATTTTACCTTGCATGAAAAATTTTAAATCGTTCATTACCATAGAAGAGGTCATTGTGAAAATTCACCAATGTGTAGCTCTCGATCATAGGCTAGGATACCATATTCCTGCTGCAACAAATCCAAGGGGTTTGGAAATCTCCATGCTTCCAATGTCCGCCACTTTTGTACTGACCAAGGACCGAAGCATGTCTAGAGTCTCGGAATGCCGACGATTAGCTTGTCTCCCTTCCAAATTACACCCACCACCCAAATTCACAAATGCAAGGCTCCTTTGAACACAAAATACATGTGGAAATCTCCAAGGAGAGGACACGGAAAATGCAACACTACCATGTGCAACATAATTTTGCTTTAGTTTGAGAAGAAGGATGAGATGATATAGGACTTGCTCACATTGCGAGGAACAATGTGCAAGGAAGAGTGCATTGTATTGTGCTTCTAGGATCATCTTTTTTGCCAAATTATAATTTCTAGGTTGTATTTAAGAGGGTTTCAATCAATGTGGGAGGATGTGGAACTAGTATATATATAGGTGAATGCATGGTACCAAAGTATCAACACACAATATCAATGATAATATCAAACATCCTATCCGTCTGGCATTATAATTGCAATACCAGTCAAATATTGATACTTGGTGGAGGTTGGTGGGTATCACAAGGTGAGAGAACCTTTATATAACTGATTCATTATTTGGGTCAATACCATCCCTAATATCATATTGATCCTAGGGTATTTTTATCCAATGTGTGACGTGTGAAAGTTCTTGGATGGTATATAGATCCAAATCATGTAAAAAACAAAATTAACCTCAAATATTAATAATTTATCAAACTTATGGAAATCCTCATTATATATATACCGAATGGTACCAAAAAATGGCGATACTAGTCTTGATTGGTGTCATGCAAAATAAGACAACAATGTGCCAAAATTTCAGGAAATAATTATTTGTTAAAAAATTTGAAGCAAGAGACCAAACAAACCCTATGTCCTTAGGAAATTTTGTATTTTGCAATCAACTACTAGATTATTTGAACCTAGAGAATACTAGACTCCAATTTCAAATGGAGTAGAGGCATTATATTCATCCAAACAACCATACCATGACTTCTTAGCTCATCTCCCTTTCTATTTGACTAAACTTGGATCAAATTTATAAGTGGGCATAATGCGATAATTTACTACTGCACTTTCGCATTTTGGAGAATCCTATTATAGTCTCCACCCTTTTAAGGGACATTCAATATCCATGTCTTATTAGTTGGAAATTCTCTTGCAATCCATCAGATTGCTATAACTTGGAAAATGGAAAGGGAGGCAACATAGCTTACATTATCTTCCATCAAACTCAAACAAAGTTTATGGTGTGTCCCTATGAAGAAAAAATTGGAACAAATAACTAATCCTCGTCTTTCTTTTGCAAGTTGCACTCTCCTACACTTTTCTAAACCAAAAATAAACCTTGTACCTTGGTGCAACCACCACATGCTCACGCCTTGAAATTGCACTAAATTTGTCTTTACCCGCTCTATAGGATTCCACCATCGCAACACTAAACATACACTTACTCATTCACTGTACTCTTCATAGAAGACATAAATTCAAAGTGTCTTCGAAGACCGACACATCCTGAAATTCCATCCATCCAAAGAGGTTGGTCAACCCCAGATGAAACTCTTCCTAAGCCTCACATACCCACATGCTCAGTTTCTTGAGATGCATTAAGCCACCAAATCCTTCCAATATCTTCCTCAAAGATTGACATTTTGAGAAATCCAATTCCTCTAAGGCAGAGAGGTTGGTCAATCCTAGAGGTAACTATTCCAAAGCCTCACATTTTTACAAGAAATTTAACTCTTCCAAGGCACATAGATTGCTCAATCCGGGAGGAAACTCTTCCAAGGCCTCACATTCCCACATCCTAAGTTCCTTGAGATTTGTCAACCCACCAAATCCTTCCGATATCTTCCTCAAAGCTAACATTACAAAACATTCAAGTCTTTCAAGGGACATAGGTTGCTCAATCCGGGAGGAAACTCCTCCAAAGCCTCACATTCTTGCATGGTAAGTTTATTGAGCCTCGTCAAGCCACCAAATCCTTCCGGTATCTTCCTCAAAGTCCGA
Source organism: Polytrichum formosum (assembly GCA_964035585.1). Classification (NCBI taxonomy): domain Eukaryota; kingdom Viridiplantae; phylum Streptophyta; class Polytrichopsida; order Polytrichales; family Polytrichaceae; genus Polytrichum; species Polytrichum formosum. The sequence continues at coordinate 42,664,365 of OZ037935.1, read as the reverse complement.
CATTTTGAGAAATCCAACTCCTCCAAAGCCCATAGGTTGCTCCATCCGGGAGGAAACTCCTCCAAAGCCTCACATTCCCACATGTCAAGTTTCTTGAGACTCGTCATCCCACCAAATCCTTCCGGTATCTTCCTCAATGTCCGACATTGCGAGAAATCCAACTCTTCCAAGGCACATAGATTGCTCAATCCGGGAGGAAACTCCTCCAAAGCCTCACATTCTTGCATGGTAAGTTTCTTGAGCCTCGTCAAGCCACCAAATCCTTCCGGTATCTTCCTCAATGTTCGACATACTGAGAAATTCAACTCCTCCAAAGCGCATAGGTTGCTCAATCCGGGAGGAAACTCCTCCAAAGCCTCACATTCCCACATCCAAAGTTTCTTGAGATTCGTCAACCCACCAAATCCTTCCGGTATATTCCTCAACGTTCGACATACTGAGAAATTCAACTTCTCCAAAGCGCATAGGTTGCTCAATCCGGGAGGAAACTCCTCCAAAGCCTCACATTCTTGCATGGTAAGTTTCTTGAGACTTGTCAACCCACCAAATCCTTCCGGTATCTTCGTCAAAGTCCGACATACTGAGAAATTCAACTCCTCCAAAGCGCATAAGTTGCTCAATCCGGGAGGAAACTCCTCCAAAGCCTCACATTCCCACATATCAAGTTTCTTGAGACTCGTCATCCCACCAAATCCTTCCGGTATTTTTCTCAAAGTCCGACATAGTGAGAAATTCAACTCCTCCAAAGCGCATAGGTTGCTCAATCCGGGAGGAAACTCCTCCAAAGCCTCACATTCTTGCATGGTAAGTTCCTTGAGACTCGTCAACCCACCAAATCCTTCCGGTATCTTCTTCAAAGTCCGACATTGCGAAAAATCCAACTCTTCCAAGGCACATAGGTTGCTCAATCCGGGAGGAAACTCCTCCAAAGCCTCACATTCTTGCATGGTAAGTTTCTTGAGACTCGTCAACCCACCAAATCCTTCCGGTATCTTCCTCAAAGTCCGACATTTCGAGAAATCCAACTCCTCCAAAGGGCATAGGTTGCTCAATCCGGGAGGAAACTCCTCCAAAGCCTCACATTCCCACATCCAAAGGTTCTTGAGACTTGTCAACCCACCAAATCCTTCCGGTATCTTCCTCAAAGTCTGACATACTGAGAAATTCAACTCTTCTAAGGCACATAGGTTGCTCAATCCGGGAGGAAACACCTCCAAAGCCTGACATTCCCACATGCCAAGTTTTTTTAGACTCCTCAACCCACCAAACCCTTCCGATATCTTCCTCAATGTCGGACATCTCAAGAAATTCAAGTCCTCCAAGGTATATAGGTTGCTCAATCCGGGAGAAAACTCCTCCAAAGCCTCACATTCTTGCATGAAATTTTTTTTGCAATTCGTCAAGCCACCAAATCCTTCCGGTATCTTCCTCAACGTTCGACATACTGAGAAATTCAACTCCTCCAAAGCGCATAGGTTGCTCAATCCGGGAGGAAACTCCTCCAAAGCCTCACATTCTTGCATGGTAAGTTTTTTGAGATTTGTCAACCCACCAAATCCTTCCGGTATCTTCCTCAAAGTCCGACATTTTGAGAAATCCAACTCCTCCAAAGGGCATAAGTTGCTCAATCCGGGAGGAAACTCCTCCAAAGCCTCACATTCCCACATCCAAAGTTTCTTGAGATTCGTCAACCCACCAAATCCTTCCGGTATCTTCCTCAATGTCCGACATTGCGAGAAATCCAACTCTTCCAAGGCACATAGATTGCTCAATCCGGGAGGAAACTCCTCCAAAGCATCACATTCTTCCATGCTAAGTTTCTTGAGCCTCGTCAAGCCACCAAATCCTTCCGGTATCTTCCTCAATGTTCGACATACTGAGAAATTCAACTCCTCCAAAGCGCATAGGTTGCTCAATCCGGGAGGAAACTCCTCCAAAGCCTCACATTCTTGCATGGTAAGTTTTTTGAGATTCGTCAACCCACCAAATCCTTCCGGTATCTTCCTCAAAGTCCCACATTTCGAGAAATCCAACTCCTCCAAAGGGCATAAGTTGCTCAATCCGGGAGGAAACTCCTCCAAAGCCTCACATTCCCACATGTCAAGTTTCTTGAGACTCGTCATCCCACTAAATCCTTCCGGTATCTTCTTCAATGTCCGACATTGCGAGAAATCCAACTCTTCCAAGGCACATAGATTGCTCAATCCGGGAGGAAACTCCTCCAAAGCCTCATATTCTTCCATGCTAAGTTTCTTGAGCCTCGTCAAGCCACCAAATCCTTCCGGTATCTTCCTCAATGTCCGACATTGTGAGAAATCCAACTCTTCAAAGGCACATAGGTTGCTCAATCCGGGAGGAAAATCCTCCAAAGCCTCACATTCCCACATCCAAAGTTTCTTGAGCCTCGTCAAGCCACCAAATACTTCCGGTATCTTCCTCAATGTTCGACATACTGAGAAATTCAACTCCTCCAAAGCGCATAGGTTGCTCAATCCGGGAGGAAACTCCTCCAAAGCCTCACATTCTTGCATGATAAGTTTCTTGAGATTCGTCAACCCACCAAATCCTTCCGGTATCTTCCTCAAAGTTCGACATTTCGAGAAATCCAACTCCTCCAAAGGGCATAGGTTGCTCAATCCGGGAGGAAACTCCTCCAAAGCCTCACATTCCCACATGTCAAGTTTCTTGAGACTCGTCATCCCACCAAATCCTTCCGGTATCTTCCTCAACGTTTGACATACTGAGAAATTCAACTCTTCCAAAGCATAGGTTGCTCAATCCGGAAGGAAACTCCTCCAAAGCCTCACATTCTCCCATGCTAAGTTTCTTGAGCCTCGTCAAGCCACCAAATCCTTCCGGTATCTTCCTCAATGTCCGACATAGTGAGAAATTCAACTCCTCCAAGGCACATAGGTTGGTCAATCCGGGAGGAAACTCCTCCAAAGCCTCACATTCTTGCATGGTAAGTTTCTTGAGATTCGTCAACCCACCAAATCCTTCCGGTATCTTCCTCAAAGTCCGACATTTCGAGAAATCCAACTCCTCCAAAGGGCATAGGTTGCTCAATCCGGGAGGAAACTCCTCCAAAGCCTCACATTCCCACATGTCAAGTTTCTTGAGACTCGTCATCCCACCAAATCCTTCCGGTATCTTCCTCAACGTTTGACATACTGAGAAATTCAACTCTTCCAAAGCGCATAGGTTGCTCAATCCGGGAGGAAACTCCTCCAAAGCCTCACATTCTTCCATGCTAAGTTTCTTGAGCCTCGTCAAGCCACCAAATCCTTCCGGTATCTTCCTCAATGTCCGACATAGTGAGAAATTCAACTCTTCCAAAGCGCATAGGTTGCTCAATCCGGGAGGAAACTCCTCCAAAGCCTCACAGTCTTGCATGGTAAGTTTCTTGAGATTCGTCAACCCACCAAATCCTTCCGGTATCTTCCTCAAAGTCCGACATTTTGAGAAATCCAACTCCTCCAAAGGGCATAAGTTGCTCAATCCGGGAGGAAACTCCTCCAAAGCCTCACATTCCCACATGTCAAGTTTCTTCAGACTCGTCATCCCACCAAATCCTTCCGGTATCTTCCTCAATGTTCGACATACTGAGAAATTCAACTTTTCCAAAGCCCATAGGTTGATCAATCCGAGAGGAAACTCCTCCAAAGCCTCACATTCCCACATGTCAAGTTTCTTGAGCCTCGTCATCCCACCAAATCCTTCCGGTATCTTCCTCAATGTCCGACATTGCGAGAAATCCAACTCTTCCAAGGCACATAGATTGCTCAATCCGGGAGGAAACTCCTCCAAAGCCTCACATTCTTCCATGCTAAGTTTCTTGAGCCTCGTCAAGCCACCAAATCCTTCCGGTATCTTCCTCAATGTCCGACATTGTGAGAAATCCAACTCTTCAAAGGCACATAGGTTGCTCAATCCGGGAGGAAACTCCTCCAAAGCCTCACATTCCCACATGTCAAGTTTCTTGAGACTCGTCATCCCACCAAATCCTTCCGGTATCTTCCTCAATGTCCGACATTGCGAGAAATCCAACTCTTCCAAGGCACATAGATTGCTCAATCCGGGAGGAAACTCCTCCAAAGCCTCACATTCTTGCATGGTAAGTTTCTTGAGCCTCGTCAAGCCACCAAATCATTCCGGTATCTTCCTCAATGTTCGACATACTGAGAAATTCAACTCCTCCAAAGCGCATAGGTTGCTCAATCCGGGAGGAAACTCCTCCAAAGCCTCACATTCCCACATGTCAAGTTTCTTGAGACTCGTCATCCCACCAAATCCTTCCGGTATCTTCCTCAATGTTCGACATACTGAGAAATTCAACTCCTCCAAAGCCCATAGGTTGCTCAATCCGGGAGGAAATTCCTCCAAAGCCTCACATTCCCACATGTCAAGTTTCTTGAGACTCGTCATCCCACCAAATCCTTCCGGTATCTTCCTCAAAGTCTGACATAGTGAGAAATTCAACTCCTCCAAGGCACATAGGTTGGTCAATCCGGGAGGAAACTCCTCCAAAGCCTCACATTTTTGCATGGTAAGTTTCTTGAGATTCATCAACCCACCAAATCCTTCCGGTATCTTCCTCAAAGTCCAACATCGCAAGAAATTCAACTCCTCCAAAGCGCATAGGTTGCTCAATCCGGGAGGAAACTCCTCCAAAGCCTCACAGTCTTGCATGGTAAGTTTCTTGAGATTCGTCAACCCACCAAATCCTTCCGGTATCTTCCTCAAAGTCTGACATTTCGAGAAATCCAACTCCTCCAAAGGGCATAAGTTGCTCAATCCGGGAGGAAACTCCTTCAAAGCCTCACATTCCCACATGTCAAGTTTCTTCAGACTCGTCATCCCACCAAATTCTTCCGGTATCTTCTTCAATGTCCGACATTGCGAGAAATCCAACTCTTCCAAGGCACATAGATTGCTCAATCCGGGAGGAAACTCCTCCAAAGCCTCACATTTTTGCATGGTAAGTTTCTTGAGCCTCGTCAAGCCACCAAATCCTTCCGGTATCTTCCTCAATGTTCGACATACTGAGAAATTCAACTCCTCCAAAGCGCATAGGTTGCTCAATCCGGGGGGAAACTCCTCCAAAGCCTCACATTCCCACATGTCAAGTTTCTTGAGACTCGTCAACCCACCAAATCCTTCCGGTATCTTCCTCAAAGTCCGACATTCCAAGAAACCCAACTCTTCCAAGGCATAGAAGTTGGTCAATCCATGAGGTATTTTTTCCAAGATGGAGAATCTTACAACCTGATTGAGGAAATTGTGTATGTTTTCACAATCCGAAAACTTTATTTCCTTCAAGGGCAACCCCTTCAAATTTTCACATAACAATGATCCCGAAAAGTTGCAATTGGACACTTCTAATACCTGCAAGTTTTGGAGATATTGTTGGGAATGATTCCAAAACTTCTCTATGAAATCATTTTTTTGCATTGAAGAGAGAGTATTTGGGGTTGAAAAATGAATCCTCAAGTACTTTAGATTCGGTGATTCCTTGACAATAGATGAAAGTAGGTCAATATTGTTACAACATTGGACATTTAGAATATGTAGTTCTTTCATGGGTTTGAAGTCAACATCTGCTTCATACTTAGATTTGTGTTGCAACTCTGTGAATGATAGGATTTGGACATGTTTTGTGTCCTACATACATAAACAAGGCATGTAAGTTTGATTTGTTTCCATTTCAAATGACAAAATGAATATACAACCGCAATACATCGAACTAGGATACAACTTATGCTACCTAATAGATACATTTCTTAAGGACGTTAATATTGCACATCAACCTCCACAAAACTTATATTGCATACCTTTTGTTTACAATGATTGGCAAATGCTTGGTAACTTAAATCCAAAAGTCGAGTTCCTGCAAATTCTGTTTCTGTGATCATACGACCCATATCACGCAATTGATCGTGCATGCCAAGACAATCCCACTCGTCCACTTTTATCAATGATTTGTTGTGAAGTATTTCCAAGATTTCTCGAGCATTCCCATCGAACATTCTAAGAAATGTTTCTTTTGTTGCAAACATATTTTTGCAACAGAAACAAGTTATGTCTAGAAACATGTTTTTTTCTTCAATAGTTAGCTTATAAAAGCTTATCCTCAATGTCTTCCAAATTTTCTCATTTGGACTTCCATCATGTCTTGCCTTCAACAATCTATGCAACGTTCGCTCCCATATTCTCAATCGTGTCTCCCCTTGCATGTATGTGCCCATCACCTCCAAACTCAAAGGAAGTCCACAACATGCATTCACAATCTTTTTAGCCACATATTCCAAATATGGTAAACATGAACGGTTTGTCTCAAAGGCATGCCTTGAAAATAGCCTCATAGGTTGGTTCCCTTCGAGGGTTTGCATGTCTACTTTGCCAGCCATGGGTACATGTTGCTTCAAAGAGTTCCAATCACGAGAACTTGCAATCAATTTCATGCCATCAACATCTTTGAACATGCTATCATCCAATAGTTGACGTAGTTGACTTTGCTTGCTCACATTGTCCACCACGAGTAGTATTTTCTTTGTTTTTTGAACACGTTCCAATATATCTCGTGCTTTTCTCAATGCTTGTGCTTGAGGAGGTGAGTCTTGCGTGTCTCTTGACTTGTGCTTTAATGCAAATGTACACATTTCATCATTCAAGTCAATTACAAAACACACTACATCAAAGTGGTGGGAGATGTGGTCACTTAAAGCTTTAGCCAATGTTGACTTGCCAATTCCTCCCATACCCACAATTCCTAGACTACCAACCCTTTGTAGTTGCTTTTCCAATTGAGGTAATTTTTCTTGGACTCCGATCAATTTCAACTCCATGAAAAGCGGATATGATGAAGAGTCATTATAATTCTCTTGGTCGCTTGAAATTGATGTTGAATTGTCAAAGCGGTGAAGTTGGGGCACGAACCATAACCATTGCATGCACTTGGGAAATCTTTTGTATGGTGAAAAAATTTGCCAAAAGGAACCAGTTGTGTCATTTGTAACTCTTGTAATCTCAAGCGAACCTTTGAGCATTGCGTTTTTTAATTTTGCAAGCCTTTGATGAATATCAAGAAAGGTGGGTCTTTTTGATGGATATGAAGACCAACATTCATGCACTAATGATCTTAATACCTCTGAATAGGTTGGAAGGAGCTTTGGCCTCTTGGATTTATGTATGTACTCACGATAATCACGAAGCATACCAAAACAAGGTTTCTCTCCTGAAAGAATATCAGAACACATCATGCCAAAACTAAACACATCGGCTTTCAAAGCATCCACCTCTGACAATTCGTTTGCCATGGCCTCAGGCGCCATGTATCCGGAAGTCCCTAAGTTTCCCCATGTGGGCAATTCTGGAGAATGCTTCACTTCCACCTTCGAAATACCAAAATCCAATAATTTCACATCAATGCACTCAAGATTAACCAATTTGGAGTCGTCTGAAGGATTCACAACAACATTTGTGGACTTTAGGTCACGATGTGCTACCTTCATATCATGAAGGTAGCACATTCCATTTGCAATTTGTAACATAATGTCCACAGCATCCATCTCTTTCAAAGGACCTTGTGTGCTTAAATATTGTGATAAGGTCCTCTCACCTAATTCCATTACAAGCTCAAATTGGTTGTTGGCCTCATGAAAACCACAACACAAAAACTTGATGATATTTGGATGATTCAAACCTCCCAAAATACTTGCTTCTTTCCAAAATTGATTTGCATGCTCACGATCACGAATGTCGATCACCTTTGTTGCACACCTCACACCCAACCAATTAGTCAAGTATACAGCTCCTCCAAAACACTTTCCCAAAATCTTCGGTGAATCTCCATGTTCTGGGAAAGGATAATTATAAGGAAAAACAATATCATCCAATTCACCACCTTCAACACGTTGCAAACTCCTTAGATATTCCTCAAGGTATCGCACAAGTCTGCAATCTTTGCAATCCTTAGTGCTACACGACTCCAAATGCTTGGAAAACCTTCCACATATTGAAGTCTGATCCTCTTCAACTGCATTAGTGGATGTGGGGTAGAATGTCGTATCATCCTTAATCGCAAGAATTCTTCCTTTTTCATGGGGATAGTAATGGCAAGATATCTCACACAATGTGTGGAAACAAGATTCGAAGTCCAAAAGCAACTCTCTAAACCACTCTCTGTTGTTCAATTGCATCACTGTAGCATCAACCCAATTTTCATTGCAACATTCTTCAATTAGTACCCTTCCTTTGTTCACAATTCGAAATAAATCTTTTTCTGCTTCTTGAAACACTTGGGCTCGACCATTGGTGATGGTTTGTAATATTTCCACACCCTTTTGAAAGTTGGAAAACAAATTCTCACATTGCTTTCTATTCAATACTTCTTCCCTCCATAATATTTCAGGAAATTCCACAATACCCATTGCTAGCCGCAAAACATTTGCCATCCCAAGAGATATGATGTATTTGTAAATAATCTCAATTGCAATACTCAAGGTATTCTTCGCTTGAAGATTGTCTGTAATTGTTGATGAGCAGCTCACTAGAATTCAAACCTAAAGAATCCCACAAGAAACATCAAATATTGATGGAAAATTCACAACATTGACACTAATTGATAAATGAAAACAAGGACATTTCATAATAAGGTGTAGATGTTAATCATTACTAGAATGTAAAATTTGATAAATAGAAATTGAAATTCTTGTAGTGAATCTAACAATTTACAGCCGCAACAAACTTTCGCCCACCTCATAACATCATTGTAGATCAGATGTGTTTATTTTTCATGAAACATTGACATCAAATTTTTATTATGCATTATTGAGGATTACTTGTGCAATAAGTTCACCTTCCTCAACATCTATTTGTAATTGACCCAAAAGCCTTCTACTTGTTTGATACAATGGTTTAATATGGTTCACTCTAGTTTCAAAGCAACTTCTTGATGATACATGCAATGCAAAGAAGCCACATGACTTCAAACAAACCTTAATCTTAAGAATGTCTTGGTTTGAGCACACTTGGCTTTCCTCTTTCCTTTCCTCTTTACCTTTTCATACTTGCTTACTTATTTGTGCATTTTAACATAATACAATTTGAATGGCACCTTCAACTTTTGCTAAGTACCAACTTTGCTTCTTACAACACTTGTATCGTGCGAACAATAAGCACATGAAAAACAAACTTACATATAAATAGTTTTACTTCATCTAACACTTTTGAACTTGGCAAAATACTGAAACCTCCATTATGCTACTATCGATACGTAAGGAAAACAAAACAAATTGAAGTTCAAGATGGTTATGGCTATTTGCATAATTGGGTAAGACTTTAGAGGTAGATCTTTAATTTACATCAAACAAGATGTCAAACCTCAATACCATGCCCATGGTGAAGAAATTTTGGATTGGAGATTTCACTATCTAGATTTTCATGTGTTATTATCATTGATGGAATGGTGCCATCCTATTACATGTAGCAATACACTATGTGAGATGATAATGATATTCGCGTCCATACCATTGACGACAAACAAAACTCCATCATACTACATACCAAGCATTGAGCATTTCATTCCCTTGACATCGGATATTCTTTACAACTTCATGTAAATTGAGTCCAAACATAGATCATGAATAGAGGCTGACATGGTTCATTCAAGTCCAACAATACAATAACCAACATAAGTTGAGTATTGACAATGGCAATTCTCAAAGTGGAAAAAAAATATAGCATTTTCGTTCCTTGTGTTTATTGAAACCAATTTGTGTCATCATCTACATGACAATGATAAGATGACAATGTGACCATATTTTGCAACATCCTATCACTGGGCAACGTAACAACTACCCTAGATAATGTTCAACTTCATGAGGGTAGAGTGTGTACCTTCATATGAAGATGACTTTGTTATATTGCCCTTCTAGCGCACAACCAAATTCTTACAAGACATCTTAAACTAAAAGGCACTTAATGATGTCCTCCGTGCTTCCAAAGTTGCAAGGAGCAAAGATCTCTAGTAAGATAGTGGCTCCACCTTGTCAATATGTGCAAATATCAAGAATTGTGTTGGTTTTGTAGTAGAATCCCCAACATAATTATTGCTTTACACTGATGCAGTTGGATTACCAGTGAGTAGGTTAACCTTTAGAATCCCAACCCTCTCTACATCCACAATACGAATTCAAAATTAGACAACATGCGCAATACAAGAGAGACTAGAAGCAGTGACAAGCACATATAATCCACAATCCCAATGAAAGCACACCACATGTTCTAGTCACGCTACCTTGCACTACATCAATTCATTGTGGCCAACAACCAATTTCTCGCATTTTTGGGTTTCCTCCATCTGCCCAAAATCCATGTCTATCCAACATTGTTCACCTCATTCCCAAGTGACACATTTTTATGATACAAGACTCTATTAGATGCTTGTGCTCATTTGTAGATCAATTTTTATTTGTTAAGGATGACATCCATCTCCAACTGTAATGTATGACAAGGATTGCAATCGCAAACACACACCAAAAAGTCATGTGTAAGGACGAGATTCAATTATTTGCTCAAAATATAGAGACCAACCTATATTCAAAACAGAACATAATCGGGAGAGTCTGTGTAATCATTCAAACTAACCACTAAAACTAACCTCCTAAATTACTTTTGGTGCATACCCATTCCTCGTGTCCAAGACACTGGATCCATTGCCCAAGAACGATGACAACCACCACGAAATAAAGTTTATCATGACGGGCGTCATGCTCCTCATCATGGGTAGCAACTCATCATGGGCAACGCATGCATTGTGGTCTGCTTCACAGATACCATCCAGGTCTGATATTGAACTGACGACCAAGTTTCATTTGATCTAATGATTCTAAGTTGCAAGGACTATGGTAAATAGGGTTCCCAAGCTTTTTGAATACAGACACCTACAACGTTACAAGGAAACATTACTTGTATATTCTACTATAGGCAACTGTACGCAATGTCACAAAACACTATACACGTCGGCTTTCAGAGTTGATTGTTCATAGTGACATGACGCAATCTAATCTGGACAAAGTGCCGTTCGGGACACTTAACCCATCTAATCCCTGAATCTTTGGACCACATTGATCTTAGTACCATTCCCCCTTTCATATCTCACTTTTACCATTGCTGGTTTAGATTTGCTCAAGCTGGGGCAAGCTCTAAATACTTTGAGCTTCAATTCAAACATTGCCACATCAAAGTATCAATCTCCCAAGAGTTGCAAGCTCGAGCTCTCAACTCAAGCTCTAGTGTAAAGCATGCTGTAATTTGGAGACTTATTTATGTTGAGTTTAGTGAAGTGGGTGAGACCTTTTGTTTCCAAGCTAAGGCACGGAAGTCGGTCCACATTGATGTAGAGCAACTTCTAGAAGGCCAACATTGGCAATCTGTATTGGTGGTTGTTATTGGTGTTATCAACAGATTAATCCAATGTATTTTGAAAATATTTGTTCTCATCATCAAAGTTGTGCTCAACAAAGGCACGTTTTTCAACTAAGCATGATTGAGTAACTCTTGTAATTTTGTGATCAAGGAGGCTGCCCTAAAGCGCTCAACATCAGTGGAGCCTTGGGAATCAAGTGGTGAAGCCAAGAAAGAGATTTGAGAGCAACCCGCAATTTACGAAGCTGTGGGTGAGCCGTTCGAAGGATACTCACACCATGTGGCCATGCAAATCTCTGCATGGAATGTTGTCAGCGTTGTGACAGCTTCCCTATTTATAGAGCCCCGATCACCAATATTGTGCAAGATAAGCTTCGGCTATATGAACAATGCATGGATGCAGGACTCATCTGGGAGGAACCTGATTCTCAATCAAAAAGTCTTGATTTCCACCGCCTATTTCTTTCTTTGACATGGCACTTGACAACAATCTTGTTTCATTGATAAGCCACTGTATCCTCTTAAGAACCTTTCACGAAGGTTAACTCATTGACTCGTTAGTTGCATTTGTCTTAGTTGTATTAGTACCATTCCCGCTTTCATATCTCATTTTGGCCACTTTACACTTGCTCAAACCATGGAGAGCTCCAGGTTTGGTCAAGGTCTCATTACTTTGGGCTTGGGATGGAAGCTTGCCAAAAAGCAACTATTAGACCCACGAAAATCATAATATCTCAACTCAAGCTCTAGTGCAAAGGGGGTCTAAGAACACCAACCACTTCTGATCCTATTCCGCTGTTGCAGTTGAATAACAAGGTGTACCATGGAATCATTACGTGGAGCTCATAACTGCTCCAAATTCCTCAAGGCTCCTAATTGAGGATGCCCACTAATTGCACTAAACAACACAACATATGAGCAATTAACTGCAAGCACAGAAGTAGCACCCTATACAAAGAACCAGAGGCTTGGGATTGTCTGAATGCTTACTTTGTGAAGGTGGAACCCTCCATTTCTGAGGTAGATGGTAATTTTGGTGGGTAGCCCGGCCGCTTCACACCTCCACCCACCAAATCCTCCACAGTGACTCAAACGTTCTAGCCAGATATCTTCTGTAATGAAAACATGCTGCTAAGTGCTTCAAATCTTCATCACCCACAATATACTGAGGATTTCCCCCAACACCCAGCAATGTTATATGAAGGTGACCAAATAATCGAGTAATGAAGCAGTCCAACATCACATGGTAAGAGCAGGAATCAGAACCCTACTACCTGCTCCACAATTCTATTCACAAAAAAAAAATGTTGTAGAGGACCAGCCACACAAATGAGTTCCTCGTTGAATTCAAACCCCAACACTTGTCTGCGTTGCAAACTCACCGATGCCTGCCAAGAATATGAAGCCTCGAAGTAAAATGGAGATCTGCCACTTGATGTGCACACTTGGAGTGCAGAAAATCACATGCCGTTGTTGCAGGTCGTCTTCGCCCTGGCTCCTTTACCGCCTTCGTCCTGGCTCCTTTACCGCCTTCGTCCTGGCTCTAAAGCAGTCTCGCACTAAAGCAGGTTTCGTCGGCAGCGTTCGTCGGTAAGAGACTCCAAACCCTTGCCTCGCCACGAAACCCCCGTGGCCGTGTCACTGTAGCTCGGCCAGGGCCAGACGCGGCGCCCCTCGCCTCTAAGGGCGGGACAGTGAGGGACCTGCGCCTCACTGCCCGCCCAGCAGGCTGCCCGCCGCTCCCCGCGCTCCCCACAGATACCCGGGCGATACCCGGAGGAGACGCAGGTCGCCACTCCCTCCTCGTTCTCATTCTCTCGGTCTCCATCTTTTCAATTACCTCCGCATTCCCCAAGCATCTCACAACCCATTATTAGGGTTTTATCATCATCTGCGTTGCGAAGAGGGGAAGTTGCATGCTGCGCGGCGATGGAAGACTCGACAAATTCTTGAATCGCCGCATAAGCTGCGTCTCTTGTTTGTGGAGATGGGAACCGGATACGATCAGCATGGGTTCGTTTCTTGCCCCAGAAACTTTGATTATAGGGTTCAGTGCATTTCTAGGTTCCTAATCATCGGCATTGTGAGCATTTTTCCCTGTGTACGCTTTGCAATTGAGGGTCAACATTCAAAATTGTTATCAGATGAATAAGATTTCCGCAGCAGCATAATATTGTTCTAAATGATTGGAGGGAGAATTGTGTGTGACCCAATTGCAATTATACGCGCATAATTATGTGTTCTGCAAAGCTTCTTGAGGGTTTTGTTTCTTGCCTTGGAAAATCTCATTTAGAGGGTTTTGTGCATTTGTAAGTTCCTAACCATCAGCATGATGTGGGGTTTTCCCTGTGTACGCTTTGCAATTGAGGGTTAACATTCGAAACTCTTGTCAGAACAATAAGTTCTGCGCAGCAGGATATTATCGACCTACATGAAATTGCAGGGTGGGTCCCAATTGCATCGATAAGCAAATGATTATGTGTTCCGCAAAGCTTCTTGAGGGTTTTAGGCCCGAGGTTTATGGTTTGGTGAAGAACCAGTTGATATAGTGGAGGGACATCTATAATGTAGATATGCTACTGTAATTTCGAAGGAGCTTTGCTTACTCCGCATCACCTACAGGGTAGACCGGCCATCAAAATAAAACTTTCCTGATTGTTGGTTGATGGGGGGAGGGGGGGAAGGGCGATGAAGGAAGATATGAATTCAACATCCAATTGAATTGGGAAGGATGTTTTATGTAGTGACAACCTATCAAATTATGGGATGCTGTTTTGAGTGGCACCACAAATGCACAGGAATTGCAACCTAAAGTGAGCTGTATATTGCATATATGGACCGCAGTATATATTGTCATTTTCAGTGTATTGCTTAAATTTGGTGCTGCTTAATCCACAGGTTCTGAAATGTAAGTTACAGTCAACAACCTCGCACTTGTCCAGGAAAACAAAACTCAAGTTGGATCTGTGGAAGCATGTCGGCCAAATGTTGCATGCTCACTCTCACATATATATCATAAATCTTTTTTTGCCCACCTACTATTGAGAGAGAGATCACCCTCTAGTCCTTTGACACTCAATTCTTCAGTGTGGGAAGCGGTTTACAGGATTAACTCTCTCAATAATCTGTGGGTAATAAGGATTTGGAAGACGCACAGGTTTCGTGGATGGAATGATCATGCGGTCTTGCCCCCAAAAAACCTAGAGAGCTGGTTATTGAGAGAATCATTTCAAGTGACCATAGAGTTGCTCTTAATCCACAACTCCTAAAATGTGAGTTACTGTCAAAAACCACATATGTGCCCCGTAAACCAAAACTCAACAGTGGAATATGTGGAAGCATGTCAGGTTTATGTTTGTCCTGTTGTGTACAAGCTTAGAACAACTTCTATGGTCGCTGTAGAATGATTCTCTTAATAGCAGTTTTCAAAGTTTCTTGGGCCAACGAGGCATGCTCATGCCACCTATGAAGTCCGTGTATATTGGCCGCCAATTATTAAGGGAGACACAACCCTCTAAAGTCCTTGGTCACTCGACTTTTGAGGGCGGTAGGGGTTCAGAAGGTCGCCTGTGTCTCGGTCATTGGTAGGCAATAAAAATTTGGAAACGTTTGGGCTTTGTGGGTGGTAAGAGTATGCAACTTTGCTCCAAAAACACCTGGAAAGCCAATTATTGAGAGAGAAAAATTATAGTGATTGTTAAAGATGCTCTTAGCTGCTGCCACTGAGGAGAACAAAGATCTTGACAGTAAGTGGAAATGGGCAGACAGGATATCACAGCTGCTGCCGTGAGAGCATGCAAGAATGCTATCAACTCAAATTCCATTCCTGCTTTCGAACTGGTATGGAATTTTCCCCGAAAGGCTTGTAAATTGAATTCTTCACAGCTGAAGAACGCTCTCTGGTCTTCTTTAAGACATAATTTCGACAGAGTGCTGCACTTCTGAATTAAGTTTTGATGCTTCTGGATTTATGTCAAGGGACAGCCATGAATTTGACATGGCATTCTCTTTTGGCAGGTGCACTTCCTGGAGTCAGCTATCAACAAATGAAGTTGAGGGTAAAGCTGGGAGTACCTCATTCTGCACAAAGTGGCCTTGATCTGGAGAAGGTGAAGGCTGTGTTTCCATAGTAAGTTATTACATGAGTCCAATCCAATTTAGAGATAGATGAACTGCATGCCTTAAGTATTCCAGGCATTTCAATTTATCCCTTATCTGTATAGGATTCAATCAAACTGATTGTTGAAGTCGTTCGCCTTATTTTCTCAAGATTTTAGAAGTGTCAGGGCTGCGCATATTCTCTAATTCATAAGTCACTACTTCGCCTAGGTTGATATTCTCAAATTTCTACAAGGGGAAGTTTCTACTTTGATCTTCACTGCAATATTAGTAAGTCCACATGCTGACAGCAAGGAATTATGCTCTTTGCAGTGGCGAAATACTGGATGTTGAAGGCGTGGATGGTGGGCTCATCTGTTCAAGTGGTGTGGCTTTGGAGGCAATGGGTGACAAGAATGATGATTGCTATGTAGTCAATGCAGCTGTGTATTTTGGATACTAGTTTTTATAAAGTATGCCTTGTTGAAGTTAATGCAGCCTTATTTTTTGAGTCTTAGTGAGTACACTGAATTTGGTCGTTTCAAGTTATTGCTAAGATAGTCTGACTTTATAGGATATGTACCATACTCTTTGTTTCTGTCTACAAATCACAAAGTGGTGTTGCAGTTTGTCCGGTGTTTCTTATAGTGGCTTGATGAGTCTCTTCTAGTTTGGTAAACACAAAAGTATCTAGCATATGTGGGCCTTATGTGGTCACTCTATTGATTGGACACCTATATTTGAGTGGTAAATGACAAGGCTTTTAGTTAAGATTGAACACCAGAAAGGCACACCTTACGATGAGATTAAACTATGTGCATAATGTCATAATTATAACCATTCTAGGTTCAACAATTATCACAAATGCAACCCTCATGCAACAAAAAGATAGTGGGAGCTTATTCACAAAAAGACTCAGCTTGATTTATGACTGCATATTGAAGCATCAAAATTTCTGTCTCCCAGCAGTTGTAATGTATCTGATGACCTTTTCCTGTCCCTTATCAGAACTTTACGAATTTGATGTTGGGAAGTCATGGGGGTTTGATCCGCACTGGTTGCTTTGATCTTGTATCTTCCAACACAAATGGCTTATTTGTGGCAAAATTTGTGAAAGTGATATCTGATTCGGTAATGAAGCTGGAGCTGCTACCAGCCTAGGTTCTTACATCTGGAAGAGCATTTCCAACTTCATTAGCCTCAGAAGGTACTAATTCAAGGATTGTTGTCATTCACCAGTGGGTATCAATGTTGTTTACCCTGACTTGACCCGCGAAATTGAAAAGGCCTTGCACGGAGTGGAAGCAACTTAACTAATCATGTACACCATTTGAGTCATCATTGATCAACAACATTATTGTAGAGATTGCTCTATGGTGCAGTCCACGATTGTGATGGGATGTACATTTTGCAGGGCTGTATCAAACAGCTGGAAACATCTGTCATTCTTTTAGCATGATGTTTTTTACTACTCTACCTCTCTGTTCAACTTCACAGAATCGTGCAGATTCCATTCTTCCTCTGCTGATGCACAAATTTGACCAACACGAAATTCAAATGATTCCAACTGCAGTGTGCCTCAAGAGTGTGATGGACTGCACAAACAACTGACACTTTGTGGATGTAGACTAGAAAGCTTCAAGTCTTTCTGGAGAATTCTGAAACTCCTTCAAGGTTCAGGGCATGTCATCTACACAATTTATATTTTGGAATTTTTGGGATTACTTTCTGAGCTCTAGAAGAAATGTGTATGATCGTGGACAGAACTGCATTGAGCCTGAAAAGCTTGTAGCTAACTTCCTTTTTCTGGAGCTTGCTCATACCAAGATACACCAGCCAATTTCTCTAGAAGACCACAGACTGAATTTGATAAGATTCTTGAAACCAGTGAAAATTAAAAGGACCCTTAATAGTGTACCAAATATTTTGAGATTCTTGAAACAAGTGGAGATCAAAAGAGAAGTTGTTCATATAATGATAACATGTTCATGTACAAGAGTTTCGAATGTTAACCCTCAATTGCAAAGCGTACAAAGGGAAAACCCCACATCATGCTGATGGTTAGGAACTTACAAATGCACAAAACCCTCGAAATGAGATTTTCCAAGGCAAGAAACAAAACCCTCAAGAAGCTTTGCAGAACACATAATTATGCGCTTATAATTGCAATTGGGTCACACACAATTCTCCCTCCAATCATTTAGAACAATATTATGCTGCTGCGGAAATCTTATTCATCTGATAACAATTTTGAATGTTGACCCTCAATTGCAAAGCGTACACAGGGAAAAACGCTCACAATGCCGATGATTAGGAACTTAGAAATGCACTGAACCCTATAATCAAAGTTTCTGGGGCAAGAAACGAACCCATGCTGATCATATCCGGTTCCCATCTCCACAAACAAGAGACACAGCTTATGCGGCGATTCAAGAATTTGTCGAGTCTTCCATCGCCGCGCAGGATGCAACTTCCCCTCTTCGCAACGCAGATGATGATAAAACCCTAATAATGGGTTGTGAGATGCTTGGGGAATGCGGAGGTAATTGAAAAGATGGAGACCGAGAGAATGAGAACGAGGAGGGAGTGGCGACCTGCGTCTCCTCCGGGTATCGCCCGGGTATCTGTGGGGAGCGCGGGGAGCGGGGGAGCGGCGGGCAGCCTGCTGGGCGGGCAGTGAGGCGCAGGTCCCTCACTGTCCCGCCCTTAGAGGCGAGGCGCGGCGCCCTGGGCACTGATGGCCCCTCATAATCACAGGGGTCGCGCCACTGCCCGCTGCCCGAGATCTCTGCCCGCCCCGCCCGAGCTCAAAAATAAGTTGCTCTTGCATCTTTGAAGGTCGCTTGGTTACAAAATCCATAAGGTAGATGAGTCTTAAGTGGCTCGTGTTCTTAATCCGACCCCTATATTTGATCGGTATGTGGTTTGGTGAGGATCAAAGAGCAAAGACAATAAGGAAATGTTATTTATAATAGATTGCACTACGTCTTAAGGAAAAAAAAACTACTCTACACTCAAATAGTGAACGCAATTGGGAGGACCAATGTATTGGACCAACTAAGAAATCAACAAACATGCACTTCCAATAACCATAACTAAATCATGGGAGATCCGATTTGCAATCCGGTTTTTGCAAATGTTTCATTGTAGATTTGCTAATGCAACATGAGTTTTGGTGTAAATCTAATCAGTAGAAGTCGTGAGCAAGGTTTTGGAAGGATTAGAGTTTTTTTATTTTTTATTTTTTCTGTTACTGGTTAATTTCGTTTTCTCTGGAGGTTATGCACTTCATATATGAGAGGGCTGGAGAATTTTGTGTTCGGCATGGTTAATTTCCCACTTGGTAGATTAGGTTGAGATGTCAGCTCCAATTCAACTTAGATGAGTTCAGAAGAACGAGACTCAAATTTCTTAGAATTGAACATGGTAGCATAATCACTGCTTAAATTTTTCGCCATGAACTGGATGCAAAGGATTAGGGTTTAGGGTTTAGTCACATGCACTACTGTACCCGTCAACTAGAATAGGACGTTGCCTAGGAGGACAAATTTCTAATGGCTTTTCACCATCAATTTACCAAACAGAATCATGTGCCACCCAGCATACAGCAAGTGCAGATTTCCAAAGCAAATCCAGTGAGGTGGGTTGCTCTTTGATCACAGACACGACAATGCACGTCAATCAGAATAGGAAGTTGACAAGAAGGACAAATTTCAAATGGCTTCTCGCCCTCAATTTAGCAAACAGAATCATGTGCCACCACACAGAACACAGCAAGTGCAGATTACCAAAGCAAATCCAGCGAGGGAGGTCTTGATCACAAACACTACCATGCACCATCATCCAAAATGGGAGTTGACATAAAGTATGAATAAATAATGGCTTCTCCTCGCCATGGGCTGGCAAAATTCGAATGAGCAAAGAGATCACATCATGTGCAAAACCACCGAAGGGACAAACAACAACAACAACAACAACAACAAGTGCACATAAAGGAAGGAACGAAGGAAACATCAACGACAACAACAATAACAAGTGCAAAAAAAACAAGGAAGGAAACATCAACAAACTTGGTTCATACATCAAAATGGAAGTCGACATAAAGTATGAATCTCTATATAATGGCTTCTCCTCGTCCTGGGCTGGCGAAATTTGTACTGGCAAAGACATCGAATCATGTGCAAATCCACCAAAGGGACAAACAACAGCAACAAGAAGTGCACAGAAAGGCAGGCAGGAAGGAAGGAAGGATCAACATTCTTGGTTCAAACATCCAAATAGAAGTCGACATAAACGTAAGAATTTTTAATGACTTCTCCTCACCCTGGCCTGACGAATTTCGTATTGGCAAATACATCAATTCGCGTGCAAAACCATCGAATGGACAAACAACAACAATAACAACTGCACAGAATGGAAGGAAGGAAGGAAACTTTCACATACTTGGGTCGGTGATGGTGATGACCCCAGTCCCACCGAAGTAGCAGTTCCAATAGTTCCGCCCCGTCTTCTGGTAGTAAGCAATGAACGCATACGAGGCATGCGATAGGAGAGTGTTGGGATTATAACACGGCCCACTCGCCTGGATGCCCGTGCAATCGGCCCCTCCCTCCCCGCAGGCGAAGTTAATCGCATTCGTGGGATCTTGCGTGTTGGCACCCACCTTCGCCACACACCACGTCTTACCCGTGTTCCCACTCTGCACTGGAACAGGAGTGGTCACAGGGCTAGAAGGAGGAGGCGAAGAGTATACCGGAGGAGGTGTAACAACGACCGGAGGAGAATACACCGGCAGAGGTGTCACAACCATTGGAGGAGAATAAACCAGAGGAGGTGTAACAATTGGAGGGGGTGGCGAAACAGGGGAAAGGTAAGGGGCAGGTGCAGCCCCAATGAGCAACCCAAGGTTATACACAGCAGTTTTGTCAGGGTTGAAAAGACCAAAGTTACGCTCGGATCCTAACCCCGGTTTCATGTTTTCATTGAAGAGAGCGAAGATGTATGTATCCACGGATGTCCCCGGGCGGAGGCGTGTCCCTGAACCCGCGGTGATGTATTTCATCAAGTTGCGGTTATAGATCTGTGCATTGGATGGGCCAACAGCGATCCCGGCCGCGTCCCCACTGGATGGCCATCTGGTTTCGGAGATCAAAATGGGGATGTTATGGTACCCAAGTCTCTCCATAGCGGAGTACACTGAGTCCAATTGCGCATCCAACATGTTGGTGTAATGCAATCCTGTGTTGGGGTCAGTCACCCCCGCGTGGGGTTGTTGGAACAGGGCGTAATTGAGGGTCATCGCGGTATGCGAAGTACGGGTAGAAGTTCACCATGATGGGCCCTCCTGTGGATGACAGGAAGGCTAAGAGTGCTTTAACCTCGTTGGCGATGTTGTTCCGGAATGTGCCTGCGGATAGTGGGAAGGATTTCTAGAGCACTTGGAGGTTATGTGGGGTGCCAACTTTCACCTGCCCATCGAGCTTGGGCTCACGAGCGTTGTGTGGACATTGATCATGGCGGGGACAAGCTGGGAGGCGAAGGAGGACTGTGTCATCAACACCTCGTTTCCTACAGCGATGGCGGGGATGGCTGTAGCGGGCATGTAGGCTACCACATTGGTGGCCACCCATGCCTGTGCGCCTTAGGGGCTGCTGGCCAGTAGTGGCATGGACTCTGTGCCCACTCCCACGATGAGCTTGATGCCCGTGTTGGCGAATGCCAACATGATAGCTGGGTCCGTGTTGTAGATCTTGACGCTGCACAGGGATGTTTGCAGGAGGAGCTGTGCGACCTGTGCGGGGCTTGGCATGTTGTTGCCGGGTGTGCCATAGTTCACTCCAATCGTCCCTGCCTCTGAGTTCAACAAAACAAAACATCCATCGAAGGAACTCCCTTAGTACTGCACTCCAGGCACAAAACTTGAACAAGTTGAATCCAATATGCATGTCATAAAGAACAGACTCTATCAATCTCATTGCGGAGCCATATAGGTTCCATAATGTACTTCTATACTTCCAGCCTCTCACGAAAGTCACGAAAGAAACTAAGGACTCAGTACTACAAATCATCCAGGAAAGAAACCTACTAGTTAGTACTCTACTGCGGGCGCAGAAAACTTGAAGAACCCTACATGCATATCATAAAGAACAGAGTCTGTCTTATCACATTGGCGGAAAATGGGTTTCATAATTTACTCTAGTTCCAGCCTCTTACGAAAGAAACTAACTCAGTAGTACAAATCATCCGTGAATTAGACCTACTCAGTACTCTACTCAGGGCGCGGTGACTTGAAGGAGAAGAAAAACCTAACATGCATATCATAAAAGAACGGACTTCATCTCATCACATTGCGGAGACATGTGGGTTCCATAATTTACTCCTATACTTTCAACCTCTTACAAAAGAAACACACTACGTACTATACATCACCCACGAAAGAAACACACTCAGTAATCTACTCCGGGCGCAGAAACTTGAAGAAGGAATACCCTCCAATATGCATATCATAACGAACAAACTCTATCTTATCATATAGCGGAGACGTATGGGTCCCATCCTTTACTCCTGTAGTTCCAGCCTCTTACGAAAAAAACTAGCTCAGTATCCAAAAAGAAAGAAATCTACTCGGTAAGTATCATCCACGAAAGAAACCTACTTGGTACTTTACTCCAGGCGCAGAAACTTGAAGAAGAAGAACCCAGCATGCAAATGATAAAGAACGAACTCTATCTCATGACATTGCGGAGACATATGGGTTTCATAATCTACTCCTAGACTTCCAGCCTCTTACAAAAGAAACTCAGGACTACACATCATCCAGGAAAGAAACCTACTAGTTAGTACTCTACTCCGGGCGCAGAAACTTGAAGAAGAAGAACCCTACATGCATATTATGAAGAACAGACGAGCTATCTCATCACATTGTGGACACAAAGAGGCTCCATACTATACTTTACTCCTATAGTTCCTGCCTCTTTAAGAAATCCACGAAAGAGACTACTTCAGTCCGGGCGCAGAAACTTGAAGAACCCACCACTCGTAAGGACAGACTTAACCTCATCACATTGGGGAGGAAAATGGATTCCATAATTTCCTCCTGTAGTTCCCACGGGCCGCCTCTTCAAATGCACGAAAGAAACTGACTCGGGCCGGCAGAAACTTGAACAACCCAACGTTTATAAGAACAGAGTTAAACTCGTCACATTGCAAAAGAAATTGAGATGTGGTCGTTCCTCATCCTACCTACATCATCCATCAGCCTAAGTCTGCAGGCACAACATGCAGCTTTCGCAAGCTAGAGGCAGTCGAGGGATGATACAGGTCCAACCTGCTCTTATCCATCAACAAGATGTATGACAAAATGCTTCATGATATCAAAAAATAAAGAAAATAAAGAAATAAAACGGAAGAAACCATACCTCAAACATGCAAAATGTATCCACCGAGCAAGTGCATAAGGCTGCAACATTGCCATGTTTTTATGACTTTTGCAATCAATCTCGGGAATACATGGCCCAAATGTATGACATCATATTGCATCTGCTTAGCCTTGACTTCCGCTCCCTCCAATTCCTAGACACCCAATGGTTTTAAATTTCTTGAGATGGTCATTATGGATCAAACTCAAATGAGAGCTGGTTCACATGGGTCCCAAGTTCCAAGTCCCACTCATGTCAACAAGTCCTACCATGGAGGCAAAGTCCCAACTTTTGAACCTCAAGAAACCATTAAAATTTGGTATATATCCATCAAAGTCAAATCTTGATTATTTTATGCAAAAAAATCTCAAGATTTGTGTTGCGAGTTGGGTCTAGTTTTTTGCTTGACGCAACTCTCAACACAAGTCTTGAGCCCTATCTCCAAATAGTGTTGTCATGTAAGCATCCATGTCATACTTGGAACTTAGGATTTCGGACCCCGTGTGAAGTGGTAAGTCCCAACTTCCATGCTCTCAATGATTGATTGCACGGATTGACCTCAAGTGAATTGGGACCTATGTGAACCAACCCTCAGCTCTCCGTTATTCCGCCAATGGTTTTGCCAAGATTGTGAGAGCAACACAAGACGAGATTGCATAAAAACTACCATATAACCCTCTATCAATGTATATGGGTGGAAGTCAATTGCTTCATAGACTTCTTGTAAACCTACTATAATTTATCTTTGGGATGTTGGTCGAATGAGGTATTCTTCAACTGTAAAAGTTGATAGGCAACATCCTACATAAAATGCAGCATATGTGCCTTTTAGTCCCGCTAGTTTTCCAATGTCGTTTGCAACTAATTTTGTCTTAATTGGAAGGCCCTCTGCTACACTATTCAAAGAGCTCTTGTGCTCCTTGTGGTATTTTCTCCTCGTTCTTCACATGTCATTTGGCTCTTCTCCTTTATGTCCAACTTTACAACATGGCGACCTCTTATATGCATTGTAGCCTTTGTACGGAGGTAATGATCTTGTTCTTTTGTTTCAATATCCAATGTCATTGCAATGTCAAGAAGGGTTGAGATGTGGCAAAACCCCATATGGCCGTGCATTGGGGCACCCATAATAAGGTTGGTAATGTCCTGGTAAGTGTCATATGTGGGACATGCCCATAATAGCATGGGGGGATGACAATATAAGATCTCTATTCTAAAGAACTGTGAGCCAAATTTTAGGCTAATATGGTCCGAGATGACCCTAAACTACCGGATGATGGTGGAGGGATACCCAAATCTCAAGGAAGAGGTTGGCGGTTTGAATCCCGGTTGTGAAATCTCCTCTCTACCTGACGGAAAACTTGCCAGATGGTCAACTACCTCCTGTGCTTTGGCGTTGGCCTGTCGGCCTTCTGTCTCAAAAAAAAAATTAGGCTAATAGTTTCACTTTAGACATTTTAGTGATATTTTGAGGAAGATTGTACTTAGATGGATGAAAGTAGTGAACTATAGATGAAAGCAAGCGGTTAGAACTATAATCACGGGCTTAGGAGCCCTTGATCAGTTGGAACTATCATCTTCCCCGCCTTGCATGAGGAGGTAGGGCAATCCGAGGTAGGCAAACATTCCCTTAGACAATTTTGAGCGCGTTGTGGAACTCAATGGTTTGGTCTCCCTCGACATAGTGATTGTGCAAGAATAATAGTTACACTATTGTCAATAAACCATTTGGCAAATGCCGCAATGATCATGGGATTGTAGCATTGAAATTATGTAACTTGTTATTTCGAAAATGAGTTATACATCAATGCCAATGGCCGGCTAAACTCATTCCTTATATGTGAGATTGCAAACAATTGTCTTTTGTAGTGAATGCAATGGCTAATATCAGAAGTTATGAGTGAGTTGTTTGTAAGTATGAGAGATTTGAGAATGATAGAGATTGCTTGAGAGTGTAAGAGTGTGTGTTCATGAAATGGGTAGAGTGTTTTCAATTTAAGTTACAATTGATTATGGATGCGAGAAAGAGAATGATGATCGAGTAACTAGAATCAATTTGAGAGAAAGAGAGAGCAAACCAGTGTACATGAAAACAAGTAAAGGGGAAAGAACTGAGGTATAAAGAACTTGCTAACAAAAGGCAAAAAGGACAAAGGACATTACTGTGGTAACAATTTTATTTATCACATGTTGTTGTCACCACAAAGTCGACTACTACTATTACAGTCAACTACACATAAGCAATTGGCCTCTAGTTGACTGCACATGAGCAATTGGCCCTCTAGTCAACTGCTAATGGGAGCAGTTGATTTTGCAGTAGACTTTATATAAGCAGTCGGCCGTCTAATCCACCGTTCATTTGAGCAATTCTCTTTAATTGACTATAATAATAATAGCCCACCTTCTCCAATCGACTTCTCATCTGAGCAGTCGACTTCATATGAGGATTGGCATATGAATTTAGTGAACATGAAATGGAAAAAAGGAGAATAACCAACAATCGTTTGTATTAAAAAATTTGTTGTATCATAACAAAGGCTTGATATAGATACAAACAAAATCATGTCGGTGATACATGCCTATTAAGTCTATGAAAACCCCCCTTACAAAGCCGGAAAAAAACTAAACACTTTAAATACCATCCTTGATCTCAGACCTTCAGCAATTAACGTGCTCAATCCACCTCACATGGTCCATTTGCATTTGACGACTCGCGGAAGCCGAGTCAATGCGGGCTCCCCATGGAATCTCTGTACAAAAGGTCTAGGGTCAAAAATCCAGAATTTATAATCCTCCCTGGCATAAAGAATCAGGTCATAACCATGGTCGCAAAGGTGCCATGCAAATTTACTAAATGTAAAACTCTTAGCCTCCTTGGTGTAATATTTAGGCAGAACTTGTAGTCCTACTATGGACCCTAAACAACTCGAGTGCTACCCACCACTTCTCTTTCTTTAATTTTCCTTAGCCTCTTTGGTTTCTGCATGCCATAATGATTCAACATTATCACCCGTGTGCGACACATACCCGAAATCGAACACTCCAATCTTCAGGCTTCCGTTCCCACAGGGGGGGGCACTCATAGTAAATTTTTGGAGACACCTACGATAACCACTTACTTTCAAGAGGAGTATTTGGGAATTAGAAAAAATCTACTGAGCTTAAAATTTTAATACCCTATTGGTAATTAGAAATCTAGAATGCATTCAATATTAAATTCCCTATGTTTTTTTACAAATTTCTAATAGCCTTTAATTTTTAGCCAGGGGGGTGCATTGTGAATTGGCATTTTAACAATGGGATTGCATTGTTGTGGTATGGCAAGAAGAAAACATAATAGAAATTAATTACACCAACAAGATTGTAATGGAGAATGCAAGTAGAGTGCAACCTTAAAATTTAGTGTGTTAAAGAAACACAACTATCCAACATTTGCAGGATAGCAAGAGTTCGTACAACATTTACAAATGAATTTCAAACATCAAATATTGTCTCAAATATATTCCTTCCTGTCAATGTTTAAACATAATGGAGTTCAAAGTATCCTTAATGAAGAAAAACCTTCATGGAATAAAATTGAGCCCTCCATCTTCTTTGATGAAGCAAAATGTGGTCCTTCCTTTCTGCTTCACATAACCAACACATTAATGGCGATATTTTTTTATAAGAGGTTTCCAACATTAATTCGCCCCTTGTATTTTATATACAATTCTTCAAAATTTAACCTCGAATGAATACTGTGTGTTATTGAGATGACAAGGAAACCAAAAGAAGAATAAGTAGTAGTGTGGTTGGAATTAGGGACATGTAAGCTCAAGCGGCGTGAGCCCGGGTTATTGGCCAATTAGGACTTGTGGCTATCCATTTAAGGAGGGGAAGGGCCTCGGAGAAGAGGATTAGACCCTGTGTGAGGCCAAACCGCCCACCCTTAAGCGTCCTAGTCCGGGTGAGGGAATGGATGTCACATTCGTTTCGCATAGCTCCCTCTTACCAAGTTACTAGTCTGTGGCAGCTCCTTAGTCTGTGGCAGCTACCTTAGTCTGTCGCAGCTCCTTAGTATTCTGTCGCAGCTCCTTAGTAGTTGGTTGCAGCTACCTTACTAATCTGTCGCAGCTCCTTAGTCAGCTAATTTTCTAAGCTCCCCCTAATCAAATCTATTCTCTAAGTTCCCCCTAGTCAACTCTATTCTCTACCACACTACACAACACACACACACTCACTCACACACCCACACGAGAGAGAAAGAGAAAAAATAAAAATAAAAGAGAATGAGAGAGGGACAAGAAGAAGAGGAGAGGGCACCCAAGACCACAAACCCCTCAACCTTCTCCTACTTAGTAGCACCTTATCCTATCCACTAACTCCTTACCCCCTAAACCAACAAGAACACGTTCTAATTCAAACATTTAAATCCAAGGATCTCCCTCTTGCTTCATCAAACACTACTTACTTAGCCAAAACACTCCCTCATGTCACTAAGCTTCTAATCAACCATACAAAATAGGCTTAAGGCCTAAAACATCAACCACACCAAGCCTCACTCTTTTTATACTTTTGATTGTTTCAATAACACTCCAAATGCAATTCTAAGTGAATTCTAAACATAAAACAAATATGAGCAACCATTTTGGGCTCATATAATTGGCGACCATCGGGGGATGGATCCCGAATCTCTTGCTTTGAAGGCAAGTTGTCTTCAAGCTCGATACTCCTTGCACCTACTCCCCGCGGTTCGGGATGGGAAGTTCTCCCCGTTCAATGTTTCCAATTGCATGGAATTGTTGGGAAATACTTCGCGGACAAGGTAAGGGCCCAACCAAACCGCATCGAACTTACCCAGGAAATCAAGTTTCCTAGCATCTTGAATCATCACCATCATTCCCGGTCGTAGTGCCCTCTTCTTGTGTCTTTTGTCGAAGGTGATTTTCCTTCGACGTTGAATCGCCTCAATGTGTTGAGCCGCCATTCGCCTTCTCTCATCAAGCTCTTCCAAGTCAGTCAATCTATTTTTTAACGATTGACTCTCGGTAAGGCGTGAGCCTATGGCCACCCGAAGAGACTTCACTTCATACTCAATTGGAAGTGTGGCTTCCAAACCATATACTAAGGAGAAAGGAGTGGCTTGGGTAGTTACTTTGTAAGTTATCCGATAAGCCCACAATGCCGCCGTCAACTTCGTATCCCAATCCCGCTTAGAGTCCATCACCGTCTTGCGTAGGATGCTTACCAAAATGCCATTGACACTCTCCGTTTGACCATTTGTTTGGGGGTGATAAGGTGTGGTCTTCCTATGGTCAATTTGAAATTTGTCCGTCATTTCTTGAATCAAGGAATTTAGGAAGTGAGTCCCTCTATCGCTCACCAAAATCTTGGGCACTCCAAACCTTGAGATGATGTTTTCATACATAAATGCCGCCGCATGTGCCGCCGTGTCGGTTTTGACCGCCTTAGCCTCCGCCCACTTGGTGAGGTACTCGGTGGCAACTATAATGTAAGCCATTCCTTTGGAGGAATGAGGATGGACCTCGCCTACATAGTCAATCTCCCACTTTTCAAAAGGCACAAGAGACAATGATACATGTAGTGACATTTCCATCCGTAAATCATTCCGAGCATACCTTTAACAAGCGTCATAACGCTTCACATAATCATGTGAGTCCTTAAACAAGGTAGGCCAAAAGTATCCCGCTCTAAGAATATTTTGACCGGTAAGTTGGCCGGAAAAATGTCCCCCACATGCACTATCATGACAAGCCTCTAGGATGGTCGGGACCTCTACCTCCAACACACACCTCCTAAGCAACCCATCGGTCCCCCTCCTAAACAATCGATGGCCTACCACCGCAAAATGCCTACTATTAATTCTAACATTTTTTCTCTCCTCCTTGGTCCAATCTTCGGACAACTTTTGTGTGATTAAGAACTCCACGATACCCGCATACCAATCCGGTTTGGCCGTAACCACAAAAAGATTGTCATCCACCTATCTATCATCTATTGGACTTTCTCCCATTCCCTCGAACAACCTAGACAAGTGGTCGGCTTGCAAGTGCATGCGACCCGGCTTATATTCCACCATATAGTCAAACTCCTCTAATAACAAGACCCATCTAGCTAATCTCCCGCTTAGCTCCGTCTTATTGACCAAGTACTTGATGGCCATGTGATCCACAAAGAAAACAACCGGATTACATACAAGGTAATGGCGAAACTTCTTAACCGAAAGTACCATAGCCAAGCATTCCCTCTCCGTGGTAGAGTAATTCCTCTCGGCCGGTGTCAATTGTTTGCTAACATAGGCAACGGGGTGGTCTTTACCGTTTTCACCCGTGGATTGACACAAAGCACTACCGACCGCTACATTGCTAGCATCACAATATACATGAAAAGGCTTATCCCAATCGGATGGCCTCAACACCGGATAAATGCTCAACTTATCCCTCAACTCCTCAAAAGCCTTTTGGCAAGCATCGGTCCACTCAAATTTAACATCCTTCTTGAGCAAGTGAGTAATAGGAACCGCTATTTTAGAGAAGTTAGGAATCAACTCCCTATACCAACCCACATATCCTAACAACTTGGCTATACCCTTGGCATTGGTGGGAATGGGCAATTCATCAATAACCGTGATTTTGTCGAGATCCGGTTCTCTTCCCTTCTCGCTCACCACATAACCCAAAAGAACTCCCTTGTGAACGTCCAAGAATGTTTTGTCCAGGTTCAAAGCCAATTGCATCTTCCTACACCTAATCAAAGCCTCTCGCACACACCCTATATATTGACTAATATTTGATTGAGTGCTAAAATCTTCAATGAACACGGTCATGGATTTGTACAACAAGTCGGTGAAGATGTACATGACAAGCCTTTGAAACGTGGCCGGGGCGTTACATAACCCAAATGGCATGACCACCCAAACAAATGTGCCCCATGGAGTAGTAAAAGCTGTTTTGTGAATATCTTGTAATGCTATGGCGATTTGGTTATATCCCGCATAGCCATCCATGAATGTGTAGCGAGCATGCCCTCCTACCTCTTCTAAAAGGAGAGTGATGAATGGTAAAAGAAAATGATCCTTTTGTGTGCAAGCATTTAGCTTCCTATAATTCACACACACCCTCAACTTCCCATTTTTTTTCTTCACCAATACCATCGGAGAGACCCAATCCGTAATCTTGACGGGCTTAATAAACCCGGCATTCAACAACCTCTCTAACTCCACTTTGACCAACAATTGTAGTTATGGGTTCATTATTCTCTCATTTTGCCTAATCGGCCTAGCACCCGGAATCGAAGGAATGCGATGCTTCACCATTTCCCTAGGAATATCTTTAAGCTCATTGTATGACCATGCAAAGGTATCACTAAACTCGTCCACCAAATCGCTATATTTCTTGATCTCTTCCTCCCCTAATTGAGATCCCATCTTCATTTGTCTCACCTTGCCATTCTTTGTCGTCACATTTACATACTTCCAATCTCCTTCGGTAACATGAACTTGCTCATCTTTGTTCCTATACCAATCCGTCGGTACATGCGGATAATCCTTGACATCTTGTCCAACTACAATTCCCGTTGACGTAATCTTGAAGTGTAAAGGTTCCTCCAACTTCTCCATCTCCATGATAGCATCCTCATCTTGAGTCCCATCCACGTGTACTAAACTTACGTCACTCTCTTCCATACTATCTACCCAAGTTGTCAATCCTCCTCTAATCCATTCCTCTTCGGTAAACACCTCACATGGCTCCAACAAGGAATATTCCTCCTCCCTTGAACTAAGAATCTCATCACTCAAACATGTATGGTGGGACGTCACCATTATATCAAACTCCGACTCGGGATACTCTCTCAACCATTGTGCATACTCCCCATTATCCCTATGATGGTAGAAACTAGGACCTAAGAAACCCGACACCGAATCCATGATCTTCCCATGACCACCCGAATGAACCACTCCTACCAATGCGTCATCCTCCTTGTCCTCCTTCTTGTCATCACCTTCATTCTCCGAATATGAGGCGATCTCTTTCCTTATCCAACCACCTAATGATCCTATGAGAACTTTGACCCTATTATCCTTAGGACCATAAGTAATAGAAGGTTTGGTTCCTCCCCAATCTACTATGGCATCCGCCATTCTCAACCAAGGCCTACCCAACAAGATGGGGAATATATCCTTGTTAGAATGCATCTTGATGACATGAAAAGTAACCACATACTCTTCCCCTCCGGTGCTAATCCTATAATCCTTAATCATTCCCAAAGGCACGGCCGGACTTTGATTAGTCATATTGATGATGAAAGGCGACTGACCTTTAAAACTAAGACCTAACCTCTTCATAGTGTGCTCCGGCAAGATGTTTAGTCCACTACCTCCATCCACCAATACGTTCGGAACCACTTTGTCCATCACCATAACCTCAATCTCAATAGGTTTAACATCATGTCCTCCTCCTTGCAATTGAACTCTAGCCGCTACCCTAGTCTTCACCTTCCTAGTCCTCCTAGTGACCGGCATTCCTTCCTTGAGAGTCTTCCTAGCCACGGGTGAAATCTCCAACAATTGTCCAAAGGTAATATCGGCCTTAAGTGAGCTAAGATCGGCCCATAAATCATAGCCGCTCGACTTCTCCACCTTGGCATTGCCAACACCATCAAACTCATCCAAAGGAATTTCCGGTCCTTCCCATTCTCCCATTTCACTACCCTCCAAATCATGAATGATATTAGGCCTCTCCCTATCATGGAGAATCACATTCTCCTTCTCTAACTCTCTAGTGGCCCGTCTAGCTACTCTAGCTACCCTATCCAACTCGGAAAGGTTAGGACCCTCATCCGAAGAATACTCCTCTTGACCCTCTACTCCTACCTCGAATGGGGTCTTCCCCCTCATGGCCCTAGTGGTAACCGCCAATGCTAGTGCCTCATGAGTAACCTCATCTCCTAGACTCTTCAACTCATAGGTGATGGCATTGGTGTGTGGAGGCCATTGACCTTGTTCCTCTCCAATCCCCATTTGGAGAGGAAGAGTGTCATCATGATGTGACTCCACGATACAATCCATAAACCTGACATCCTGAGAATTAGACAGACCCGGATCCGTAGGAGGAGCTTGCCTCCTATTGTCGAAATTCTGTGGACCCCCTTGCCTACCTTGAATCGGCATATACCCATTCGTCGTTTGCAATCGCGCCGTTGGATGAAAAGTTTGTTTCGCATTCCCATTATCATAATACAAATTCGGTGGCCTAAGCTCATTCGGTGGCCCACCTTGTGGTCTAGCTCCCCTCATATTGTCCCTCGCTTGTTGTTGTGGATTGGCCACCGGATTAGACATACTAATAATCTTATCCGGTTGACGACATTCGTCCGTAGGATGGTTTTTCCCACAATTGCTACAACCATAACCTTGTCCCTCGGACCAACATTGACCTTGTGCATGCCATCTTCCACAAAAAGGATGAAACTCCCTTCTCTCCACATTTTTACCACCTTGACCTCTAGGAGGAGGTCCCCTATTGTCACCTTGTCCATACTGAATTTGTCCTTGACCCCTTTGGTTTTGTGGAGGTGGACCACCGTTTCCTCTTTGGTCATGGTTTTGTCCACTCCTACAAAACTGACGAGTGTGGCCCGGTTGGCCACATTGAACACACCACAATCCCGATGCATGCCTACCCGACTCAACCGGAGGAGGAAGACCTGGTTGTTGGCTCTTGATTATCAAAGACATTGGATCCGTAAGACTTTGCATTTGCTTAATCATGGCCTCTTGAAATCCCAATTGGCTAGTACCCAACCTTTTCTCCATTTCCTCAAGGTGAGGATCCGCTCTAGGGGCCGGTAATGCTAGAAGTGGTGCCGGTTCTCTAACCGCTAAAGGACGTGGACCCGTGTCAACAAGAACATATGGGACTTGACTCTCATACTTGACCGGCTCTCCCGCCACCACTCTAGGCCGAATAGGAATGAATTGTGGTATCATTTCATCCTCCCTTCTCCACAATCTCTCATGATCTCTATCCAAGCTCTCCATCTCTCTAGCCGCTCTCTTGGCATCCGCCAATGTTTGAGGATTCCTCTCAAGAACACCCCTAATTATTCCCGACTTAAAGAATCCTTGAATGAAGAATTGCTTTAGTGTGTCATCATTGAGCATGGTTCCCACAAATCGTGTACACACTAAATCAAACCTTCTAATGTAGGCCGAAATCTCCTCTTCCCTACTCTGCTTCAATGAAGCCAACGCCCTCAAAGCCGTGCTTTGACCAACCTCCGGACGAAACTCATTCAAAAACTCCCTTTGCAATTGCTCCCATCCTCCAAAATGTCCCTCGGCATGGTCTCTATACCACTCATAAGATTAAGCTCCACATTCAAACAACTTTCTAATCTAACATCAACTTCTTCTACCACTTCACTAATCCTAGATAATCTCCTCCTACGTGTAGATTTATCAATTCCTAATATCAAGCTTGGTTTTTGAGATCGAGTCTTACCTTACATTCCCCAAAGAATCGATCAACCCTCACTTGACCAAACATATTCCTCACTACCTTCACTCATTAATGTTATCACTTTCCTTGGTGTGAATTAAAAATTGAGGAGGTTAGGAAAGAGAACCTGCAAGCCCACTTAAGTGAAAAATTCCAAACAGGGGATAGGCATGTTCATGCCAATTCTTAGTCAAGCCGGAGCATCACCTCCGCACTCTTCCTCAAATTGGCACTCACCACAATACCAAGAGTGAGGGGCTGACCTTCGCCATACACCACATTGAAGACCGAGGCATCACCCTCTAATCTCCAACACAATGTGATGACTAGGGAATTACCCTCTACAACGGATAACGACAAAGACAAGTACTAAAATCATTCCTTAATTAATTAATCAATTCACTTTGAAGAAATATTATACCTCAAGCAATCCGCTTCCCCCTGCAAGTTAGCACTCCCCTCGACTGTGACTCCACATGACCTCAATCACAATGACTCTAAACTAACAATCCTAATCTAGAACATCAAATTTCAAGTCCCACAACTTGGAGACTCACCCCGAGGTGAGTGTCAAAGTCGAATCTTCCTAAAATTAATTATCCCTCTAAGATTTTAGTGAACTAACGATCATAAATTTTTTTTATGTTTTTAGCAAATCCCCAAAAATGTTAAGGACATATCTTAGCCGCGCTCCCTCCTCAAAACAAAATGCATAAAGGAAATATGCAATTCATTCCAAGGAAATAAAGGAAATAAACTAATCTAATCAATGACAGAATCAAAAAAAAAAACTCTAAGTGAGATACTTACCTCGCACAAAGTGCTCCTTCCTAGCTCCACATTCTTGCCTCCAAGTCTTGATTCCCCTAATCCCGCTTCACTCCCGGCGGACGCACCATTTATGTGAGGCCAAACCGCCCACCCTTAAGCGTCCTAGTCCGGGTGAGGGAATGGATGTCACATTCGTTTCGCATAGCTCCCTCTTACCAAGTCACTAGTCTGTGGCAGCTCCTTAGTCTGTGGCAGCTACCTTAGTCTGTCGCAGCTCCTTAGTATTCTGTCGCAGCTCCTTAGTAGTTGGTTGCAGCTACCTTACTAATCTGTCGCAGCTCCTTAGTCAGCTAATTTTCTAAGCTCCCCCTAATCAAATCTATTCTCTAAGTTCCCCCTAGTCAACTCTATTCTCTACCACACTACACAACACACACACACTCACTCACACACCCACACGAGAGAGAAAGAGAAAAAATAAAAATAAAAGAGAATGAGAGAGGGACAAGAAGAAGAGGAGAGGGCACCCAAGACCACAAACCCCTCAACCTTCTCCTACTTAGTAGCACCTTATCCTATCCACTAACTCCTTACCCCCTAAACCAACAAGAACACGTTCTAATTCAAACATTTAAATCCAAGGATCTCCCTCTTGCTTCATCAAACACTACTTACTTAGCCAAAACACTCCCTCATGTCACTAAGCTTCTAATCAACCATACAAAATAGGCTTAAGGCCTAAAACATCAACCACACCAAGCCTCACTCTTTTTATACTTTTGATTGTTTCAATAACACTCCAAATGCAATTCTAAGTGAATTCTAAACATAAAACAAATATGAGCAACCATTTTGGGCTCATACCTTGGATCTCCGGATGCAGGGAGGGGGTCCAGGTGCTGTTCGATTGAGGGGCGGCGAAGGAGAGAGCTTTCTGGCTTGCAGTGGGTCTCCTCTCGGGGATGGTGAAGGGAATCCGGGGAGAGGCTTCGAAACCAGGCCGGGAAGCTTCAGAGCAAAAGGGCGTCGAAGCCATCCAGACTCTCTGGGTGTTGAAGTGTGATTCTAAAGAGCTGAAGCTGAAATTGAGCTAGGATTTGAGCCGGGGACTGCCACAATTCTGAGGGCTTCGAACTCAACCCCGAATCAGAATTTTTAGCCAGATGTTCGAGGTTGAACCCTGAAGCAAGGTTGTGAACCAGCTGTCTAGAGGCTGGATTTGGGGGTGGAACGCAAGCCAGTAGCGCCGAAGTGGGATTCGCCGAGGCACCGAAACTGAATGCTGAGCTGGAACGGAAGCCAGAGTTGGCGACATGATTCAGCACGGCATCAAAGTGTGAGTCTGAGGCGTAATGTGAGCATGTAAGCATCGAAGTCTAATTTCGAACAGCTCAGAAGTCAAATGCTGAGTCAAAATGTTGAGCCAAGGGCTGGGAGTTGGCGCTGCAAAGTTCAAAGTGGATTCAGAAGTTCCATTGTTGAAAGGAGGCCCCTGGATGGATGAAGGGGCCC
Organism: Polytrichum formosum; assembly: GCA_964035585.1. Classification (NCBI taxonomy): domain Eukaryota; kingdom Viridiplantae; phylum Streptophyta; class Polytrichopsida; order Polytrichales; family Polytrichaceae; genus Polytrichum; species Polytrichum formosum. Next base: position 42,628,640 of record OZ037935.1, on the reverse strand, counting down.
AAGGCTGGCCTCAAGGGCTCGAAGGTGGAATGTTGGACTAAAGGGCTTCGAGGTTGGGCTTCCAGCCACGTGGCAGGCCAAGGAGGGGTGTTGGAGAAAAGGAGCAGTTAATGGTGTTTTGAAGGAAACCTCAATGTGTAAGGAGGTATTTGAGAGTGCTAGAAGTTAGATTAGTTAGTTGAGTAGGACATGCATTAGGTAGGGGGTCAGAGTAGTAAGAAGATGTAATGTGGTTGAGTGCAATTATCATCAGAGGTGCATGAGTATTCTTTAATACTAATGCCCTGTGTGTTAAATAAAAAGAGTGTGCCTTGCATTTAAAATTCATTGGAACATGAGAATGGAGTTTTCGAGGCTATGGGATGACAAAGACATGTGAGTCATAGATTTCCACCTGGACTACAGACGCATAAGGGTGGGGGTTTATGGCTGTTAAAGGAGGTTAGTAAACAGTAATTTTTAGCAATATCAGGTTGAAGTGGCTTTTAAGTTACTTTTGGTAGTAGTATCAGAAATAGCAATTAGGGATAAGATGGTGCCGTAGTTGCAGATAAGGAGTAGAAGAGTAGTGGATAGGGTAGTCCCAGTGAGTGGTTAGTATGGATTTAAAGAGATGAGGAGAAAGTACTTAAGGAGAGAGTTGTCTTTCTCTCGCTCTCTCTCTCATTCTTAAGGAATGTGTACTAGGATTCATATAGATAAGAGTATTGGATTGCTTGAGTAAGATACTGTTGAGTCTGAGGTAAGGAACTTGTGGTTTTCTTGTAGTGGTGGTTGCCTTACCTCTGGTAATTATTGTAGTGTGGAAGAGAAGTTGGCAATGGACTACGTATGTTACCAAAAGAGTCGTGTACAAGCAGCTAACGCATGGAGGGGGGTATCTTCAGAGAAGTCTTGTGGGATAGTAGTACCAGATGTATACACTGAATGAAGGGAATGGTATTCTCTTAGTTGAGTTTTCATACTACAACATTGAGTCCTGGTAAAGAATGGATTGTACATGGACTATGAGAGTGATAGTATAAAAGAGAAACAGTCAGGACTGCTAAGAAGGGAGTTCGGTAGGATGTATAATCTATCTTAGTAATAGGGCAAGTAATACGCTAACAGTAATACGGTTATAAAAACGGTTAAACCCAGTTGTGAAGTTGGGTAAAGGGAAAACTCGTGGTAGGATGTTAGAACTCTTGTAACCACGTTATTGGAGGTAGTACGGCTAAACCGGTAGATCTCAGGAAACCCGGTTAGGAACCCGGTAGTGGAACCGGTAGATTTCTAGGGAACCTGGTTAGGAACCCGGTAGTGAAACCGGTAGACCCCCAAGGAACCTGGTTACGAATCCGGCAGAGAAACCGGTAGATCCCTAGGAAACCCGGTTGAGAACCAGGTAGGGAACTTGGTATATCTTCCGAGAATTCGGTAGGAGAATCCGGTAGGGATACTGGTCGACTCGACTGGCATAAGAGGTGAACCAACCTTAAGACCAGTAGAAGCGTGGGATACCCCAAGGAGAGGCAGGGAGACTAAGATGGATGCATGGAGTGAGACATCCAACAAAAGCGGTAGCGGGCAGGACCTTAGGATGCCGGTAAGGAAAACTGGACTAAGTCTGTTCGCGTACCGGTAAGGTACTACCGGAAGTAGGGTGGTACCGATGGAACGTAGAGGGGAATCCCCTTTAACAATGGCTGACAGGGGGAATAGGGGAAGATAGAGGGAAACAACATCTAAGAAACTCTAGATTAAACGCTATAAAAGAAGGCACTAGAGGCCCCTAAAGCACCTCATTCGAACTCGAGAAACTTACGTGAGCGTCGCGGAGCCTATTCCTCTTCCGTGTGAACACCTCGAAGATATTTCAAGACCGGGAGGCTGCCTAAGCAACCTTTGGAGGCTAAGGACTTAGCCGAATCAAGACACAAGACATTTGGAGACCGAGAGGCCGCACGAACGACCGTTGGAGGCTAAGGACTTACAACCCTTAAATCAAAAGTGAAACTTGAAGCCGCGGAAGGACAAATTCAAAGGACAAGAAAACTTAAAACACTTAGAGAAAACAAGGAAAATAACTTGAACTCTAAAACTTGGAAATTCTACCGAAGTACGCGGAAACTTATATACTTAGAGAGAACAAAAGAAAACGAACTTGAAACCTAAGCATAATAGGTCAAGTAATTAGAGGCTACATAAAGTCTTAAAGACTTCCAAGAATGAAGTATGCATTCAAAGGACTTAGTCATAATAAGAGCTTACCGAGAACAATCAAAGTACAAAGAACAATTACAATTCGTGTATTGATTTCTATAATCTTAGACTAAGATCTAAACTTAAACTTCATTATGAATACCAACATTCTCCGAATTCAAGTATTGAAATTCAAAAGATATGCATGAAATAATGTGTAAACCAATTAAGAACACTAATCCTTGACATTACGTGATCGAGATCATATCGAATGAGTATATCCTAGAGAACATCATTTTGAGTATTGGATTGAATGTATAAGACCACCTTCAAAATGGAAATCTCGGGCATGCTAATTTTGGTAGGAGTGACTTCTATGTCAACCGGTTCAGTAGCGGGTTACACCGTCTAAGGCTGAGGGTTGAAGGTGACCTCAACAACATGAAATTCAATCTCTTTTTAAATACATCTCTTATTGATCTCCGTACTTGGATCTTAAACATGATTTGCATGTAGTAGAGAAAAATTTGTTAAATCTTACGTTGTCATAATTTCTCTTGCTCCAGTTATGGAAGATGATTCCAACAGACGTAGCTTGCTTGAACAACTTGCATCGTACATCACTTTGTAAACTCCAATATACTTGAGATGCTTGAAGTTCCAGAAGTAAGAAGTCGAGAAATGCTACAAAGTAGCAACTTTTGAGAATATGGTGTGAGCCCAAATTGATGTCCACATGTGTTGTTAACACTTGTAAAACATTACAAGTAGTGTTTTGTTGATTATTCACAAAAATATAAAAAGAGTGAAGCTTGAAGAAAGCTAAGTTTGAAGCATTAGGCTTGTGTGGAGTGGATTTAAGTAGTATGAGGACATACCTTGGTAAAGTGTGGTAGGTAGAAAGCCAAAGTTAGTTAAATGTTTGAATTAGGATCTTTGTTGATCATTTGAGGGAGGAAGGCTTAGGAGATTAGATGAGAGCCTACAAAGTAGGAGGAGATTTCGAAGGCTTATCGAGAGCCTTGTGGATGGGATGAGTCCCTACTTAGAAGGAGAAGGTTAAGGGGTTGTGATTGGAGGCTCTAATCCTCTCACCCTATCCTTATCTCATGCCCTCTCTCCCTCTCAACTCACTATATTATCCCTCATTCTTCCCTCACTCATCCTCTATTTCCTTCGTGCTCTTTAAGCACCCCACGGGTTATAAGTGTGGGTGTGTGCTTAGTTCTTAGGAGAAGAGCCAAGGCTATTTAGCCTTGAAGAGGGATTGACCTCTTGTTAGAAGTAGATTGGGTTTAAGGAATTTGGAGTTTGATTGTAAACTTCAACTTGTTGCATTGAGATTCATATTGAAGTGAGAGAGTTCAAACTTGTTTAAACTTGTGGCATTTAGAGTGACTAGATTGTACTAGGTGCATTACTTGTAGTGTTTTATTAGTTATGAACTTAAGCAGAACTTTATAGTGAGAGATTGGTCAATTATGGATGATCAGAGTGTTCAATGAATATGAAAATTTGAGGGATTGTTTATTATAAAGTATGGGAGTTGTGGTAAAAATTTGAGAGCTTCAGTCATTGGGATGAAAGAGTTATTAAAAGTTGAAGGGGAGGGTGTCTAGGAACAAAGCAGCAAGGTTTGAAAATATGTATCTCTTAGAAAGTTATAGATATGGATACCAAAATTTGACACTACCTTTTGAACTTATATATCTATCTTGTGTCAAAATTTTAGATTGATTGGACGTAGGAGTTGGAAGTTATTAGAGTTTTAATGACCGGATGCTTTATCAGAACATTCATACTAAGTAGTTAGAGTTAGAATTTCATGCATAACTTTTGCATATGAACTCTGTTTGTGCCAAAATTTGGTGTGGAGATTTTTGATAAGGTACTTAACAAGTGTACCAAATTTCACTTGAAGAACATAAGTTGGGTGGGAGTTATACTATTCTGAAGTTTAGTAGGAAGACATTGATAGAAATTTACATCAAGAAGAACTTAGAGAAGGAAGGGCAAGGATAAGTATATAAGTATTTTTTAATACTTGTATTTAAAGCCTATGTGCTCATGGAATCCACAAGCGAAGTGTCATGTACCAATACGGAATCAACCACGATGACATGTGATAGCACGGAATCAATAAGCGAGAACTCATGTAGTAGTGTGGAGTCGACGGCAAGGACTCGATTCACAAGAGGGATATCTTTGAAGGCATGCGTGGCCAAAGCGGCCGGGTGGACATTAGAAAAGGCTAAGGATATAACCTTGCCCGACATTAAGGAATGTAAAACTACATAGTGTGGTGTTAATCAAGTTGTGTATATTCCAAAAGTAGATTGGAATTATATATTGGGTTACAAAGAGAGAAGTCTCTACATGTCATTATAAACTTTTCCACTCGGGCTAGGACGAAATCGAAGGGTGGAGGATTTTTGGTGACAATAGGCCTTGGACAAGTTTCGTGCCCTACATACATAAACAAAGGCACGTAAGTTTGATTTGTTTCCATTTCAAATGACAAAGTGAATATACAACCACAACACATTGAACTAGGATATAACTTATGCTACCTAATAGATATATTTCTTAAGGGTGTTAATATTGCACATCAACCTCCACAAAACTTATATCGCATACCTTTTGTTTACAATGATTGGCAAATGCTTGGTAACTTAAATCCAAAAGTCGAGTTCCAGCAAATTCTGTTTCTGTGATCATACGACCCATATCACGCAATTGATCGTGCATGTCAAGACGATCCCACTCGTCCACTTTTACCAATGATTTGTTGTGAAGTCTTTCCAAGATTTTTCGAGCATTCCCATCGAACAGTCTAAGAAATATTTCTTTTGTTGTAAACACATTTTCGCAAAAGAAACAAGTTATGTCTAGAAACATGTTTTTTTCTTCAATAGTTAGCTCATCAAAGCTTATTCTCAATGTCTTCCAAATTTTCTCATTTGGACTTCCATCATGTCTTGCCTTCAACAATCTATGCAATGTTCGCTCCCATATTCTCAATCGTGTCTCCCCTTGCATGTATGTGCCCATCACCTCCAAACTCAAAGGAAGTCCACAACATGCATTCACAATCATTTCAACCACATATTCTAAATATGGTAAACATGATTGGTTCGTCCCAAAGGCATGCTTTGAAAATAGCCTCATAGGTTGGTTCCCTTTGAGGGTTTGCATGTCTACTTTGCCAGCCATGGGTACATGTTGCTTCAAAGAGTTCCAATCACGAGAACTTGCAATCAATTTCATGCCATCAACACCTTTGAACATGCTATCATCCAATAGGTGATGTAGTTGACTTTGCTTGGTCACATTGTCCACCACGAGTAGTATTTTCTTTGTTTTTTGAACACGTTCCAATATATCTCGTACTTTTCTCAATGTTTGTGCTTGGGGAGGTGAGTCTTGCATGTCTCTTGACTTGTGCTTTAATGCAAATGTACATATTTCATCCTTCAAGTCAATTACAAAACACACTGCATCAAAGTGGTGGGAGATGTGGTCACTTAATGCTTTAGCCAATGTTGACTTGCCAATTCCTCCCATACCCACAATTCCTAGACTACCAACCTTTTGTAGCTGCTTTTTCAATGGAGAATTTTTTTCTTGGACTCCAATCAATTTCGACGATTCCCTCATATCATTGGTGTTGACCTACAAAAATTTTAACATTTCCAATGTGAGTGATGATCAAATGATAGACCTTAGGAGGTCTACTAACTTCTCCCAATTTAATTCAAAAATATTTTGGCTTGATTCACAATTTTAACAACGTACTCACCTCCATGAAAAGCGGATGTGATGAAGAGTCATTGCAATTCTTTTGGACACTTGACATTGATGTTAAATTGTCAAAGTGGTGAAGTTGGGGCACAAACCGCAACCATTGCATACACTTGGGAAATCTTTTGTATGGTGGAAAAAATTGCCAAAAGGAACTGGTTGTGTCATTTGTAACTCCTGTAATCTCAAGCGAACCTTTGAGCATTGCATTTTTCAATCTTGCAAGCCTTTGATAAATATCAAGAAACGTGGGTCTTTTTGATGGATCTAAAGACCAACATTCATGCACTAATGATCTTAATACCTCTGAATAGGTTGGAGGGAGCTTTGGCCTCTTGGATTTATGTATGTACTCACGATAATCACGAAGGTTACCAGAACAACGTTTCTCTCCTGAAAGAATATCGGAACACATCATGCCAAAACTAAACACATCGGCTTTCAAAGCAGCCACCTCCGACAATTCCTTCGCCATGGCCTCAGGCGCCATGTATCCAGAAGTCCCTATGTTTCGCCCAGTGGGCACTTCTGGAGAATCCTTCACCTCGACCTTTGAAATACCAAAATCCAATAATTTCACATCAATGCACTCGAGATTAACCAATTGTGGATCCTTTGAAAGAATCACAACAACATTTTTGGGCTTTAAGTCACGATGTGCTACGTTCATATCATGAAGGTAGCACATTCCATTTGCAATTTGTAACATAATGTCCATGGCATCCATCTCTTTCAAAGGACCTTGTGCACTTAAATGTTGTGATAGGGTCATCTCTCCGAATTCCATTACAAGCTCAAATTGGTTTTTGGCCTCATGAAAACCACAACACAAAAACTTGATGATATTTGGATGATTCAAACCTCCCAAAATACTTGCTTCTTTCCAAAATTGATGTGCATGCTCACCATCACGAATGTCGATCACCTTTGTCGCACATCTCACACCAAACCAATTTGTCAAGTATACAGCTCCTCAAAATCTTCGGTGGATCTCCATATTCCGGGCGGGGATAATTATAAGGAAAAACAATATTATCCAATTCACCACCTTCAACGTGTTGTAGACTCCTTAGATATTCCTCAAGGTATTGCACAAGTCTACAATCTTTGCAATCCTTAGTGTTGCATGAGTCCAAATGCTTGGAAAGCCTTCCATGTATTGAAGTCTGGTCCTCTTCAATTGCATTGGTGGATGTGGGGTAGAATGTCATATCATCCTTAATCGCAAGAATTCTTTCCTTTTCATGGGGATTGTAATGGCAAGATATCTCACACAATGTGTGGAAACAAGATTCGAAGTCCAAAAGTAATTCTCTGAACCACTCTCTGTTGTTCAATTGCATAACTGTAGCATCAACCCAATTTTCATTGCAACATTCTTCAATTAATACCCTCCCTTTGTTCACAATTCGAAATAAATCTTTTTATGTTTCATGAAATACTTGGGCTGGACCATTAGTGATGTTGTGCAATACTTCCACACCCTTTTGAAAGTTGGAAAACAAATTCTCACATTGCCTTCTATTCAATACTTCTTCGCTCGATAATATGTTGGGAAATTTCACAATACCCATTGCTAGCTGCAAAACATTTGCCATTCTAAGAGGTATGATATAGTTGTAAATAATATCAATGGCAATACTCAAGGTATTCTTCGCTTGAAGATCGTCTGTATTTGTTGGTGAGTAGGCCCACTAGAATTTAAACCTATAAATCCCACAAGAAACATTAACTACTAATGGAAAATTCACAACATTGACACTAATTGATGAATGAAAACAAGGACATTTCATAATAAGGTGTAGATGCTAATCGTTACTAGAATGTAAAATTTGATAAATAAGAATTAAAATTCTTGTAGTGAATCTATCAATTTACAACCGCGACGAACTTTTGCCCACCTCATAACATCATTGTAGATCAAATGTGTTTATTTTTCATGAAACATTGACATCAAATTTTTATTATGCATTATTGAGGATTACTTGTGCAATAAGTTTACCTTCCTCGGCATCTAATTGTAATTGTTGTATGACCCAAAAGCTTTCTACTCGTTTGATACAATGGTTTAATATGGTTGACACTAGTTTCAAAGCAATTTCTTGATGATACATGCAAGACAAAGAAGCCACATGACATCAAACAAACCCTAATCTCAAGAATGTCCTAGTTGACCACACTTGGCTTTCCTCTTTCTTTCCCTTTTTATCTTTTCATACTTTCTTACTTATTTGTGCATTTTAACATAATACAATTTGAATGGCACCTTTAAATTTGACTAAGTACCAACTTTGCTTCTTACAACACTTGTATCGTGAGAACATTAGGCACATGAAAAACAAACTTACATATAAATAGTTTAACTTCATCTAACACTTTTGAACTTGGCAAAATACTGAAACCTCCATTATGCTACTATCTATACGTAAGGAAAACAAAACAAATTGAAGTTCAAGATGGTTATGGCTATTTGCATAATTGGATAAGACTTTAGAGGTAGATCTTTAATTTACAAACATGTACCTCATCGAACAAGATGTCAAACCTCAATACCATGCCCATGGTGAAGAAATTATGGATTGGAGATTTCACTATCTAGATTTTCATGTGTTATGATCATTGATGGAATGGTACCATCCTATTACATGTAGCAATACACTATGTGAGATGATAATGATATTCCCGTCCATACCCATTGAAGACGGACAAAATTCCATCATACTACATACCAACCATTCAACATTTCATTCCCTTAACATCAGATATTCTTTGCAACTTCATGTAAATTGAGTCCAAACATAGATCATGAATAGAGGTTGTCATGGTTCATTCAAGTCCAACAAATACAATAACCAACTTGAGTTGAGTATTGACAATGGCAATTCACAAAGTGGAAAAATTATGTAGCATTTTCGTTCCTTGTGTTTGATGAAATCAATTTGTGTCACCATCTACATGACAATGACAAGATGACAATGTGAACATATTTTGCAACATCCCATCACCAAGCAATGTAGCAACTACCCGAGACAATGTTCACTTCATGAGGGTAGAGTGCGTACCTTCATATGAAGATGACTTTGTTATATTGCCCTTCTAGAGCACAACCAAATTCTCACAAGACATCTTAAAGTAAAAGGCATTTAATAATATCCTCCATGCTTCCAATGTTCCAAGGAGCAAAGATCTCTAGTAAAATGCTCCACCTTGTCAAAACGCACAAAGATCAAGAACTATGTTGGTTTTGTAGTAGAATCCCCAACATAATTATTGCTTTACGCTGATGCAATTGGATTACCAGTGAGTAGATTAACCTTTAGAATCCCAACCCTCTCTACATCCACAATACGAGTTCAAAATTAGATGACATGCACAATACAAAAGACTAGAAGCAGTGACAAGCACATATAATCCACAAGCCCTATGAAAGCACACCACATGTTTTAATCACGCTACCTTGCACTACATCAATTCATTGTGGCCAACTACCAATTTCTTGCATTTTTGGGTTTCCACCATCCGCCCAAAATCCATGTCTATACAACATTGTTCACCTCATTCCTAGGTGACACACTTTATGATACAAGACTCTATCAAATGCTTGTGCTCATTTGTAGATCAATTTCTATTTGTTAAGGATGACATCCATCTTCATCTGTAATGTATGACAAGGATTGTAATCACAAACAAACACCAAAAAGTCATGTGTACGGATGAGATTAAATTATTTGCTCAAAATATAGATACCAACCTATATTCAATACGGAACATAATCGGGAGAGTCTGTGTAATCATTCAAGAGACAAAGAATTACCACTAATACTAACCTCCTAAATTACTTTTGGTGCATACCCATTCCTCGTGTCGAAGACACTCAATCCAGTGCCCAAGAACAATGACAACCACCATGAAATAAAGTTCATCGTGACGAATGTCATGCTCCTCATCATGGGCAACAACTCATCATGGGCAACGCATGCATTATGGTCTACTTCACAGATACCATCCAGGTCTGATATTGAACTTACCATCAAGTTCTATTTGATCTAATGATTCTAAATTGCAAGGACTATGGGTAAATAAGGTTCCCCAACTTTTTGAATACAAACACTTGCAATGTTACAAGGAAACATTACTTGTATATTCTATTGAAGGCAACTGTACCCAATGTCACAGAACACTATACACGTCGGCTTTCAGAGTTGATTGTTCATAGTGACATGATGCAATCTAATTTGGACAAAGTGTCGTTCAGGACGCTTAACCTATCTAATCCCTGAATCTTTGGACCACATTTATCTTAGTACCATTCCCCCTTTCATATCTCACTTTCACCATTGCTGGTTTAGATTTGCTAAAACTGGGGCAAGCTCTGAATACTTTGAGCTTCAGCTCAAACATTGCCACATCAAAGCATCAATCTCCCAAGAGTTGCAAGCTCGAGCTCTCAACTCAAGCTCTAGTGTAAAGCATGTTGTAATTTGGAGACTTATTTATGTTGAGTTTAGTGAAGTGGGTGAGACCTTTTGTTTCCAAGCTAAGGCACGGGAATCGGTCCACATTGATGTAGAGCAACTTCTAGAAGGCCAACATTGGCAATCTGTATTGGTGGTTGTTATTGGTGATATCAACATATTAATCTGATGTATTTTGAAAGTATTTGTTCTCATCATCAAAGTTGTGCTCAACAAAGGCACGCTTTTCAACTAAGCATGATTGAGTAACTCTTGTAATTCTATGATCAAGGAGGCTGCCCTAAAGCACTTAGCATCAGTGGAGCCTTGGGAATCAAGTGGTGAAGCCAAGAAAGAGATTTGAGAGCAACCTGCGATTTACAAAGCTATGGGTGAGCCGTTCAAAGGATACTCGCACCATGTGGCCATGCAAGTCTCTACATGGAATGTTGTCAGCGTTGTGACAGCTTCCCTATTTATAGAACCCCGATCACCAATATTGTGCAAGACAAGCTTCGGCTTTATGAACAATACATGGATGCAAGACTCATCCGGGAGGAACCTGATTCTCAATCAAAAAGTCCTGATGTTCACCGCCTATTTCTTTCTTCGACGTGGCACTTGACAACAATCTTGTTTCATTGATAAGCCACTGTATCCTCTTATGAACCTTTCATGAAGGTTAACTCATTGACTCGTTAGTTGTATTTGTCTTAGTTGTATTAGTACCATTCCCACTTTCATATCTCACTTTAGCCATGGCCACTTTACACTTGCTCAAACCATGGACAGCTCCAGGTTTGGTCAAGCTCTCATTACTTTGGGCTTGGGATGGAAGCTTGCCAAAAAGCAACTATTAGACCCACGAAAATCGTAATATCTCAACTCGAGCTCTAGTGCAAAGGGGGTCTAAGAACACCAACCACTTCTGATCCTATTCCACTGTTGCATTTGAATAACAAGGTGTATCATGGAATCATTACGTGGAGCTCGTAACTGCTCCAATTCCTCAAGGCTCGTAATTGAGGATGCCCCTAATTGCACTAAACAACACAACATATGAGCAATTAACCGCAAACACAAAAGTAGCACCCGATACAAAGAACCAGAGGCTTGGGATCGTCTGAATGCTTACTTTGTGAAGGTGGAACCCTCCATTTCTGAGTCAGATGGTAATTGTGGTGGGTAGCCCGGCCGCTTCACACCTCCACGCACCAAATCCTCCACAGTGACTCAAACGTTCTAGCCAGATATCTTCTCTAATGAAAACATGCTGCTAAGTGCTTCAAATCTTCATTACCCACAATATACTGAGGATTTCCCCCAACACCCAGCAATGTTATATGAAGGTGACCAAATAATCAAGTAATGAAACAGTCCAACATCACATGGTAAGAGCAGGAATCAGAACCCACAGTCCCAACTACCTGCTCCACAATTCTATTCACAAAAAGGACATATTGTAGAGGACTAGCCACGCAAATGAGTTCCTCGTTGAATTTAAACCTCACCTCAAACCCCAACACTTGCCTGCGTTGCAAACTCACCGATGCCTGCCAAGAATATGAAGCCTCGAAGTAAAATGCAGATCTGCCACTTGATGTCCACACTTGGAGTGCAGAAAATCACATGCCGTTGTTGCAGTTCGTCTTCGCCCCAGCTCCTTTACCGCCTTCGTCCTGGCTCTAAAGCAGTCTCGCACTAAAGCAGTTGTTTCGTCGGCAGCGTTTGTCGGTGAGAGACTCCAAACCCTTGCCTTGCCACGAACCCTGATGGGCGTGTCACTGTAGCTCGGCCAGGGCCAGACGCGGCGCCCTGGGCACTGATGGCCCCTCATTATCACAGGGGTCGCGCCACTGCCCGCTGCCCGAGATCTCTGCTCGCCCCGCCCGAGTTCAAAAATAAGTTGCTCTTGCATTTTTAAAGGTCGCTTGGTTACAAAACCCATAAGGTAGATGGGTCTTAAGCGGCTCGTGTTCTTAATCTGACCCCTATATTTGATCGGTATGTGGTTTGGTGAGGATCAAAGAGCAAAGACAATAAGGAAATGTTATTTATAAGAGATTGCACTACGTCTTAAGAAAAAAAAAACTACTCTACACTCAAATAGTGAACGCAATCGGGAGGACCAATGTATTGGACCAACTAAGAAATCAAAAAACATGCACTTCTGATAACCATAACTAAATTATGGGAGATCCGATTTTCAATCCGGTTTTTGCAAATGTTTCAAACCTTGGACAACTGCCAAAATAACTATAGTTAACTAGATTTTTTCAATACATCTTAGGTAACAACTATAGTTAACTAGAAAATTTTAAGACCAAATTCAAGAACAACTATAGTTAATTAGAAAAAATCCAAGTATTATTATATATTCGAAGAAGTTCGCTTCTCATAACATTATTCAGATCCATAACATTGTTTTGTGGGACTAACAATATCCCATAGAATATTGTCAGTCCCATAGAACATTGTTATGGATATGAACAATGTTATGCTTGATTTGCTTCAGTTGAGGGTCTTTAATATGCTCGGGCCATTGAGGATCATCAAGAAACGCCTTTATACCATCACTCAAAATGTTGGGCTCCGGAACAACCTTCATTATACCACCAACACAAATAACACACTAGTGACACTACAACACAAATCCGTGGATAAGCTGTGCTCAACTTTAGTTAACTAGATATAACTAGATTTTTTGGCAAAACGAATTTAAAACAACTATAGTTAACTACATTTTTTGGCAGGTCAAATCGCAAACAACTATAGTTACGAAAGGCAATTAGTTAACTAATAGTTAAATTAGTTGGTTAGTTGTCAAAGGTCTGAAATGTTTCATTGTAGATTTGCTAATGCAACATGAGTTTTGGTGTAAATCTAATCAGTAGAAGTCGTGAGCAAGGTTTTAGAAGGACTTAGAGAGTTTTTGGTTTTGTCTATTATTGGTTAATAATTTCGTTTTCTCTGGAGGGCTGGAGAATTTATGAGAGGGCTGGAGAATTTTGTGTTTGGCATGTTTAATTTCCCGCTTGGTAGATTAGGTTGAGATGTCAGCTCCAATTCAACTTAGATGAGCTCAGAAGGAGAATCAAATTTCTTAGAATTGAACATGGTAGCATAATCACTGCTCAAATTTTCTGCCATGAACTGGATGCAAAGGATTAGGGTTTTGGGTTAGTCACATACACTACTATAGGACGTTGCCAAGGAAGACGAATTTCTAATGGCTTTTCACCATGAATTTATCAAACAGAATCATGTGCCACCCAACATACAGCAAAGTGCAGATTTCCAAAGCAAATCCAGTGAGGTAGATTGCTCTTTGATCACAAACAAGACAATGCATGTTAATTAGAATAGGAAGTTGACAAGAAGGACAATTTTCAAATGGCTTCTCGCACTCAATTTAGCAAACAGAAACATGTGCCACCACACAAAACACGGCAAGTGCAGATTACCAAAGCAAATCCAGCAAGGGAGGTCTTGATCACAAACACTACCATGCACCATCTGTGAGCCCCTGATTGTGCCCCCATGCGTAACTAATCTAAAGACAATGTAATCTTGGGGTTGAAGACATTATTAAAACCTAAGAAACATTTAAAAAATAAGAAGGACCGAAGTTAAGACTAAGTTAAGTTAAGTTAAGTTAAAAGGGAATTAAGGAGGAAGAAAAGAAAAAAACTTGTCTTTTTTTTCTTCGGGCGGCCTTGAGACCGTTGGGCACCGGGCAACGCAAAAAAAAGGAAAAAAAAGATGGAGTTGGAGGGGTCTCGGAAGCCAGGAGAAGAGAGGTTCATTAGGCAGTAGAAAGGAGAAGGGGAGAAGCAGGAGGCGGAAGCCCTGCCGAATTGGGGAGTTTTGGTGTTGGGTGAGGGTTTAGGCGATGGAGGATCGGCTCATGACCAGATGAGTGAGCAACTAGGGAATAGTAGAGGCTTGGTGTGGGCCGTCAGTTTCCATGGGTTGTGGGTTCTCAATAGTTTTTTTTCGTTTTTTTTTCTTCTTCCAGTGATTGTGCATGGAAAGTTGTTATGGTGATTGTTGTTGGGACGAAAGGACCAAGGGTTGGTGGCAGAGATGTGAGAAGAAAAGGGAATAGAGAGAGCTTGGAAGTGGCCATTCTGGTGGATCACAACAACACATGGAGCATCACCTTTTTTCAAGCCATAACATCCATGCGAAAGCAAGGAGAGGGACCTCTAGGTCATAGGAGGGGAACCAACCCTCATATTTTGCATTCAGGATTCACCCCTTAATCGGTAACCAATTTCTAGATGTGGACTTCTATCCATGGAAGTCCAATCTTATGTTGATCATCACGTTGCTAGAGCAACACTACAACAACCCAAACCATATTAGGCAACTATGCCCCCACGTTGGGCCAATGCTGTCGCAACCCTTGCAAGATCCCTTTAACTATCTTGATCTATTTTCCCAATTCTAGCAAGGATTACGAGCGCTAACCCTTCGCATTCTGTCATGCGAAAGGTTAGCTCCCAATACCGTGGACCCATTAGTTCATAGGAAGGGGACCAACCCTCCTACATTTTCATTCGGGACTCACCTCTTAATCGGTAACCATTGCTAAGATGTGGACTTCCACCCATGGAAGTCCAATCTTATATTGATCAATGCGTTGCCGGAGCCACATTACAACAACCCGAGCCATACTAGACAACTATGCCCTCACATTGGGCTGTGCCGTTCGGCCACACCACCTCATCCATATAAGCCTCTAGGACTCTAGACAGGGTCCCTACCCCATCGTTAAGTAACATTTTATCTCCCAACACTTGGGCCAAGTAGACATTTTCCCTTAGCCGTTGGAGCTGGAAACCCCAGCAGCTTCAGAATCCCATAACTTCTTCATATGATCTCTGATGCTAATAATCGACCATTCCATCATCATTTACGTTTCATGTAGATGCCGATGGACTACTCACTTGCCCCATTCAGGCAAGTATGGAGGAACTTATGCCTGTTCAAAGCTTTGCGGTCTCGGGAACCACTCCCAGGCCACTGCTGTACCAGGGCGTTGTTTCGGGACAACGCCCCACTCACATTGCCATATCTCCTAGCTCACACCTCTAATTGAGGTGTTCTTGAGCATTCTAGAATTGGCACGCCATAAGCTACGCATAGCTTATGGCCTCACCTTCATGCCTCCTAGTCTTTGTGGGTGGGAGGCGTTTCCAATGCCCGGGGCCCTCACCCACACTAGGATCACTTGGGCCTTCTCACCAACGGCGCCACAAATCCCGGGTGTCATTCCGGGGTCCACTTTGTGCCCATGGTGTTTTGGGCATTCTAAATGGAGAGGTACGCGACAAATGCCGATGGAGGCCGTGTCATTCGGCCTCAAGTGGGTTCGGCCATACCACCTCACCCATATAAGCCTGTAGGACTCTAGGCAGGGCCCCTACCCCATTATCAAGTAATTTTTTGTCTCTCTCCCAAGACTTGGGGCCAAGTAGACATATTCTCTTAGCCGTTGGGACTGAAAACCCCAGCAGCTTCAAAACACCATAACTTCTTTATATGATCTCTGATGCTAACAAACGACCATTTCATCGTCATCTATGTCCCATTTGGACAAGTATTGAGGAAGTTATGCCTGTTCAAACCTCGGCAGTCCCGATAGCCACTCCTAGGCCACTGTTGTACCAAGGTGCTGTCACGGAACAACACCCATTCAAATTACCATATCGCCTAGCTCATACCTCCAATTAAGGTGTTCTTGAGCATTTTAGAATCGGCACGCCATAAACTACGCATAGCTTATAGCCTTACCCTCATGACTCCTAGTCTCCGTGGATGGGAGGCGTTCCTAACGCCTGGGGCCCTCACCCATACTAGGATCACTTGGGCCCTCTCACCAACGGCGCCACAAGTCGGGTGTCACTCCGGGGTCCCCCTTGTGCCCATGGTGTTTCGGACACTCCTCATGGAGAGGTACGCGACACAGCTCATACCACATGACCACCATCATCAACTGCAGGCTCATCAAAGCATTCCGCTAATTTTCCATGTGAATTTTGATTCGTCAAAGGTTTTTTTTAGAAGATAAAACATGAAAGTTTCTTGTGCATCCCTTCCTTCAATTGTTATAATCTAAAAATTCAAAGGCTTATTCATGCCAATTTTTCCCCTCATTATAGCTCATCTCCCATGTCTCTAGATACTACAGACAAATGCCCTTTCAACCTCAAAACTTGACCATAAAAATTCCACAACCAACATTGAGTGATATGCACTAAAAACAACCCTTTGACAGCCTTGGTATTTTAGGGCTAAAATCAAATCAAAGGGTCCTTGTTGGAATTGTTGGAATTAAATGTAGTGAAGTGAAGGTAAAGTTTTGTCATACATGGCATTTGGGATGGACATCTCTCATTGAAGCATATGTTGTTATACCAATGAAGCTGTAAGCATTGAAACAAATTGTTGAGTCAACATGAATTATAATGGGTTACAAGATGATTCTATAACCTCTGATTTTCTAAACTGTCTAAATGTTTTGGTTATAATATGCCTGATTCTGATCAGAAGATAGAATCCAAATAACATGCAAATTACAAAAATTGTCCGTTTTTCTAATCTACAGTAGAATTTTACATGCAGAATCAATTGAGAGAATCCACCTCAAAGAGTTATCCCACTACATGTCTGCTGCCAATGGAAATTTTCTTATCTGAGTGCTGGGAATTCTTGAAGTAGCTAAACTGAACCATCACACAGAAGAGGACTTGACAATTCTGTGACTCACTCCAAGACTGCTATTCCCAAAATATGATTCATTCATCTTGAAAATCTGATTCTTCAAAGTATGCACTCAAGTTGCTTGAAGTAATGCTTGTGCGCATTTTTAAATCTTCTTGAAGCCCCAAGTGAGATTGAATCTCTTGCACAAGCCACTCCAGCTCCACTGTTTGAAGTGAAGATCCAAACGTGTGTAGTTGAACGCCTTCTCTGAGCATGATTACATGAAGTGGGCGTCCATTACGATTCTGTTGAGGCAATATTGGTTTAGTGAGTAGATGAAATTCACAAGGATATAAATCAAACCACATATGGCTGTAGCAAAATCATATACATCATACCTCTTTCATCACAATTTCAGCAGAGCTTATATCTTGAGGCTTTCCAACAATTTGATGTTTCCAAAAGTCAGCAACACTCCATTCAATTGAGAAGTGAGCATCTTCAATCTTTATACGAACTGTAACTGCAAGACTGGACAAGACGTTCTTCATAAGCCTGCAACCACAACAAAGAGAGCATCAGCTGACCTCCTGAACTTTTTTACTGAACATTGTATAGCGCATGAACATGTGCTAATGCTATTTATTTCTGCTCAAGTCATGTATTTGAGAGGTATAAGAAGTCATCACATCGAAGCTATGAGAAGGCCAACAAATTAGGATTCAAAAGTTCAATCCTCACAACTTCATTTTTCAGTGGACATGTACACCGAGCAAATAGCATAAGAATGAGAGTCCAAAACTCACCCCAAACCAACAAACCAGAAAGGAAGAGAGAACAAGGCGAACAACACTGGACCGCCTCCTCTAATTACTGAGCCTGTCCAGAAAGCGATAAATGCATTCCATGCCTGCCAGAGGTTCATTACCCATAGAGTAATGAGTGACCAATAATTTAAGACAAGATACTCCAAGCTGCATTCCAATGAAAAAATCTTGTGGAGTTCATAAAATACCTCAAGGCATGTGCTTAAGCCCATTTTTGAAGCTCTCTTTTGACAGCTCAATATTGGATGCAATTGTATGTTCCATTGAAGGGGCTTTCCACAGTTTGACATTAAATGCTAAGAGGAAAAACTATCAAGCTGTTGGTAACGTACCACAGTAAAAGTGCCATCTGCCACAGTTTCCGATGTGACCCCGGCTGGTGGAATGACAATGCTCAACATAGTATTGGTCTTCCTCAGGTCCTGCACACCAAAAACTGATCACATTCTTTCCAGATTTCGATGCTTGTACCATATCAACAGTTTTATTTTTAGTAAAAGATAGCTTCACTTGTCATAAATTGTTCGCATGCTTGGCTGAACCAAGTCACGGACTCTGACAAGAAAGAGCTGACAATAATACACAGATAAGTAAAACCTGGCCCTGAAGCTTGTGTAAATAAATAACAGAGCTATTATTCTGAGCTTTGCATATTCCAAGTTGCACCTTTTCAGGATTGTCCCTATTTCATGCTTCTAAGGCAGAAAAGCTTTGACCACTGGAGAGAAACATAAGTTTCTTTGCATCCTCACCACTTGAGTCCCTGCAGGTCGTTGAACAGACTTTCGCTGAAAATTCTTATCAGTCGCGGTTTTCACCACACCAGCACGCACTGAAGTAGGTGCACAATCAACTTCAGACAGAGCTCTGATTGTGTCAATTGCAGACTACACAAAACGACCACAAAAGAGGAATGAGTTTCTGATTGCTTATACCTTACACAGATAAACAAAATAACTTGCAAATATATTTGATGTTCGTAATTTGGTTCAGCAAAAATTCTCAGACATGGCTTCTCGTAGATTACTTTCTGTTTGAACAGAGAGCAAAACTATGGCTCGCGGTTCCAAGAGATAGCTCATATGAATAATGAAGACTTCAAGTTAAGATTGATTGAGGAGTAAATGTAGACCTCCTTGAAGTAGAGAAAAGATAATCACCTGAAACCGGTCTTCTGGTGCAGGCTCCAAGAGTTGCTCAATGATGCCAGCAAGACCAGGACTCATGCTCACAATATTGCGAAACTCCACCTTCAAACGCTTCTGTCTTGCAAACATAATCTTATGAGTCCTTGCTTGGATTCACAAAGAAAGCCTTCCAAAAACACAATCCCAAAAGGACAAGCGATCCACCTGTGGGAAATATGAAGGAGAGCGTCCTGAGATCATGTACAGCATGGTGCCACCCAGACCATACAGATCAGTCTGCAGCGTAGACCGATTCTGAAACTGCTCCGGTGCCATGTATCCATACTGAGCGTTTGACATAACATCAACAAATGCGTCATTGGGTGTTGACAAAGAAATGAGCAGATCACCTCAAAGAGAATTCAAATAACATCAGATGGAATACCATCTTGTAATACTGGAGCTTCTGTGAAACTGGATCTCCAGTGGATCCTTGTTGTATTGGCAAAATCATCAGACAGCTAACAGCTCAGAGCCTTGGATGACAAACAAAGATAAAGATTACCAAGGATGGGTTTACACTAGGGTCTAAGACCCAAGAACCTCCAAAATCAAGCGATCCTTTTGGTCAAGGGCAAAATTTTGGACCCAAGGAGTTTGAAGTCCAGGTCCAAGGTATGAAAAAATGAAGTAGCACTAGTGTGACATCACTTCCCACCAAATCTCAGTGGTCCTCACTCAAAAAAAATACTCCTCATAGTATGAGAAACCACTCTTCAAGCTTAGGTACTATCTTGAGTCCAGGAGTAAGTTCCATTAAGGGGTGTTTGGAGACCAAGTTTCTTGAACCCAGAACCTAATGTAAACCCACCCTAAGGAGTGCGCTCCAAGAATCAGCATAAGTATGAATTACCAAATATAAGTTGGATAAACTAGACTCAGAACTGAGAAAGTGAGAGAGGGAGAAAGACCTCATGTAGAGCAAGAAAACCGCACCGTGCCGACAACTGTGCTGCCTGTCACCATCACAGATGCTGTATCTTGTACAGCACCAAAATCGACCACCTTCACGTTCCCAGTCTCTTCATCCAACATGATGTTTTTTGGCTGTCATTGGTCAAATACAAACTTAGGACATACCTAGAACATTTTCAGAGGTGTATTATAAACTACTGGCAGACTTAAAATATTATATCATACAGCACGGTTGCTTAAGATTACCTTGATGTCTCTATGAATGACAGGGGGCCGTAGGTCTCCAAGATACTGCAATACGGAAAGGACCTGCACATTTGAGCAAGTACTTTCGGTTCTCCAATAGAGAATTATGCAGATAAGTGCAATTTATCGGCATGAGATATATCTTGAAACTATAAAACTCTTAACTGTTTCAGTTGTCAATCCGAAGCTTTACTGCAGGCATAACATGTGTAATAAAACAAGCAGGTGAGCATTGTCTATGTAAGTCACGATTACATATGGAATATGTCATCTTAGAAATTACCAGTAATATACATTCTATTAAGGAAATGCATAACGTACACCATGGGTTGAACCCATGGCGCCCATTCAAACCAATTATGTTATGAAAAAAGGCAATTGATGATCACAGAAATAGAACTTCATGATCTATAGATCTTTGTCTCAACAAGAAACTAAAAACAAAACAAAATCAAGAACAACCCTGGTGTATTCTAAGGACATAGTTGTAATGACCAAAAAGCAAGACAACAAGTATCTGAGCAGTTACCTCCATTGCAACATGCTTCACTTTGTCTTCGGACACTCGCCACCCACTTTCAATCAGATCCTCCAATGACTTGCCTTGAGCTACCTTTTGTGCTATGTAAAATACTCGATCGAAATCTGTGTCCACCTAAAGATGATGTCCCAAATGAGTGTGGACACCAAGGCAATTTGAATTCCTCCTTTCTACTCTCAAACAAGGGCAAGGCTGAACGTTGCGAAAGTAATAAATTGCAATAGGTAGTCTCAATCCCGAATAGTGAAATCTTATAGGTTGGCCTTAGCTTAAAAATTTCTCGGTAATCTATACATGTATACTTTAGAAACATGGCAGACAAACCTGAAAGAAATCAATATACTCGGCAATGTTGGGATGCTTCAATGACTTGAGCACTCTTGCCTCTCTTTCAAACAGATCCAAGTCCTGCAGCAGAATATCACAGTCAAAGCCTGCTGCCGTACATTACAGTCAGTTTGGAAGCCCATGTGATGAAATGATTGATTTTCAAGGTGGCAGATAAGATTCATAATCACTCTTAACCAATGACAACATGATGCATGGCAATTAGAAATTTAGGCGTCCATGGGTAGAATGCATGAAACTGACAGGCATGTAGGGTATATTGAGCAACACATCTATTCACCATGAAGAATATGAATGTTGTAGAAATGTTCACAACAACAAACCTTCCAGCTCTTCATATTTCGTAGCGACACCACTTTCAAAGCTACAACATCACCATCAACTCTCTCGGCTTCATACGTAACACCAACTCCACCCTGTCCTAGCACCCCTGTGATCCTGTATTTTTCGGCAACTACATCACCTATGTTGTGAATTACACCACGTGACACTTTCTCAATCCACAGATTGTCCTCAACGGCATCATCTCTGCAACATTTACATTACCCAATTTCGATAAGCCCATCTTCTAAATTCACTTCGCTACAAACCAAGAGTAACACCAACCTCGCAGCAGAGAGTCCACTTAGACTAGATATGATGGATATGGCATTTAACAACAAAAAGCCAAACTGAGAAACCTATTCTTGAGTTTCAATCACAGCATCACATGAACCTGTGGACGACATCTCAGTACATCCACCAGCCGAGGATTTATTTTCTTGTGGTATTTACGAATAACACGACAGCAGACGACAATTGAAATGTTGAAAATCCATGTAATGGTACCTACTTTTACTTGTTTTAAGACTTAAGGTTGGCATACAAAGGATTTAGCATCACATGATTTCAATTCCAGGGACAAAGTCCATTGTCATTCTAAGAAAGTGGTCCAGCATAAAAAAAGGAGGTCCACCTGCAGGTAATTAAGGTAAAATTAATTATTTTGGGAGGGTCGTCTGCAATGTCCTCATTGACACGAACTAACCTCAAATTACTTTGCTTGCTATAAGTACATTGTCATCTAAACGCATGTTGGACTGAAGCTGAGCAGCTACAGAAACAGAAAATTACCTTCCAGAGCCAGACGCTCGACAATCACTGTGACCAAAGTGTTCCCCTGAAAATAAGCGACGCCTGGTCTCTACATTGTTTCTTCTAGGGGAGTTAATAGCATTCAATTTGCTTCTGTACCATGGGCTTCCAATAATGGTGAAATCCCGCACCACTAACATCTGATCTGTCTGCGCAACCAAAATACAACAATTCGACACATGAATGAGAATCTCTCAAAGCAGATAAACGAACTGAGAACCCTATTCTTAAGTTCCAATCACAGTGTTACGTGAACCTGTGGACGACATGTCAACACATCACATCCACCAGCCGAGGATTTATTTTCTCTAGGTATTTAAAAATAACACGACACCAGACGACAAATGAAATGTTCAAATCCCGAACCACTAACATCTGTGAAAAGTTGATATCCCGCACCACTAACATCTGGTCTATCTGCGTAACCAGAATACAACAACTCGACACATGAACCTGTGGACGAAATTTCAACACATTCAATTTATTTTTCTCACTGTTTACAAATAACAGGACACCAGGTGACAATTGACCATGCAATTCGATGATACATGCCACCAAGAACCGAATGCAGGTCCGAGAGGTCAAGAATTCCGGGAATAGGTTTGCCAGAAATTGGCTCAGGTCCCTGAACATTCGTTCAACTCAATATCGGCTCCAAAATCCTTCACAGGAAGATTGTATGGAAAGTTGTAATGGCATCTAAGAGAGAAATACACAAGATGAGCGCAGATATCTGAGAGAGACGGGAAACATCGAATGTGAGATAACAGACGCTGGCAAATAATTTGGTCGATGTCGTAGGGACAGCAGCCAAATAACCCAGCGCACCGGCTGCCGCCATGTTACCTCCGCCTCTTCTTCTACTTCTTCTTCTTCTTCCCCATGGCTATGGCGGAGAGAGTCTGAGGCCCACTTTACACTAGGAGTCGAGGCCAAGGGCAGAGGGAAATCTCGCGATCCTATTGGTTGAGAGCTTAAGGCCAACCCGAAGAGCTTTAGACTAGGAGTCAAGGCCAACAATTAATTGAATATTTTAATCTATAAAATGTTGGCCTTGAGATGGTCCCCAAGGCACAAAAGAAACCCTCATGGATTGGAGGGCCAACAAAGGGCCTTGGGACCAACAAGCTTCAAAACTTGAGGCCGGCTCGAGCTTCAAAAGAACTCAAATATTGGTTAAGTTGGTCCCAAGATTTCATGGCCTTGACTCCTAGTGTAAAGCGGCCCTAATGCTCCTGCCCTGTTGCTATAGGCCTTGGCACATGACCCTTGGCCATCGCCGCGGCTGGGCCTGCCACGGCTGTGGGCTTTGACTCATTATGAGGTGCCCACCCATGTTAGCGGCCACCCCGTCCATTTATTTATTTATTTATTGGGGTTGGTGTTTGTGTAATTTGGTGGGAATGCTCTTAGAGAATGGTGTGGGCCATCAATAACCAATTAAATTTTTTTTCCTAGCAATAACATTCTCCTATAAAAAAATTCATGCAAAATTGACATGATTATTTTTTTTTGAAAATGAGAGAATTTCATACTACACCTATTACAACTAGTACCGTGGTTTACCATTTGGAGTTATGTGTTGCTATGAGTTTTAATTAGAACTATCATTTTTAACCAAATAAGTAAGTTATATTTTTTTTTAGTGTGCATATAATATCTTTATGTTTTATGGGTAGAAAATAATACTATCTGTACATTGTACCTGCCATGATTGCAGACCTCCAAGCGGTAGCACGCACAACATGCGCCTCTACTACCATTGAGGTGGGCCCAACACTAAATCTTTGAACAATGAAGGT
Organism: Polytrichum formosum; assembly: GCA_964035585.1. Lineage (NCBI taxonomy): Eukaryota > Viridiplantae > Streptophyta > Polytrichopsida > Polytrichales > Polytrichaceae > Polytrichum > Polytrichum formosum. The sequence goes on along the minus strand of OZ037935.1, from coordinate 42,604,490 downwards.
GTGGCTAGCGGTAGCAACGGGAGCCACCCAAGCGGCAACAACGTTGCCCCCATTAAGCTAAGCTCATGAGCCAGGGCTAATATGACAGTGCAAATTTTTGTGTGTTCGAACATGGCCCTTACCTAATATCACTTCCCTGGAAGGTCCTACTCATTTTGAGTTTAACCTTTAAGGTAGACATGCCTAATTCGGTTATTTATCTTAATCGGACACCTATATTTGAGTGGTATGTGGGTTGATGAAGCCTCAAGAAAAATACCAGAAAGACATGTGTTTAAAGAAAATTGGATTACATGTTCAAAATTTGTTAACCATTTTAAGCTCAATAGTCAACATAATTGACGGGGACCTATATGACCAATTAATGAATGTGACAACTTTCAAATTGAGGATGAATGAGATATGCATATAAACTCCAAAAAGTGTGAGAAAAGCGGCTATGGTCTCGATTGGGATTTGCTAGCCATGTTGTACTCATCACGTGTTTCATATCCTATGAAAAGTGAGCTACACGGAAAAAGTAAGCGTTTAAGACCCATCTACCTTAATTGGCTTGAAAATAAGTGAACAATTTGTTTCTGAAATGAACCTCTTGAAGTCTACTTTTTATATCACTTCAAAGATTTGGAACATTCCAAAACAATCGATCCTTTTATTGTATCTACAAACTCTATAGGTGTAAGATTTTAACTACGCAAATATAGGTGTTCAATCAAGAAGAAGAGGTACCGCAGCATAAGTACTTCTCACGGTCATAGCATTCCATAACGACTTCATGTGAGACTTCATGTGGTACAAGGTCCACGGATGTTTGAAAAACTCGTCCACCGTCAACCGTTGTCGTGGATCCACAGTTAGCATTTTGGAAACCAGGTCCTTTGCACTCGGGGAAATCATATCCCACACCTGATAGGACGGTCTCGAAAACCGATCCCTCTCAAACTCCACTTGGGCATCGCCCAACTCACGAATATGATTTATATCCATTTTGTGGCCCAAATGCTCGAAGGGATGTGTTCCACTGAGAAGCACGAACAAGATACACCCTGCACTCCACACGTCTGCTTCACAACCGTAGCGTTGCTCAAGGACTTCGGGCGGAAGGTAGGTTTTGGTGCCAACGATATTCCCCTCCACGGCTTCTCCACGACGAATAAACCTTGACAATCCAAAATCAATAAGCTTAATTGTCGGGTCGACTTTTGTGTCAGCGGCCATGTCTGAGGAGATCAAGAGGTTTTCAGGCTTAACATCCAAGTGCGCAATCCCAATCGAATGGCACGTTCGAAGACCACGCATGATTTGGTACATTATGTCCGCGGCTTCTTGTTCAGAGTGGCCGGAGGGACGTCTTCCACTAATGCGAGTATAAAGCTCTCCTCCGCTGCAGAGATCCATCACTAGACACACCCAATAATCGTCCTCATAAACCTCGTGGAGGGTGACGATGTTGGGGTGGCCAACTAACTTGAACAACATCTGGATTTCTCTCTGCAGCGACTTGACATTGAACTCTGCATTGTCATGTTTTGAAACCACCTTGCATGCGTATGGTCGGTTGGTGAGAATGTTGAAACATTTATAGGTCGAGCAGCCGGATCCATCTCCCAGATGCTTGTCGAAGCGATACCGGTCACCTATGCACGGTGTACAATTAAATGGCAAGACTCTCTGCGAAGATGTCGTAGGCATTGTTGGGTGATGTTTTGGGAAAGCATCTTAATGCTTGTCGGTAAATTGGTTCACAACCTCCACTCCTGTATTTGCCATAATTGATCTCATACAAAATACTTTCTATTGGGGAATGGGGTCAATTGATATGTGTCAGCTAAGTTGCCCCATGCTCTCGAAGTTGCCCCAATCAACCATTACTCAAGATCCAATGTAGAAGAATGGGGGTACAATAATGTTATTTCACCTCAGAATTTATACAAGGAGTTGACGATATTAAAAATAATGGAGCGTAAAAGTAAAAGTAAAAGTAAAAGTAAAAATGTAAGGCCTCAAAGTAAAGTTTAGGTGAAAAAGCTACACTGCAGTTTACTTCAAGCTCAGGTTGTATTATAATCAATAGATATGCACGAGTGTCAAGTCAACATATGGCCATTATGAATAAGCTTACCGTAGAGTGATGTCTAGTTCAACGATTTTGAATGCCAAGAGCTAATCTCTACGTAGGATTGAGCAGTGTCTTGACCAATGTGGATACGACACGTGGCAGTATTCTCCCAAGAAATATTCATTTTGTGTCACATCAGTCAGCACCCTACAGTGGCACATTGGAAATTTTCGTTTCAGAACTTACACTGCCAATAAGGGCACCTCCAATTAAACACCTATTAAATTCAAACAAGAGAATTCTAAACCCAAATATCCCCCACCTTTTATGCCTGGTAAAGCTTTAGTATAGGCCACATCTGGTCTGGGATTCTGTGTGTCTTCAGAGTTTTAACACTGCTTTGCACAAAAATTGGAGGACATTTGTAATGGTTGGAACCAAACACTACCTTAGCATGATAAGAGTCGTCTTAAAATTGGATATTGTCACTTCTTGCATTCATGGCCTCAAAACTGTAAACATGTCTCAATATAGACCGAGTCCAGTTTAATCTTGTAAGCAGAATAAGTATAAACCCTTGAGCCAAGAACCACTCCCTTTCTAGACATGTTTGATTGCAGGTAACAAAGTGCTACAGTAGTTTTCATTTCTCACCTACCATCAACATAGTAGGAGGGCCAAGGCTGGTTAAGCTAAAGAATCCTTGCCTCTGCAGGCAACAACCTTGACCAAAGTAACAGGCTTCAGAAAATTGTACTGCTCACCCAGTTACTTGTGCTGATCATATGATGTAACTCCTCTAATGCTATCTACATTACCGCAAGCCCAATGATTGCCCCATGTTTGTAAGCATCATCTGTGGGATGAGAGATCAGTGCCTATGACTTCCAAATTCACATGACTGGAGGGTTTTCATTGATTGGAGAGCATTCCTTGAACCTGAAGCCAAAGTCATTCAATATGCCCTGCAAAAGTAAACCAGTTTTGTTACCGCCTTAACCCCTAAAGGCCAAAGCAAAATCATCCCAAGATCAACTAAAACAATTCAGTCGAATTCAGCAGCTTACTAAAGAAAATCGGCACCTGTTATGATAGATCTGACCGTACAGATGGTACCTTTGTGGAGTTAGGATTGTTCACACAATTTTTCAACCATCCATGTGTCCAAAATCAGAAGATTATAACATAAACGTGTACGTTGGTATTGTTGGGCAGCAATGACTGCCCAGACAAAAATGTCCGCCTTGGCCTTTAGGGGTTAACAATACTGAAATCTCAGACCCAAGCATGTAAACTTAAATCTCAAAAGTTTCTAAGACCTCTATGAATACCGATATCCATCAGCAACTCTACAGAAATGCCTCTAGAGAGTTTTCTTTGTTGATTGTATTAGACATGCGCATAATAAAATATCATACAGATTGGCCTCCAAAGGTCAATATAATACTCACTGATGTATCCTTGATTCCATAAGCAACGCAGTAGTGTTCCTGGAAGTAAAACCACAAACAGCCACAAAGTTAGGAGCTGAAACATTGCCATATTATCTTGATCAATATAAAACCTTTCAGATTGAGACAATCTGCAGATTAAGCATAAGTGTAGCACCTGCTAAAAGATGTTGTGGTTACTAAGAACTAGGCTAATTACAGTATGCAAAGATAATGAAACTGGAAATTTTATAATTGATACATCAGCTGCAATGCTGCATGCAAATAATTGATACAAGCTCTAGAATTTGACTGAACATACCTGCATAATATTCCACTCTTCAAATTCATCAAAAATCTCAAGATGCTCAATTCTGCACATTGTGCCACAAAGCACATTTCACTAATGAAACGATGGGCTCCTTCACTCATGTTCAGCACATTTCACTCTGCTTATTCATCAGGCAGGACAGCCCAGAGGCTGCGATTTGTTTACTCAACTCTTCATGTATGTTCAAATGCACAAATAATTGAATCTTAAGAGAACAAGAACCAACCTTCTTCGATCAACAGGATCAATCTGTTGATGATAAATTGCATCCATGTCCATAGCAATGGCTCTCTGCAGGATTCACAATATTTCATTGATGAGAAAGAAATCAGGGCAGCTACATGCATATGAGGAAGAACTACAACTAAGGTTGGATTCAGAAAAGACTGCAAAAGTAAATTGGAATAGATGGTGAAATATGTCTTCAAAGTTAAAAATCCAACCTGCCAGCCAAGCTCAGTGAATCTTTTCTCCTTGGAGTCCAAAGTTGGAGTGTCATGAAGGCCCAACAGAGGGCAACCTCGGCTCTGCACAAGTAAACAAATTTACAATGTAAACTTTGTTCATGCAGGTTCAGTTTGGCATCTAGCATTTTATATGGGCTACTTTACAAATATCATGATATGCATGAAGTTCAGCTGCGTGTGATTCTTCAAGGAAACTATACACCATATTGTCATAAGTGCCATATTGGAAAGGGAGGTTTGGAACCTCCAGGTTTCTCAACATCTGCTGGCCAAAGGCATCATCTGGATGAATCTGCAAAACCATACAAAAATCAACCTTAATTGTGATCATATACTGTGAGGACTAAGAAACACATATTCTTACAAAGCTGGCCAAAGAACTCTCAAAAACCCCCTTCAAAGACCAAAAGAAGAGGGAATTGAATTTGACAAAGAAGAGCACCACGAGCGTATTGACATCAACAAAGCTCCCTATTGTGGCATTCACCATTACTGACATTATTCCTGTGTCCAAGGGGAATCAAGCTCCTAACATGAATCTCTCTGACATAGTTCATTGGATATGGAACTGAAGAATGAGTAGCTGAGCATCAAACCAATGATACCACTATGCAAGAAGAGATACTTGAGGGCAATGGCAACTTGATTGAGAATATTAGATGTTGAAGAATAGCATCAGATCCATTAGAATTTGACAATCAATCTGTTCAGAAGATGTCACCTGCTCGTAGATGACAAATGCTGTTGTTTCAAATTTGTCAGCACACCATTTTACAACAGCACGGCTTACATTTGGGTCAAGATAAATGAGTACACACTCAGCAATTATCAGCGTTGGTAACCTACATACCGAGTCCCCAAAGAACAATGACAAAGTTAATGAATATACAAAGCAATTAGTATGACTACATAGTCCAAAAATGCATTGAATTTCTTCAGCTACGCCCCTGCTATATAATCCGTGTTAAAAACTCCACCAGCCTTTGAACTTGAAAATATGCACATTTTAAGGAGGACCAGTTCCTACAAACGTGACAACTGTCTTAAGACAAAACCACCTTCTTATTATTTCAAAGCAATAGAGCAAGACAATAAGGATCAATACTGATCCACAGGACCTTGTATTCTAACCCATGTCAATAACAACCAGACAGATTTTTAAAGGATCCCCTCAAGACACAATATCAATAAACTAGCAATACCAAGAATACAAATATGGGGAACAAGGAGAGCACCAAGGCACAGAAAGTTAACACACTCAGTGATATATATATATGTGTGTGTGTGTGTGTGTGTGTGTGTGTGTGTATGTTGGATAAATGTTAGCTATCAAGAATCTTGGAAATACCCAAGTAAGTTCTCACTTGTCATCCAACTCTGCTTTGATGAAAGCATTGTCAAGATCCTTTAGCTCCCTCAGGTCACAAGGTAACAAGGAATAGTTTGAAGTGATGATCTCCCCTTTGGCTGCAACACAAAGGACCCATCAGATAATCATATTGTCTTCAAATGCAGTGTAACACGCCTCTTATTATTTCCACATAGATATGATTGAATCTGCTTGAAGACCAAGATAAATAATATCCTTGTAAGTATTGTGTTTTAACAACACTGCTTACAGATATTGGTAACCCAGAGAGCAAAGGGACATACATCAGAAGTAATAGCCAAGATAAAATACAAACAGTGTCATATTTGTATACCTGGTGATATCCCTGCTCCAGAACCCAGCTTTGTATGCAAGACGTCTTTGGAGGCTATGAGCATCGCTTTCTTCTTTGTCACCTGTGAATGACAACAAGTGCAAAGAGCTACTGGTTCACTTTGTGATAACAGAGAAGAAAAGAAATAAGGAAAATCGGAAAAAGAAATCCAATGGATAAGTGCTCACCTCCAGAAAGTCCAGCTCTACAAACTTATGTGGTGCTCTCCCTTCTTCCTGAACATACCTTTCAAATCATGTCACCACATACTCTTAACAACTTGGCACAAACATCAGCATCTACTAAGATTACAGTTTTCTTGAGCAAATAATCACTCTTGTAGTCTCACTGACGTGATCATTAGGAATGAGAGGTAATTCTTTTCCAGAATAAATTGCAGCCACAGTGTTGAGCTTAATCAACAATTTCAAGATTATGCCAGCAACATTAATGAAACCTCTAGATAAGATGAGGAGGAACACTGATAAGTGATCTGCTCACCACCAGCTGAAAATAAGTTGTATCAAAGCCTGCCCCAAGTGACAAGATTTGCTTCTGTGGAGATGGTCCATCAGAATTTGGTACTTCAGCATCCAAAAATTGAAACAATAATTTACGGATAGAAGCCCATCGTGCGTAATAACCTAGCAACAACATTGAGTTATTTAAGTACCTTGCATAAAGATAAGACTGGGTACTAACTAATTGTCAAAAATACCAATCTGAAGGTCACTATTTCCTGTATTAAATTAAATTAATTCATCCTGATCATTCTTCTCTCCAGCAAGACCCACGAAAATAGATGTCCAGCATAGCTCCATATAATCAGATTAAAAAGGTCAGATATTCTGTCTGAATGATTTTATCTCACAGACACAACTCCAACATGACCTGAAGACTGTTTTGTATATAGATCTGGCATTTACAACAAGAAGATTCTTAAACCTACAAAAACAGGGGAGGTTTCTTGAGAAATGCAGTGAGTGATAATGAGGAGATGTTAGAGGGTACGAGGAATTGATACCACGGTTGATAATGGGAGACCGCTTGATGGATCGCCTCACAAAGAAATGCACATAGTTGTCGGACATGTAACCCTTTTTGACACATGACCTGAATTCACCAATAACACATTATCCAAAGTAACTCAGAAAAAAACGATCAACAGAAGTGGACAGAAATTGAGGGACACAGTGGCAAATATCCATCTAACAAAATTGCACAAACCTTGAACAAAGCACAACTTCCTAACAAGGAGAATTAAGTGAAGTGACTCCACAAAACAAACCTCCATTGCTCTAAATACTACCAATTGATTACACAAAAAAGGTAGAAAATGAAATGCAACTGGAAATCAGATCAAGTAATCCAAATTGAACCACTCTCAACCTGATCTAATTCTGTAATGGTCAAAAATCTCCTCAACATCTGTGCTGCCATGCCAACCTTCACAAAATGACTATTGTTATCTCAACATGTTATATAAATCATGCTCAAATAACACGTGGTGCTGAGTTCTTGTCATGGATATGTCATATCCGAACCATTTCAGTCAGATGAATAGGTACTTCTCTAGCAGGTTTGGAATCAATTACCCATGCTAAAACCTCAAAATGCAAAAGCATAAAATTTGCCAACATATCATGGCTACAAAGATTGATCAAATCCTTCAAGTCTGGGTCTCTCAACGATTACCTATTCAAAGACATGACCATGCTATGCCAAATTTCACCACATGCTCTTAGCCCCGGGACAAGCTCGTTGATTGGCAACCACTCCACACAAACACTGTCAGCTCAGAAAGTATTGTCCCTTAATTCAAGTTCGAGAAACAGGATGAATTCCACACACCAATTCGTTTTAAAGGTTCAGAATAATAAAGGAAAAAGGTTAAGACAAACCTTTTACCAAAACTTAACATCGCACAAAAATGAACCACCTCAGATGACTTCTAGAATTTCCCACATGAGCATCAAGCTCATGCCTCTGACACATCATCCGCTTAGATAGATTTAAGGACATGACCATGCTATGCAAAATTTCAACACATACTCTTTGCCCGGGGAGAAACTCATTGATGGGCAACCACTCCACACCAATACTGTCAGCTCAGAAGGTGTTGTCCTGCTTAATTCAAGTTTGAGTACGAGAAACAGGATGGATTCCACACACCAATTCGTTTGAACGTTCAAGAAGAAAAGGTAGTAAAAATTTTGAAAATCAAAAATCCAACGGGAAAAAGGTTTGAGACAAAACTTTTTAACAAAATTACATCACAAAAATATGCACAACCTCCAATTACTTCCAGAAATTCAGCCATAAGGATCAAGCTCCTGCCTCTGAGACATCATCCATAGATTCTTAAAGTGTACTTCAACCGGGATTGCAAAAGCTTCAAAAAGAAGACGTGGTAAAAAAATCGCGTGTTTAAGACATGGATCTCTACTCATCAAAAACAGATTAATAGCAAGCAAGATGAAGGATAGCTTTGAGAAGAATGAGCGCAGAGAATGAAGAAAGGGAGGTTTACAATTTGCTGGCCGTAGCGTCGTCGTTGGTGGCCTGCACAGCCATGGTGCTACCACTGGCTCCCATGCCCATCGCGCCCGTTGGATCCATCGCTGCAAATCTTTGGGGCAACTGTGGCTAACCAATTAATTGTGTGTAATTGACATCAGAGGTCTGCAAATCGCGTCCAGAGGATTTGAAATTCTCCCGCGAGGACTCGAAGAAGACAGAGATTTTGGCGACGAGCTTCAAGTGTCCAGATTAGGTCATACCCAGAAGTAGCTCAAATTGCCAGCGTGGCATCCTATGTGGCAGAATGAGCCCTCCTCTTCCGGTTTGAAAACTAAACTAATAAAATATCTGAATTTAGTCTGGCCCACACTATTCATCATCAACTCACAGTTCATCGTCTTGTAATTGGGTTGTAACTAAGGTAGAAATACCATAACCCGTGAAAATAAGGTGATTCGCATTGAAGATATGGTCTTACAATCATGAGATAATTTTCCAAGATAGACAAGAAGGATTCATGAAGAATGCAAGTTGTTTCATATTTTTTTGCCATGTACAAAAAAATTCTACAATTTTTCAAAGTGGAAAGTTGTCAAACCCCCTACTCATTCACTAGATTCTCCCTACACCGAACACGGTAATCCGCATTTCCATACAAAACATCATCAAAACCGGTTAACTCGTGAGTACATTAAACTTGACTCCCATTGGCTACACTAAGTGTACACGCATTGAAGTTGCCGCCTCACCATGATCGGTTTCAAAAATGACACTTCGCTATTATGACGGCAGTCTAGTGCACGGGTAGAGGGTGGTTAAGCAGTTTGGGTATTTCTACCTTAGAGAGGGTGTCACGTGACACTTGGTGCTCCATGGCAAGCCACGAAGACCATTATAATTTCACATGAAGTGTTGATTTTAATGTCAACCTAAATCAAATATTTAGTGCAGCCTTGGCTTGGCTTGTGTGCATGTGATAATAGAAGGTATTTCATACAATCAAAAGTCTTCCTATGTGGCAAATGAAGAGAGGGGTTTCGTTGATTTTCATATGTAAAATCTAAGTTATCACATGATAATAAAGGGAAGCAATTAGCAACGATAGGTTTATAAGTTTCGCACTTAGGAGGTCCAAGTTAAGGTTTGGTATCCTATGCGGCACCCAAGGCCATGATGGGCTAGCGTAATGGGAAAAAAATCACTATATTTTATAGTAGTATCTTCGGTAAAGCAAGTTTCTCATGTGGTCCCTCCATCCCCACTAAGTTGAAATTGGACTCAACCAAGAACTAAACTCCCCTACAAATAAACCTTTGGTAAGATACCGTAACACCATAGCAGGTTCGCCACCTGGCGAACGAATATTTAATTTTTTTGAAAAAATAAGGTTCGCCTCTCAAAAACTGAATTTCTCAATTTTCGTTTTTTAGCAAAAAATAAGTAAAAATGACCCTAAATAGCTTAGAAATAGCAAAATATTTCAAAAACTAATTTATTCTATTTTCGTTTTTTTGTCTTCAGAATTTTCTAATTTTTACGTTCTTTATTTTTAGAATTATTTTAGGACGAACCTGCTATGGTACTACGGTAACATGAAACTTTACCCACCAAATGCTTATTGAGGAAATAGATTACAATATTTATTATAATTAACGTCACATTGTATTCAAAAGCACACAATTGCTATAACTTTTGCCTTACTAGAATTGACATTTGTGTTGTTTATGTTTTGTAATGTTAAACAACCTATTTGACCTTTGTTGGTCAAAAACAAGATAATCCATAAAAGTCACAACAATGCACAAGTGGCACTAAGTGAGCATTTATACTAGGGTACAATACCAAAGTCAGTGGTCCAAAATCGAGTGATCAAATTGAGCTAAAATTTGGACATAAGGAGTTTACACTAGGGTTCAGGTCCAAGGAATGAAAAAAATTAAGTGGTGCCAATGTGCCAATGTGCCAAATCTCATCAATTTGCACCCAAGAAATTACACCCCCCCCCCTTTGTTTTAACCAATCCTCGAGCTTGGAACTATAATTTAAGCATATTTGAATTTATGCATGACATTTGGACAATTCACTAGATTGCAAAACTACACAAATATGGTGGTTGGTGAACATGGAATACAAACATTTGAAGTTGTGGTTGTTTTGTTGTTGTTTGATGTTTTGCCCCCACAACGTGCACATCCCTTATTATTTTTGGACAAGTGGTTTGTCCAAATATACTTAAATGTCAGTTTTGGGTTCAATCTTAAGTCACAAAGTAAGGTCCATTACGAGGTCTCTTGGACCTAGACCCTAATGTAAGATATGCGAGTGTTATTCGGTAATTTTTCTTAACCAGACAACCATTGGACACTTGTATTTGATTGGTGTGTGGTTGGGTGAGGATCAAAGAAAAATATCATAAACATATTTAAAAGAATTTGGACCACGTCTTCAAATTTGATTGACTACTCTTCACTCAATAGTGAATGCAATTGGGAGGACCTATGTATTTGGTGTAGAATTCAACATAGACATGCACTCATGATAATCATAATTAAGTAAAGGGAGGTCCAATTTTTTGGTGATACTTCATCATAGAGTTGCTAATGCAACGCAAGTTCCGTTGTCTAAATCTAATCGGTAGAAGTTGGAAAACAAGAACATGAAACCAAATACTTAACACCCACATACTTTGAATCCACCCTAAATACCATAAATGGTGTACATAGGCTTCCACCTAGATGCCATGTTGACATCAACTTCCTTGAAAATCTCCCACTCACCATCACCACCCGAGTCATTGAATCTTTAGTCATGACATGATTCTAGTCAACTGTCCACCGCGCATGAACACACAATCCATTAGCCTTTTGGCTTCTTGGACTCTAAAATCAATTTCATTTCATTGCGCAACTAAATGTACTACAATCTATCCTCCATATTATAACACTCGATTATACAACACTTAAGACTCTACGACGCAATCCTATCAACCAAACTTTCTAGTGTTAATTTACCTCCATAGTACGACATTGTTTAGGCCTAAATTGTCATACAATAGAGGTAATTAATGTGCAGAAGTGGTGGGATCCACACATATTTCAAGGTTCATATGTGATGAGTGCTTTGAAACATGCAAGGGAACCTCGGGGAATGTTGTAACCAATGGGGAGCTTTGGATAACATTTTGTGAGCATATTTCTTCAATACAAGTGTTCTTTAAATATTTATATATCTTCATTATGCATATGAAATGTCATTTTACATTGAAAAGGGCCAATTTCTTGAGAAACCTCAACAATTGTGGCCAAAAATGCCATATTACCGAGAATACCGACACTTTCTTGTGCGACCAAACATGTTTTTATAAAAGAGGCAAAAACCTTTGAACCTCAAGAAACCATTAGAATATGGTTAATTACCATTAAAGTGAGATCTTGATTATTTTATGCAAAGATATTGGCGGGACTTGTGTTGAGAGTTGGTTCTAGCTTTTTGCTTGACCCAACTCTCAACGCACATCCCAAGCCAAAAAGTGTTGCAGACCTTGGACAACTAACTAAGTGGGCAACTATTTAGCTAGCTAAAAGCTCCGACTAGCTAAAGCTACGCAGAAATTCGGTGCCTCAAAAGAATAGCTAGCTAAGACTAAGTGCCATAATCCGGGCGAGGAAAGTTAGCAAGCTAAAGTTAGCTAATAGCTATCTAGAATCTAAAATATACGCTATTTTTTTAATATTAGGGTGGATCCCATATAGCAAAAACCTTGTTGTCCAACTTGACACCCATTTAATTAGTTGTCCAAGAAGATGATGATGATAATGGCGATGATGATGAAGATGATGATCTATCACCAGTGCCAGTCAAAAGTGAGGAACCCGACTATACATGCTAATTTTAAGCCTTTCAATTTCCTTGTGCAACAACATGAAAATACAGAGCCGACCGAGAGCAATACAACCAAACATATATTGTTTGGTTTCGTTCGAATGGATTTCTCTTTGGTTTAGAATGAATATGCATATCACACAACTTTTTAGCTAGTTGAAGCTGAGTGAAAATGAGAGTTCCAAAAAGTTAGCTAGCTAAAGCTAACTAAGAATCCTAGGTTTGGCGAACCTAGCTAGCTAAAGCTAAGTGACAAATAGGGCCCCCGGAAAATTTAGCTAGGTGATGCTAGTTGGCCAATTGTCCAAGGTTTGAAGTGTTGCCCTGTAGGCATCCATGTCATACTTGGGACTTGGGACCCCATGTGAAACATAAGTCCCAACTTCCATGCTCTCAACGGCTGAGATTGCACGGATTGACCTCAAGTGACTTGGGACTTAGGGAGGCTTTATACATGGCTTGGGGCTGGCCGGAGCACCGGTCCAATTCATGTCCTTTAAGCCCTCAATCTAACCCCACTTTATGAACTTTTTTTGGGCCCAACCTTGTCACATGTAATGTGATGAGGCCCAATTCTAGGGTCCGATGATCTTGAGGGTTAAGTTTCATGGGGCTTACCATGGTCAATGCCCGGTGTTTTCGACAATTAAGTTTCACGACACTTACCATGGGGGATGACATCTATAGGGTTGTGGTTAGTGAATCAAAATTGGGTCCCACTAGACTAAATCAGGGCCTTTGAATCTATTCCGGCATCAAAATGCTCTTAAATTTTTATCTACCATGTTCAATGGATTAAGCGATGGGCATGGTTTAGGAGGCACACCAAATTTTTGATTTATGGCTTAAATGTTTCATTTTTGTCTTAAGTTGTATAATTAGCACCTTAATTGTTGTGTTATTAGCCTAATGCAACCATATTTATACTAATTGTTCACTTACTAGACTAATCCATAGCCTAAGCCATACCATATGCTTGATTAAATGCTTGAATGTTTCATTTTTTATCTTAAGTGTGTGATTAACACCCTAATTGTTGTGTTATTAGCCTAACGCCACCATATTTGTGCTAATTATTGCGTTATTGGACTAACCCATTGCCTAATGCACACCAAATTCTTGATTAACGACTTAAGTGTTTTATTTTTATCTTAAGTGTATGATTAGCGCCTTAATTGTTGTGTTATTAGCCTAGTGCTAACATACTTATACTAATTGTTGCCTTTTTAGACTAACCCATAGCCTAAGCCATACCATGTGCTTGATTAAATGCTTAAATATTTCATTTTTATCTTAAGTGTCTGATTAGCACCCTAATTGTTGTGTTATTAGCCTAATGCTATCATATTTATGCTAATTATTGTGTTATTAGATTAACCCATAGCCTAAGCCATACTATATGCTTGATTAAATGCTCGAATGTTTAATTTTTATCTTAAGTTTGTGAATAACGCCCTAATTGTTGCCTTATAAGTCTAATGCAATCATATTTATGCTAATTGTTGCGTTATTAGAGTGGAGAGGAGAGGAAAAGAATTTACCCCCTAAAGATTGACAGACGAGATGAGCTCAATCCAACGGATGAGCCCAATCCGGTCCCAAATGTTCGGGCCGAGGAAAAACTCGTCCCGATTTCTTCACTAGAGCCCGATGGTTTGGCGCCAAAATTGTGCCACCTAGGATGCCACATGGGATGAGTGAGTGTTCGGGCCGGCCCCTAGTATAAAGCCCTTGGGCCCGATTTGATGAAATCGAGCGATCCTATTGGCCCAAATTTTGAGAGTTCGGGCCAGCCCTCAATCCGGCCCCAAGTATGACTTGTAAGAGCATCCGCACCCTTGCTCTGAATCCACCACTCAACAAAGGGCCAGTAGAGGGCTCCACAAGGGTTGAGTGACTCGCCAAAAAGAAAGACCCCCACTCTCGCTCCATAAATCTGCAGTCTGACATGCGAATAGGTGGAAGTCTTCAGCTACTTTCCCGCTCCGGCACGCTTCAACACCACCACGACCACGGCCTCGCTGCATCGACTGCCCACGCACACGGCCCGCCTCGCGCCAAACAAACACTTCGAACAACAAAAACAAAAAATAGAATGAAATCTCCCAAAAAACACCCGGCTTTTGGGCGCGCCCAGGAAACTCTCGGACTATGGAAAATGGCGCGACATGGGTGTATTTTGGCGAGCCCGCTCTTCAAAGAGCCGTTGCCCGGGTTGCGGTGGGGGGTCCGTCATGCCCGGGCCCGCCAAAAGCCAGTGCGGCCGGGTATACAGAGCAAGGGTGCGGATGCTCTAAGGACTTGGGACGCCCGTGTGAACCGGCACTTAAGTTATCATGTCATTTGTTGGACTTGAGAATCCTCGCGCGTCGGGTTCATGGTACAGTAACAGGTAGGGTGTCAGAGTAAAACGTGGAATATATGAATCTGTCGAGAGCCGGAATCCGGTGTTCGACGTTTGAGGTTTCACAGGTCAACACCATTCTGTGCGAAACTGTTGGCTCGGAGGCGGAGGATTTCTATTCTATTCTGCTTGCAAGAATGTGATGCCAGGCTTTTGTTGGCCGGTGGCGCTGTTGATGATGAGTTGGTTGATACTAGATTGGCCGACGATGGGAATCTTTGATCTGGTCAAGTAAGAGGCAGGCAATGCTACGCAATCACTGTTTTTTGTGTTTATGTAATTGCGTAGTAGAGCCTAATCCTCCGATCCTGTTCAGTTTTCACCAAGCTTCTTGATTCAGAATTAAACTTGATCTTGAAACTAAATTCCTCGCAGGAGCTTCGGTGTCACCGTGTACCTGAGTATGTATTCCTGTTTCATCCTTGTCCCGATTTTACATTCGATTCTTTCAGGACTTCAAGGTTGGACGGCAGGACGTGACCAAGCTCTGCATTGTCGTTGTGCATTCATCAGGTGACCTTCCAAGATGCGGCGAGCGGCAATCTAGATTGAGACTGGAAAAGAATCCTTCATCTGTTTCTGCAGTATGATCCGGTGCACTGCTTGTCGGTAGATTTCGACAAGCTTGAGAGGAGCATCAAACATGGTGAATTTGCTGATATTCCGACCTTCTTTATTACTGGAACGGTTGTAGAGGTGACACGGTCATCATATTTAAATTTGTTGAAGGATGTCGCAACCTTCAAATGGGATGGGTGATGGCGATGGCGAAGGGGAGAAGGAAACGCTCATGGACACCATGGCTGCCCCCTCAGACTCCTCCCTTTATATCTCCATACCCTTGGCAGAAACCAATTCCTCAGCAAAGCTTAAACCCTCAGTGGCCAAAGAGCCTCGCTCTATCAGTATGCCCTCGGTGGATCAAGTAGCCAACCCCATGGTGCATACATCTGAAACCCTAGCTCTGGGCATCATCTCTTCTTCCTCCCTCCCTCCTGACCATGAGAAGCTCACCCTCGGTCACCGCCGGAGATTGCACGCCATTGTCAATCTAATTCTCATCTCGGTTGCTGCCATTGTGCTTTTGAGTGTGGCGATCACGGCTACACTGCTTGTGCGCTCTCGACTTGCCCGAAGAGCAGAAGTAGAGAGGATTCTCCATATCTGGGCTTACAAGCATCGAAGTGCTTTCCACTTCCAGCCTGACAAGAACTGGATGAATGGTGAGGTTAGGTTAAGAAACATATCCTTGAGTTTGGAGAGACTTGGGGTTTAGTCAGCGAGTTACAGACAGAATGCTGATATCCTGGAGAACTGGGTGAATGGTGAGGTTGAGATGAGAAATTTGTGCTTGAGTTTGAAGAGACTTGGGGTTTAGTCAGTGAATCACAGACAGAAGGCTGATATGCTGGTGAACTGGATGAATGGCAAGGTTGAGATAAAGAACTTGTGCTTGACTTTAGACACAGATAGATACCTCACATTTATGATGAAGAGACTTGCATCACAAACCTTAAAATTCACATATCAACACTGATTTCACATTGATTCAATCACATCAAACGACAACATTGAATCAATGCCTACCAAACATAGGGTTGCAGTTACTAATACATATTATTATTGGAAGGCCTAGAAGGTCGAATTATGAGTTGAATCGATGTGGAATGTATTATTAGCTATAGTTTGATACTTAGCACTGACAAGATATGAAACACTGAAGGGTGTGTATCAACACTGACTCAACATCAAACGCCAGTCACTTGCATTTGGAGATGTGGGGTTTAAACAGATGGCTGATGTGTTTTGATATTGTGTATGTTGGACGTTGCTGCTTGGTTGGTGTGGTGGGACGCTGCACTCAAACCTCAGATCCAAATGGTAACTTCCAAGCACTTGCTCTTGACATCACAATGTAATTACATCATATTCAAATGAATGGTTGGCATCAGAGCTTTGAGTGAATTCTTCAAATAATGCACTCAATCTCACAGGTAAAATCCTTTGGTATTCAGTTGGATGTTAGAGTTATCCTTTAATTTAACTAGAGTTCTGGTTGGGAGTTGGTTGTGTTGCATACAATACTTTCCATGTTCTGTAAATTTCGATGCATGCTTGAATTTGGTGTGGAGGTTTGAACAAGAACTTTCTATATCGGTCCATTGAGGGCCAAACTCATTTTTTAGCACCTTGGCATGCCAAAATGAGTTTGGTCCTCAATGGACCGATAAAGAATGTTCTTCGTTCAATTCTCCACACTACCTTCAAGCATCCATCGAAAACTTATCGAAAATGGAAAGTATTGTATGCAAAACAAGCAACTCCTGACCAGAACTTTGGTTGAATTAAAGGATAATTCAATTACCTAATTATTTTTTATCAAGCATACATGTAGTTTTACTTGATGAGACATTTTGCAAGGGCAGATCAAACAGGCTCAGATTCACAGCCCAAGTTGAATGGACCACTATAACCCACACAGCCTATGTTGTGATGCCCATCTCCCTTGCTAAATTGCACAACTGAAACCCCCATCACTGGTTTTCTTGTATCTGATTTGCCACTTCAGCTGGACTGTAGATACTGACTAATTGCAACTGATGGTATGAATCAGGTCCAATGTATTACCAAGGGTACTATCACCTCTTCTACCAGTACAATCCAGATGGGGCGGTGTGGGGCAACATTGTTTGGGGTCATGCAGTTTCCACAGACCTGGTGAACTGGCGTCACCTGCAAAATGCACTACAAGGGGACCAATGGTATGACATCAAAGGTATTTGGTCAGGGTCAGCCACTATCTTAGCAGATGGAACTCCTGTGCTCATGTACACAGGATGGTCCTCAGATTCAAGCCAGGTCCAGAACATGGCCATTCCTGTTGACAAGACTGACCCACTGCTGCGAAAATGGACAAAGGTTTGTCAATCCTAAATCCAAAACCCTCACAATGCGGACCAATTGGAATTATCCTTTAACTCAATGAAACTTTTCACCGGGAGTTGGCCCCTGTGATTTTCCATTGGTTGTTTAGCACCTCTTGGCATGCCAAAAAGAATTTGACCCTCAATGAACTGATATAGAATTTACTTTGTATAAACTTCCGCACAGCCTCCAAGAATGCACCAAAAACTTACTGAACATGAACGTGTTCACCAAAAGTCATGTTGAGTTAGAAAATAGATAACCTCTATTGAAGCCTGCTTTTAGCCTGATCATCATTATGTGTGGATCTTTTTTGGTAAAACCTACTGAAAATGCTTGTTTCGTGTTTTCAAAGTGGTGAGCACTTGATTAAATGCACAAGTGGGTTAACCTTATTGTATGAAGGTTCCAAACAACCCGTTTGCTGTAGTTCCGGTGGGATACAACAACAGCCAGTTCCGGGATCCAACAACTGCATGGAAAGGGGCTGATGGAGTGTGGAGGCTTCTAGTAGGTGCCAATACAGGGGATGGAGGGAGCATTGGAACCTCTCTTATTTACAAAAGTGTAGACTTTCAAACATGGGTCTTCAATCAGACCTTACACTCTGTTCCAGGGACTGGGATGTGGGAGTGCCCAGATTTCTACCCGGTGCCTCTCTCAGGTATGCTGGGAGCAGAAACATCTTCCAATGGTCCTACAGTCAAGCATGTGCTCAAGATTAGTGCCAATAATAAGAGACACGACTACTACTCGGTGGGAACCTATGTGACAGATAATGACTCCTTTGTGCCTGAAAGTGTCAATTTGGATGCTGGAATTGGGCTTCGTTACGATTACGGCAAGTTCTATGCTTCTAAATCATTTTTTGATCAGAACAAGAACCGGCGTGTATTGTTTGGATGGGTTAACGAGTCGGACAGCCAGGAGACTGACATCCGTAAAGGATGGGCATCCATCATGGTAATGCATTGTTTTGACATAGTATTTCCTGTTCTTCTTTGCAAATGATGGGTTCTTTATTTTAGCCTCCATACCAATTGCAATTTAACTTCTCCAGGTTCATTCTGACTATGTTATAAGATTAGGATTTGACCACTTCCATTCACTCAGGAAGTCAGAGATTACCTCAGCTTGCTAAATCGTTGACGAGATAAACCTTGAAGGTTCTCAATTATGTAACACTGTAGAGGGAAAGAAAAAAAATTTATAAAAAGAAAACAGTTCAACATGACCAAACATTGCGTCCACTTATGTTACTCATGAAGGTTCTATGTAAATACAGTCTTCTTATGTGTGACCCGGTGTGTGTTTGGATCTTTAATGGTGGGGTTTCTGATTCTCTTTACAGGCGTTACCCAGGGCAGTTTGGTTGGACAATCGAACAACCACTGACCTGATACAATGGCCAGTGGAGGAGCTTGAAGGGTTGCGTGCCAACAACTATTCTTTGGAGAATGTTCTACTTCAATCTGGGTCAAATTTGAAGTTAGATTATATTGCTGGTGATCAGGTATAAGCTCACGTCCACCTGCTAACATGGCTTGCTTCATTGAGAATGTCTTTTGTTGCCTTGAAATTCTGGATGTGGAAATGGTTGCATAAGAATTCAGAGTTCAGAAATCAACCTTTCAAAGTAACCTTTATTTGTATTGAGCTCCAACCTTACATGAAACTGTGGATGTTAAGTGGATGTACCACCGTTAACAGTGAGAACTCATTTTTCATTGCAGCTTGATATAGAGGTTTCTTTTAGCATGCCAAATTTGAGCCAAGCGTTGCAACCACCTGAGCTTCTTGCAGAAAATGGGCAATCAGTATGTAAACAAAGAGGGGCGGGAGAAAATACTCTATTTGGGCCATTTGGAGTTCATGTACTTGCAACTGATGACCTCCGGGAGCAGACATCCATATACTTCCAAGTACTGCAATCTCCAGGCGAGGGCTTGAAGATTCTTGTGTGTAGTGATCAAAGCAAGTCATCTGTGGCCTCAAATGTGGATACTGAAGCATTTGGCAGTTTTGTGCGGGTCTACGAGACAGATCAGTTCCTGACCTTGCGAATCCTGGTATGCATTTACCTGCCACTCTTTGCTAGAATGATCAAAAACCTTGATAACAATGCTCTGTCCTAAGTGCTCATAACTATGGAACTCGTTTACACCTAGTGGTGGATTGAATTCTTGTCAGGTGCTTCAGCTAGGATAGAGAAGACTACTTATATTTCAGATTGAAATTCATCATTGTTGAACTGTTATTAGAGTTGCCCTTTAATTCAACTCTAATGACAGAGAGTTTTGGTCGGGAGTTAGTAGTTTTGCATACAAATACTTTCCATGTGCATGATTGGAGTCAGTGTGGATGTCTGAACAAGGAACATTCTATATCAGTTCATTGAGGGCCAAAATTATTTTGGCATTCCAAGTTTGGAGGTTCTGTTACTGATGGGGTTTTGGCATGTCAACTAGGTGGATCACTCCATTGTGGAGACATTTGTGCAGGGTGGGAGAACAGTCATTACATCAAGAGTTTATCCAGAACTTGCCCTCGATGATGTAGCCAAGGTTTACCTTTTCAACAATGGCACTGCGTCCATTACAGCGCACATGGTCAGTATCTGGAAGATGAATAGCATCCAAATTACTCAGTTTTTTTGAAGCCACATTTTTTTTTACTGGTAATCACATTCATTTGACAACATAGAGCATGGCCACTTGGTCAGATTTGTCAGTGTATATAATATATTGATGGGAAGCACATTGGTCAGCCCTCACTCATGTCAGTGGTACGACATGATTTTAATTCAGCAAGTTGGTATGCCCAGGACAAAGTTAAATATATTGGCCTTATGCAATGCAATTATCTTCGTGCTCTCAACAAACTCTAAAAAGTCAGCAATGATACATGCCTATGCAGATTTCCAATTTGTTGCAACTGGATTCAACCCATTTCAATTTATGATATTTAATACTTCAATAATCATATGGTACACAATTTTATTTGATCATGAATTTCAATGGTTGCTATATCACAACATCCGTCTCCCTTCAGAATTTCGAGTATTTGCAATGAAAAATCCTTGATCCCCAATTCAAGAGATTTCTTGCCTCCAATAGGCCAATAAGTATCCAAACTTGCAGAAATAACATACATATGAAATATATAATTGACGATATACAAACCTCAAGTTTGATCTGGCTTTATTTCTAGTTCGCATCCCCAAAGTAGTGCTCCTGTCCTTCAAAGGACCTGCAACACGTATTTTCCTGCTTGTAATCCACCTACTCACATTTTGTCGCCTGCAGTTCTCATCATAGATTCTGCCATTTAGTCAACATTCTATCACACATTCCTGGAAAGCAGTTGACTATGTGGATTTTTGCAATTGTCAGATTCATTCAGAGTGTTTCCTATTAGTATAGAGGTACAGAGCATGTGTTCACTTCAGGACCAGTACTTAGGTTATCTGAACAATTTGCAGAGATGTCCAGCAACCAGCCGGATCTTACTGTAATTATACAGAAAGAATGTTAACAACATGATGATGAAGTGGTTGGAATTGAGGATTGCCCATCCAATTAATCTTCGGGGCTGAGTTCACATAGATTCATCAGCAATCCTTCCAAAAACATTTACTGTTTAGGATTCACACAGGAGCACGAGAATCATCTCTATTGTTTCTGTGATGCAAGAAACATACCACATTTATCCCGATACTTGGCCAAAATCTGAACAGATATGAAAGGTTGAAATATTTCACTGTCTAGGTTCAGCCTAATTGCAGTGCAGGTCCTGGTGTGTGCACTGTGCAGTGTGAAATGATGGGCAAAGAGATGAGATTTGAATACAAAAGATGGGGAAGATGTGCAATGGATGTTTAATTTTGACTGCCTAGTGATTAGCTCAGCAATTCCTCAACCCAGAATGGGAATGGAGAACAAGCAACCATTTGATTACAATGAATCATTTCCATGTTGGTGGTTGATCGCCTATATCTGTTGCCACACAATTCAAACTAAGCATGCAAAATTGCAGATATGTACGACATCAATCCCTTATCCCAATCCCTAGAAGATAACAAATTATACCACTTCTGCTCTTATAATGTGATTGAAATTGAGGGACACTTTGTGTTGGAGTGCTCCCTCTACAACTCCATTAGAGATAAGTTCCCTTCACTTGAGAATGTAGTACTAGGCAGTCTCAAGTCTTTCTTCCAATTGGACCATCAAGTTGATATTAGCCTCTATCTAACGGAGGCTACTGCACTCTGCTACTCTAGGGAATTAGCTTGTTTGACACCTTTGTGATGTACTTTTAATCTCATAAGCCTTTTGGCTTCCCGGACTATAGAAACAACTTCATTTCATTTCCATGATAAAGACCAGGTAGTATAATTGGGTGTGGAGAATTCCAACAGGAGAGAAGAATATTGGAACTCATCATTCCTAGTCAGCCCATGGTGGAAGAGAAATCATGCAATGGTGCCACTATGAGGGACAAGGATATGTGACAGAGATTGCTCATTTTTATTCCAAATATTTACCTTTCCTCAGTAACTGATTACAAATTCTGAAGCCCATGGTCAAGGCCCATCATCACCATCACCAATCAAGTTGCAAATTTCACTGCATTCGATGAGGCTGACAACCCCCAAACCCCATCATTCCAACAATGTCAGAAGTGAAGTACACAATTACATCAACCAGAAGCTGAAATACGCAATGCAAGTCAATGTTTGTGGAATTCTGATGAGTGGTGGAGCCTCGACATAATCACAAAGATAGATATATTCATGCAACAATGAAAGTAAGTGTAATAAATTCACGAACCAGTACTGTCTGCTTCGAAATCCTTCCTTGAAAACAACAAGGGGTCTGCATCACAAACACAATGTGGTAAGCCATCACGTGATCATGATCTTACAATTTTTTTTGCTTCCATATGCTTCTCACTCAAATTGCAGAAGAATTAATGCAAGTGCCAAAAAATCAGAAAAGAAGCTGACCTGCGGACATTAAGAGGTCCTTCCCCAGGGGCTCCGGATCCCCCTCTGATGCAAGTGGACACACACTTCCTAGTACAACCTTCTGCCTTCGCAGACTTTGGTTTCTGTATTCTTTGTGCCTTATCCCCACCTGAATATCATCAAATTTGCACAGCCGATTTGCTAAGTTAGTCACACAAACATCATCTCCCATGCTCTTATCCCTGAACTTCCAAACCTATAGACATGAAGGCACGATAATATAGCGGAGGTTAATGTCAATGTGGACATCCGCTCACCATGCAGGTGAGTACCGGAGGCAACGTAATCATGCAAATATCCCATGCTACAATTAAGTGTTATGGAAGATACTGGATCATGGATGCATTCCATTACCAAAATTGCACAGCCGATTTGCTAAATTAGTCAGACGGGCAACATCTCCAAAGCTCTTATCCCTGAACTTGCGGACCTATAGACATGAAGGCATGATGATATAGCGGAGGTTAATGTTAATGTGGACATCCACTCATCATGCAGTAAAGCACCGGAGGCAATGTGATCATGCAAATTTCCCATGCTACACATAAGTGCTATGAAGGATACTGGATACATTCCTTTACCAAAATTGCACAGCCGATTTGCTAAATTAGTCAGACAGACAACATCTACAAAGCTCTTATCCCTGAACTTGCAAACCTATGGACATGTAGGCATAATAACATAGCGAAGCTTAATGTCGATGTGGAAATCCACTCACCATGCAGGGGAGTGCTGGAGGCAATATAAATACGCAAACTTCCCCTGCTATACATAAGTGCTATGAAAGATACTGGATACATTCCATTACCAAAATTGCACATCCGATTTGCTAAATTAGTCACATCTCCAAAGCTCTTATAGACATGAAGGCATGATGATATGTTTAATGTGGACATCCTCACCATGCAGGCGAGTACCGGAGGCAATGTAATTATGGAAATTTCCCATGCTATACATAAGTCCTATGAAAGATACTGGATGCATTTCATTACAACACCAGAAAAGGGAGAGGAACAAAAAAATTGGTACCGGAAAGGGTTTGTGGCACATTTTCGAAAGTGTCCCGGGAAGAAGGTGCTCCTTGAATGCCTGACGCCATAGCCACGGCTAAGACTAGAGAAAGAAAGCTCTGCAATGTACAATTTGTACAATCTCTTTGGAATTCCTGGAAACCGGGAAAGGAGGAAATACCGAGACTTGTACACTCTGATGATGATTCAGGTGGAGAATCGATCACGTCGGAGTCAAAATTATTTGATACATGGCTATTAGGATTTGGAGTTACCATGGCTCTCCATGATGTTGCACCACTAACCCTAGCTATGACACTCTTCCCAGGGAGTAGTGAGGGGGCAGGGATGGAAAAAATTGTCTTTGTGGAAAGTTGGAAGAAAGAGACACAGCACGCAGATTGTGTGAGAGACGTCATTGACTGTCTCTCTCTCTCTCTCTCTCTGAGGGTTTAAGGGCACTTCAGAGCTTTAAAGTGAGCTCATATTTGAATTCGGAGGTGCTAATTCACAGCAACGCACGTTCGGCGATGAAGATGAAGATACTGTCCACTTCATGCGACTCCAAAATTCCATCAAATTCTACCGGAATGCGTCAAGCATTACGGTTTCCTCATTTTGTATAAGAATTTGATGCAGTCTGGAAAAGAGAGATATGTGCACTACATCTTATTTCGGTGATGGAATCCACCCAAAAATGGGTATGAATTCTTTCTTCCGGTTCATTCAATAAACTGAGTTCTTGAGATGTTTGGTGGATAGGGTGCGTGCATCAGGCAATCGCCACGTGGAGAAATCCATCCCTTAGCCGCCGCAGGATCCCCAACTCAAACTCCATCATCTGGAGATCAAATTAGCATCAGGTAAGCTGGTCTTGAATGGACACTTTTCTCTCTGCGCTCACTTCTCGTATGCTATGAAACACGGAATTTGTGTGAGATGATTCACAAAATCGAAATCCTGCCCCAAGCCACTGTCCTCATAATTTTTGGAGCTCATATGAATATCCTATTCATTGTCAAAGATAAGATAGATTCTATGAGTTAACAAGTGGCTAAGTCACAAGAGTGTTGCCCTAGTATTATCTTGCACATGTGGCCAATTATGGTTGGTTGTCCAACCAAGACCAAACTTTGGCTCATTATGAAGACCACTTTACATCAACAGTCACTTGCAACTGGACTCCACTTGAAGAGCGAGTTACTAACACATTATGTGATTAGTTCTAGTTAGTGGTCAAATTTTGGCCCACTTCAGAGACCACCCCTTGGTCTCTTCCCATAGGGTAGAGCCAATAAATGAACAAGTAGGTCCCTCCAATTATACTGATTGTTACATCTAGAATGGTTAATAAATTTTGAGCACATAGTCCAATCTCTTTTGAAAATATGTTGTTTTCCATTCTTGGATTAACATCCAACCATATACCACTCAAATATAGTTGTTCGTTTTAGAGATGATCAACAAGTCCAAGTGGCGCACATAGTTGTTTATCTAATAGTTTTGAGCTCAAATGACTATTTTATTCATTATCAAAGTGCAATGACTATTTCTTATCAAATGCTCAAATAAGTCTCTCCCAATTATGTTGACTATTGAGCCTAGAATGGTTAACAAATTTTGAGTTGTAGTTGGAAAACATGTATTTTTGGCAATTATTCTTAGATCCAACACAAAACCTCACACCACTCAAATATAGGAGTCCATTTAGGATAAGCAACCAAATTAGGTCCTCTCACCTTGGTCTTTGAAGCATTTTCAGTTGTTCTATTCATAACATTGCTAAATTAGACTAGCTTATTGGGGTTGCTTCCAAGAGGCTTGGCCTCTTTTGATGTGCAAAATTGTAGGCACAAAAGTCCCATTGATTACTAGAGCATCTTCTACAAATCAATATCATAAGAGTGAGAGTCAGTTGACAAAACCCCAATTTGTGATGAATGTTCAAAAATGATATGTTTTGCAAGCTTCTTAAGTGACATATAATTAAGCGGCCTAAAGTGGTAAGTGTTGAGCATGTGACTTCTCACTATCCACTACTAGAGATTGTGTACAATCTAGACATGTAACATGACATATATTGAAGTAAACAAAGATGTGACTTAATATCATATATTACTAGAAATTGTGTTGTCTACGACATGTATTGGGGGACCATGCCCTACACCCCATGGATCGTTGATTTGGACATAGCCAATATGTTTAGGACCATTGCTTATGATGTTTGAATGTACTAATTGTTTTACGGGCTCCGCACTAAATTATTACTTAACGTTAAAGCGTGCATGCATGTGTAGGGCTATCATTGGTTGATATGTTGAATAATGAGTGGTCCATGTTTAGGATATTGAAATGTAACTTGAACACTTGCCAACACCTGGTAGGTCTACTTGGAGGCATATGATTGGTTGTATATTAAGATAAATTATGTTTTTATTGGATGGACGGTCGTTGAATGTACCGGTGTCCCCATGATGTTGGATGTATTGATGAATTTGATTTCAAATTATATTGTGAAGACTACTGCAAATAAATGAGTGCTTACAATGCAGTAGTTGGTGCGCATAGGAAGAGCCAACAAACTGTCAACACTACCCATTGAACTTGTAAAAACAATATTAAAACCTTTTATATATAGGTCAAGTGCTTTGGCCTCCCAAACTTCATAGAATAGCTGTGGTCAACACAACTTCTGGCACAAAACTTCTATGCGCGCCCTGTGAAGATGCCACTGAAAATCATGAAAAACACATAGTGCAAGACTATTAATGCCTGCCTTTTCCACTCGTAACTAACAAACACAACCTTTCATCGATGCACTCTAAATTGCTACAAGAGACTCTGCCTCCCACAAAATTGTGTTGCCTTCTGCCTCCTCAATGCTCTCGGGGTTGCCTTTCCCATACCACCCAGGTGGATCGCGACACGGATCTCCGCAATGTTGAGGCACTACAGATTTCACTTTTACAACAAACCACCCTTTTGGTACAACCTGTTTCTTGTACTTTGAGCTGGCACTGGCCATCACGATTGCCCGCCCAACTTCATTGCTAGGGTGCACATAAGAAAACATGACCACCTCATCGCCTGTTTCGATCTACAACCACATATACCATAGCTCTTAGTCTATCACATTATGGGCAGATGCCAAACCCACAAGCCCTGGATAATCACCATTCTGTACAAATGAACGAATTCAGGGTATTCACACTTGTAGATATAGGAATAGTAACAGTCATGTTAAGCTACAACAATTTTTGATCTATTGGCCACAATGATGTTCGAACTGGACATGACACGACATCATAACTCCTTCATCTCCTCACCCCACACCCCTAATGTCAGGGTTATATCGCAAGCATTACATAGGAATTCTTGTGCCCATTTTCTGTAATTAACAATCCGTGTGTGATAATAGCGTTACAGTAAAGATGCAGGTTCAAGCACTACACTAAATTTTGGTATATTCTGCATCCTAACATTTATGTAATGGAATAACGTTGAAATGTGGATGGAAAAAATAAATGGATGGTTGAGATTTGGATGAAAAATTACGAAGTAAGTGACAGTAGTTGTAACATTATAAATCTATAATGCCCAAAAAAATTTACAAGGAATGACAAATAATGTTAGGTTTACATTTTGTGTTGCTGACACTACACGGGCGGTTTACAATTAGTATTGTGGAAGACAAATAGAATTGGTGACACTAAATACAATATTTAGTGTAGCTAGGTTGTTCCTGCTTTAGCATACTCACTGGGTAGTTGTACACCTGGGGCTGCGTGTTGGGCTGATTTGCAACATCAGTTGGACCACCCTTCCCACTCGGTGAGCCCTTATTGCCACTCGCATTTACCTCCATTGCTTTCGCACTATGTCTGGTCACCCGCGCAGGCGACGAAATCCTGTTTTCTGTGTTAACAATTGGGTCGATCGTGACCTTCACTCCTCTCCTCTTAGCACTTGGATGCACGATTGGTGGGGCAGCTCGAGTTTTCTTTCGACTTTTGCTTGTGTGAACTGTTGCACGCTTTGGAGAAATAGGTGTTGTTTCTCTACTCGCAGGTGGGAGTGCTACCATTGGGGTCAGTTCAACCACTTCATCAGCCAATGCGACAGTATCATCATTGCATGGCAATGAATCCACATGTCCGTCTTCCTTACGTCCGTCTTTCTTACACGTCTCCCTTTCGTCCATTGACCCATGCTGCCAATGACAGACACATGCATGTCAGGTGCAAAATTAGCATTGAGGCCCATGGCTATGTGCCCATCACGGATGACCTCTGCCTTACAAATGCATCTCAATGGCATGGTACAAATCCCAACGTGCATTATATTAAACATGTCCCTATGGAGGTATTTAGGTCCTCTAAACTACCATTTTGAAAGAAACCCGTGCTACAAAATTTCTCACCTCCAAGCTAGCAGTGTTGGCATTGCTATCACTAGAGATGTCATGAGGCAGGTCAGGTGACTCAGGTATCCAGCTGCCTGCTAATGAAGTGTTCAAATTGCGTTGCGTCTTGTTTAGGGTTGCTGGTTTTGTGTTTTTGAGGTGCTCCAATGGCGTTGTTCCCATACTCATAGCACTCTGCATTAAACAATCACCATACACATATTTAATTGCGTAGTTCAAACCTACACCAAGTGTCACGAGGGCCCAATTTCACAAAGCTTACCATAAACCTGGACGGGGTTTAGGATTTCTTACCCTTCGCTCCTTTATTAGGCTACTTATTTTTGCCTGCATGTTCAGAAGCTCCATGAGGTCACTACTCATAGATGGGGAATCTTTGTCCACACACGTTGCTGCATGTGTGCTTGTTCCCTCCCCCCACTCTTGCCATCATATAATTTTGTAGAAGATCAGAAACAGTAAGGTGGACGTGGCCCACTTCGAAGATTGCAACAATCTGGACACTACAGTGGATTGTTTTTTTCTTAGGTGTGCATATAGGTACAATATATGGGTGAACAATTTATTAAGTGATGATGTCACCTTCCCAATGGAGCGTGATGGTATTCCGATGTCGTCAACCTTCATCGTGTTCTCCTCGAATCCATGTCGAGTGGACTTCCCTTGCCTTCTTAATGCCATTTCCTCTGACCTCCTACGGTAACCATCGTCCTTTGTCAAAGCCAATATCTTCGACCAATATAAGTCCTCCACATCATTTGGTTGGTTTTTGGGGTCCTTTTTGGCCCGGGCAACTAATATATTTTTCCTGTTCCGTAAATATTTGGTTACCTGGCCATCAAACATCCTCCTTGCCATGCTTGGGAAACCAGAAAACTCCCATGTCGAGTTTAAAGCCTCCCATATTGAGTCAATTATGGGTTTTGGTTGGTGCTTTACATGGTCCTTTGTAGGATCCAGTCGCACACACTGCCCTCGAAGTGCAGCCTTCCACCAGTGCTTGTGTTTGCCTTTCCCCTTGCCACCTCCATCAATGTACATAATGTGCTCTTTGAGGCCAACGAATTGTCATGTTGCTTTCAAATTTTTGGCTCTTCTTTCCCTGTAACGACCCAATGCACGAGTTCGCGTATGCCTTTGCTGAGTTGTTTCATTGGGATATTCAGGATACTCCAATTGGGAGTTAGAATCTTCCCCGGTTGCTACTGCCATGTCCTTCACTGATTTTGATTTTTTTTGGGGTTTTTTGGCAGTGTTTGATGGTGCAAGTTCAACCAATGTGGGCCTCCTATCAGATGCTCCTTGTAGGTCCCTTACAACCATGCTCTGCAAAGCCTGCCATCCGGGGGTGTTGCCCTCAAAAGTAGAAGTAATATTAGACTGAGATTGTTGTTGAGTTTGGGTTAAAAATGCAGCCGATTGCAAGATGGCTTGAACAATTTCGGCTGGAAACTGCATGCCACCAATGCCAGTTTGAGGTGATGTTGTCCCCAACATTGCAGGAATATGTGTCTGCATTGTCCTCACTTGTGAATGCCTCATCGAATTGCCAGGTGTCATCTCATGGACACTATTGTCAAAGTCGGAAGTGTCCAAGTCAATGTGCTTAGATGATTCGGCAACAACCATTTTGGAGTTTGTTGGTATGTACCCTTTTGACGCCTACAAGTTTAAAAATGATTATAATGTCATTGCCATTTCAACTCAAGTAGGCCATGAAAAAAAATCAAAATGAGTTGTGAAACAATGGTTACCTCCAAACTGCTAGATGAATTTGATAACTCCGCCTCCTCGTGTGGAGCTGATCTTGAATAATGCCTCACAAGTCTTGAACTTCTCCGAGTCGGTAAGCCTCCTTCGGTGAGCGATTCCACAATAGCAGTGGTGTTCCTCACTTGTCTGCTTCCATCATCAACCTTTACATTTTCCCTGTCCCATTTCAAACCAAATGGAAACATCATCAGGAAAAGAGATTCGACGAGTTATCATGAGTCATCGCAATACCGGGCAGGCCCGCATCGGCCTTTTATCTAATAAATACGTCCCTTCCAGAGGTCGGGAGTTTGTGCACGTATTAGTTCTAGAATTACTACAGTTATCCGAGTAGCAAGGTACCATCAAAGAAACTAAAACTGATTTAATGAGCCATTCGTAGTTTCACAGTACAAAAGAGTTTATCTTGAAATCACAATTTTTAGATGTTATGTTGTTGTGCTAATCTTTGCACAAAGATAACAATTCCTCTGCATAAGTTGTTCAACCTACAGATACCACCAACATTAGCTATAACAATGCAGATCTCCTCGTTAGAAACATACAATGAGTTCCTGAAACTGTGGCATGTAACTAAAGTACCTTGGTTGTCAACTACGTATTCAATACACAGGCTTAGAGAGTAAACCTCACATTGCATCAACACACATGCAATATTCTTCAAGTACAAAAAGTGATGATTATCTCAAGAACCTCCAAGAAAAACAGCTAAAACAAGATTGCTACACAATCTTCTTTGTTGAGAATCAAGCTCAGAGATTACCATTCAGCTAACTCCCCTGACTTCAGACAAGTACGACAGAAAAATCCGGATTGCTGCAGTGTAAGCTCTCTGATTGAACCTATACTTTGTTATCCACTGTGAAATGTAAAGCCAGTTTTGCAAAAGTCTATCTAGTTCTCGTAACCTCATCAAGAAGGGAGTGGGGGGGGGGGGGTGGAAGCTCCTCCAACCATTGCTTTTCCGGAATTATAGGCAAGCTGAGTCACCGTCATCCTCTGTCTAGTACTGGACCATACAGTGCGTATTTTGCAGCCTCTTATCCCCTACTCTGTGGGTATGCGTAGAAGAGGGCAAAGAGAACACATACAATTCATGCTAGATCATCACTGCGTGCAATCATGGAACATACCTGGATGAGTGAAGCGACAGAAGTCCCAAACTGCGTAGCTTTTCATTGTTTCGCTTGATATTGGCTTCCCATAACTCCTCGTAAGTGTTTGGTTCTTTGTTCTCCGCCATGGCAGTGGAATCTACGTCTGCAAGCAAATGGAAATGCGCTCTTGAGTACACCTTCGTGGATTCACTTTGTGCAATCGAGAGCAGTGACCTAGTTGTCTCATCACACTTAAGTGCGCCACAAAATGGATGAAGCAAGGATAAGATATTAGTGACATTCATCCAAGATAAGATACAAGGGACTCATTTTCAAATGATAATACTTCGCATGCAATCATGCAGGGCATTCATTTGAACCCATTGTTAGCCACGAGTGGAGTGATGGAGGGCAGGAGGGCCACACTGCTATGTGAATGTGAATATCGAAGGGCAGAGAGGAGGGGTGTAACCCGATATCGTTGCCCCTGTGGAGTCTGCAAAAGGGGCGGGCGGCCAATGAACAGGGCAACCATTCAGCAACACATCAAGAGTCGAGGTCGTGATCCGACGTTGACGAACACTGTGTTGGTACGTCAACCAAACCATGCCCCAAAGTTTTCAATCAATCTATGACTAGAGAGGGGTCAAAACTGTATGTATTTCTAGCCATTGCTTTGTGATCTATCATCAAGATAGGAATCAGCTCTTGAACTTTTGCCATACATTTGGATGAACTCCACGAAGTTCATATTATAAACAATTGAAGGACTAAAGTCGAACGGTAAGCCCCAATCTGACAAATGGGCTTCCTCATTCCAATGTAAAGCCAAATTCTGCAATAACACATCCTCAACATACTCCATGAATACTCCAAACATGCGGTGCGAAACAAGACCCTGGCATCCGGTAGTTTGATATTTGGAGTTGACAAGTTTTCATGTTAAGCTCAAACTATTGAGAGCCTGATAAATTTGCGAGCTTTCAATAGTTTGATGAAGTGTAAACTAGTCATGATCAAAGTTACACATCAACGGGGGAATGATACTAAAAAATGAAGCATGCACTACAAACCAAAGAAACATTACGAGCCCATTGGCTTGGGGCCTGTGATGGAAAGCAAAGAATCAAAGCAGAAAGCGAGAGTGGTTAAGTTGAAGAACTTGCAGTAGCAAACCATTGCAACTTTGCAATACCCAAAAACATGATTTTGTTTCCATCGGGACATTTGTGTGCTCAGCAAGGCCAACTGTAGGCGCAGAGATCCGAAGAGAAGAGCCTCCGAAGACAGAGAATGGAGCGATGGCCGAGGGAGCGAGGGAGCGGACAGGTGGCAGCTTGCAAGGGACCCAGCAGGGAGAGACCCGGAATGGAGGGAAGACTGGGTTGGTACCCAGGACGGCCGGGTACTTTAAGGCTCGAGGGAGCGGGTGCGAGAAGACCGGGAGGCGGTGGAATGATGGGACAGAGTGGGAATCACGGGCCCTTTTAGGGCTAAGAGGATGGGAACGAGCCGGGTTCATCGGGAACGTGACTGGACCGGATGTGGACAAATAGATTAGGAGTTAATCTTAGCCTTCTCTTAGTAAGCACTTAGTTACTTTAGTTAGCAAGTAGTGAACACGTACTTACTTGTTTAAGGATGTGGATGACGGACAAAGCCAAGGGATGAAAATCCCTTGGATGACATTAACCGCCTTAACCATCTAGCAATGAAGGATGAAATTGTGAATGAATGGATCATGGATGGTAACCGAACACCACCTAGGCACATCTAGGAAATAAGAAGAACCATAACCAATCTACCTCACAAGAACATCTATATTTAACACGTGCGGTTACTGTAAATAGATCCGACAGACCTAAATTTAGACTGCAGCCTTAATTCAGACTAAAATTAGCATATTGAGACATTTGGTATTAGGGGCCAAATGTTTAACCGCCAATTCAACCAATCACAAGATTTCCAAGCCTATATAAAGGGGCACTACAAGGCCCTATAGCACCTCATTAATCATTTCCAACATTCCTACGTGAGCGTCATCGAAGCCGGCCTTGATTTGAAGGTCCGCAAGTTTGCACGAAGCCGGCCTTGCTTAAAGGTCCGCAACAACGAACGAAGCCGGCCTTGCTTAAAGGTCCGCAAGTTCGTCTTCTTCGATCTTCAAGTCTAAAGCTCGTGTCCTTGAGGGCCCGCGAGACCACGAAACGCGAGAACGACGATCAAAGATTCCGAGATATTTTGAAGGTACTCGAAGTCGAAAGACTTCGAGTAAAAAGACCAATTGGTATCCGAGGGTCGCGAGACTGGAGGCCTGCGGCTGAGGGACCGCGAGACCACAAAGTCAAAGACGAAGACTTAGAGATACTTGAAGATATTTGAAGATGGACGGTTTTGAGCAAGAAGACTAAAGTCTGGTAACTGGGAGCCCGCGTTGCTGAGGGCCCGCAGCGCTGAGGGACCACGTGACCGAGGGAGAGGAGATTATAGACTGAAGATGTTTCTGAGGATGTGATCGAAGAGATTAAAGACCGCAGTTCGTTCGGAAGATTTTGGAGGACTGAGGGCCCACGGCGCTGAAGGACCGCGAGCCCAAGACCGAAGGTCCCGCGAGTTTGAAGCCCTTTGACGACTAAGGTTTAGAGGAACTTTTCCATTGAAGTCTAAGGTACCCTTTTAGAACTAAGGAGATGTCAAGATATCAAAAGTAAAAGTTACTAAGAATTTGACAAGATCCAAAGCTCATTCTGAAGAACTAAGGAGATTGCGTAGAGATTCCAAGATCTAAGCACTCGAGAGAATAGATAGATTAGAGAAGATTCCTTCCAAGGAATTTAGAGATACTTGAAGATGAAGGATTAAAACTCTCATGAGTAAAGAATTCAAAGGGAAACCAGACGAAAGGGAACCTTAGAAGAATGAAGACATTAAGAGAACTTCAAAGCCACCATTCGAGAATAAGAGAATTTGAAGACCATCAAGTAGTCAAATCTTACATTGAAGTTATTACATTGATGGATTGATAGTATGGTTGTAAACTTTGGTTAAGGATATTTGAAATTAAAATGGAATTGAAGAATGTTGGTTTTATGTTACATGGATTGCAAAAGCACTCTTTATGTTTATAACACTTAACCTTGACATTAGGATTCAGGGGAACATAAGCTTGAAAGCTTAGGCTCCTTTCTCCTTAGAAATTCATAAAGAGGAAACATCATATCACTTATTAGGAAAAATAATGTATCAGACCACCTTCGGAATTTAGAGGTTTGCGAACCACCTAATTTGGATAGGTGCACTGTCCGTGTAAACCGGTCAGCAGCGGGTTACACCGTCTAAGGCTGGAAGGTTGTAGGTGGTGACCTCCACAACATTTAACCTTCATCTGGAGGTCCATAAAGACTTCAATTGTATTGTGTGTTATGATATATCTGCAAGAGGATTGAATGTAAGTATGGATGTGGTACCTTCATCACGAAGTTGTATTCCTAATCCTCTATGGGACTCCACAATGGTTAGGTGCTCAAAATGTGAGTTGCGAAAATCCCAGCTCGACTTGCTCCCGAGTTTCACTGCACATGACTTTGTTTGTATCCAACATTTTGTGACGGTCAAGTTGTAGAGAGGACCCTCATCTGTTTTAGGACATATGGCATCATCACCCAAATCAATGTGACAGTTTTTGATCATTGTGTTGTTGGAAGACTGGATGTCGATACCATCATTGTTTGGGCTGTTGAAGTCCCCATATATCGACACATTGTCTATGACAACTAGTTCCCATGTAATTTAGTGTGATGTTCCAATGTCAAAATTAACCCGAGTAGTTTAATACACTACATATATAAAATTCATTGAGCATTTGATTGTTTAATGTAGCCTGGAAGCTCAGATTCCGAGGACGACATACAACAAGCGGATGTGCATGCCAATGTTGACGGGGAAAGGTTGTATGCGAGCAAAGAGCGGAGAGCAGAGAGCGGAGAGCAGAGAGCGGAGAGCAGAGGTTGAAGAGCAGAAAATAAACATTTGGAATGCCATTTTAAGATGAATCAACTCCTATAACCGTGGAAATTTTTGACAACTTCATTACTAATTAAACTTTTGATATGTATAACTGTGGATATTCAATCTAAAAATAGAATCTTTGCACATGTTTCCACCGCTTTGGTTTAGGGTTTAGGGTTCATCACAATTTCTATGCATCAATTAGGGCTGACGTCATGATAATGTCAAAGTTCAAGAGCCGTGCATCGGCCTTCACTTATATATCTCAATAGCTTTTATCCATTCTCTTTTTAAGAATCAAAATTTATGTGATTGTTCATTTGTCACTGATCTCTTTTATTTATTCATTAAATGGTTAACATCCATGCTCAATCAATCTTAAACTATTTTTTATTTACATTAAAATCTTCTGAAAGACTTATTATCTTCTATGTTCAATTCTTATTTTTTTATTAACAATGATTTATCCCTTATAGAATCCTAATTCTTTTCGTTGTTCAATTGTGAATCATCCCTTCTATTCAATAACAATTTTGTTAACATTTATGCCCTATCATCTGTAATTTATATTTTCCTCACTTCTCAGTCTCAAAGACTTGTTACCTTCAATTTTTTTTATCTTATCATTTTTTTCCCATTTGCCATTTCTAATTTTTTTTTAAATTATCCATTGTCCATTGTTTTTTTTAAATTTACTTTCTTAATTTTCTTTCTATTCTTTTTCCTGTTGAGAAAACTCATTTTTGGGTTGTTTATTTGTCAATGATATCTTCTAAAGATTAACTCTTTGGATAACATCAATGCCCTATCTATCTTAATATTCATTTTTCTTTCTTCTCATGACTTTTCAAAGACTTATACTCTTTAATTCTTTGTTGTTTATTTTCATTTTTACAGCCATATTAATTTTTTCTCTCAAATTCATGCTTTTTCTCTCAACTTTCAACTAATGCGTGCTCAACATTCATATCTCCTACAATGTCTAAGTAACGACATGATTGAACCCCTCGATATGTCAAGGTCAACATCCAAAATTTGATTTTCAAAGTGATTATGAAAATCTCCAAAAATTTGAAATTACCTACCTCATCACCGAGGGTACTAATGTCAACGTTTGGATAACATTTGATGCATGTGACAACTTCATTTGTTTTTCTTTAAAAAGATCAAATGGCCCTTTGAATCACTTCTCAGGATTTTTGAAGTTATTTTGACAAATCTCCAAGAAAATGAAATTTGTACCTACAGTACCAAGGATACAAATATCAACATTTTGGTAACTTTAAATTTGACTCAAGATTTAGTTTATCTCTCTCAAATGATTTATACTTGGCCCTTGTATGGCTTTCAAAATGACCTTGAAAATCTCAAAACTTGAAATTTGTATGTTGGTGGCAAGGATACAAATATCAACATTTGGGTAACCTTGAAGATAGCTCAAAATGTCATTTATTTTCTACAAATGCTTGTAAATGGTGTTGTCAAAACTTCCGTATAGGCTCTCATGGCATCGTGTTGTAATTAGCTGAACGTAGAAATAGGTTATTTTGTAAAGAGGCAACCACATCTATTGTATGTAATTTCTCTCAAAAACATATAACTCATGCATGTTTCATGCGAGGGTTTAGGGTATG
Source organism: Polytrichum formosum (assembly GCA_964035585.1). Taxonomy (NCBI): domain Eukaryota; kingdom Viridiplantae; phylum Streptophyta; class Polytrichopsida; order Polytrichales; family Polytrichaceae; genus Polytrichum; species Polytrichum formosum. The sequence goes on along the minus strand of OZ037935.1, from coordinate 42,567,795 downwards.
GATGTACCATAGGCAAAGATTGATGATAGTTGTAATTCAATGGTAAAAATGAGATTAACACAGTTTGAAAACATAAAAGTAGCCATTACAATGGCTCTCCAGATTGGAGATATGATTGATTGGTTGAGAAAAAAAGAAATGAGGTCTATTCACTAATAGCCTCATCATCCACATAAATCAAACCGTTACCAACAAAGCTGGTGGATAGAGAAATAGAACCACCAACAAAATCACTAGGGCTGGCTTGAGTGTCAGTCAAGCCGATCTCAAAATCAACATCTGCATCAACATCTAAGAATTTCAAAACACGAGGGTTATACTTCGGAGAGGCATTTGATTGGAGCGATGGAGATGCTTGTAGTGCTTGCAGCTTAGCAATTTTTTCTGCATACGAAGGGAGTGTCCAACTCTTAGCTGGACTAGGATAGTCTCTGCAATATTGCAACATTTTAAAGAGTTTAGGCACAAGTGATATCATGGTTCTCAGAAAACTATGAATATTGACCAATGAAATAGAAAGAGTAAGTGGTACTTACTTACTCAGAGTCCTCAACACGACGCCGCTTCACTGCAGCAACCTTCTTTGGCTTCTTTGCAACTGGCACAGGGGCTTGAGGAGGTGGAGGAGGTGGAAGTGGTGGAGCAATAGACATCAAAGGCTGAAGAAGAGCCCCAAACAACTTCTTGTCACTCTCCAGGCCCAGTACGTGCCTGCCAGTACTCTTGCAAGCACAAATAAAATTGCCTACAAAGAAATCAACAAGTTGTAATGAGTACCATATTCACAAAGTGATTAGTTTGAATTCAGATCAAGGATGAGATACACTAGTAGAAAACATGGCAAAAAAGAACCGCAATCGTTTTCCCATTGCGGTTCTTTTGACCACCCTGATCTGCAGTCACTAAACGATTGCAGATGTGTTTTTTTGGTTTGGTAGCTGAAATTTTAAGAATTTAGGGGCTTATAATATACCGTTGGAAAGGTATTGAAAATATCTTTCCAACGGTATATAACATGCCCCCATAATCTCAATATTGCAGTCGTAAAATCAAAAAAAGAAATTTGCAGTCATTTAGTGACTGCAGATCAGGGTGGTCAAAAGAACCGCAATGGGAAAGATTAAGGGTTTTTTTGCCATGTTTTCCAGTAGTGAATGAAGTGAAATTCATACCAGTGGCAGCTGCAACATCAATAACCAAGTCCCCGACTGTGGTTAGAGCCATAATGAGGCATGAAAAGAAGTACTCATCCTTCTCTCTTGGGCCTCTCCACGGTCGAGCACCATCCATGAGTGGATTGGTGCAAAAATTAATCAATGTGTCGTTGAGGCCAACGTCCACACCCTGCGCCACCAACTCTGGTACATAACAAATGGAAAATGTAGAAGTCCAAGACACGGAGTCCTCGGGCCGCGAAACCCGCTTGAGAAGAAGGATATTGAATCTGTTCGTGGTGGTATTGGGAATCATTGCCGAGCTAATGGGCAAGAAATTGACCCCCATCCACTCCTTGCACATGGCAAAGCCAAAAGAATCATAAAACCTCTCAATGTCCTCAAGGAACTTTCCGTTATCAAATGGAAAAAAAGTAGCAAGGCACCATTATCGTGTAGAATCTCATCTGCAAAATCAAACAACTCCTGCAAGTAGTCATCACTCTTCTCATTCCAAGTGGGTACTACTGATGATGGCACCGAGACAGTTGGAACCGGTAGACCTTCCGGTAAGTCTGCAATCACCAAGTCAGCTACTCCACGCAATGAAGGGACGCCGTGGATTTTCCATGAGCGAGAAGGAGAACATGATACAGCAAACTTGCGCACCTCACGAAAGAACTGCTGCCGCTTAAGAATGGAGTCGTTGATGACAAGGACTTGCGGTCTGCTCTCAGAAGAAGGATGTTGAGATAGAGAAGGAGGAGTTGGTACCTTCACACGGCTCTGAGTGAGTTGAAGGGGCTCACTATCAGTGTGAAACCAATCTTTTGTCTATCGCCCGGCCGAATGAGGCAATTTTCGAACTTTAATGAAGTTCATCCGGCAACTCGACTCTACCTGGCGTCAGGAGTGACAGTTGGCGGCTCTTAGCGTCAAGAATTGGTTATCGCCCCAACCGTCTTCTCCTCCCTCGTCGACATAGGGAGGAGGCAAGCCAGAAGAAGACAGGCTATTTTCCAGAGTAGAAATTTGACGTAGTCTCCCAGTTAGCAATAGGCTTAGCGACATCAGATCTCTGTGATAGAGTCTGAGGGCTATTAGCAACTCCGAGATGGAGTAGTAGCAATAGGCGTAGAAGAACTGAGTGATTCAGTCTTTGGCAAATACACTTTTCAATATGATTGAAGTACTTCTTGAATGAGCAATAGTCTGATGTGCATGTTCATTGTATTTGTGTTACCATTGCGATTAAGTCGTTGTTAGGGCGAGTGGTCCTGAGTTAAGTTGAGTAGTCTTGGGATGTGGAAGTCACAGCCGACAGAGAGTTCCAGTCTCTGACAAAGGGAATTTGAGTAAGTCTGAAGTAGTTCTTTGATGAGTAAAGAGTTGTGTGATCGCATGTTATTGTGATGTTGTTGGATGTAAGTGAGTGTGATACAATCATCGTCAAGATCATGGTGAACCATCTGAAGTTGAATTGAGTCCTTATCATTGACAAATGCTGAGATGTTGTGTCGTAATCTGAGTGGAAAAAATATAAAAGCGAGTGCAGAAAAGTGAGGATCTTGGCAATAGGCCGCGAGTGTTGGCAAGTATTCAGTGTAATTGGTTGAGTCAGGAAGTTAGCCGTGAGGGCAAAGGCACATTGTGCAATCTGGCGATAGGCCGACAGAGAGAAAGGAGGTTGATTGAGAGAGTTGTTCAGAGAAGGCAATGTCAATTGAGACAGAGTCTTTCTTGGGTAGAGTCGCGTTGTAATGTGTCGAAAGGGCAATAAGTCTGCTGAGATTGAACACCTTAGGAGCAGGCTATAAGCTGCGTAGTAAACACTTAGCCTGTGAAAGGAAAGTGAAGATGAGAGATTGGCATTTGGCCACACTCTGAAGCCGTGGGCAAAGAAATATGACCGCTGAGGGTCAAGAGATGAATTACTCCCAAGAGGGAGATGTCGGGCCATTGGCCTAGAGCAAGCTCTGTGGCGATAAACAAAGAGGATATGAGAGTATGAGGGAAGCCTGAGATAGGCAGGGCTATCGCCGAGAGTAATTACTGGGCCATAGCCAGAGTAAGTAGTCTGAGGGCTATAGGCACTACCAGAGAGAGAGAGGCAAAGGAAATTACCCTGAGAGGGGATATCGCCTGATAAACCAAGTAACGACTATCGCCAGCCTCTCAAGATAGAGATTAAAGGCTGACATGAGCTTGACTACAGAGTCAAAAAGAGAGAAGGAAGCAGATTTCACCCTGTGAGATAAGATTATTTGCTTTCCTATATTATAATTGATATAAACTTAATAACCAAAGGTTATAGCCTGATTATCCTATACATATTTAATGTATTGACGGAATGGATGTTCTTTGAGGAGTTCCACCAGGTTTATCAGAAGATGGTGATGGTGGTTACAGTCTTTCGAAGAATGGCTGATGAACGGAAGTAAGTATAATTGGAATTAATTTGAATTACCTATAAAGCATAATTCCTCACAAATAAGGACGAAGATGGTTACCCTAAAGACGTTGCCCCGGACATGTTGTTCTGCCTATGAGTTACTTGACAATTTGCCAAGCTTTTGAGCTTCACGACTGAATTAGGTCCGAGCCTTAGAGTGATAGTACCTACCTTGAAGATAGGACAGACAACACTCACTACAGAACCATCACATATGAACCAATGAGGAAGAGAAAGAATGGGATAAGTAACATTGAAGAGAGTAAAGAATGAGAATCACCCTAAAATGTTATTGTGAACCTTAATCCAATGTGACATTAACCCTTATAGACACTATCTCAGTCTTCCTGGAGACTTAGTTCCCTGGGTTTTGTTGTTTTAAGCCATAGCAAAAAACTAACTACATTTTGGCGCCGCTGCCGGGGAAGGCTGTGGTCGTCTTTTAAGGTTAAAATTGGAAAGGAACTAATAACAGATGGTCGGTGTCACCCATAATGAACACAACAAACAAATGGAGGTCTAGAGGTCGTAGCAATAGAGATAAGGTACGAGTCCGTAGAAGTCAAGACCAATACGACTCACCTGTGTCTAATTCTACCCTTCCTCCTAGACCTTACAAAGTTTGTCCATTGCAAGAACCCATTGTGAAAGTTGACAACCGAATCTACGAACTGCTAAGCATTTTCACTGATAGACTCACTAGATTAGAACATTACGTTTATAACACGTCGGAGAGATTAAAGAGAGATAAATACCGAGAAGATAATCTCCCAGGTGCGGAAGCACTATGGAGTCAAATCCAACAAGGAAAAACAAGGGAGGTTAGAGAAGATATTAGTGTACCTAGTGACCCAATTAGAGTCCGACCGAAGAACCGTAGAGGATACAATAGAGATGATCCAATAGAGTTGTCAGGAAAACCTAGGACAATCGACATAACCCAATGTCGTTATTGTTCTAGCTAACCCTCGACAAACTAATGGAGTGGTGTTGGCAAGTCCCGGAATCTGCTAAATTAAAAATATACTCGGGAGGGTATTTATTTTCCGCTTTGTATAGATTTTTCCGCTTCACTTATCATGGGAACGGAATCTCTATTGCACCTGAAGTGGCCTTACCCAAGGAATTTATAGAGCGATTTATAGCGTTACCCTTAGATTTACAGTGTAATATTACCAACCGCATTTGGAACCAAGGAAAAGGTTATAGACGAGTCGTTGTGAAGGAAAATTCCCCTGTCTTACCCTTGTCCCTTTGGTTCTTATTCTGTGTCTACGGAAGATTAAAGAGTGTAACGTCGAAAGTAGTACCACCAGTTGACGGTACATGGCAAGGAACTAAATTGTCCAGGACAGAGTATAAATTTGTGTTCGGAAAACCGAATTACAGAGCTACACCTTTTATACCTGATTTCCTGGATCGAAATCCTTTATATTTTAACCCAATTGATTTTAGAACGATATGTTCGTAGAGGGTTAAGTAATTAGAGAGAGGCAGTCAAACTGGAACCTGCTCATGAGAAATCTCATTCTCAACCTGCATCCGTAAGGAGAGCAGCTAGCGATAAAGCTAGAGAAGATAGAGCAGCAACCAGAGAGTATAGAAGACAATTACTTGAAAAGAGAAGAAGTTGGGTTCAACCATTTTTAGAAGAAGCGAGGGGAGGTTCCGATAGTACCCCGGAAGGCAAATTTGAGACCCCTGTAGGTAAACCTACAGTAAGTAGTGAGAGAGATTTTTTGTCACCCAAAGTTTTATTTGCTACAGAAGACTCACCTACTCCATCGCTGTGGGCTACTGCTTATGAACCCACCCCATCCCCTCATATTAGTTTACAAGGAAACCCACTGTACACACCCTATACACCAGCAATTAATTTAAACGTAGCACCATTATTCAACATGGCAGCTAATCCACCTAGAATCAACAGTGTAGTTAATTTACCCTACTTTCTGGGTAGACCAGGGACAGATCCTGATGTCCATGTGAGGAAATTTGAAGTTGCATGCGGTGCAAATAGTGTTCCACTCAATAAAATAATGGAAGTATTTGCAGCCACTTTGCAAGAAAATGCATTTTTATGGTTTTCCCGTCAACCACCGTTTGCTGATTGGGATGCCCTTAAAGACGCATTTCTTTTATATTTTAGACCCTTGGGATTTGAAAACAGTCTGATGGAAAAACTTAGAACAATCCGTATGGGTATGAATGAGACCGTCGATAATTATTGGGGAAGAATGAGTGATATCCTATTGAGAATGGGAGCTCACCAGATCCCAGATAACTTTTTGAGAAATATTTTTATAGGAGGATTATACCCCTCTGAGTTGAAACTTTATGTAAGAGAACGCACACCAGCTACCAGAGAGGATGCATTTGCATTGGCAAAGGCATGGGAGGAGTCTCGTGTAGAGGATCGATACACCTTTGATAACTATAATTACGACCTCTATGACCAACCCAAGAACGATCAATCATATCAACCAATATTACCAAACCAAGCGCTCACATATCCCGGTGCTAAGCCAATGATTGATGCTACCCAATTTAGACATCCCAGTGCAAGCTTGTTTGCACCACCAAAAATTATACAAAAACCCCTACCGGTTGTACAACCTACTTCACAAGAATTAGCCCTTATGGACATTACTAAGAAGTTAGCCGACTTAGAAGTCAAAATTACCAGAGGAGCTAATAAACGACCGCAACCAACTGAGGAGAGAACTAATATTTGGTGTAATAATTGTAAGGGGCATGGTCATTTGTCTAATGAGTGTCCCACCCCAAAAGGTCTACGTGTTAAATGTACCTTTTGTGGAGGAAACCATTCGGTAAACGACTGTTGGAATTTAACAAAGAGTCATGCGGTTAACCAAATAGACACTAACCAACCGCGACCTTGGCAACAAGAGCGTATGGATAGTGGACCTAATGCGAGTTATAACCCCAAAAAGAATTTTAACCGTAGGCCAGTACCTCTTAATTTTGGGAATAGACCAACTTGGGGCAATACTAATCAACCACCCAATTGGAATGGTCCACCATATAACCCCCGGACCCAAAATTATAAAACACCGATGCCAAATCAGTATGTCGTATGTTTTCGTTGTGGAGAGATAGGTCACTATGCTGGAGATTGTCCTAACCCCAGAAAAATTCAACAATATATCCCATTATGTGGAAATTGTAAAGAAGCAGGACATCCCACAGTTGAGTGTACCCAAACTAAGAAAGAAGGTCCACCTTCTGAGAGAGATTGGAAAAAGGGTAAGCATGTAACTATTCAAGAAGATGAGAGACAAGATCGTAATGTGCATAGAATACAACTTTTTAAGTTTGATCCTTTACAAGGAAATCAAATAGAGGCAAAAGTCAATGTCGTCACTACTAGATCCCAAAAGAAACCCACAATGCAACGAGAAGGGTCTAGTACTGAAAGATTTAATAACCAACACAGTGATGGAGAGACTAGTTTCTCGGAATATTCACAAGGTCCTTTGATTAGAGACCCAAAAGACAAACCAACGTTGGAACCTAATTTACCACCGGTAAATGTACCACCTGTAATAGCTCCTGACAATACGAGAGCCCCGTTACCCACTGTTGTTGTTAATCCTCCAATTTCGACCCAATTACCCACGTTACCGACTAGTAATTTTTATCCTCATCCAAACATATCCATAAGAAATCAGAGACCGAAGGTTAAACCATCGTCTTCTAGATCATCACGAATGATGATGTTGTCGAAAGATCTTAAACCCTATGATATCATGGAAGATCTAGACAGAATACACCCAACTATAACCATGAAACAATTGTTGGCGGTAGCGCCACAATGTCGTAGTTCCTTAAGTTCATCCATGATACGTAGAAGGTCGAGACCAGTCACAGTGTATGACATCACCTTGAGTCAAGACCCTGGAGCCCCTACAGTTGATGTTATTATAGGAGGTGCTCTTATACCAGGATTTCAAATTGACACGGGATCAAGTGTCAATTTGATGAACGTTGACACAATGAATGAGTTGGGAATATCTAATATAGTGTCCACTACCATTGTTTTAAAAATGGCAGATAGCAGTCGAGTTAAGCCATTAGGAGTTTTGGAACAGATCCCAACCCTCGTTGCCAACATTGAGTATAAAGTGGATTATGTGGTGTTTAAAACTATGGATGGTGTACCATCCTATCCAGGTCTTCTAGGACGAACATGGCTGCTAGATGCACATGCCAAAGAAGATTGGGGGAAGGGTACACTTACAATAGGCAAAGGTCCAAAGAAAATAATCCTGCCTTTGTTTCCTACCCAATACCATGGTGAGACCCAAGATGATGAGACTGAATTTACTACGGATGATAGTTATGAATCTGAGAAAGAAACTGCTACGAGTGAATCCATACACCGTGTGAATGATAAGCCATACAAATATACTCCTGTAGGAATGGGAGAATATTTTTGTGCACTTGGTGATGGAGATTCTGATGATGCTATCTTGGCATGGCAGAATACCGTGCCAGTTAATATGATCTCTACCTGTACACCACGCCGAGGGAAATTACAAGAGTTGAAATTAGTCTACAACGTACGAGAGGTTACTACACCCGAAATATCAGCTAAGGATGACTTGGCTGAAAAATGGGAATCCTCTATGTTTGAGTCTGATCAACCTGCTAAGCATTACGTGGTCAAAGATGTATGTAGAGATATGGATTTGAGCGATGATGAAATACCCCGCATCATCAAGATATATGAGAAAATAACTAGAGATGAGTGAAAGTTTTGGAAGGATTTCTTTAAGAAAAATAGTAAAATCTTTGCATGGTCATATAAAGATTTGAGAGGAGTTCCCCCAGAGATTTGTGAACATAAGATTATACTAGAAGAAGGAACTACCCCTGTCCGTCAAAGACAATACCGAATGAATCCGAAGTATTTCCTATTGGTTAAAGAGGAAGTTGATAAGTTGTTGGAAGTTGGCATTATATATCCTATCCCATATAGTGATTGGGTATCACCCATTGTCGTAGTGCCCAAGAAAAATGGCAAACTACGAATATGCGTTGATTACCGAAAGCTAAATAGTGTCACTAAGAAAGACTATTTTCCCTTACCCTTTACTGACACTATGTTAGATGAAGTAGCGGGATATGATTGTTACTCATTTATGGATGGGTTTTCAGGTTATAACCAAATTTCGATATACCCACCACACCGTCTTTTGACTGCCTTCACAACACCTTGGGGTGTCTTTGCATATGCACGAATGCCTTTTGGTATGTGTAATTCCCCTGGAACCTTTTCCAGATTAGGAATTAATACCTTCCGGAAGTATCTTCATCATACGATGGAGGTATTTCTAGATGATTTTGCGGTCTATAGTACTATGGAGAAACATGCAAAACATTTACAAGAATGTTTTGATGAATGTATGGCAGTAGGAATTTCTATCAACACTGCTAAGTCCGTGTTCCTAGTACCCTTTGGTAAATTAGTTGGTCATATTATATCCAAGCAAGGAGTGGCCACTGATCCTGAAAAGATTGCTATTATTGCTTCATTACCATTGCCAACTACGGTTACAGAAGTCAAAGGATTCTTAGGGCATACAGGTTATTACCGTCGATTTATTTTTCGTTATTCAGTGATTGCTATGCCATTAACTGAATTGCTAAAGAAAACCGACACACCACCAGTTTGGACAGAGGCATGCACTAAGGCTTTCAACACACTTAAAAAGAAATTAGTGTCTGCACCTATATTAGTTGCCCCTAATTGGGAAAAAGATTTTGAAGTGTATGTGGATGCGTCAAATGTTGCCATAGGAGCCGTGTTAAGTCAAAAAGACAAGAAAGGTCATGACCATCCTATATACTTTGCTAGCCGTCAACTAGTCCAAGCAGAGCGTAATTACACAGTCACAGAGAGAGAAGCCTTAGGAATGATATTTTCGGTACAAAAGTTCAGACACTATTTGTTAGGGTATAAGTTTGTATTTCATGTGGATCATGATGCCCTAAAATACATGATAAACAAACCCCAGCTGAGTGGAAGAATAGCCCGATGGGTATTATTGTTGCAAGAATTCAATTTCACCATTCAAGTACGACCCGGTAAGAGTCACGCTAATGCAGACCACTTATCAAGATTGAGTGATACCTTAGGTAAAGAACCCATTGATGATTCCTTCCCTGATGCTAATTTGTTTTTTATAGAGAAAGTGTCACCTGAATATGCGGAGATAATTAATTATCTCCAAACCAACACTTCTCCTTTGGATTTCTCTAAAAAACAACAACAACGTCTGATATTCAAAGCAGCTCCATATTCTATCATCGCCGATACCTTATATAAGAAGGGCAAGGATGGTGTATTGAGACGATGCATTATGAGTTCGGAAATACCCTTAATCTTGCAAGGATGTCATAGTGACCCCGCAGGAGGTCATTTTGCGGGTAATGCCACTGCTAGGAAGATCTTACAGGCAGGATATTGGTGGCCCACCCTATTTAAGGATTGTGTCACTTATGCTAGACAGTGTGACGCGTGTCAAAGAGTTGGTAGACCTACGGACACGTCAGCTATGCCACTACACCTTATTCTAGCATTAGCACCCTTTGAAAAATGGGGGATGGATTTTGTTGGTCCAATTAACCCCCCCAGTAAGAGTGGACGTCATCGTTACATCTTAGTTGCTACAGACTATGCCACTAAATGGGCTGAGGCTGAAGCCACTAAACGTGATGATAAAGAAACAGTTGCTAAATTTCTCAAAGCTAATATATTTTCACGGTTTGGTTGTCCACGAGAGTTGATTAGTGATAGAGGCACTCATTTTGTTAATGACGTCATTGAGTTACTAACCGAGAAATATAAGATCAAACATCGGCTTACAACCCCATACCACCCAAGAGCGAACGGTCAAACAGAAAAGACTAATGGTATCTTATGTAAAATCATAACCAAGACCGTCCAAGGCTCTATGGTGGATTGGGATGTTAAGTTGTTAGATGCCTTATGGGCATATCGTACAGCTTACAAGGTTACCACAAAATTTACCCCATTCCAATTAGTCTATGGACTAGAGGCAATTCTTCCCATTGAGTTGGAATTACCCTCTTTGCGTATAGCTTTGGAAGAACGATTGGATGATTCAGAGTCACTGAGAGAACGTATAGCCATGCTCGAAAAATTGGATGAGATACGTGGTCAAGCGTATCTTAATACGGCAGCAATTCAAAAATGGCGTAAGATTTACTATGACAGTAAGCTGAAAAATAAAATGATTTCTGATAATGATTTAGTCTTACTCTACGACAGCCGATTCCAAAAGTTTCCAGGTAAATTCAAAATTCGTTGGCAAGGACCCTATAAGGTAGTCAAAGCCTATGAGAATGGATCGTGCGACCTGGAAGATTTTCAAGGACGACCATTAGCTACTCGTATTAATGGTAACCGTCTTAAAGTGTATCATACTAACTGAGGACAGTTAGCACTATTAGTTCAGAGGGGGGGTAGTTAGGTCGTTAGAAACAATTAAGTAGAATAACAAGAACCAATAATTAGATAGGTTGGAAGGAGCGTAATTACATTCTCCAGTTTGCACATAACATTAGAATTTTGTACCATCCTAATGATACGCAATCTTGAACGAAAATTTTAAGCAAATAACGAGGGGCAAAGTACAAATTTTGAGGTATAAATTCCAAAATCATAGTTACCAATTAAAAGGAATTTGTTTATAATGGGCCATAATTTAAACGGGATAGGCAATAAGCATAAGGGGCTATGATCTGGAATAATCAAGTTTGAGCTAACACTATAATGCCAGAATGCAAGATTTGGGCTAATAATCAATGAACACTAATGTGACAACTGATTCAGTTAAGTGCAATCATCACCCTAACTGAGGGAGGCGATCGTCAACAATATGATTATGGCAATCGACAGCGAAGAGACTGTAACCACCACCAGGTCACTTCGACGAGACCTTGCGGTGGCGTCGCTCAAAGGACGTCTCTTCCATCGGTGGGCTATAGCCGTCTTGGTTGCAGGTTGAGTCAGTGCATTGTCAAGTTAGCAAATTGTCTTAGACTCACTGAGCTGTAATTGTCAGAGAGAGGTGCAATCGTCTTTACCTTCGTGAAAAGTTGGCAAGTAGGCAGATTGAGGGATGAGAGTACGACAATTTGGCAAGTGAGAGAGTATAGCTGAGAGTCATCACAGAAGTAAATCGTCTAGAGAATGAGAGCGTAGAGAATTGACGGGCAAGTGATTGCAGCTGAGAGCGAGCAAATAGCCTGAGAGAGTGAGAGAGAAGTCAGGAATCAGGCTAATCGCCGAGAGGCTGTGAGAGGGCAATAGGCAAGTGCAATGGCAGAATCGTCCAAGAAAGGAAGGAAGAGAGGAAGTGTGCCCATTGAGCCTATCGCCTTTGAGCAATTGTCAGAGCTCTTCAAAGAGCAGATTCGAGAGAGGAAGTCCCATCTTTTGGCAGCAGGACTATGGGATTTTGTCACTGATTTAGAAATACCTTGGCCATGGCCCGCTGATCTTTCCGAGTTCTTTCTCTCAGCATGTGCAAGTGAGTTTCAACAACCTGTAGTGCGGAAGCAGCTAATTCGCTTCGACACGGAGGCGATCGCCCAGGTGACAACCTTGCCGGGAGAAGACAGTGTATCCGTGGCGGAGGCGTGTCGGGCTATCAACGCTCCGGAGTGGGGAGTAGCATTTGAAAACGGGCAATCAGCATTCGACGTGAAGAGGCAAGGATGGGATCTTCAGAAGGCCTTACCTCCGTGGCGCGACTGGTTGCTGCTGATCCATCAGTGAATCGAGTTGGGGAGAGACAGCGGGTACATGGAGCACTGCGTCGTGTGTGCGGCATTAGCGGCGTGGATTAGAGGTACTAAATTTAATTGGGCAGAAGAGGTGAAGTCGAGAATTAAAGAAGAAATTGAAAACCACCGACTTTTGCGGCCTTTACCTTTGAAGTCAGCTGGTTATATAGGATTGTTGTGTCAAATTTCGTTTGCTCCTGACATTCCTTCGGCAAGTCGTCGAAAAGTTGCACCCTTTTTGCCTAAACCTGAAGGGTTTGTTAAGGAGGAGACTAACCCTCCAGCCACTAGTCCTTTTTCCAGTCCAGAACCCCCTGTCATTTTGGAAGAAATTGTTGAGTTACATGGCAATAGCCCAGTAAAGAGGAAGTCTGATCCCCTTTGTCTTTTGTGGAAGGAAGAATCTTCTTCCCCTAGGTCCGCCATGTACGTCAGAGCATTGGAGGAGAGAATGGAGAGGGCCCTAGAGGAATTAGAGGCTCAGAAGCAATTAGTCAAGAGTCAACAGTCTGAGATAGACTCTGTTAAAAGGGAAATGTCCCGGGTAGAAGTGGAAAATTCTAAACTCACTAAGATAGCCCAGACCATGTCAGGTCGTCGTCAGCAGTCAGATAGAGAAAAGAGAGAAGGGCAAGTAAAATGTGACGAGGCCATATCCCTTGCTGGTCAATTGTTGAGAGAGAAAGAGGCATGGGAGAAAAGTAAAAATGACATAGCAAAGGAGAAGACTGAGTGGCTGAGTCTGAGGGAGAGACAGGAACAGGCTATCGCCGCCAAGTCAGAAAAAATCAAAAGTTTAGAGAGTCAGGTGCAAGCCCTGTTGGCAGATGAGGGTAATGTCATCCATTTACAGCACCAAGTAAATAGTCTGAAGTCATTGGGAGATGCCCAAGGTGCTGCCATAGATTCTTTGAGGAAGAGAGTAGAAAGGCTGAAGTATGGCCTCTGGGCCATAGAGAGTGTCTGTCCGCCTTTTTACAGTTTGTTTAAGAATTATGAGTTGCAGAGAGACATTTTCTTTGTTGCTTATGGCCTAAGACAGTCTCAAGTTTTAGACCCAATTGAGTTTGAGAGACTATGGGAGGAAGTCGTCGGGGATGGACATGAGAACCTCTTGACAGAAATTTTAGTGAGAGGTGAGATTAGGTTACACAACCTGTTCAAAGGTTTTCAACTCATAGCCGACTTGGGGGTCCATGTCTTTCTTTATTATAGTGAGTTAGAGTTATCTTTGAGTGCAAAGAGGCGACTAGTCTCAAACGCCGAGGCAACTCAGCCTAATCGCCACATCGACATCCACCATTGGACGAAAGCCGTCAACACTGCCTTGGCTATTTGCCCGACTTTGCTGTTGCAGCCGTGGCATACAGAGCTCGCGCGGCTGAGGTCAAATCTAGGTGATGACACTTACCTCCAGTCGATTATGGATGCGGCAACAGAAAGATTGGCTATCGCCAAGCACTTGGATGTAGGGGCAGGACAATACCAATTAAAGTACGACCAACTTATTGAGAGGTTGGCGAGGAGTTTACAGACGATCGCCCAGTCGGAAGGGCGAGTGCAGGTACAACTGCAGAATCAGGTTACCTTTTTCCTACCCCCGTCAAATTTAGTGCAGAGGACACTACAATCAACGAGGAGGAGGCCACCTGTGTCAATTTTGGCGAGTCAATTTTTGGGCAACTATGCAGCATTGTTCGATTACGACATCGAAGAGCCGATTCCCAGCTGGAAGGCGTTCGACTGGATATTTGAAGACGTAGGCTTGTCGAGGCAGATCAGCACTCGACCGGATGAGGCCCATGATGTTGTCTACAGAAAGATTTGCCAAGGATGGAGTCCGACGCCTCCTGTGACCGTCACAAACGATCCCCGATTCTGCGATTGCCCGAGGCGCTGGAAATGGCCACCTCAAGCCTTAATCGACAGTTTGGAGTACAACTGGCCGATAATCTCTGGCAGTTTTATGACGTTTCAAGACTGTTACGAGTCTTATATGCAATTTTCTTTTGAGCACAGGGAACATCAAGACCCGGTGTGCTTCAGAGCGGCAATATTCACGGCCATTTTGGGATTCTGGTGCAAGAAATACGAGTTTGTCTACAATGTGAACTTGTTGAGCAAGGCCAACCGAGAGGCGATGTTCTTGACAAAGATTAATTACAACTCAGCGCGGTGGTACAGGTGCCTAGAGGCGATGTGCGCCACTTACTTTATTATTGGCCCTCACCACAGCCTGGTGAACGAGTTCGGAGCCACCCGATACGGCGTCATTAGCCGAGCATTGAAGACGCAACGAGTTGCGCATAACACAGTGGTGCCGCAGGAGGAGGTAATGGCACCAGGATATGTCGAAGATTATGGCCCATCTTCACAGCGACCATTCAGACAGATGGATCAGGGCAATAAGCGGATGAAGAAGTAGCATTTTGCGGGACGCAAAAGAATTGAGTGCGGGACTATGTGAAACCAATCTTTTGTCTATCGCCCGGCCGAATGAGGCAATTTTCGAACTTTAATGAAGTTCATCCGGCAACTCGACTCTACCTGGCGTCAGGAGTGACAGTTGGCGGCTCTTAGCGTCAAGAATTGGTTATCGCCCCAACCGTCTTCTCCTCCCTCGTCGACATAGGGAGGAGGCAAGCCAGAAGAAGACAGGCTATTTTCCAGAGTAGAAATTTGACGTAGTCTCCCAGTTAGCAATAGGCTTAGCGACATCAGATCTCTGTGATAGAGTCTGAGGGCTATTAGCAACTCCGAGATGGAGTAGTAGCAATAGGCGTAGAAGAACTGAGTGATTCAGTCTTTGGCAAATACACTTTTCAATATGATTGAAGTACTTCTTGAATGAGCAATAGTCTGATGTGCATGTTCATTGTATTTGTGTTACCATTGCGATTAAGTCGTTGTTAGGGCGAGTGGTCCTGAGTTAAGTTGAGTAGTCTTGGGATGTGGAAGTCACAGCCGACAGAGAGTTCCAGTCTCTGACAAAGGGAATTTGAGTAAGTCTGAAGTAGTTCTTTGATGAGTAAAGAGTTGTGTGATCGCATGTTATTGTGATGTTGTTGGATGTAAGTGAGTGTGATACAATCATCGTCAAGATCATGGTGAACCATCTGAAGTTGAATTGAGTCCTTATCATTGACAAATGCTGAGATGTTGTGTCGTAATCTGAGTGGAAAAAATATAAAAGCGAGTGCAGAAAAGTGAGGATCTTGGCAATAGGCCGCGAGTGTTGGCAAGTATTCAGTGTAATTGGTTGAGTCAGGAAGTTAGCCGTGAGGGCAAAGGCACATTGTGCAATCTGGCGATAGGCCGACAGAGAGAAAGGAGGTTGATTGAGAGAGTTGTTCAGAGAAGGCAATGTCAATTGAGACAGAGTCTTTCTTGGGTAGAGTCGCGTTGTAATGTGTCGAAAGGGCAATAAGTCTGCTGAGATTGAACACCTTAGGAGCAGGCTATAAGCTGCGTAGTAAACACTTAGCCTGTGAAAGGAAAGTGAAGATGAGAGATTGGCATTTGGCCACACTCTGAAGCCGTGGGCAAAGAAATATGACCGCTGAGGGTCAAGAGATGAATTACTCCCAAGAGGGAGATGTCGGGCCATTGGCCTAGAGCAAGCTCTGTGGCGATAAACAAAGAGGATATGAGAGTATGAGGGAAGCCTGAGATAGGCAGGGCTATCGCCGAGAGTAATTACTGGGCCATAGCCAGAGTAAGTAGTCTGAGGGCTATAGGCACTACCAGAGAGAGAGAGGCAAAGGAAATTACCCTGAGAGGGGATATCGCCTGATAAACCAAGTAACGACTATCGCCAGCCTCTCAAGATAGAGATTAAAGGCTGACATGAGCTTGACTACAGAGTCAAAAAGAGAGAAGGAAGCAGATTTCACCCTGTGAGATAAGATTATTTGCTTTCCTATATTATAATTGATATAAACTTAATAACCAAAGGTTATAGCCTGATTATCCTATACATATTTAATGTATTGACGGAATGGATGTTCTTTGAGGAGTTCCACCAGGTTTATCAGAAGATGGTGATGGTGGTTACAGTCTTTCGAAGAATGGCTGATGAACGGAAGTAAGTATAATTGGAATTAATTTGAATTACCTATAAAGCATAATTCCTCACAAATAAGGACGAAGATGGTTACCCTAAAGACGTTGCCCCGGACATGTTGTTCTGCCTATGAGTTACTTGACAATTTGCCAAGCTTTTGAGCTTCACGACTGAATTAGGTCCGAGCCTTAGAGTGATAGTACCTACCTTGAAGATAGGACAGACAACACTCACTACAGAACCATCACATATGAACCAATGAGGAAGAGAAAGAATGGGATAAGTAACATTGAAGAGAGTAAAGAATGAGAATCACCCTAAAATGTTATTGTGAACCTTAATCCAATGTGACATTAACCCTTATAGACACTATCTCAGTCTTCCTGGAGACTTAGTTCCCTGGGTTTTGTTGTTTTAAGCCATAGCAAAAAACTAACTACATTTTGGCGCCGCTGCCGGGGAAGGCTGTGGTCGTCTTTTAAGGTTAAAATTGGAAAGGAACTAATAACAGATGGTCGGTGTCACCCATAATGAACACAACAAACAAATGGAGGTCTAGAGGTCGTAGCAATAGAGATAAGGTACGAGTCCGTAGAAGTCAAGACCAATACGACTCACCTGTGTCTAATTCTACCCTTCCTCCTAGACCTTACAAAGTTTGTCCATTGCAAGAACCCATTGTGAAAGTTGACAACCGAATCTACGAACTGCTAAGCATTTTCAAGCTCGAACACCCAGACAAAGTCAATGCTAGCAAAGAAATCAAATTCCCCAATCCCTCCGGTAATGTTGTCAAGCTCGAACACCCAGACAAATTCAATGTTGTCAAAGAAGTCAAGTTCCCCAATCCCTCCGGTAATGTTTTCAAGCTCGAACAGTCACACAAATCCAATGTTGTCAAAGAAGTCAAGTTGCCCAATTCCTCTTGTAATGTTGTCAAGCTTGAACATCCAGACAAATCCAATCTTGTCAGAGAAGTCAAGTTCCCCAATCCCTCTGATAATGTTGTCAAGCTTGAACAAACAGACAAATCCAATGTTGTCAAAGAAGTCAAGTTCCCCAATCCCTCTGGTAATGTTGTTAAGCTCGAACACCCACACAAATCCAATGTTGTCAAAGAAGTGAAGTTCCCCAATCCCTCCGGTAATGTTGTCAAGCTCGAACACCCACACAAATCCAATGTTGTCAAACAAGTGAAGTTTCCCAATCCCTCCGGTAATATAGTCAAGCTCGAACACCCAGACAAAGTCAATGCTAGCAAAGAAATCAAATTCCCCAATCCCTCCGGTAATGTTGTCAAGCTCGAACACCCAGACAAATTCAATGTTGTCAAAGAAGTCAAGTTCCCCAATCCCTCCGGTAATGTTTTCAAGCTCGAACAGTCACACAAATCCAATGTTGTCAAAGAAGTCAAGTTGCCCAATTCCTCTTGTAATGTTGTCAAGCTCGAACATCCAGACAAATCCAATCTTGTCAGAGAAGTCAAGTTCCCCAATCCCTCTGATAATGTTGTCAAGCTTGAACAAACAGACAAATCCAATGTTGTCAAAGAAGTCAAGTTCCCCAATCCCTCTGGTAATGTTGTTAAGCTCGAACACCCACACAAATCCAATGTTGTCAAAGAAGTGAAGTTCCCCAATCCCTCCGGTAATGTTGTCAAGCTCGAACACCCACACAAATCCAATGTTGTCAAACAAGTGAAGTTTCCCAATCCCTCCGGTAATATAGTCAAGCTCGAACACCCAGACAAAGTCAATGCTAGCAAAGAAATCAAATTCCCCAATCCCTCCGGTAATGTTGTCAAACTCGAACACCCACACAAATCCAATGTTGTCAAAGAAGTCAAGTTGCCCAATTCCTCTTGTAATGTTATCAAGCTCGAACACCGAGATAAATTCAATGTTGTCAAAGAAGTGATGTTCTCCAATCCCTCCGATACTGTTGTCAAGCTCGAACACCCAGACAAAATCAATGTTATCAAAGAAGTCAAGTTGCCCAATCCCTCCGGTAATGTTCTCAAGCTAAAACACCCAGACAAAAACAATCGTGTCAAAGAAGTCAACTTTTCCAATCCCTCTGGAAATGTTGTCAAGCTCGAACACCCAAACAAATCCAATGTTGTCAAAGAAGTCAAGTTCCCCAATCCCTCCGGTAATGTTGTTAAGCTCGAACACCCAGACAAATCGAATGTTGTCAAAGAAGTGAAGTTCCCCAATCCCTCCGGTAATGTTGTCAAGCTCGAACACCCACACAAATCCAATGTTGTCAAAGAAATCAAGTTTCCCAATCCCTCCGGTAATGTTCTCAAGCCGGAACACCCAGACAAAAACAATCGTGTCAAAGAAGTTAACTTTTCCAATCCCTCTGGAAATGTTGTCAAGCTCGAACACCCAAACAAATCCAATGTTGTCAAAGAAGTCAAGTTCCCCAATCCCTCCGGTAATGTTGTTAAGCTCGAACACCCAGACAAATCGAATGTTGTCAAAGAAGTGAAGTTCCCCAATCCCTCCGGTAATGTTGTCAAGCTCGAACACCCACACAAATCCAATGTTGTCAAAGAAGTCAAGTTTCCCAATCCCTCCGGTAATGTTGTCAAGCTCGACCACCCTGACAAAAATAATGTTGTTAAAGAAGTCAAATTTTCCAATCCCTCTGGTATTGTTGTCAAGCTCGAATACCCAGACAAAGTCAATATTGTCAAAGAAGTCAAGTTCCCCAATCCCTCTGGTAATGTTGTCAAGCTCGAACACCAAGACAAAGTCAATGTTATCAAAGAGATCAAGTTGCTTAATCCCTCCGGTAATGTTGTCAAGCTCGAACATTTAAACAAAAATAATATTGTCAAAGAAGTCAAGTTCCCCAATCCCTCCGGTAATGTTGTCAAGCTCGAACACCCACACAAATCCAATGTTGTCAAAGAAGTGAAGTTCCCCAATCGCTCCGGTAATGTTGTCAAGCTCGAACATTCAGACAAATCCAATGTTGTCAAAGAAGTCAAGTTCCCCAATCCCTCCGGTAATGTTGTCAAGCTCGAACACCCAGACAAAGACAATGTTGTCAAAGAAGTCAAGTTTTCCAATCCCTCCGGTAATGTTGTCAAGCTCGAACAAACAGACAAATCCAATGTTGTCAAAGAAGTCAAGTTCGCCAATCCCTCCGGTAATGTTGTCAAGCTCGAACATCTAGACAAATTCAATCTTATCAAAGAAGTCAAGTTGCCCAATTCCTCTTGTAATGTTATCAAGCTCGAACACCAAGACAAATTCAATGTTGTCAAAGAAGTGATGTTCTCCAATTTCTCCGATATTGTTGTCAAGCTCGAACATTCAGACAAATCCAATGTTGTCAAAGAAATGAAGTTCTCCAATCCCTCCGGTAATATTGTCAAGCTCGACCACCCTGACAAAAATAATGTTGTCAAAGAAGTCAAGTTTCCAAATCCCTCCGGTATTGTTGTCAAGCTCGAATACCCAGACAATGTCAATGTTGTCAAAGAAGTGAAGTTCCCCAATCGCTCCGGTAATGTTGTCAAGCTCGAACATTCAGACAAATCCAATGTTGTCAAAGAAGTCAAGTTTCCCAATCCCTCCGGTAATGTTGTCAAGCTCGAACACCCATACAAAGACAATGTTGTCAAAGAAGTCAAGTTCCCCAATCCCTCCAGTAATGTTGTCAAGCTCGAACATTTAAACAAATCCAATGTTGTCAAAGAAGTCAAGTTCCCCAATCCCTCCGGTAATGTTGTCAAGCTCGAACATACAGACAAATCCAATGTTGTCAAAGAAGTCAAGTTCCCCAATCCCTCCGGTAATATTGTCAAGCTCGAACATTCAGACAAATCCAATGTTGTCAAAGAAGTCAAGTTCCCCAATCCCTCCGGTAATGTTGTCAAGCTCGAACATCCAGACAAATCCAATCTTGTCAGAGAAGTCAAATTCCCCAATCCCTCTGGTAATGTTGTCAAGCTGGAACAGTTTAACAACCACAATGTTGTCAAAGAAGTCAAATTTGCCAATATCTTCGGTACTGTTGTCAATCGTCCACATATCAATAGTCGAAGGGAGCTGACATCAAGGTTTTTCATGCCCGTGGAATTGTCCGTGAGCCATTGTGAAATTTCTTTATTTATATAAATTGCTTTTGTTTTTTTGTAGTTCTGGGTTTCAAGAACACCACAAAATGTCAAATTTATGTTTTGTTAATAAGAATGGTAATAAAATTCAAAGGTCATGTTTAGATGAGATGGGAAAATCAATTCACGGCATATTACACAAGTGTCAAATGTCAAATTTAAGCAACTTAGAAACACAAACCTTTACCAACATATTTGTACTTGCATTTCACAAAAATCAACCTTTATTGGCACCATACCTTGTCATGTGTTGATCCAATTCGTAAAGGAATCATGTTTAGTTTCCAAATTCGAGTGCCCAAATATTCCTTGTTTGTCTCGGCAATCATACACCCCATGTCGCGTAGTTGGTCGTGCATTGTTATAATTCCAAATTGTTCTATCTTAACCAAGGATTTTTCCGCCAATATATCAAGCACATGATTTGGAGAGGCACCATAGTTGGTAGATAAAGGCAAGGCTTTTTCTTTGTGCATGCCCATGGGAAAGATGCATGCTAGATCTAAAAACATGTTTTTCTCATTGTTTCCCAATCCATCAAAACTGATCATCAAGGTACTCCAAAGCCCTTCATCGCCATCCAAATGCCTACCCCTTTTCATCCTTTGGAAAGCCCTTTCCCAACTTCGAATCCTCTCCTTTCCCCGTAAGAATGCACCCATCACTTTCAAGCTCAAAGGCAAGCCATTACATTTTTCTATAATTTTGTCACGGAGATCAAAGAGTCGTGGTGGCAATTGAGCTCCATCCACAAGAACGTAAGAATCAAAGAGTTCTTTCGCTGCATTTCCATCTAACTTTTCAACATCTATCCTACCATTCGCGTCCACACGATTTTCAATTAAAGCCCAACCACGGGTTGTTATAATAATTTTGGTGCCATTGTTGACACAAGAAACATCTGCTGGTATTATTTCATGCACTTGAGCTGCATCTCTAGGATCATCCAATATTAGAAGGACTTTCTTTGTAGCCAACAACTCCCTCATTATCTTCTGTGCATCCACCAATGTCCAAGTGGACTCTTTGTCCCTTCCAAACTTTTGTAAAATTTCACATATGATTTCAAGTGAATTTCTACTTTTCAAATTTTTGATAAAACATGATGCATTGTATGTGGACCTCACATCATCAAATATGGCCTTAGCCAAGGTGGTCTTCCCTATTCCACCCATACCAATGAGACCCACAATATTCACTCGCTTAAGGTGGTTTTTCACCTGTGCAAAATTGCTTTCAAAACCAACCACAACTTCATATTGTGTTTTCTGTGCATCCACCTGTATGAAGAAGTTCACAGATCATGTCAATTGGACCAAGAAGTGTACACTATGATAGAAGATTAAAAAATGAACAATATATATGAATATTGTGAATCTTTTCTAAAAGGTATTACAAAACATGTTTTAAAACATCAACAATTTGTTCCAAAAAAATCTATACAAGAATAATGTACATACTTTTGAAGATGGTGTAAGCAACTCAAACTGAAAAAAACAATTTGCGTGGTCATAAATAAAATAAAATGTAACGTTGGGCAATCCGACATGAATTTGAGCCCGTTGGCCCTACCATGCTCAAGAATCCTCTTGGGTGGGGTTTACTGCCTACCTTGCGGTGGGTGGGCTTTTGCATGGTCAAGTTTCTACAAATTAGGCGTTGAATACATTAATTTGAATGCTTGAGTTTTCTTTTCGATGGAGACCTCCAATTCATCATGAACTCAAGGACGATTTTGAAAATTAGTTCAAGTTTAATAATTATATGTAAGGTCATGAATTTTGCTTCTAGAACCCAATGTAGTCATTTGTGTGTGGACATATTTGTGGTGATAGATTTTGAATATAGCATTTTGATATTGTAAATTTGAATACTTGTAACAATTATAAAGGGCTATGAAAATCTACTTGGAAGATTGTTTGGGGCTACTTTATAGCCTTTGACCAAGATTTTTGTGATTACAACACACATGACCCCTCTATTGGTCTAGTTGACCATGCTTGCACCAGGTCCTATGTTTTGGTTCAATTATCATGTCTTCAGCTCCAAGCAAATTGAAGCAATTATAACAATTAAAAAAATGACATCTCAGAAATACATAATGGAATGTATTCTTACCTCCTTGGGAGCAAAGACGTTCATGTGGTCGGAGGCCTTCTTCAGTTGGGTGCTTGGGGAACAAGTCACACCTTTGTCAAATTGCGGTATATCATTTGAATATATTCCAACCATGAACTTCTTTTTCAAGGTTGTGAGCCTCTTACAAATGTTAGAAAATGTTGGCCTTTGTGAAGGATCCTCAATCCAACATTCTTCGATCAACATGGTAAGCTCCTCACAGTTGATAGGTAGCTCAGGCCTCCCACATTCTTTTATTTTTTGCAAGACATCCTTTCCATTATATAAGTCTGAAAATGGTTCCTTTAAAGAAAGGATTTCTGAACATGTCATACCAAATGACCATACATCAGCTGGAAAAGGACATGCCATATTTGAAGGTGACTTTTCTTTGTTGTTGTTATTCATCTCAGGTGCCATGTACTTTGGTGTACCGATAGTAAACTCTTGTAATTCCGGTTTGCTTTGAACCTCCGTTTTGGAAGTATCATAATCTATCAATTTGACAAAATCATAGCCAATATTCCCCTTGACTCCTACAAGTGTTGACACCGAGCTTAGAAGCACATTGCTTGGCTTTAGATCAAGATGGGCAACATGCATGTCATGAAGATAACACATGCCCCTTGCGATTTCATGCATCATATCAATTGCAACAAGATATGGTAAAGGCCTCTTCTGCTTCACCAAATCACTCAAGCTCATCTCCATGAGCTCCATTACTAGAAACAAATTTCTTGGGACATTGTTCGATTCATCCACATTACCCTCATGAGTTTCATTGAATCTTCCACAACAAATGAATTTCACGAGGTTTGGATGCCCCAAACATGCTAAGATGCTAGCCTCTTTGCGAAAGTTGGGGAGAACTCTTAACATTTTTGTTACACTTTGAAGTCCCAACCATCTTGATTTGTGCACCTCACCTGCTGCTCCACATCCTATTTGTTTTAATAATACGGGCTTCACAACATCCTTTGGAATTTCCAAAGCATCCAATTCTGCACCTTTCACCTGTGGCAATTCAAATTGCAATCTCCTCAATAAATGCTTTGCCAATTCATACTCCTCAGAATCATTGGGCATCGTTTCAAGTCGTTTCTCAAGCCTTTCCACCAAGGCTTTTTCATCACTTTCAATTTCGTCATAAGTGGCCACACTAAAATCAATACATGGGATTCTAAAATTTTGTGAATCTGGATAGATAGCCAAATACTTTGCGCACATTGCATCCCAAAAACACTGCAAATCATCCACAAGTTCTCGAAAGGCCTCTCTATTGTTCATTTGGAATGCCACTACAATGCACCATTCTTGCTTCCCACAATCTTGGACCAATATTCTTGCTTTTCGAGTCATGCGACGTAACTCCCCAAGCACAAGCCCAAATTTATTAGTCGTCTCCTTAGTGCGTGTGATCATCTCATTCACATAAAGCGTAACTTGGTCAAGCTTCTCAACAAGATTTATGCATTGTTTCTCATTCAACACTTGCTCCGCCTTGAGAACCTCTTGAAGTTTGCTTACTTCCTCCCTTTGCCATTTCAAAAGATCTCCAAGCTCATTGCTTTGTTTTTGTCCTTTTCCTACATATGTCCCAAACTTTATGAACCAAATACTTATGAAACCCCAAATCATGCGAACGAATTGCAAAGTCTTGGCCATGATGAAACACTTATTCACCAAAACAGTCCACCAATACATAGTTCGTTGATTTGCACACCATAGCCTGTAAGTGAATAACGACTGACTTAATCTGCAATAACAAAATTTGAGCAAGGTAGATTCAGCAAAATTACAAAATAATTAGCAAAAATATTAGTTAAAGTTCCCTCCAAAAGACAATGCAAAATTTGGTCAACCTCCAAGCTCCAAATTTGGGGATGAAAAAGAGCACAATCTCAATAATAAATTTCTTATTATAATCTCAAGAATGAATGTCATGGTAGTTGCAAAACTTCAAGAATCCACAAAATGCATTATTCAATGTCAACTACCATTTGAAGTTACAAAACGCTATAATCTTCACAAACAAAATGTAAATAGGTCACATATACATAATATGCAAGAATGTACATTGTACACATTGCCACTTCCAATGAATAGTTTAGCAAAGCAACAATCAAGTGCGCCTTGCCAACCAATGCTATGACTCATGGTTTTGGGCCATAAATGGGGCTAATCTAGTTATTTCTTAGTCAATCGCCCGAAGCAACTACAAAGTGCAACCAACTAAGTTTTCTATACAATATGTATACCAACAAAATAAATAAAACGACACTTCATGACAATTCTCACATGCTACAAATTACACTACGTACCATATTAGGTTTTGATGATTCTCGTCACCAAACACATCATTGCCAAATATGCAAGATTGCTACACCTACACTCCATCACTAAAATAAACACTCTAGTGATCACAAAAAAGAACGCCAAATGCCTCATAAAATTATACATCAATACGCCATAGAACATCTTACTGACCTCATACTCAACAAAAGAAAACAAACAAGCACCCATGTCTCCCCCATAATCACCACCACTCCTAACTACATTTTCCCTTCCCCCTTACTTGGAAACATAATGAGTCCTCCTTTCACAAAAATAGGCACATACACCTTGAACCGCATCATGACAACCATGATCAGTCTAAGGCCAACGGCTCAAATTCACACCGGTGTAAAGCCACACATGCAATTTTTTGTCTTTTCTTTTCTTCTCATTCCTCAATGCCATAATGGATATGTCTTTTGGCTCTAAGTAGCTTTGTAAAGGTATTCTAAAATCGTTCAGAAAAGATCCCACACTTTGCTAGGTGATGAAATATGTCTTAATGCACTTAAATTATGGCTGTGTATTTGTTATCAAGCGTTGAAACTCGGCAAGTTTATTGCATTCTCCAAGGTGCATTTCTATCGGTAAAAGAGAAAAATCCAAGCCATGATAAAAATGACAAAAAATTTGTCTTCGTGAATAGTCAAATGCTTGTATATTTAAAGGTTGAATAACAATTCAACACAATAATCTTTCTTAAGCATGCAATTTGAATGCTCCAAGGACAATTACTTAATTAGAATGTTGTGATATGTCAACTGTATGTTATGCAATATATCATACAAAGGATCTAGACTTTCAAGAGTTGTGAGGCACCCATCACAACTTTAACCCCCTTAGAATAGGCATATAATTTCTAAAAATGAAAATGAAAATTCTTACATGTATATATTTTTATTTTATACAAGCACAATCATTTTTGTATGGGGACCTCAACCATGCCCTTAAATTATAGGCTTGTATTGATTCCCCAAGTTACTTGAAATCTCCAACTTTGTAACCATTTGCCCATCTACATATAATTTGAAAGGAACTATTCGAAGATTTGGGTACATATAAATGGCCTAGAGTGAGATACATATCAAATATAACTTTTCACCAATGTCAATATGACCAAATTTTCACTTCTTTATAGTAAGTTGTGTCAAATACAATTCCAATCTCAGAGAGTAAGTTAAAAGATGACATCAATACTTATGGAGGAATTGTACAAACTATTTCATAGGCGGATGAGCATAAGCACTAGTTTCTCCTAAACCTGGAGAACGGTAGTTGGTGAAGGACATAAGCATTAGGTAATACCATCCATGTCATGCCAAAAATGTCCACTGCATGAAATTGCAAGCAACACTTGGTTGATACGATGATGCTTTTCAACTTGTGATACTTGAGCACGGTCATAAATCAACATACATGCAAAATCCTCATCAATTCATTACGTTTCAAAAGAAAGGAAAGGGAGATAATTCATACCTGAAACATGCATCACAAATTCTCCCTGCTACACTTCCAAAAACTTGATGAAAGCTGCAAGAATGAGGAATAGAATATTAAGAGCAATGAGCACGGAAGATCAATATCCGGAGTGCCAAGAAAATGAACAAAGAAAGTTATCATAATCCACCAAGCTCTTTAGTGTAGACAATATTAAAGCCAACAATGGTCAAATCATCCACACTACTACCGACCAAAGCCTCCCACCTCACCAATGCAAAACAATCTTTGTAGTAAGTGCTCCCAAAACAACAAAACTAATTAAGAAATGTGAACCAAAGAGTCCCAAGTTTCACAAGCTAACCAACTATACCAACAAATACTGAAGCAAGCTCGCCCATGCCTGAGGAAATTGTATGTCCCGTTTTCTTTAAGCACTAGGTGAATATATGACAAGCTACTGCAAGTTCTCCTTCACTTCAGATAAGAATAGTTGGAAGGATTAAACAAGACAATGAACAGGAAGAATTGACCACTAGTCACACATGAACAAATTGAGTTTGAGAAATAACCGGTTGAAGTTCAAGACTTCAAGAGAATTATCCATCATTCTAGAGGATCTATGGAATATACCTCATGATTAATAAAGAACCCCCGAAAGATCACAACATGTAACTGATTGGACTTGGAAACACTAGGATTTTGATTGGTTATGCCCAAAAATCTCCCCGGCTATTGATACGAGAACTTGCAAATGTGGGGAAGTCCTCATGGGACTCATTCGACTTAGCAGCCTAGATGATATATATATAACATGAGAACTTGCAAATGTGGGCACGGTCCTCATGGGAATCATGAGGCTTAGCAGCCTGGATTGTGTACATATATATGAAGTCCGACAAATCCGACACTTTGGAGCACAAGATCAATTAAATATTAGACTAAATCTACCTTGCATACCCTTCACAGGTTACAATTAACTTAAACAGTTTGATAACTTCCTTGCACACTAGAAAAATACGGAAAGACGGTTCGCCTACTTCAAGCTTCCAGAACAACAAAGACCACTTAGGTTTGAGAAGGTTGAATCCACCACCTAACACTGTTTTGGAACATATCCGATCAAGAGTGTCATTTGGTCTAACTGTCTATGATCATCTTTTGCTTACCGCAATCCGCATAAAAGTGAATTGAACAAAACCTCTCCTCTAGAAGAAAATAATAAAATAAAATAAAATACAGGGGGACAAAGGCACTACATTCAGCCTTAGAAACAAAAGTCTAAATATTCAAATTAAGAATTCCTATTGGACGTCGGTTTCACCAAGTGAACCCTAGGGAGGTAGCCCCACTTGCAAGGGAACTTGTTTTAACGTGTGGATTCTTTCCATTGTGAATAGGGAAAAACTGACTCCCAAGCATGTATGTCACTAAAATACTTCTGCTCAAGCATGGAAGGAGGTCACCGAATAGGTTGGATGCTTGAGAAATGGAAGGTGGTTGTGTACGCACACAGAGAGCAACCTCTTTCAAGGCGATTCCTTTGCACTAGACTTGCAACTATCGCAAGTTGCACTTGAGCCATGTGACAGTGAATACTCCACATTTGTTATGATGTGGATCCTTTGTTCTTTTGTCCTTTAATTTGTTAACCATTGTGACATGGGAAAGGGGTAGTAGTGCTTGTCAATTGCGGTTCGATTTTAGGAGGACACAACTAGCCAAGCCTAATATATCAGGTCCTTGCTCTTGAACATTATCATATTTTGAAAATGGTAACGAAACACATCACTCGGACCTCATA
Source organism: Polytrichum formosum (assembly GCA_964035585.1). Lineage (NCBI taxonomy): Eukaryota > Viridiplantae > Streptophyta > Polytrichopsida > Polytrichales > Polytrichaceae > Polytrichum > Polytrichum formosum. Next base: position 42,539,463 of record OZ037935.1, on the reverse strand, counting down.
TAAGCAGACAGTGTAACGACTCCGGTTGCTCTTTGCAACTCACCTAAATTATCCAACATTGTACATAAGGTATGAGGGTGTTATTTGGTTACTTTCTTAATTGGATCCTTCTATTTGTATGGTTTATGGTTCAATGAGGATCAGAAACAAACCCCACAAAGACACATGTTTAAAAGAGAACGGGTTACGTCCTCATGTTATGAACCACTCCACACTCAATAGTGAACACAATTGGGAGCTGGACCCAGGTATTCAGTTGAGAAATCAACAAACATGCACTTCCGATAACCAGTATTGAATCATGGGAGGTCCATTTGCGATTCAATTTGTGCTCATGCTTCCTCCTAGATTTTCTATTGCAACACAAGTTCCATTCTGTAAATCTAAGGGGTAGAAGTTGGAGAACATGAAAACGAACCGAATAACACCCACATACTTTACTCCCAATGAGGCGACATCTCAACGTCCTCTAATATCTCCTCCACTCAGTTAATTCCACTGTCCCTTTTCCAAACACAACACACACTTTGGAGTCTGGACCCCTATCCAACAATGAAGACTGGTGTGCAGCAAGATGAGGCATCTCCTCCACTTTTTCCAACCCATTCCAATGTCTTAATCTACCGGCAACTAAGACTCCAGAGTAGAATTGCAAAAAATTGTGCACAATACCAGAGTGGCACAAAAGAGGCCATGGCTAGGATCTGAATCGGAGAAGTTGGCAGGCAGGCTGCGAGAGACTTCGATCTGAAGGTAGCCAAATTTGACTTTCTACTAATATATAAGAACGATATTTAAGGAGTACTCTTATGGCCCCTGGAATATAAGAGACTTGCCTTGGATGCAAATAATCTTGTGCAGATGCATGAAAAGGAGTCAGGGATCAAAGCCCCCACGAGTATCCACGGCTACCCAAAATCACCCCTCAGCCATTGAGACTATGCAAACCCTACTTGCTCTACTGCATAGAGTTTCCAAGGTAGATCGCCCAGAACCGAACGGCAGAGAGGGATGGGGTCCCCTCCGTAGCACTCTGCCCAAGTATTTTTCAAGAACAACCGTTACCCGAAATTAGCCGCACTTCAGAACCATGCGACAGATGCAACATCACACTCACATAGTCACATAATCTCATATATGGAATCAAACCCCAGGCATACCAACATACATTTGAACTGAGCCAACATAAAATCATGCAGTTTGGGAATATCTGGAGTCCCTGACACAAACACGACATTTGTGGGGTTTAAGGGGCGAAGCTCTCAATAAAGGCCATTCTAAGTTCTCATCAAATGAGAGACCTAGGGACAGCCTGCGAAAGAATCACCAACCACGAGAACAGGAACAGTTAGTTTGCAATGGAGATTTGCGTTTGGGATGTGCAGCTTCCCACCACAGCCGTGTCTGTAAAATCAAACTTCCAGTGCTTGCCCTTTCACAAGTTACAACAATTGAAGTGTCCCTCACATCTCCATAGCCGGAGTCGATGGTAGAGATTAGCGAAATAGGCTTGAAGGGTAGGATTCTACACAAACAAATTTGTCGGGGCCCCTAGGATAATCGAGACTAGATCATCAGCACTCGTACCCCTCACTGCTGCCAATAAGGTTTAGCCAAAGGAACAAAAACCAGGGCACAAAACTAAACTGTCGGTACAGGTCCTCGTCCACTCACAGTTCCGGTCGGTAATAAGCACTTACAAACGCCAACTTCTCACATGTTAAACTGTATACATAACAGAAACACAGACAAATACTTACAAGTTGTTGCGACCGATTCTTCCCAAGTCTCAGTTGTCTGCACAGATCTCTATTCCGCATGTGGCAACTCCTCCCACCCCGGCAAGCAATAACGATCCCCGCGGTCAGCTCCTACCAATGGTTACTATTGAACATCCATCGTCCACGGAGAAGCTGCAAGCATCACAAAAACCTGTGGGAAGAGATTTCGGTAACTAGATCAGATTTGGGCTCCTTGCTTGGCTTCTCCGAAATCGTTCTCCCGCACACGGACGGAAGAGCACCCAAGAGGAAGGCGTGACCGGAACTGATAGCTGCAAAAATGGGTCTTCCCTTCGCACGCTTGGTCTGTAGACCAAACCCGCCTGACACCTACAATGAGATAAGTTCTTAGATCTCCACCTAAGCACACATCACTGTAGGTCATGCACTAGAAAGCTGCATTCCTAGCGTCTAGGTGGAAGTGTTCAAACTTCAATCTGGTTCTTCACTTGATTGGGTACTATTGATACCCCGCCCACACTTATTGGTGCGGGCCTCCAGTGAACGGATCCCACCAACACTGGTTACATCCTGTGTTTATCACTGGTCAAATCGGAGTCAAAACTGGCCCTGTTGGTAGGAGCCATTCATTGGTCACCCACACCGATAAGTGTGGGCATGCTATAAGAGCACATGACTTCCGTGTGTTGGCGAAGTTTACCACGAACCAATTGATGACAAAAAAAATTGAACCCTTGTCACATGGAAGTGTGCGCTAATTTTCAAGCTAAACAACAAGAATTTGTGATTGGCATAATCTTAGGGGGAAGTTGAAATTTGGAGAGGGGGAATTGACCACTACATTATTCTATAAATTGTTGAGATGGATAGAATTGGATAATAGAAATGACTTGAATGATGTCTTTCATTACAAATGTCAAGAAATAATAAAAGGTCGTATGAAAATTACGGAGTCGGATTGTTTGACTTGAACCATGCCTACAACCCTACTAAAGCATTTGGTGCTTGTCGGTCCAAGATGACCCTAAACTACCAGTTGATATTGGAGAGGTACCCATTTTCGAATGGAGTGGTTGGCGGTTCGATTCCCGCTGTGAAATCTTCTCTCTACTTGACGGAAAAAACTAGCTAGGTAGGTAGGAAGCCAAGAGCCCACCACCGCAAGGTAGGTAGTAAACCCCACCCTACACCAAGAGGATTCTTAAGCAGGGTACGTAGGGCCAACATGCTCAAATTCACGTCGGATTGCCCAACATTGGTTATTGATTTATTTATTTATTTGGTGCTTGCTTTAAGATTCTTTAGGTGTATGGAGGATACTTTGTACACAACAATATTTCAAGGGCTATATTAAACAAAGACATGAGCATAATTAGCTAACCATGGCAATAGCACAAATTGGAGAGCATAATTGAAGGGAGCCAAAGAACCTCTAGTTTGGAAAAACCTAAGCACAAAAGCAAATCCTAACAAGAATGGACCAAGTACACTAAATATGATATTTAGTGTCAATTTTTATTTGGAATCACGCAATGATATAATGTTTTATTGTATACCTCATTTTTTACCAACAAAGATCGAATTGGTTGTTTGAACATTGTAGAACATTAACATCTTTACTTTGTTTAAATTTACATAAATAGTAAAAATATATAAAAATGTGTAACTCCAAACAGTAAGTGATACTAAAATATCATATTTATTGTAGTCATTGGGAATGATCACCAAATGATGATGATGGATGGAACTAACACATTTACTTTCATTTTTTTCTCTAAATCCAAAACCCATGTTGTATATCTACCTCTACTTACGATTCTTAATAGCCTCTTTTTGGTAGACACAAAAGAAAAACAATGCCTCCCCATTATGTGTACTACTAGCTTGGGCATGTGCCGTCCCGCCCATTACACCCATGCATATGAATTAATATCCCGGGTCAACCCAACCCATACGTCCTTGTAACTATATGCCCCCGTGCCCATGTGCCTATGTTCCCATGCCCATATGCTCTCATGGTCATGCGTGTTAGCCATATGCATGTATGCCCATGCCCATGCCCATGCTCATAAGCCCCCCATGACCTGCCATGCCCGACATCTCTGCGATTGTCCTTCACTAGGATTGAAGGCCGTTTGTCCATATAACCCATATTGACTGCACTTCATCTTCAAGGTCCAAAATCCAATATATATGTTCACTTCCATTAAGTAAATAAGCAATTGAATGGGATTTCCTTTTCAAAGTGAAACCGTCAATATAACATGTAATTAATTAACTTCAAAGTCTAAAACATTACAAAAGCCTCATTATCACTTAGGTTATATTTATTATGACTTCCCATTGAAAGGGGCTTTGTCATTCTAAACTGGAACTAAAATTAATGTTTTCTTTTTAGTGTGTCATGCAAAATCTGTATTATGCAAAAAATGTGTCATGCAAAAACAGTTAAAAAACTGTGTCATGCAAAAACTGTCTGGAAAATGTGTCATGCAAAAACTGTCTGATAAATGTGTCATGCAAAAACTGTTTTTACATGACACATTTATCAAACAGTTTTTGCATGACACATTTTTAAACAGTTTTTGCATGACACATTTTCGAGACAATTTTTGCATGACACATTTTGTAGACAGTTTTTGCATGACACATTTTGCAAACAGTTTTTGCATGACACATTTTTTTAACTGTTTTTGCATGACATATTTTTTGCATAACACAGATTTTTAAAACCGTCAATATAACATGTAATTAACTTCAAAGTCTAAAACATTACAAATTTGAATATGACACATAACACATTTGTAAATCTAAATATGATGCATGACACATTTATAAATCTAAATATGACGCATGACACATTTGTAAATCTATATATGACGCATGACACATTTGTAAATCTAAATATGACGCATGACACATTTGTAAATCTAAATATGACGCATGACACATTTGTAAATCTAAATATGATGCATGACACATTTGTAAATCTAAATAAAACGTATAACACATTTGTAAATATGGATCCGGTGCATAACACATTCGTAAATCTGGATCTAGTACATGACACATTTGTAAATTTGAATATGATGCATGACACATTTGTAAATCTAAATATGACGCATGACACATTTATATGCGTCATATTTAGATTTACAAATGTGTCATGCGTCATATTCAAATTTACAAATGTGTCATGTACTAGATCCAGATTTACGAATGTGTTATGCACCGGATCCATATTTACAAATGTGTCATACGTTTTATTTAGATTTACAAATGTGTCATGCGTCATATTTAGATTTACAAATGTGTCATGCATCATATTTAGATTTACAAATGTGTCATGCGTCATATTTAGATTTACAAATGTGTCATGCGTCATATTTAGATTTACAAATGTGTCATGCGTCATATATAGATTTACAAATGTGTCATGCGTCATATTTAGATTTATAAATGTGTCATGCATCATATTTAGATTTACAAATGTGTTATGTGTCATATTCAAATTTGTAATGATTTAGACTTTGAAGTTAATTACATGTTATATTGACGGTTTCAAAAATCTGTGTTATGCAAAAAATATGTCATGCAAAAACTGTTTGCAAAATGTGTCATGCAAAAACTGTCTACAAAATGTGTCATGCAAAAACTGTCTCGAAAATGTGTCATGCAAAAACTGTTTAAAAATGTGTCATGCAAAAACTGTCTGATAAATGTGTCATGTAAAAACAGTTTTTGCATGACACATTTATCAGACATTTTTTGCATGACACATTTTGTAGACAGTTTTTGCATGACACATTTTGCAAACAGTTTTTGCATGACACATTTTTTGCATAATACAAATTTTGCATGACACACTAAAAAGAAAACATTAATTTTAGTTCCAGTTTAGAATGACAAAGCCCCTTTCAATGGGAAGTCATAATAAATATAACCTAAGTGGTAATGAGGCTTTTGTAATGTTTTAGACTTTGAAGTTAATTACATATTATATTGACGGTTTCACTTTGAAAAAGAAATCCCATTCAATTGCTTAAGAAGTGAACATATATATTGGATTTTGGACCTTGAAGATGAAGTGCAGTCAATATGGGTTATATGGACAAGCGGCCTTCAATCCTAGTGAAGGACAATCGCAGAGATGTCGGGCAACGTTGCCCGAACCGCGTGGGCAGGGACGCGAAAAGTTTCGGGGGGCAGAGGTGGTGGTGGGCCCCACCAGCCTCTGTCACGCCGGACAGAGCTCGATAGGGGTTCTTTAGCGTCCGGCGAACTCTATGATCTACTAGGTAGCATGGTAGCATTTAAAGTTAAAATAGAAGCCCCTCTCTATGCTTTAGGTCCTAGTGGCCTTGTATTGTGTTTAGCAATGAAATAAAGCATTTCATTTGCTTCCAAAAAAATAAAATAACAGATGGATAACTACAATAGAAGAGTTCAATACACATGTTGACCAAATGAGGGAGCTACACTAAATCGATTGTAGCACAATGTTTAATTTGGTGCACAATCGATTGGTGCACATGTTTTGGTATGGCTTAGGATTCATGGAAGCCATCTTAAGGGGTCCGCGTAAAACCTACTTGGCCTTTTTGGGCTTATGGTTGATTCATCCCAAATTAATCCCACTAGACTAACTTACAATATCCGATGCTAACTCCGGGGTGAAATTTTGCTTAAACGAGACTTTTCTGAGCTACAAGAAATTCTAGTATTTTCACCTTCAACTTATATGGCTGCCTCGAATTCTTGGCCTCCATACATCCCATGTTTTCATAAAACCATTCCGGTTAATACATGACGCAAGATGACCACCTTCAAAACACCATATCACCACACCCACAACCTTGACAGACTAGTTAATCGTACGCAGGACAAGAACCACTACATAGGGAGGTTTGATTGATTCTCCATTAAGCAACAATAAGAGGTATAATATCTCTCTCTATGGAGTGCATTGAATCACCCCTTGGAGAAAGTTCAAAACCTCCCCTCACGTCTACAACCCAATGTCCGGGGAGATTTTTGGGCATAATCGGTCGAGATCCTAGTGTTTCCAAGCCCAAGCAGTTACATGTTGACGTCTAGTGGTTTTTCATTGTCAAATTGAGGAACATTTTGCAAACTCCTCTAAATTGATCAGCAATAACTTTCCTGAAGTCTTCAACTTCAACCGCTTATTTCTCAAACTCAACCAGGTCATCTGCACTAGCAGTCGGTTCTCCTCGTTTATTGCTACAACCCCACCAAAACATGTGCACCAATCGACCTCATACATCCAATTAAACTACCCATCCTCAAAGGAGATAAAAACCAATCACTGAATGTTTGATAGTCAGGGGGGAGGGGAAGGACAAGTTATTATTAAAGAAGCAGAAGAAGAAGAAGAAGAAGAAGATACCCTGGTGTTGAGACAAGCTGATAAATAGCAGATGCATGCACAAGAATACAAAGATTCTTGGCTCCTGCTACTACTTAAATGCTACTAGTGCACCAGGACACCGTGTTGCGATGATGGTACAAGCAATCCAACCCAACACAAGTCTGCCATCCACATAGTTCGTATGTCAGGCCATAAGGGTATGCATGCGAGTGTTATTTGGTAATTTTTCTTGATCAGACATCTACATTTGGTCGGTGTGGGGTTAGGCGAGGATCAAACAACAAACAACGTACACACACATGTTTCAAAGAGATAGGACTACGTCTTTGTATTTTATCAACTACTCCACACTGAACAGTGAACACAATGAGGAGACTTGCTATGAAATATTCACTCAAGGAATCAGCAAACATGTACTTCCAATGACCATAACCAAAATAGGGAAAGTCCGATTTTCAATTGAGTTTTGATGATGCTTCACCGTAGATTAGCTAATGCAACACAATTTGATCGGTAGAAATAGGAGAACATGAAAAATGAACCAAACAACGCCCACATACCTTATGAAAATGAAATCCTTTATCTATGAGAAACGAGCGACACAAGCCTCCCACACAACAATGATGCAATGGAGCCTCTCGCCACAAGATATGAATGAGATGAAAGAAAGAAGCAATCTATTGAACCATCTTTAGCCTGAGACGGAGTTGTCGGTACTACAATTAGGTGACTAGGCATGGGTAAGGTAGGTGAATTTCCATGTACGCCACTCGCCCACCATATTCTACTGTGAACAAGGACTAACCCACCCAAATATAGAGGAATTATGGTGGGGTAGGGTTCATATGTGCCAACTAGCTACTCCCATCTTCTCAAATCCGGGCCCACCTACTTAACCTCCTCCTCCCAGTTATCAAGGATGGAGTTCTAGACCATCATTGGTTCTCTCGAGTCTTCAACCAGTCTTAATCCTCTAGTGACTGGCACTTGTAGGATAACGATTCTTTAGTGGGCTCATAGAAGTTTGCTATAGTGCCCGTGAAGTTTTTGGGCATAGTCGGTCAAGATCCTAGTGATTCTAAATCCAACTGGTTACATGTTGACATCTTCCGGATTTGCTTTATTCATTTGAGGTATCTTCTATAGATTCCTCTAAAATGATCGGTAAATTTCCTGAAGTCTTGAACTTCAACCGGTTATTTCTTGAACTCAACCGGTTCATCTGCAACTAACCACCGGTTCTTTCTGGACATAGGTCTACTAGCCCGTGTCCACGGCCCTCCACATTCTAGTGGACCATCAGAATGTGGTTGGGTGTTGGCTTGTGCTTAACTACATGGCACACACCTCCAACCCATTATTATCTAGAATCTAGTGGGCAAGTGGCTTACATGGAAAGGGTTAGTTTCCATGTGAGCCACTCGCCAACCAGAGTCTAGTGGAAACATAGATTCACCTAGTGAAATCTACATTTCCATTAGAATATGATGGGTGAGTGGCCTACATGGAAACCATCCCAAACTCACCCAGAGTGGGCAATGAGTTGCCGCTAGCCCACCACTTGGCACTTGTGGGTTGGTGGGTACTAAGTACCACCATAGGGTGTTGTTTGGTTCAACAAAATAAATAATATATATATATATAGGAAGAATTTTCCACTTGTTGTACCCACATTGGTTGAGACAATGCTCTACCTAAACTATTATAAAATATACATATTAAATCAACACACTAATTTAAGTTTCATTTTCGAATGACAAAGACACTTTCAAATAGTAAGTCACAGAAATTATAACCTCAATGTTAATGAGGATTTTGTAATGTTTTTGACCTCCAAGTTAATTACATGCTTCACTTCCGGAATGAAATCCCAATCAATTGCTTATTTACTAATTGGAAATGCACACATGTATTGGATTCTAGACCTGGAAGGTGAAGTGCACTCAATACGGGATTTGTGGACAAGCAACCTTCAAGAATGCAAGGGCAATGTTTTTTTCGAAGTTGGGCGGGACGGGCAGCAGTTTTCGATCGGGTTTAGAAAATCTAAAAAAAAATCTGGGGGCGGCCCCAGCCCATATCGGCCTCCCCCTACAAGTTCGTAGAGGGAACTTTAACGTCCGCCGCAAGAAATGGGGACACTGTGTTACAAGCTGAGGAGAAAGCAGTTCCCTAGTTGATTGTCGGCTTCAGTCGGGCAGTGCAGACAGAGAAATTGTCCATGGTACAGTAAGTCGGCATTCTAAACTAAATTTCTGGAGGTATCAGTACCAGTGTTCAAGATTGAAGTCTCCGATGCCCTTCAAACGCGATTTGGCCCTTCAAAATATACCTCTCTCAAAACAACCCTTCAAAACGCAACCCCAAATTGAAAATGAAGACGTCACTTGAAGTCCTCGATTTAATATGCCCACCACAAGAACCAACAAGCGTAGGGGCATTGTCACTATGAGAAGTGGAGTTAGATGGTTGATTTTTAATTCTTCACATTGTACTAGAAACATGTAACATATAAGTTATAACTCATGCACAAGTTTAATATGAGTTTTGTATTTCATTTCTATATTCTTAGATTGACATCTTGGATTTGAACAAGCCCTTCAATTGAAGGGCTGAAATTTGAGAGCCCTTCAAAATGAAACTCATATGAGGGCTTCAATCTTGAACACTGATCGGTACTGTAGTAGCGAGCGGCATGTGAGGAGAAGATGAGATCGGACTTTTAGGAAAATCGAGGTTCGTGGGCATCTCAGGGCTGGTTTACGCTATGGACCATGAAGTCGGACCATGGAAGAGGGCCTTTTTCAATGGTCTGAGTTCATGGTCCTACTTCCATGGTCTAACTTCTTAAAAAATCAGTTTTGAAAGCCTAGGGCCCCTCACTAGGTGTAAACCGAATGTGGACCAAGAAGAATGACCATGCACCAAAAAGTGAATGTGCTGATTTTTTTAATATATGCCCAAAAAGGACATTTTTGAAAAAAAATCAAGTTTGCTCATTCTCTTGTCTTCTCTTGGGCTTTATTTGTCTTCACTTCTTGTTAAATGTGTCGAAGATATGGCTTGCAAATCTTCTCACAACAATTTTTACAAAAAAAAAATGAGCGATTGAATTTGTACATGTTCAATGTAATTTATTACATGTGACATGTACCTTGTGTTGTACATTGAGCATTATTTGCAACTTGCTTCACCATGTGTACTCAAATTCTTGAGTTCTAGATGTCCCACATTGTTTGATGAAACATGTGGAGCAAGTTTAAGGGGCATGGCATGGAAGAAATGGTATACTCATGGGCTATGATATGATCTAGGCACATAGAGGGCGGACTTGCTCCTCAAGATTCATTACATCATATAGATGTTGAAAAGTGTGCCTTGAGAGCCTTACATAGTGGGAAGAGTTGTATATAAAGCCCTCAAAAAAAAATTCATTAAAAAAATATTATAAGGGCATTTCTCTACCATGGGCCCCTACTAGACCACCTCTCTTGCCTCTCTCACCGCAAAACTCGTTGGACCATGTCAATGTATTAATTAGGCCTTAAAATATGTCTTTTGGGGACCTCGACCTCCATGGTCACTCTACCATTTTTTCCCTTGGTGTAATCCGAAGTGGTCCCAGGACAAGTTCAACAACCAATCAATGCTCATACAACGCCCTGGGTCGATATCTTGGTCCATAGTGTAAACCGGCCATCAACAATATGTACGTTATTGGATGACGCCAGTGTCTGGGGAGATTTTTGGGCATCATCGGTTGAGATCTCAATGTTTTCCAAAGTCCAACTAGTTACATGTTGACAACTTTCAGTTTTACTATATTGAATTTGGGTATATTCTATACATTCCTCTAAAATGATCAGTAAATTACATGAAGCCTTGAACTTCAACCGCTTATTTCTACAAACTCAACCGGTTCATCTGTAACTAATAGAGAAGTTCATATTAAAATGACTCAACCAGTTGGTTGCATTTTGTGGGACTGTGTATCTAGCTAGAATGATTCTCCTTTAAGTTTGGGATTCCCCATTTATGGGGAGCACTTGGGTTGTGTGTACTATGACGTTTTTGACAAGCAACTATGAACATAGAGTTTTATTAAATTGGAGCCTCTTTCTTTAAAAAGAGACCATCATCTAGCTACTTAATAATGTTACGATTCCATGGTACACTCAATTGCGATATAATATTAAGGTAGATGGGTCTTATTTGGTTACTCTTGGTTGTTTGCTACCTTATACTACTCGGGATCGTGAGGCTAAAATCGATTTGCATCCACAAATGCATATGTAGAAGTTAGGGTTAATCCCTACAAATTTTGCCATGAATTATTAGAGTCCATTAACATTGAGCCATAGAAGACCACGTTGATCCCTCCAATTTATGTAAACTATGATCGAACAAGTAATCCAATTCATGTCTCTTGGGTGTCCCTTCTTAAATCCTAGGACATTGACTGACTGTGCCCAAAAACTTCCCGGGCACTGGTTTGGACGGTATTTGCATACTTACAACACGTGCCTGCTGCCAGTAGAAAATTGAAAGCCATCCAGATAATACATAGCATGACTTTAATAAGGAAATGGGCGTAGACAGAAGAAGCTGAGAAGAAAACGTTGGTTTCCCTGTTGGCCCTAACTTAGGTTCAGTCGGGGAGTGCCGTGCAGACAGAGAAAGTGTCCATGGTGCGCTAAAAGTTGCAATTATTGATTGATTTCATGCACGAAATTTCATGCAGCAAGTGAGATAAAGATGAGGTCGGACTTCTGGGGATTTGAGGTTCTTGGTTATCTCAGGGCCTTTGTTCACAGGGGGTCCCAAGTCCCAAGTCCCGAGTCACTTGACTGAGAGCAAGGAAGTTGGGACTCTTCACATCACACGGGTTCCAGTTCCTAGTGTGACGTGGACGCTTACATGGCAACATCTTTGGGACGTGAGGCTCAAGACTTGTGTTGAGAGTTGGGTTAGTAGACAAGGGGTGTATGTTTCAGTGTAAATCTAAGAATGGACGCCAAGAAAACATTTTGTTTAAAAGAGTTTAAGTTATGTGTTCAAAATTTGTAATCATTCTATGTCCAGTAGTCAACATAATTGAGAAAGATTTTGAATTGAGAAAGAGAATCTTCACATTCATAATGAATCATATATTCATGTCATTGTAAGCATATGAGTCGGGGGCAATTATCATGCATCCTTAGAAAGTTTTTAAAACAATCTACCATGGTGGTAGATTTGCATAATTCTTTCACCAACACAAGATGGTTGCTTAGGACTCATATGTTGATAATGTATGATTAGCTACAAACATTATGAAGAACACGGCCATGTACACCATTTGGATTTGCTAATCATCTTGCACTAATTACATATTTGCATATCCTACAAGAAGTGGGTGCAGAGATAAAAGTGTCTAGTTAAGGCCCACGTACTTGACATTTGCAGACACACAAAAATTCAACCTTGCAAATCCAAGTATTATCTATAAGGTAACAAAGAACATAAAGTAACCAAACAAATAAGGCCCATCTAAGGTAGAGAAGTCTTGAGTGGTTACTTTTCCCGAAGAGCCTCCATCTCCTGGGATATGGAACATGCAATTAGTACGAGATGGTTAGCAAATCCAAAGCGATGTGGTAGGCACTTTCTTGATAATTTTTGGAGCTCGTATGAACGTCTTATTCATTACCAAAGTGAAGATTCCCGTGCTCATTAAACAGTCATGTGGGTCCCCCCAAATATGTTGATCATCAAGTCTAGAATGGTTATCATTTTTTGAGCACATAGTCCAATGTTTTTAAAACGCGTTCTTTTGGTATCTGCTCTTGGAGCTACACCAAATTACATACCACTCAAATAGAGTAGAGGCGCCCATAACCGATCACTTAAAAGACTCTTTGCAAGATCTAGAGAAGTATAAGGTGGTCCAAATCTTTCATGTGTAGGAAGATAGCAATCAAGAGGACTGCAAAATTTCCAATAATTTTATTCCTTAAATTGAAATTATTGTAAATTCTTGAAGCCAAAAGTTGGCCCAAACATATTACCAATGCCTAGAGTATATCATAACTGCTCATTCCTCCTCACTTTAGCACTCAAAATCAGAACATGTGTCGTGGCACTACTAGGTTCCGGCCTAATTGAAATCCACTCCTAGCTTGATCGAAACTCAATCCCAACCTAATCAAAATTCCGGTACACTATAGATTGCTGATCAGGAATAGACCCCTCTACTATATAATTATTCTAATTAGAAAGCAACCAAACACAGGTTGTCTACCTTACCATACATAAGTTTCTCATCCCCATCGTCACTCACACAGAATTGTTGTTTTATTTTCTGGGCGATTGTAATTGTTTTTGGTTTAAGTAGGAATGGCGCTGCAAATCATCTCCTTTTTGCCTAACCTACAATTCTATACACCAAGTAATATTTCCCACCACCATGTCTCAGTGCCATGTCTTGCCTTGACACAACAATACCGGCACAGAATTGCAGAATGTAGAAAGGGAACCTGTGGGAGTCTTCTTCTTCCTCCGAGTGCCAAAGAGGAATTGAGGAATTCCAGAGTTGGATATTCTGTTGAGTGGAGACATGGAGGAGGAATTAGAGCAGTGAAGGACGGTGGTCAAAATGGAGGTCAGAATTTCAGCTCTTCAATTTTTGGAGATGTGGTGCTCGATTGTGGTGATGGCGAGGAGGGGGAGGAGGAGAAAAGGAGGTTGCATGGGGCATCGATATACAGGACGAAGATGTCCAAATGCTGGCCAAATTCAAAAGCTTGTAAGTGTCAATTGGAACTGAATATGAATCTTGTAGCTGAAGTTTCTCCTTCAAAGCAGAATGTAAATGTGTCATTCTGTGGTATTCAATTCCATAGCTGCCAATTTTCTCATTTTGGTCAGCAATTGTGTTGAACATTTGCGACATGGCCGATTCAATCAGGGTTCAAGTGATTCAAGAAATACCAATGAGCTGCTTTCTTCTTGTTCTTGTTGGTTGGGTTGGTCCAATCTGTTAGATTTTAAGTCTTTTTTGCATAGGTGCTAATTTGCTCATTTTGGTCACCAAATTGTGTACAACATTGCGACATGGCGGCTTTAATCAGGGTTTTATGTGCTCAAAGAAATACTGATGAGCTGCATTGTTGTTGGGTTTGTCCAATCTGTTGGAATTCGGGTAGTTTTCATAGCTGCTAACATTTTTTTTCTTCTCATTTTTGGTTTCTCATATTGGTCAGCATATTGTTGAGAGCTTTGCGACAGGGCGGCTTCCCATCAGGGTTTATAGAACTACTGATGAGCTGAATTCTTGTTCTTGTGGGGTTTTTTCCATAGCTGCTAATTTCCTCATTTTGGTCAGCAAATTGTGTTGAGCATTGCGACGGGGGCTTTCATAAGGGTTTAAGCACCGATGAGCTCCAATTGTCTTGTTCTCCTTCCGTTTGTCCAGCCTGCTATAGTTTTAGGTTTTCTCCATAGCTCCCAATTACCTCATTAGGTCAGAGAATTGTCCAGAACATTGCAACATGGTAGCTTCCATCATCGTTCAAGCACTCACAGAAATGCAAATGAGCTCCATTCTTTCTTCTTCTTGTTCGGTTCATCCAACCTGCTAAACTGAGTTGTAAGGTTTTCTTTTTCCAACTTATAATTTACGACTGGCTCATCAAATCCCATCAGATACAACTTTGTGCAGGTGTTGGAGGTGGCAAGAAAGGCAGACCACCCGTTTGCAGGCACAAAAATTCTTCTTCTGGATAAGCCGGGCAACATTCAGAGCGTGTACCAGCCATAAAAAGCGATCACAAACTCATACTACGATCTGTTTGCGTGTCTTCCTCCCCTCCTCCCAGATGGTCCGATTGGAATCCTCGGTCTCGGAGCGGGCACCGCTGCAAGAATCATTCACCAATTTTGGCCACAAATTGATTTGCACGGTTGGGAACTCGACCCTGCCGGTGTAATGGCAACCATTTCTGAAATTACACCTGAAACTCGGTTGTAATTTCAGAAATTGGCAGGGTCGAGTTCCTTTTCCTCTGCAGAGATATCTTTCTGAGCATGAAGAAGGTGGGAACTCGACCCTGCCGGTGTAATTTCAACCTTTCTGAGCATGAAGAAGGTGGGATATCTCTGCAGAGGAAAAGGGTATCCACTTTTTGTGCCATAAATCGTCAGTGCAATGAGGATGATGATGATGATGATGATGATGCGCCAATTGTGAGGAGAACGGTAGCTTGAATTCAGGTACAGTACAAACAAGTCACTGAATCTTTTGCAACATTTATATTTCCCAGATGTAGCTATTGGAAATTGTCTCTCACCTCCTGAAGCTCGATCACTAAATTGCATGTATGGTTGTACTCTATACGTCATGAAGTGCTCACATCTCAACATACAATTCCGACAGTTTGATCACTTCAAAATCATACGTTTGAGTTATCCTTCAACTCTTAATGGGACTTTTCTTTGTTTTGCAGTTGGTCCCCTCTAATTTTCTTGTTGCTTGTTTTGCATGCAGAATCAATGATTTCTTGCCACTTGTGGTGCATGCTTGGAAGGTAGTGTTTGAACTTGATGAAGAGCAGCCTATTTCGGTTGATTGAAGTCCTAGCCAAATATGGGTTTCACCCTCAATGAACCAATATAGAATGTACTTCATTCAAATCTCCACACTACCTCCAGGCACGCACCAAAAACTTACCAGACATGGAAGGTGTTGTAATGCAAATCAACCAACTTCCCACCAAAAAGTCATTTTGAGTTAGAGGATAACTCTGTTATGCTTGCAACTTTCCACCAATCTATAGTAATCAATAATTCTTGCCAGCCATATCAAATTTGTCCAAGTTTCTCTCATCAACAATGAGCTTTGTGATTACAATGAATGTTTGAAGCGTTTTACTTCTAAAGTCAATATGGAAGTACCCAAAAGGATTATTTTGTGATCCTTTTGATGGTAACTGCCTCACAAATTCTCTTTCTTTCATGATAGATATTTCTCAAGAAACCCTTGGAAATTTTATTTTTTCAAATAAATAAATGAATATTTCAAAACATATTCTAGAATCTACTTTGGCAGCCCTCAGGTTAATAAACATTGGAATTGCATTACAGAAGACACCAAACAGTTTGGGAGGCTTGTTGTGCACATTGGCAACGCCCTTGCTTCCGGTGCAACGGAAGAGGGTGGTTTTGCAGGCCTTATAGTTGACATATTTTCGGATGGGGCCGTGATTCCTGCACTTCAATTGCCTGAAACATGGCAGCATTTACAAGCGTGGTTGGGTCCTGGAGGTAAGCAATAAGCAACCCAGCCACACACCAAGAATGTTTTTTGCAGTCGTTAAAATTCAAGTGGTCTTCATGACTTGCCATGTACCACCAAGTGTCATTCGACACCCTCTCTAGTTGCCACCCAGTGATTGCACTGTATTTAATGTGGGTCATTGATAACTAAGTGTGGGCCACATTAAATCAGATGTTTAGTGTAGTGCTAATCAATCAAGTTCCCATAGGGGATCGGCAAACATAAATCTATCGAGGCATTTCTGTGCATTCGCACAACTCAACAATGGTTAACCCACCTTGTGGACAGGCCGCATAATGGTGAACTGTGGAGGCTCGTGTGTCGAAGCGGAGGGTAAGTTTGCCAAGGACGGTGAACGCACCATGAAGGAGACAATTGCAGCAATTAGTGAAAATTTCCCCAACAATTTGTCACAAAGAAAGCTCCGGGGCACAGGGAACAACTCAGTAGCCCTCACTGGGAGCCCGAAGGTTGGTCAGCATTTGTAGAAATGTCCTTGTTCCAAATTTCAATCCTCTGATATTTATTTTTTTGTAAACTTATTCATAAGAAGTGTCATTAGAAAAATCACCACAGTGATATAAAATACTATGTGACATTGAATACAATATTTAACGTAGTATAAGCCAAGCCTCCTAAAAAGTGGCATATGCCACCCTTTGCCACCTTTAGCTTAAAAGTGGCACACCAGGTGAATTAAAAGTGGCATTGGTGAATTTAATATTTTGTTTGCGCTCAAATTTTGGTTAGGCGACCGTGTTGCTTGCCATGGAAGATACCCTCCAGCACTAGGTTGGTGAACGAAGTTCGATTCACATTCTTCTCCCATTTGAGAATGGAAACACTAGTAGAAAACTATGTCCAAAAAAACTGTAGCCTCAATCGGTTGCGGTTCTTTTGACTAGCCTGATTTGCAGTTGCTAAATGATTACAAATTTTCCTTTTTTGTTTTGTGACTGCAGTTTTAAATTTTTGGGGCATTTAATATATTGTTGGAAAGGTCTTGAAAATAATTTTCCAACGATATATTACACGCCCCCAATTTTCTAAAATTTCAGTTGCTAAACCAAAACCAGCAGCACACACACAACAAGTGCGATAAAGTTAAAAGTGGCGCTTTGGGAAACTTAAAAGTGGCACAAGGTGACACTATGACGGGCATCTGCCACTTTTTGGGAGACCTGGTATAAGCCCATGTTGTCTCGGCCATTTGCACCCATACACATGGCGCATCACTTAAACATGGTCCTCCCGTTTTTTGTAATGTGCCAGGACTTTTTTTTCCTCTTTGTATTTGGAGGTCACACTACAATGTGGAATCTCCCATGGGGACCTTCCATTCCCAAAATAGCCCCATGTTTCACATATATATTTGGAATGAAATCCCCCCTTATCTTTATGTACAGTAAGGGTCTCCCTCAAGGGGGTGTTGTGATCCATAATATAGGACCCTACCCAATTGCCACATATGGGGCCCCTTACCTTGGATAACAACCAAACCCCCCCCCTCCGACCCTTAATAGGGAACGGTAGGGAATAGTGTCACCAACATGTTGTCCGATGTATAGTAGATTGGTGCAAGATTTTTGGATTATCTAGAAGGGGTCTAGAAGGCTCCATATGATCAACACCTAGAAGTGATGAACCTCACAATTGCTTCATAAAATGTAACCCTAGAAATCAACGGCTAGGTTCTTATAGGATCGACAACTAGGATCAGTGACTACTACATTTGGCACATTTGAAAAGTGTGTACTCTAAAATCAAATCTAGTTTGTTAAGAGCATGATGATGTAGCTTGAATTAGACCCTTAGGACATGTTTATGGCCAATTATAACAATGCAATAAATCATGGGCGTGCAGACATTGATATTGGATGTATTTACCCACGTGGATGCACAAAAGGGGTATTATCTTACTGTAGGGGATATAAAACCCATATACAATACTCACTAGCTATAGGTGTTGACTTTCTTCACTTTGTAGATGTACTAGGCTCCTTCTAATGCACTAAGAGATGTATGCCTACATTCAAGATTATGTACATCATGTTTTAGGGCATATGTATATTAGGCATTTCATTATTTACCATTTTCCCAACTTGTGTAGACACTTGAGACTATTTCTTACCTACAAGTTCAAACACATATCTTTTTTGTGGCCTAAAACTTTGTATACATGGTTATTAATTTAGGGGCAAAGCAAACACATCATATTTTTATGTCAACTATGTCTACACCCCCTAACATGAGTTCCATTTAAATACATGGAAACCATACAAATTCCTACTATACGTGCAAAAACAACTTAAAGTTTGACACAGTTGGTTGAACTAGATATTTCATAAGAAAAAAAATACATGCTTTAAAACTAGCCAATCACATGGAACCATCTGTATGAATTTAGAAATAAGGAATTCCTCTAAAATATGCAATTTAGTTTTCTCATGGAGGTACAAAATTTACTTTCATAGTTGCATTCCTCTCCCATACCCTCGCGTGACATAATTCAAACCACATGAACCTACCATTGCAAACCTCCAAAAATCATCATGCCAATTATTTGCAACAGAAGAATAAATATTCAATTCATACCAAATATTCCAATATTCATATGTATAATGAACAATGTTGACACATAAATTTTCAAAGTGTATCCAATTATATAGTTCATTTTATTTCATGGCAATTTAAGATTCAACTGTACCCCAGGGGGTGCACTCCATTGTCAAGTTGAACACCACGTGTGATTAAAAAAAATCTACTTTTTACATAAAGAATCACCAAAATGGGTCAAAATTTTATCAAGTTTTTTTCCATGAGTAAATACACACAATATCTATTACATAGTAAAAAAATGGCAACCAAATTTGATGATTTGGTTTTTTTATAAAACATACCATTTTTCTAACTAGAATGACATAGAATTGAACTAAAACAATTACTACAAAAAAATGAAGATGACTAAAAATTTCAAAAAAATATACAAAAGATATTATCAATGGTTATGTATATGTAGAACAAATATGATAATTTTTAAAATTATCTATGGCATATAATATAGGGTAGCAAATTTTTATCCCACGTGGTTATGAAATGTAAAGGGGACTATACTCACTACATCCAATGTCAAAATATACACTTAATTGTACATGGAACTTACCACGCGGTGAACGCATTAATTTGAGATTTTCATCCTCACCAACTATTTTGATTAACATCAAAATCAGTTAGTTGAGGTGACCGCCAAAATTAGTAGCATCATATGACAACAAGGCAAACCTCATCTTTTGAACATCGCCCCCCTACTGACATGGAATGATAATTGGCAATAAGATCCTTGAAGATATTGACGAAAGCTTTGCCAAAGTCAACAAAGTCTATTTTGCTTCTCCGGAACACTTGGCACATGAAAGTGTGCCCTTAGAGTTCTTATCTTTCCATGTCATGAGATAAGACAACCCTTTCATAACACAAAATCTTCTTCTAAGGTAAGAACCCTTGCATTTCTCAAACCCTCCTACTATCACTTCATGACATAATCTAGCTAAAAACATGCTTCTCCGCCCTACTCTTAAACCTTTGATAACAAATTACACCTCTCACTACCTTCTTGTTATTATAACTATGTTCATCTTTATTTTAAGTGTTGTCATAATTCACTAGAACCTCATTTACTACATAAAACTACCCTATGTGCATGTCAAACTCAACAAGAATCCATGATTAATTTTTTACCAAAAAGCACCACGTGTCATCATCAGATTGGTTGTTCCAATCTCGTAAAAGATGACATGGACAATGGCACACCTGAATGTATGGTATATACAACAAGGTTACAAATTTCGTGCACTGCCCTTAGCAATTTTCATGTAGCACTTGGGCTCTAACTTGGATGGGGGGATTTTCCAACACATTTCCCTTTCCATGTAAGACTTGGACATGTCTCTCAGACAGGATGGAGAAAAAGGTCATGTGTTGAGCTGGACGCCTTCCACCTACGTGGAAGGCGCCAGGTGGACGCTGCCCATAACGCAGTTATGGTAAAAGCCTCTCAAGTTTCCCCTTATCTGTCCCCCTTTCACCCTTGCCCCCATGCATTCAAATAAGGCTCCCCCATTCTCTGCAACAGTTTTCTCTAGTATGAGCAAACCTTCTCTTCTCCTTCACATTACAAATTCAGGTGAATTCATTGTAACATCATCATTGAGCAGCAACATCATCATTGAGCAGCAACATCATCATCAGCAACAACATTTTACATGCGTTTCAGCAGGGTCTACATTTCGGCTCAAGAATATTAGTACATAAGCCATGAGAACCAGCACTGCCTGATGAATTTGAAACTGACATATATATTACTTGGGGTGGCCGGCTTAATAAATTTTTGTGTTTGACATGCTTAGAGAGGCAGGCAACATGGGCATGATGAGGACAAAATCTTCTTTGGAGCAGAATTCGGAATGTTAATTTTGTTTGGAACAGTTTTGCCATGAACTTGTGGTGTTGGGGAATTCTTATGTCGTGGTTTTGTGGTCAGCCTCTTGTTGAATGTCAGCAGAAGACCTCATGGAAGTAGAGTTATAAATGAATTTGAGATGGAGTTGTGAACTACGCGCTCTCCAGTAGGAAAGCCCGTATCCTCTAACCTGAGCGACACAAGTGAGAGATTTACCAGCTACCTATTGTGTGACTGTGTGGTTTTGTTACCGGTCTACTTCTGTTGGTGGTCTAGTTGGTTGCATGGTGGAGTGAATTTTGGATTCGAGTGTTTTTTTTGTGGACGATGAGTGAGTTATGAAGGAGTAACTGCAAACTGCTAATAACTAGGTAGGAGTCGCATGCATGTATGCAAGGTGGGCGTTATATAGACAGCTTTATGGTGAATCGTGGCTTAGAGAGAAATGTTTGTTGGGGCAAACTTGTTGTTGTCCTCTGCATTATACGTCAGCTTTGTCTTTGAAAGTAAATTTCAAATCTTGAAATTGTTGTCAGTATGCAGCCTTTATGTACACAACAAATTATCTTTTGTCGAGTCTCCTCGACTAGGTGCTGGGAAGGGATTAATAGTTGGAGTCGTACTTTTGGAATCGAGTCTACACGTGACATATTGCTTCTCATGGTCAGCAATTTGATGGGACTTTGAGACACAGACATGTTAATAATATTCCAGTGACATTCAACCTAGCTAGAATAGTCATGTTTCTGCGGTGTTGATGTTCCCGTGTTAATTTCTTTGGCAGTATGTACTTTGACATGTGGAGTTAGTGTATCGATTATCAGCAAAAGAAAGGTGGGCCGTGGGTTATAAAAAGTTGACATAACCATGTCAAGAAACTCTCACTTGTTTCTATGAATTTCTGGGAGTTGACCCGCTGAGAAGATATATTGCCTACATATTGTGTAAATTTAGTACATATTGTGTAAATACTGCTCTTAGTGAACTCTCAGTGAACTCTTAGTGAGGAGACTGACTGACAAAATAATCCCAATGGAGGGAGATGCAAGATCTTGCTTATGTAAATTATTCTATACAAGAGGAAATCAGGCCTATCAATTCTTATCTTCATCAATAGCAGAAAGACAAAGTAGCATATTGCAAGCCCCTATATCAATTATCTAATTGGGAGGACATTTAAGAGAAAAAACTGTTCATGTCTAAGTAGTGCAGCCAATTTAAAGTGATGAACCATGATAGCCCACGGGCAAAGAGGATCTTCATTCACGCTCGCTCCAAAGGTAATCAATAATCCCATCACCAATAATAGAAATTCAAATGTGGACCATTCAATTGTTTTTATTAATAATATAGGGGTTCAAGATAAGGGCCTTAGGGTTTATGTTGAATAGGCTTACTTTTGCACGCACGCTTCATGATATCCTGGGGGGTGGACTCTTCATACCACGTATGAACTAACGTGAGTGTAAAATGGGGTATTAATTGGGGCATTAGCATACATAGTATATATAAGGGAGATATATTAGTTTTCTCTAGTGTGTGCATGTGAGCCAAATTTTTGGTCAATTAGCTAAACTATGGACAAATAGTTAGTAACTGGATGAAATAGCATCCGAACAGATGGAAATAGTTGAACTATAGGCTAGGAAGTTAGTTATAACTATTAGCACGGCCATAGGTGGCCCTAATTGGTTACTGTAACTATCGTCGTCTCCCTTGCCGAGCTAAGAGGGCTGGCGAGGAGGAGGTAGGTAGGCATTCTCTGATTTCATCGAGCGAAAAGTTAAACTATAGGCTTGTCTCCCTCAGCACCGTAAGCGGGCGAGGATTATTGTTAAACTATCTTCGAAGTAGATAAGTGATCACTGCAGTGATTGCGGGACACTAGGTTCTATTGAAGCATATTGTTTTTCTTGGATTTTGAGTACATTGAACGGCCGAAGTAGGTCGAACTATTTTCTGTTTTGGAAGAGTAATGTGGATTGTGAAACTATTGCCTATTGTTGGAGTTGCAATTGTCTGTGTGAGAGTTTGTGAATATAGTTGAGCAAGTCAGAGTGTGAATGTGAACTAATTGAGCGAATACAATGTGATGAACTATTGTCTGTGGCGAAACCGTAATCAATTGAGAGTGAACCTTTGAATATAATTGAGTAAATTGAAATTGTGAGCCAAGAGAGTGGAGAGTGTAAATGATTGAGTTGGAAGCTAAGAGAGAAACTAAGTGAAACCGAAACTTTCAGTGGAAATGAGTGAGTGCAAAACGTGTAGCATAGTACGAGATTGAGAGAGGATTGTTCGACTTCATAATGAGAGAGGTCACGTATAAGGAAGGAAGAGCAAAGTGAGTTGATTAAATCCGAGAGAAAGAAGACAGTAATGTGAGATAAAACTATTGTCAGAGAAAGGACCATAGTGAGAAGTGTGTCGAGATTATAAATCTGAGTCAAACTATGAGCATTGGGTGTTAACATGTTAACCTAAAGCAAAGGGAGAGGAAGAGTGGAACAATTGCCTGAGGAGAGGTAGGATAATCCAGGAACACTGTTGAGTGACGATTCGAACTATCTTGAGAGAGGAAGCCAGAAGGCCAGGTGCTAGGCCGAGAGGCAGACTTGAGAGTTAAACTATTGACAATTGTTGAGGCATGTGATAGGCAATGTAGGGAAGATGAATAGCCAAGTGTCAGCTTGTGAGTAAAACTATGGATTATTGTTAGCCTGTGTTAGACAACGTGAGGAAGCCGAAAGGGTATAGGGTCAATCTGTGAATGAAACGATTGACTATTGTTAAGACCTATGAGAGGCAGTGAGGAAGAAGAAAGAGCAGATAGTTTAGCCGAGTGTGACTATAGTTGAAACTAACACTTTAGGCTGATAGAAGTTAAGTGTGTCAAGTTAAGTTAATGAGAGGATCCCGATCAGCTTGATGTGATGAGAAATTAATTATGATCAGTTGATTAGTGATATATTTGAGAGATTAAGATTGAATAAGTGAAAGTAAGATAGGATAAACTTTGGATTATCAAGGAAATTTAGGCATAAGTTATCCTAGACTTAAATGGAGTTTCACATGATTATAGAGTCTAGAGACGAGATCTTTGAGTAGAAGGTGCAAGCTAACCAGATCAACTATTGTCTTGTGTGTTACCCTGGTTGTTGTTGTTGTAGGTTGTGCAAGGCAATCAAGACTATAGCTTGACTCTGATGTTCGTTGTTAGTTGCAGAAGTTGTGAGTAATGATTAAATCTTGGAATTAATAAATAAACAATTTGTCTTGTATTGAAATTAACATTGACCAATTAATGAAGGAGTTGTTGTGATTTGAAGATGCATTGGCCAATGGTTACCAAAGACAATTGTGATACTCAAAGACTATTGTTCTCGAAAGACTATTGTTATACAATCTCATGACGAGATGGCTACTACTGAGACTGACACACATACCCCATTGAATGAGAGACAGTGAGAGGAAGCCTTGTGAGAAAAGAGAGTAAAAGGGGGATAAGTGATGTTTTAGAGTGAAGATAGCAACCCTATTGTCTGATTAATGAACTATAATGTGACAAATGCATGTAATAGACACTAGTAAAGCCTTCCTTGAGAGTTTGTACCTTGGATTTTGTTTATTTCGGTCATAGCAAAAAACTAACTACAGTGCACTTAAATGGACCATTAAAAATGTTGAAGCAAAGGTAGATGTACAAAAGAGGCCCTAGGGTTTTGAGATTTTTTTTGACAATAGATGTGTTAGTTTCATCCAATTCAAGTTTTCAGCCATTGTAATCATATGGTAATAGTCCTCAATGACTACCTTGTCCATTTTTGTTGGGGTTTGCATTTGGGTTCTAGGTTATTACAAATTGGAGGTTCTTGGAGCACACATGGGCTCTCTTGAGTTTTGCTCTATGGATTGTGGCTAAGTTATTGTGCTCTTGTCTTTGTTTGCTTGATGCAATCATTGAGTTATAGGCTATGGATGAAAAAAAGTTCAATGACATTCTTATTGGGAGTGAAAGTGGATTTTATATGTAATAGATGCTTATTTATTTGGAGAATTATATTTTGTATGTGTAGTAGAGGCATTTATTACATTACATTGAAAAACTCAGTATAAATGCACATGTCCATTTTCTAGCATGGTGTTTGTTTTTCTCTAAACTTCTTGTATATGGAGGGTTTATTTCCATAGCAACCCATGCATGTCATTTAGGTCTCCAATGAAGAGTCCGCCCCTGGGGCATGATATTTGGATTAAAATTGCAACATCATATGCCCAAAAAGGATGGAAATTTCCAATGTTTAGTATTGATTGTGTTCCTTATCTTGCACTCTTGCACTCCCATTTGCCAACACCTAGGGTTTTAGCTCCATTTTGTCAAGACTGGTGTTTTTTGGTTTTTTGTTTAGTGTTATGAAACAAGGGAAACAAAGAGTAGTATATAGGTTTGACAACGCATTGTGGCTTGGGGCTAAATTGCCATGGAGTGGGTATTGTGTTTATGAACGCACGTTCACTCTTGTTGTGTTTCCACCCTAAGCCTTCTCGTGTGATGCATGATGGTAATGCAATATCAAACCCTAAATTGCAAACTTGTATGTAGTTTCAAAAGTGTGCTTAATTTTCTTGTTGCATTTTCCATTCATGTTATACTCTTGGAATAATTTGCTTCATGTAGTTGTAGTTGTATGTTGTGTCTTTCTAAAATGTTGCACTTGTACATGGTTTTATAGTGGTTAGTATGAATCATGCCTTTTTGTTGCCATGTTTTTTTGCACCACTTTTCTGATGTGCACATTCATAACAATATTTCATCACAAAAATGTCAGAATGCAAAATGTTAGAATGGTATATTCTGCATTCTAACATTTTTGTGATGAAATATAGTTATGAATGATTGGAATTTGGATGAAAAAACACTTAATAAGTGACAGTAGTTTCAATATTGTAAATCTATAATGCCCAAATGTTTTTACAAGGACTGACAAATAATGCTAGGTTTACAACTTAGTGTGAATGACACGACATGGGCAAGTGACAATTAGTATTGAGCAAGACAAATATAATTGGTGTAGTGATCTAAGCTTGAGCCTTAACCAAGTGACCTCATTTAGGATTGATGTTCCAATATGAGCATTTACAATAAGGAGTAAGTGTGAATGTTTACTTAAGTGGCACGTCATCTTCTCCACGTGCACCAAGGATCTCCCTAAAACTAATAGTAGGTGTGAATGGTCAATAAATTTTAGTTTGAACTTTACTTTCATAGGCAAGGTTCATTACGTTTATTGACGAAATTAAGCATGTCAGCCATAGACCCCCACCCTTTTCGTCTGTGGTCCGAGTGGAAGTCTATGGCTTACATGTCTATGTTGACTCTTAACCTCAGAACTCCCCGCTCATGCTCCAATGAATTTAGATGCAAAACACACTCTGTTGACTCTCCTTTTGGCTTGGCGATGGTCGGTGCATCCGTGCAAGTGCGTAAAAGCCCACGGGCGAACGCCCGTGGGGCTCCCAACTGGGTGAAAGACCCCTCTCTCGTACGGCAGCAGCCCTTTTTCACGTAAACAGCCGCAATTTCCGTTCACGAAATCCGATTTTTGTACGGTTAAGCTTGTTGGGAAGCTAATCTAAAGAGTTACACTCCCTCCAAAGCCCACGGGCGAACGCCCGTGGGGGCTCCCAACTGGGTGAAGCACCCCTCCCTCGCACGGCAACATGCACACTTTACTTTAACGGCCAGAAGTTTCGCTCATCAACTCCGACTTTTACCAACCCTAGGTTTTCTAACAAGCCAACTTAAAGGGCTACATTCACTAAGCCCACGGGCGAACGCCCGTGGGGGCTCCCAAATGGGTGGATTGACCCCTCCTCACAAGGCAACAACTTTTTTTCACGTAAACGACGACAACTTCCGTTCACGAAATCCAATTTTTATAAGGTTAGGCTTTGTGGAGAGCTAATCTAAAGAGCTACACTCACTCCAAAGCCCACGGGCGAACGCCCGTGGGGGCTCCCAAGTGGATGGATTGCCCCTTTTTCGTTAGGCAGCAGCCCCTTTTTACGCCAACGGCCACAACTTCCGCTCACTAAATCTGATTTTTATAAGGCTAGACTTTTTGGAAAGCTAATCTAAAGCTCTACACTCACACCAAAGCCCACGGGCGAACGTCCGTGGGGACTCCCAACTGGGTGGATTGAACCCTTTTCGTTAGGCAGCAGCCTTTTTTTACGCCAACGGCCACAACTTCCGCTCACTAAATCTGATTTTTATGAGGTTAGGTTTTTTGGAAAGCCAATCTAAAGATCTACATTCACACCAAAGCCCACGGGCGAACGCCCGTGGGGGCTCCCAACTGGGTGAATTGAACATTTTTCGTTAGGCAACAACCCCTTTCATGTGAATGGTCACAACCTTCGCTCACTAGCTTCAATTGAAATACTTGTTAGTAATTTGGAAAGCTAAAAACAAAACCTTTGACTCATGCACATATCAAAACAACTGCATAATTCCTCTTCTAGGTGTGGGTTTTCAAGTCAGCTCTTTATAAATTAGGAGGCAGCTGATACATCTTCATTGAACCACTCATAACTTTTGCTCACCAACCCCAATTCTAACAAGCTTAGACTTTTTAGAAAGCTAACAACGAAAGCTAGATTCATCTAAAATCTGAAGGCCAAATGGTAAATTCAGGGTCCACTACACTTGATTGGAAGTGGCCCAGCTACTTAGGGGTGTGTTCAAAAACACACCACCTCCTCTCAAGAGTTCTAACTCTAATAATTCTAAGTTAAGTCCACATGAATGCTTGCTGATCTTCCTAACAAAATGAAGAGAGGAAGAGAGGGAGCTTCCTAACTAAAAATCGCAAGGGCTTCGCCGTGCTAACTGAAAATACGAGGGGAGGGGGAATGAAAGGAAAAGAGGGGGTTTTTATCACCTTTCAATGAAGGGTTGGACCCCTTCTCCCTTCCTTCAACCGAGGGGCCCGTCCCTTGATTGGTGGCCATTAAGTCCTCGGTGGTAAATGGGGGGAGGCAACCGTCACCCCGTTTGGTGGTAATTAAGCCCTCGGTAGTAAATGGAGGGAGACAACCGTCACCCCGTTTGGTGGTAATTAAGCCCTCGGTAGTAAATGGAGGGAGGCAACCGTCACCCCGTTTGGTGGTAATTAAGCCCTCGGTAGTAAATGGGGGGAGGCAACCGTCACCTCCTTTTCTTTTCTTGGCCGCTTCCGGAATTTATCTTTTTCCGCCGCCGCTAGACTTTTCTTGCTTGAATTGGTTGACCCTAACTTAATCCACCCACTTACTAACTTATAACCTTAACATTTCCGATTCGGATAAGGGCATTTCCCTTTTACCCCCTTCGGCTCTAATTCCCTACTTGTCCAAGGTTTTTACTCCAAAGGTAACACACCCCTAGCTTTTGCAACCCGGAATAACCTAACCCCCAAACAATAATAACTCAAGTTCTAATTTCCTTCTATAAACCTCGATTCAACCCCTTAACTCCACTTAAATCAGAACACGAAATCCACCCCCAACAAAACATTCAACTATCTCAATCATCACTAATTTTTATGTTTTTAATATTTTGGAAATGTCAAACAAATTGTGAGCACAAAATTGGGCTCACAAAGCACAATCCGTTTTTTAGGGCATTTTCACCAAAGCCCAACACTATTTCCCAAATCCAGGCAGGTGTAGACCTTTAGGTATGAGGGTGTAGCTAAAAAGGTGATTCCTTTGATATGGAATGTCAAATGGACGGACTAACTTAATGATCATGGATAGGGCTTGAGGATTGCGGCATTCTGCTCATAAATGCCCTTAGAAGAAAAAAATCATAGACATTTAAAAAAAATTGATCTACAAAACCAAGCAATTTATGATGACAAAAAATTTCCAAGAAAAGTCTACATATTTTAGAATATGGTGCAAGTGGTGTGCAAGTAGGTGATATTGAACAAGTGGTTGTCTAAAATTTGTTTAAAATACGATAAAATTACATAAACTTGATGGTTTTCTTCAAAGTTTTGTGATGATGCCCTCAAGTACATAATGAATTCAAGGAATATGAAAGAAAATTCCAACTTCAAAATAGTTAATGTCATGAATCTACATCCAAAACCAACCTCAACCATTTGCTTTTGAGCATCACTTTTAATGATAAGTTTGAAGATCTCAACTTGATATCCTACATTTGAGTATTTAAGACAACAATAGAGGTCATCATTAAAAAATCCAATTTTAACAACATTTTTCTACTATTTTTAGGCCTTTGACCAAAAACATTATGGTTTTAGTATACCAGACCACTTTTTTAGTCCACTTTACTATGCTTGCACCCACATCTTCTATATTCCTACGCCTTATACTCAAATTACTATGCTATGAATTGCCATACCTTAGAGAAGGTGGCTCTTACATCTTCCTACGCATGGTATGCTACATACACAAGATACTTAGAGAGATGCTTGTGCCGCATGTATCTTAGTGTCAACCTACTTCCTCTAGAAGCTTCCTAGATGAATATCTAAACAACTAGTTTAACACTAATGATTGGATGAATGTCATAGTAACACAAATATGTTCATCACTCCCACTTGTTCATCTAATGATTTGTGGTGAACGCTCATCATGATCAAGAAATCATAACATAGACTCCCACTCATTGAACACAAAGGATTAGTAAGGCCCTGAAGAGTGCAGAGATTCTAGAAAGTCTCATGAGGGAGAGCTTTTGTTACGAGATCAACGAGTTGCAACTTAGTGTTGATGTAATGAACATCGATTTACTACCGCTCATATTTTTCTCGAATCAGATAATATTTCATCTTGATGTGCTTCGTTCACTTTTGATAGCGAGGATTTTTGACCAGCTGTATAGCTCCTTGATTATCTGAGAGAATAAAAGTAGGATTGGTTTGAGGAAATCCAAGACTGGATAATAAGCGTCAAAGCCAGATGGTTTCCTTTACGGATTTGGCCAAACAACAAACTCTACCTTTGTAGTGGAGTCCGCGGTACAAGTTTGCCGCTTACTGCACAATGTGATGGCGCCGTTGGCAAGAATAAAGAGATAGCTTGTACAAAACTTTTTGTCATCGTGGTCACCAGCATAATCAACATCACAATAACCCTTGAGAGAGATTTTTGTGATGGAACTAAAATACCCATGGTGGGTGTTCTACAAGGTAACGAATATCTATTTGACAGCGGTCCAATGAGACTCCCGAGGTTTGTTGGTGAACTTGGCTACACGACTGACGGTGAATGCAATATCAGGCTTGGTAGTGACCATTGCATACAAAAGACAACCTACAACCTCTCGAAATGGGATGGAAAAAGACAATTCATGATCATCAGAACCTTGGGTTTCTTGAAGGTGAACATGAGTATATGCAAGAGTGGAGATCAAATTAATTTTGTTGTATCCAGATGGAACCATTTGAGGATATCAACAATATGACAAGCTTGATCAATGAAAATGGAACGCGTAGATGGGTTGTGGTGAACCTAGAAGTGCATGTAGTATTCCATAGCGCCATGTGTCACCTTGAACATATTCAAGAGGTGTTGAATGACATTGTCAAGATCGCGTTTGTTTGTGGAATCAAAGTTAGGAGTATATCCCACTTCGGCAGCACCCGACGCCTATCACTTGACATCAGGACCAGATTTCTTCCCAATGCAGATCTGATATGTCTTGGTTATGTCTATAAAAAGAAAAGCAAGACTGAGGAGACCGATGGAATTCATGTTCAAGAATGTCAATTCTCAATTCCCTTCAAGCACTTGTTAGCCTGAATTTACATTCCGACGGTCTCGCTTGCCCACTTCGGTCCGAACAGAAACACTTCTCCGAGCCCTGCTTTGTGGCTTCAAAATGGCTCGGAGGAGTCTTGTTCGAATTGGTTGTGCAGTCTGTATTGAATTCTGTATTAGAGTAGAGGCGCCCACAACCGATCACTTAAAAGATTCTGTGCCAAATCTGGAGAAGTATAAGGAGATGCAAATTTTTCCTGCGTAGGAAGATAGAAATAAAGAGGACAGAAATTTTTCGGTAGTTTTACTGCTTAAATTGACTTTACTTTGAAGCCAAAGTTGGCCCAAACACATTACCAATCTCTAGAGTTTGCCATAGCCGCTCATTTTGAGACAAATTCCTCTTCACTTTAGCACTCAAAATCAAGGACATGTGTCATGGCACTATTGATTCCCTAGTGATACCATAATTGAAGTTGGAGATTTTGGGTTAGGTTTCATGTAGGCCGTTTCGCCCACCAAATTCTAGTGGAAATGTAGATTTCACCTGGTGACACCTACATTTCCACTAAAATATGGTGGGCGAGTGACCTACATGGAAACAAACCCTTACAAACCATGAAACGGGAAACTTTATTTTGACCACCCATGAAAAGGAATAGCCATAATCAGTCCCAACCTAATTGAAATTATGGCACCCTATAGATTTCCAATGGGGTCATGATTAGGAATAGATGGTCCGACTCTAGGGAACATCATGCACCCATATTTTTTATAAATGTCACACAGACATGACCAAGAGTCAAGGTTTACGCTAATGTTGGACTAGTGTCGCCTTTTTTTATATCATTTGGATATCTATAATGAGGACTTCATATTTTTTTCACGGGTATGGATATGGGTATGGGTATTTGACAATATATTGGTTTCAACACCATTCGGGTCACTACTAGAAAAACAGAGTCCAAATTAACAAAATATTAACAATTTTTTGTTAATTTGGACACTGTAACGTCCATTTTTACAAATTTTTGTTAATTGTACCCAAATTAACAAAAATTTGTCATTCTTTTTTGTTGATTTGGATAGTGCAATTACCATATCGGGAATCTTTTTGAATCTTTTGATAAAGTTTTGAATTATTAAAAATATTTATAAACCTTTAAAAATCTTCAATATACAATGTAGATTTAAGAATAAGTACACAATTCGGTGCTTATAAAAGTCAGCAGACTTCAGAGGCGATTCAGACCTAGTAAAAAGTTTTTTTTGGAAAAACTTCTAACTAGAAAAAGTTAAAAATCGAAATTTTCAACTTTTTCTAGTTAGAAGTTTTCCCAAAAAAAAATTTTACTAGGTCTGAATCGCCTCTGAAGTCTGCTGACTTTTTAAAAAAATAGGAAGAAACCCGAAAAGCTAGTTAAGTAGATTCTAAATTCCATATATATCACTTGTGAGTGGTTGGTGCGTTGGCAAGAGCGTTGGCCTCTAACCACGAGGTCTCCGGTTCGAACCCAGAAGGCCTCACTTTCCGTATGGCCATTGTGATGTGGCAAACGGGTGTCCCCCCACGTGGCAGTTGGATTGTTGGACACGTGGCACTGCCCTAGATGATGAAATCAACATTTTTTTGTTAAAAAATAAAACACTGTTTTGTTAAACTTTGACATTTTTTTGTTAAAAAATTAACAGTTTTGTGTTAAAAAATACCCAAATTAACATGTCCTAATCAACAAAAAAAATCAACACTTTTGTGTTGAGTTTTGTTAAATTGGTCACTGTTTTTTTCTACTAGTGGGTCTATGTACATTGCCAAACTTCATACCTAGCTAGGTAAAATCACCCTAGTATCAATATGGTTTAGAATGGTACTGACCCAAATAATAACTCGGGTATACAAGATTCTCTCACCTTGACATACCCACCAAATATCAATAGTTTGATTGGTATGACAAGTTTGATACCCATAGATAGGTTCTTTGATACCATTATTGATGTTGATTATTGATACCATGCATTCACCTATAATCCAGTCCAACATTGGTTTACACTCCACTATGGACCACATTCCACGAAGATGACTGTGTGAAATGCATGGCTCCTTGGTTCTTCCGTCTCTTAGGGATTGTGTTCTATATGATAGACAAGTTTATCAAGACATTGTTCAGGATCATCATCATCATCATCTCCCCTAAACTCTTGCATGAGCAAGGAATCATGGGATTCATGAATATCTACATGAACAAAGTTGGGCTTTGTGAGTGGAAAAACATCATCTAAGGTAGACTTGTGTTATTTGAATACTTTTTTTTGTCTACACTCATTTTCTTGTAGGACGTGAAACACGCAATTACTGCAAGATGATTAGCAAATCCAAATCGTGCATGTGGCCATTTGCCTCATAGTTTTTGGAGTTCATATGAATGTCTTATTCATTATCAAAGTGAAGATTTGTGTGTTCATTAAATGGCCATATGTATCCCCCCAAATCATGTTGACTATTGAGCCTAGAATGGTTAGTGTGTTTGAGCATGTGGTTCAATCTATTTTCTACACATTCCTTTTTGGTGTCCAATCTTGGATCCACACCTAACTACATACCACTCAAGAACAAGGGTCCAAATTGTTATTGTGTTGGAATTAGGCACATCTACCTTACTCAGTTGGAATCCAATCTTTTCTTCCGATAGGGGCCTAAAGTTGATCATCTCTATTTGACCAATTATTTGTAGGATGTTGGGTGGTAAATGTATCTTGAAGTTCAAAATCATCTTCATGGACTCTTATTCAAATGATGACTTAGTAGGTTTGCATGGTCTACATGACAATTCGTACAAGCCCCCAACAAGTATTAAAGTTTGTTATGACTTCATTTATGAAATCAAAATGAAATATATAAATCTAACTTATCACAAAGAGGAAGTGAAAATATTGTTATATGCAACAATAGTGATCAATACACATAGTATCTATTTCAATATATGTATTTGTACATGACCAAACATATATATATTACATTTCCGTATCTATGTACTATGATTTGTTTAATACCCACTTACCAAGTTTGGTGGAAAAGATCACAACACCATATTCATAATTTTGGGACTTTAAGGAGTCCCAAAATCAAGGAATCCAGTTGGAAAAGTATATTGTAGGGAACATGGGAACGCTCCGGAACAAAATGGGAACCCCAGAGGGAACACATGATGGGGAACATTGGCACATGTCATTGGGAACGTGGGAACGTGGGAACGTGGGAACGCTGCATTGGGAATATGGGAACACCGTGGTACACCGTACGAAAATCTTCCATTCACAAAATGCGAGAAGTGTGAAAAGATCAACAAAACCCATGGTAGTGAAAAGTAACTTGGTATTCCTTTGCATTAAGTATGCGGACAAGGGTATAATTACCTCTTGATAATTAACATGCGAAACGGACATGTGTGCAAACATCCAAAATTTGTCATGATGCAATACTAATTGACATTTCTATTGCACAATGTTCGTCTAACCCCAAGCATACAAAACCAATCCCCATGAAGATGGCGATGGTGCCCACAATTGATATCAATGAGCGCGAATGTGCCCACGATTTGTTGTGGGTGGGGCATTTGACGCACTGCCCATTCGTCCTTCAGCCAACTCACACCGCCTGAGGTTGTCTTTGGCAAATTGTACTTGGTTGTTGGGGATAGTAATCTTTGGCGACTTCCCAAGGTCACATGGGCCTGGAGGCCACGCTGCCAATATGCAATCAAGAGGTTGCCAATTTGGAGTTGAGTACTTCAAGTCACGTTTCCACTTGAAATCTGTCTTGGTGTCCCACCCGCTGTATTTCTCCAGCACGTTTATGGCAGTGGAGGTGGGAATGAACCATTCCACTTGAATCTGACGCGCATGCGGTCCAGTAGTCTCCCGGGGAAGTCACTGTCGAAAATTTAGATAACTATGAGAGAACAAATATAGGGTGACATTTATTCATGGTTGATAAAAAATTATATTTTTTTTTGATATACCATAGCCTTGAAGAAATGTGAGGTAGCACATTATATATAATATAGGGTCACTTGTAATACCCAAAATTATGTTTATAGTATTTCTAAAATAGCATTATAGTAATTGGTAGGGAATTTTTTTGATTTTTAGGTTGAGTTTAGGATAAGAAAAATTTAAGAACTAGATGAAAAATGATCACAAATCCATCTACAAAATGGATGGACTCGTTGGATGAGGGTTATTAAGTGTGCTTTTGAGGAACATTTCATTAACGTTTGTATAATTCTCTGGTTGTTCCTCCCACGCAAGACAATAATTCTATCATCGTGCATTGACCCCTAAGCGTTTAAAGAGCTCAGTGGGGCCATATTTGGTGAATCTATGGTGGATTGATGGCATCTTTTGTGATGATCGTTTCCAATTTTCACGTAGGACTCATAAGTAGGCATTTCAAATTGTTGCATGATAACATGTGCAATGCTAGTGCAACTATGTTAGTGAACACATTATGGACACTTTAGTGATGTTGGTTTGTTTTGGAATTTGTGGACTTCTTTCAATGTTTGGATGAAACAATTAAGTACGCCATTATCAATGGGTTTAGACATGTAACCAATTATGTAAATAACATGCTTCTTGTATACACAACTTAATTTTTGTTGCGTGATGAATTCCATTTCTAATGCTATAGTACAATACTATTGTCCACGAAGGAAAATTCAAATAAATATAAATAATGAAGGGTCTAAAATATTATGGAGATTTTAATTTATAATTACACATAGGGCGGTAAGAAATTGAAGAAAGTAGAATTATTAAAAAATATAGGGTCCACTAAAATGCAGTAAATGAGCTACATAGCCCCCCAAAAAATATGTGTTGTACGCTCATGTGTCCCCAAAGAATACACTAAGTGACTTCCCCGAGAGTAGTCTCCAAATTGGGAGGTGTTAAAGCGCGGCACACCCAAATGGGACGAGCAATATCTTGTTCTTGCGGCCTAAGGATCATGAAATGTCCTGTGAACACATCGTGTGCAGGGCGAAACGAAGGCGGGGGTCGCCGATTTCTGGGCCCCACATAATGTGCGTCGGCTCCCACGGGGGGGTCACTCCATTGTCGAGTGAATACCACGTGCGAGACAATTTTGCTACCCTATATTATATGCCTTAGACAATTTTTAAAATTATGATTTTTTTCTACATATACATAACCATTGATAATATCTTTTGTATATTTTTTTGAAATTTTTAGTCATCTTCATGTTTTGTAGTAATTGTTTTAGCTCAATTCTGCGTCATTCTAGTTAGAAACGGTATGTTTTATTTAAAAAACAGATAATCAAATTTGGTTACCATTTTTTACTATGTAATAGATACCGTGTATATCTACACATGAAAAGAAATTGATAAATTTTTGACTCATTTTGGTGGTGTTTTTAGGAAAAAATAGATTTTTTTGTCTCGCACGTGGTATTCTACTTGACAATGGAGTGACCCCCCCCCGTGGTCGGCTCCATGATCCTCTCGAAGCTCGCCCGTTTGGAGAAATGGAGTGTCTGAACTGGGCGTAACTCGGGTTGTGGGCCAAAATCCTTCTTGCAAGCGGGTTCCCTCCGTCCATAGATCCGAGAAAGGTGCAGACAACACTTCTTTCACATCAGTCCAATATGCAATGAGAAGGCCATGCACCCTACTGTATCCCCCCACATTGTCATGGTTGGAGTTTGACTCCCAGTGGTCAATATATCCTTGCAACCCATTGATAACATCCTCTAGTTTTCCCATTGCGCGAGGTTGGGCGGGTGCAGGTTCGCCCTCTGGCATTGATGGTCATCCTCTGATGTTCTCCTTCCACATGAGTATACCTCTCTCCGGAAGCCACTCCACATCACTGCACACCAATTTATATTGCATTACCGGCCACCCATCATCCCTTACAAAGAATTTGAATTATTGGGCTTTGGTATGTCCAAACAAAATATCGTTCCCACTTGGCAAGAAGGACTCAACAAAAGCCTTCCAGGCAGGGAGTTCTTCGATCATATGTGGAATGGTGGCCACCTTCTCCATTTGCATGTAGGATTTCATCAAGAGGGGGATGGTAGGATAGTCCTCCTCGCGCAACTCCATGCTCCATCTCCCGAACGAAGCGTCTATATCATCATGTGTGTGACCAACCAGAAGGTATGATACATATACCTCTCTAAATGTGCATTTTGCTACTAGTATGGACCAAAATGCTTTCACAAATCTGCATTTGTTGTCCTTCCAACAATTGTCCAATTGAACATACAAAACGGGTGGGAAGGGCATGGCAAGCACGGGGTCAGCAGGTTGGGTTTTCAATCCCTCCAAACAAGTCTCCTTCCCATTCAATATGGCTTTGTAAAGAGGCGACCGACCGGCACCCTCGAAAAGTGTTCGAGTTGACATAACCGGCGGAGCCTCCAAATCACGAAGAAGTCTGGCAAATGAACCAACAATATGATTGCAATCGCCTGGATACAAATCAAGAGAGTAATGTGCATATCGTTCATCTCCATGCCCATGCGCTATCATACCGGTCACAGATAAAGGCAACTTCGTGAACATGTCAGTGTCTTTATTCTTGTACGCAAAACAAGGAGAAGCAGTCTTCCCATGGTCCATTTTATCATGAATGATGGACAACACCTTCCGGGGTTCCAAAATGGAGATGGACCTCATGCATCGGTAAACATTACGTGCTACCTCTTGTTGTGCAAGGTGTTTCTGCAATTGTTTGGAGAAACCAGTATGGGCTGCAGATCCGCGCACATGGGTAGAAATAATTGCTTGAAGGGAATCACATTTTCCACAACGAGCAAAATTGTCTCCTGCTCTCTTCGTCACGTATTGCTTGAAAAATGTTTGGCGAATGTCGCTTAGTTTTGAAAGGGAAATGGCTTTAACTCCGCATCTTTGGTTCACCTTCATCACATAGACAAAAACAACAAGATGTATAAATGCATTGCATAGATTGATATGTTATGAAATTGGAAGTTATTGGTCGTATAGAGCAATTCGAGTAATTCAATATAAAGCATGCGGAAAATAATAACAAATGATGGCGGAAGAACCCTCACCTGGTTGATGGTGGTTAGCAATTTGTTCCACTTAGTGCCACAAGGAAATACCATCTCAACAACACGCTGGCCGTTGGGGAGAGTACGCGATTTGTGGGGCATCATGTTTGCTTTGTCTTGTAGGAGTTCTTGGAGAGTAGATGTTGCTTGCAAAGTTGCCACTCGATGTCTCTTCATGTTCAAATTTCCATGATTTCTGGGACGCACACCAGCCAAGAATTCAGCCCGGTTTCTATAAAATGACGATTTCGACACCACAAATATTTCACGCCATGCCCAAAGGCATATGTCCCGTCCACACAAGGTCACCACTTTGGCCCCTCCCTCATGCAAACAGTGGACCTCACCATGCACATGTATACGTTTGCTGTGTCGCATTCTAGGAGAGCAACCATAGAACTCAGAGCGCAACGCCAGTACTTCCTCCCTCGGAAAGTACCTTAAACACTCCCTGTTGCAACAATCAATGGAAGACAGCTTCCGGACAAAATCTGCGTTGAGAACGACCATTTTCTTGGGCAGGACATCCAGGTCTCTAGGTTTTCGGGTGGTGTCGTATTTCCGTTTGCCTTCTTTCAAACGTTGGGCAAGCAATCTACTGTGGTCCCGCATCCTCGAAATGCTCACATGTTGGTGTTGTAGGAGAGTGCATCCATCGTGAGAAGCACGAGATATGGGCCAACGTCGAAGAGAGAAAATGGCATCCATATCCATCATTCCCTCTACATGGTCCATGATGAGAACCCCAACGTCGTCTTCCCCAAGGGCCCTATCATCTATACAATCAATTGGATTTGAGTTTCTACAAATCCCTCCAACTTCCTCACCTTGTTCATTGAAAAGCAACAAAAGAATATTTATCCAATTCTCTCTCGAGAGGCCACTATAAGTATCATCAATCTCTCTAAAATGAAACTCCTCTTCATCTTCAGTGAAGATGACATCCGAGGCAGACGATTCCTGCAAGGGAAAGACCATGTGAAATTCAGAATGAATGATTGGAATAATACATAAAAATTCAAACATAGGGAGGTTCACGTATGTACCTCATCACTGCCACGATCATGGTGTTGTTCCATTTATAGTACTACACTGCGCACACATTAATTTCAGGTAGTTAATACGATTCTAAAAAATAAATAACCAATTTCATACACCAGCCAAATACTTTATCACTGTCCTGGTGCATAGCTACTATTGATGGGGAGGGGAGCCCCACATGGTATAGGCTACGAACAAACACAACGTGGTCCTCAGAAATTTCAGTCGACCGACAAGAACTTTGTGTGCCTAACATTCTCTGAATTCTAATGTTGAACAAAAGAATGAGTTGCACAACGAACTCCCTGAAAACATACCGTCGACCAGAAGGAGGAAGGCTCATGAACATACTTCACAATGTCATATCGACAAACATGAACTCAATGTTCCTCAGACGTTCATGTCGACCAACATGAAGTTCTCCCATAAAATTTCCCTCAAAAGTTCCTATCGACCAATAGAAACTTCACCCATAAAATTTCCCTCAGAAGTTCATGTCGACCAAAAGAAACTTCATCCACAAAATTTCCTTCGGAACATCCTGTCGACCAACAGAAACTTCTCCCACAAAATTTCCTTCAGAAGTTCTAGAAGTTCCCCTACAAGTTCATGTCGATCGACAGGAACTTATATAAACAGAAGTTCCCTTACAGGTTCCTGTCGATCGACATGAATTTTTATCAATAGAAGTTCCCTTACAGGTTCCTGTCGATCGACATGAACTTTAATCAATAGAAGTTCCCTTACAAGTTCCTGTCGATCGACAGAAATTTTTATCAATAGAAGTTCCCTTACAGGTTCCTATCGATCGACATAAGCTTTATCAATAGAAATTCCCTTACAAGTTCATGTCGATCGACATGAACTTTAATCAATAGAAGTTCCCTTATAGGTTCCTGTCGATCGACAAGAATTTTTAACAATAGAAGTTCCCTTACAGGTTCCTGTCGATCGACAGGAACTTTTATCAATAGAAGTTCCCTTACAGGTTCTTGTCGATCGACATGAACTTTTATCAATAGAAGTTCCCTTATAGGTTCCTGTCGATCGACAAGAATTTTTAACAATAGAAGTTCCCTTACAGGTTCCTGTCGATCGACAGGAACTTTTATCAATAGAAGTTCCCTTACAGGTTCCTGTCGATCGACATGAACTTTTATCAATAGAAGTTCCCTTATAGGTTCCTGTCGATCGACAGGAATTTTTATCAAATTATTTCCCCTAGGAGTTGTCGATGGACATAAACCTCTTTCAAATTATTTGCCGAGAAAGTTCCAATCGATCGACAGGAACTTCCAAATTATGAACCGGGGATGTTCCAATCGATCGATAAGAACTTTCCTGCCACGTCTGCAATCCGTACGTGTGAGTCCAAATTGATGCTCACATGTGTTGTTAACACTTGTAAAACATTACAAGTGGTGTTTTGTTGATTTATGATTATTCACAAAAATATAAAAAAAGTGAAGCTTGAAGAAAGCTAAGTTTGAAGCATTAGGCTTGTGTGGAGTGGATTTAAGTAGTATGAGGACATACCTTGGTAAAGTGTGGTAGGTAGAAAGCCAAGGTTAGTTAAATGTTTGAATTAGGATCTTTGTTGATCATTTGAGGGAGGAAGGCTTAGGAGATTAGATGAGAGCCTACAAAGTAGGAGGAGATTTCGAAGGCTTATCGAGAGCCTTATGGATGGGATGAGTCCCTACTTAGAAGGAGAAGGTTAAGGGGTTGTGATTGGAGGCTCTAATCCTCTCACCCTATCATTATCTCATGCCCTCTCTCCCTCTCAACTCACTATATAATCCCTCATTCTTCCCTCACTCATCCTCTCTTTCCTTCGTGCTCCTTAAGCACCCCACGGGTTATAAGTGTGGGTGTGTGGGAAGCAAGATAGGAGCACATGTGTGTGCTTAGTTCTTATGAGAAGAGCCAAGGCTATTTAGCCTTGAAGAGGGATTGACCTCTTGTTAGAAGTAGATTGGGTTTAAGGAATTTGGAGTTTGATTGTAAACTTCAACTTGTTGCATTGAGATTCATATTGAAGTGAGAGAGTTCAAACTTGTTTAAACTTGTGGCATTTAGAGTGACTAGATTGTACTAGGTGCATTACTTGTAGTGTTTTATTAGTTATGAACTTGAGCAGAACTTTATAGTGAGAGATTTGTCAATTATGGATGATCAAAGTGCTCAATGGGTATGAAAATTTGAGGGATTGTTTATTATAAAGTATGGGAGTTGTGGTAAAAATTTGAGAGCTTCAGTCATTGGGATGAAAGAGTTATTAAAAGTTGAAGGGGAGGGTGTCTAGGAACAAAGCAGCAAGGTTTGAAAATATGTATCTCTTAGAGGGTTATAGATATGGATACCAAAATTTGACACTACCTTCTGAATTTATATATCTATCTTGTGTCAAAATTTTAGATTGATTGGACGTAGGAGTTGGAAGTTATTAGAGTTTTAATGACCGGATGCTTTATCACAACATTCATACTAAGTAGTTAGAGTTAGAATTTCATGCATAACTTTTGCATATGAACTCTGTTTGTGCCAAAATTTGGTGTGGAGATTTTTTATAAGGAACTTAACAAGTGTACCAAATTTCACTTGAAGAACATAAGTTGGGTGGGAATTATACTATTCTGAAGTTTAGTAGGAAGACATTGATAGAGATTTACATCAAGAAGAACTTAGAGAAGGAAGGGCAAGGATAAGTATATAAGTATTTTTTAATACTTGTATTTAAAGCCTATATGCTCATGGAATCCACAAGCGCAGTGTCATGTACCAATACGGAATCAACCACGATGACATGTGATAGCACGGAATCAATAAGCGAGAACTCATGTAGTAGTGTGGAGTCGACGGCAAGGACTCGATTCACAAGAGGGATATCTTTGAAGGCATGCATGGCCAAAGCGGCCGGGTGGACATTAGAAAAGGCTAAGGATATAACCTTGCCCGACATTAAGGAATGTAAAACTACATAGTGTGGTGTTAATCAAGTTGTGTATATTCCAAGGGTAGATTGGAATTATATATTGGGTTACAAAGAGAGAAGTCTCTACATGTCATTATAAACTTTTCCACTCGGGCTAGGACGAAATCGAAGGGTGTAGGATTTTTGGTGACAATGCATGAAAATGAGTCAGGCATCAAAGCCCCCACGAGTATCCACGGCTACCAAAATCACCCCTCGGTCATTCAAACTATGCAAACCCTACTTGCTCTGCTGCATAGAGTTTTCAAGGTAGATCGCCCAGAACCGAACGGCAGAGAGGGATGGGGTCTCCTCCGTAGCACTCTGCCCAAGTATTTTTCAAAAACAACCGTTACCCGAAATTAGCCGCACTTCAGAACCATGCGACAGATGCAACATCACACTCACATAGTCACACAATCTCATATATGGAATCAAACCCCAGGCATACCAACATACATTTGAACTGAGCCTCTTTAACACCGCACTATTGTGTCATATGTAGATGATGTAGCAATCCTCTACCATGCCAAGAAGACTTAGCAAAAGAAAAATATGAGGGATCCATGTCAGGGATGTGCAAATGGACGTGACGCGGCCTTTTTGCGTCACGTCGCGTCACGTCGGGGCGTGACGCGCACTGACGTGGTAAAAAAAAGTTACTATACCAATTTTTTGTAAT
Source organism: Polytrichum formosum (assembly GCA_964035585.1). Taxonomy (NCBI): domain Eukaryota; kingdom Viridiplantae; phylum Streptophyta; class Polytrichopsida; order Polytrichales; family Polytrichaceae; genus Polytrichum; species Polytrichum formosum. The sequence continues at coordinate 42,496,981 of OZ037935.1, read as the reverse complement.
TTTTTTTCAACTTTTTGGGACGACTGCTCTAGTCGACTGCTACGAGCAATCGACTTCAAAAAACATAAATTAAAAAAATTAAAAAAATCTATTAAAAATATGAACCGTTAGATCTTCTGGGATTGAAGATCTAACGGTCCATGATTTTTTTAGAATTTTCTGATTTTTTTTTTTGGGTTTTCCTTGAAGTCGACTGTTTTTGGCAGTCGACCAGCTAGTCGACTGCTAATAGCAGTCGACTGGTCTTGGTCGATTGCAAAAGTAATTTTTTGCAGTCGACTTAGCAAACAACTGCAAATAGCAGTCGACCTAGCAGTCGACTACAAAAACAAAACAAATTAAAAAATTCCAACAAAAATTCTGGACCGTCAGATCTTCTTGGCAAGAATATCTGACGGTCCATAATTTTTTTAATTTTTTTTAATTTTTTTGCAGTCGACTGCAAATAGCAATCGAATTAGCAATCGACTGCCAAAAAAATTTAAAAATTCCAAAAAAATTTATGTACCGTTAGATTTTCTTGGCAAGAATATCTGACGGTCCAGAATTTTTTTTGGAATTTTGTAATTTTTTTTTGGCAGTCGACTTAGCAGTCGACCAGGGGGTTGACCAGGGGGTTGACTGCGTCAGTTTACCCCTGGGGTAACTGCCGGATTTACCCCCCCGCGGACGTGACGTTTTTTGGTCAGCCATCACGTCACTGTCACAAAATGTGACGTGACGTGACGTGCAATCCCTGATCCATGTCATGGCAAAAGTGAAGTAGGTATACCCAGCCTCATGGCTCAACACCTTCACTATTTGCAAAGAGTTCACGAAAATGCCTAGAGGCCTAGAAATGTCATGTCCGCTAACTGTCAACATGACATTACTGTCAATACAAGTAGAATTTTGGAGGAAATAATTTCTTATGGTATGACATTTAGTGTAGCACACTGGAGTACTTGGTATGTTTGTTTTGCATTTTAGTGTGCAAGAGGAAGATATATTGAGCATACTAATGCCAAGTCAAGGGTACCTCACTATCTCATAGTTTTTGTATGTGTGCATTGAAGCTTTTTAAAGGGAGGGGGGGAGGAGGGGCTAATAAACTTTTTTTTAATCCCTTTTTTCTTTTTCTACTTTGCCCCATTATCTTGCACCCTTTGGTAGTTTGAACTTAATTTTTCTTGATTTAACTTAACCCTATGTTCATTCAAAAAAGCCTCTTATGTGTTGTTTAAAATCACCATATGTGTGGTGTTTAAAAGCACCCTTTATCAACATGCTTAGTAATATAAGGTAGCTTGTTGACATAAGACATGGGTTGCTTTATGTTATTAAGTTTGTCAATAAAGGGTGGAATACAATAATAATAATAATAAAGGATTGAGACACCAAACAATGACATGAATACAACATGATGAACAATGAAACTACTAAACAACACAAAAACACTACAATAACACGACCGAGCACTACAAGAACCCTACTACATGTCCAAGAGTTGAGGTTGTGAATAGAAAACCTTGTGACCCTCTACAAGTTTTCTACCATCCTAAACACAGTACCCTATATGTAGTTCTAAAAAACATGACATTATAGGGCATTGTATAGTATTTGTAATGCAATATGTGAACAAATTGATGCTATATTACATTGAATATTTTTCAAAAACATTGTTTGCAAAATAAAGAGCACCCTATATTAGGTCTCACCTTGTTTCTAATATTTGCCTAGTGAGGTACCCATGTGCCAAGTGCCATGTGTTAACACTAATCAACTTGTTGATGATTAGTATAACTCATGATATCAATGACCATACCAATGTCACATTGCCAAGATATTATTGAGCATACTCATGCCAGGTGCCATGTGGCAACACTAAAGGTCAAGTTACTTGTTGACCATTAGTGCAACCTAGGCATAGGTCTCATAATAGGGCAAGTGACACTATCAAGTTGATGACATGAAATACTAGATCAATGAACATTGTAGTGCAATGAGAAATTTATCTTGCAAAAAGGTTGTTCCATTTTGGGTGCACCCAATTGCCTTTTATTCCTCAAACATGTAATTGGTGTGGTGACTAACTTGCTTGATAATTATTTTCCTTGACTTACTTGCTCTGAGCAATCATTCACATGTTGGATCAAGTTCACTTGTAAATGGCGCCTCCACTCCGTGGCAAATCACATGGTTAACTCAATAGGACCAATAGGAGATTTTTTTTTCTCTCCTATTGTTGTGTCCCCACTTAACAAAATTCTGGTGGGTTTTTTAATTGCCAATGTAAGTTTTTAGTGAAAGGCTTCTCATCAACTATTGTCATTGGTAGTAAGTATTACTTGCAGTGTGATTTTCTTTGTTTTTCATGCACTAAGGCATGGTTCACACATGTGGGTATCTTTTCTTAACATTGAGTTTACCAAGTAAAGATGTTAATGTTCTTTAATGTCCAAACAACCAATTTGGCTTTTGTTGGCAAAAAATGACATATACAATAAATAATTATAGCATTGTGTAATTCCAAGTAGGCTTTTTCCACAACTTACTTTTTGCATGCCATTACATTCACTTTGCAAAACCCTTTTGAACAAAAGGGCGCTTTGCTTTCCGTGAACTAATTGATACATGCATACTTTGAACCACCACATTTTTTTCTTTTGGGGGGGGGGTTGCTTCATGAGGCCAAAGTTTAGGAAGGCGGTTTTTTTATTAAAAAACTTGAAGAAGGGGTCAAAAAGGTCAATGTAGCAACATGGTTTAACGGGTCAACGTCAACTCTTTATCAAATGTCACGTACACAACGTCCATTGTCGCCAACACATTAGCCATGATAGCTCCACCCTTGTGACTAACTCCAATTCTTAAAAGAAGAAAAATTGCATCCTATCACCAACTTCAAAATTGGATAAAACAAACAAAAAGACAAGTGACATTCTTCATTGTGCATTGTGCAGCCAACATACAGATACTTATAAAACCCCAAAAACCTTGGTTTGAACACAACAACACTCAACATGTTATTTGCTTTATGTGGGTTTAGACATTATTCCCAAATCAAATTAGTTACTTATTACTTATTGGGTTTTCTATCAATTAACAGGCACTAGCACCAAAAAAATTCCAAAGAGAAGACGACAAAAACCCACATCACATTCTCCATAACCAAGCACTTTATTACCAAGAAAATAAAGCACATGGAGGGCTTACAAAACCTCCTCCATGTTGGCTTTCCAAAGCACCCTGATAGAGATATATAGCGGCATTTCGGACTTGGCAAAGATACTTGTAGTGCCAACGCTTGTGGCAGGCTCAACTCCCTCCCCACATGCACACATAACACTAAGGTAGAAATACCCGAACTTGTTAACCACCCTTTACATGTGCACTAGACCGCCATCGTAATAGTGAAGTGCCATTTCTGAAACCGATCATGGTCAGGAGGCGACTTCAATGTGTGTACACTTAGTGTAGCCATTGGAAGTCGAGTTTAATGTACTCATGAGTTAACCGGTTTAGGTGATGTTATGTATGGAAATGCGGATTACCGTGTTTGGTGTAGGGAGAATCTTGTGAACGAGTAAGAAGTTTGACAACTTTCCACTTTGAAAAATTCTAATTTTTTTTGTACATGGTAGAAAATATGAAACAACTTGCATTCTTCATGAATCCTTCTCGTCTATCTTGAAAAATTAACTCATGATTGTAAGACCATATCTTCAATGCGAATCACCTTATTTTCACGGGTTATGGTATTTCTACCTTATTACAAAAGCCCACAATGAACTACTTTTATAATTGTGCAAAGCCCCCTACCGACACCACCTTTTATTTGGGCTTCCACCCACCACCTGCCACTTGTATCTAGATCCATTGGCAATCCGTAAGCCCCCCCCCCCAACAAGCCAACACCAACATTTTTTTTCTTCTAAGAATGTCCACCATGGCAATTACAGCTAATGGCTGGAACAACACACTGCACTGAATATGATATTTAGTGTCACATGGTATTTTATGTCACTATGGTAACTTTTCGGATGACACTTCTTATGAATAAGTGAACAGATATTGTCATGGATGATGGATGAGTTCATCCATTGGCCAAAACCCTACCTTCTCTTGTCAACAACTTGTGATGAAATATTGTCATGGATGATTGAAATTTGGATGAAAAATCACTTGATAAGTGACAGTAATTGCCACAATGTAAATCTATAATCCCACAAAAAGGAATGACAAATGATGTTGGGTTAACATTTAGTGTTGGTGACACTATACCGCAGTTTGCAGTTAGTATTGAACAAGACAATTAGAATTGGTGACACTAAATATCATATTTAGTATACTTATTCTTGTTAATGGTCAAAAAATGTGTGGGGAACACAAATGTGTTTTCTTAAAAGCAACAAAAATTGATCTCAAGATGAAGTAATGTTATGAACCTATCTTGTATAACAAACACATAAAACAAATGAGAATAAAACATTGGCTATGTGCTATGATGCACCAACGTCAATGGGAGTCCATTCTCCTTCTGCTGATCATGCTTTACCAAGTGTCGGAGTAAGGGTACTTCCTTCCTTTCAAAAGTTGGACTTCATCACAAACACATAAAATCCCTTGCAATCATTTTTTGGTTTCTTGGACCTTTAGGACATGACAATGGGATTGAGGGGGAATGGAGCATTCAAGAAACATGTATCAAACATGAATTTTAAAGTATTGTTGTGTGTACAAAGACAACATTACCATGTGAACCCATTATGGGTTCACATATGGGCTCAAGGCTATGATCAACGTGTAGCATCCTGCATTCATGCCAACCCCAAACTCTCTCTCTCTTTCTCTCTCTCTCTCTCTCTAACCCTTTATTACCACAAGGTGCATTTCAATTAACTCATAACTTCCTACCACCCTTGATGTCAAGTGAATTCAACCCACTATCATCAACAAATCTTATGATATGCCCCTTGTATATGGAAACCAACTCTGTCATGAAGATGTGGGAAGGAAAATCTTTTTGTATCAACAAAAATTTGAGAAGATTCAATGGTCACAATGTTGAAGTTCCCAAGTTGTGGCAACTAGTGTACTTTTTCTTAATTTGGATGACGAAATTGTTGGGGTCATTTCAGCCAACGTCCAACCGTTGCCAAATCCTTCGGGTCAAAAGGGGGCTTGCCCAACACTTAGTTTCTTAGACGGTGTAACCCGCTACGTGACCGGTGCATGGACATTACACCTTGACCCTTAATTCCTACTTTCCACTTATTGTTTGAATGTTGGACTAGCAGTTTGTAATGTCAAGGTTAAGTGCCCTTGAGCCCTGACACTTATTATCTGCTCATAGTACTTATGCTTGCATATCGGTTACTTCCTTGCCTTAGTCAAATTGCAATCTTATTCTTGTATTTATTGAACTTGATCTCACTAGGATGATGAAGGTATGATGATAATGTGAGATTCTAGTATTATAAGTATTTATACGAGAATGAAGACTTGACGGCTCTTTATGATGCTCATGATATTTGTGGTGAATCTTGTCAATGATGCTATTGATATGCACGTTGATTGGATTTACATATGATTTCAATGTCACCTAACATTTCATTGCTTGATTGAAAGAAAACAAAGATAAAGATTAATTTGTCTTTGGTATAATATCAAATCTTGAGTTTCGGTATTTATTATGTCCTTTTGAATTACCAATCTCAAACCTTGTTGGAACTAAGTGTTTCTCGTGATTCTATTTGGAATTAATGTTTGGTGACCTTTTTATAATGTTTTGCCGCTAAAGCCTTTTTGATCTTTCTTCGGCTCGCGGTCCTTCAATCTTCAAGGGCCTTCACGATAGTTGCTTCTGAGAAGCCTTGTTTAATGCTCCCGATAAGTCTTGAGACACGCTCCCGATAGGTCTTGAGAAACGCTCCCAATAAGTCTTCAACGCGTTCACACGGGGCATAAATAGCTCCCGGTAAGTCTTCGGAAAATGCTCCCGATAAGTCTTCAACGCGTTCACACGGGACAAAGTAGCTCCGATAAGACTTCAAAAACGCTCCCGATAAGTCTTCGAAAACGCTCCCGATAAGTCTTCGAAAACGCTCCCGATAAGTCTTCGCGACGCTCCCGTATAATGCTCGAGAGAGAATGAGGTGCTTTAGGGGCCCTAAGTGCCCTCTTTATATAGTATTTTGAATCTTGGATTTTCCTAGATGCGGTCTCCTTCCATCTCCCCTCTATCTTCCCCTAATCCCCTCGTATCTCTTGTGGGGCTAAATGTCTTTAGGGGCTTAATTCGGGTCCAAAATGTATCTACAGTCTACATTTAGCCGGTTGATCTATTTTTAGTATTTTCCACGTGTTTTATTGGGTATGTGCGTGTGGTAGACATGCGGTCCTTCTATCCCTATGTGTAGATGTGCCATTGTGTCTTTTGAAATCTCTTTTAAATAAAACTAGGGTCACCCCTAGAATGGACACCCGGGATAGGTCTTTGGTTACCCTATTCGTGGTAACTTTTCCTTACTAAGTGTTCCACCTAGGCTCACTATTTACTACTTACTACGGGACCTTCCTTTACTAGTTACCCCTTGGGTTCTCGTGTTGTTACCGGTTACCCCATGGGTTCTCCCCTGGTTACTAATTGGCCTCTCGGCTTTCCTATTTACCAGTTTGACCCTCGGCTCTCCTATTTACTAGTTTACTAGTTTGGCCTTTGGGCTTTCCCGTTCACTAGTTCGCCAGTTGGGCCTTCGGCTCTCCTACTAGGGTTAGGTCCCCGTGCCCGTGGCCGTCGGTCCCTAGGTCGCAGCCTTCAAGCCCTGGCTGCTCCCGGTCCTTGAGCTTGCAGCTCCCTGGCCGCTCCTGGTCCCGAACTTGCGGCGCTCTTGGCCGCCCCTGGTCTCCGAATCCGCGGCGCTCTTGGCCGCTCCTGGTCTCCGACTTCATGGCGCCCTTGGGCGCTCCTGGTGCCGAATTTTCTACCCTTGTAGTCGGGAATGTGAGCGTGGCTCTACATAAATGAATGGGGAAGTCCAACTAAAACATAATAAATGTATGTGAATACTTGAAATTCCAAAATTTGAATTTGTATGCCTATATATATATATATATATATATATATATATATATATATATATATATATATATATATATATATATATATATATAGGTCATCAAAGTTCATTGATTGGATGATGAGTGTCTCTCAATTGTCAATCTTGAAACATTTTTGGTTTGGGGTGTTGCCTACACTACTAAAGATGATTGATTTATGCATGGACAACGCCTTGGGCATGGAAGTAAGCTTCCCCCTTCAAGTCGTAGGGGTTGTTTACATCATCATGGACCGTGAGTCCCTTGCTCCCCTAAAATATATGATTGGCTGTTGAATTTGTCCTAGGACCACTTCAGTTTACATCAAGGAAAGAAATTTAAGAGTGACCGTGGAGCTTGAGGTCCTCAAAAGGCCCATTTTCGGGCCTACATTATGCATTTCATGGGCCAACAAATTTTGTAGCAAGAGAGACAGAAGAGGTTCTTTCGTTGCAAAAGTTAGGGGACTTTGGCAGAAAAATGATGTTTTAATATTTTATTTTTTAGTTTATCCTTTAGTTATTTGCCAAACATTATTGTAGTTAAGAGCAAAGAAGCGAGAAAAAAATGAGAGAACGTAAAACATGAAACAATTCCAGAACTTCCCTTTTCGGGCTTTTAAAAAAAATCAGCACATCCACTTTTTGATGCATGATCACTACTATTGGTACATTTTGGTTTACACCTAACGAGGGGCCCAAAGGCTATAAATGGTTCATTTTTCATAAATCTGACCATGGAAGCGTGACCATGGAAAAAGGCCATTTGACATGGGACAACTTCATGGCCCATGATGTAAACAACCCCTTAGAAACCATCTACGAGCTTTCAAAAAAAACTTTGAAGTGCATGCTCCTTCAAATTGAAATGAAATGAACGAAATTTGTGCATGGATGAGTGAAACATTAAAGAATCTCAATGTTGGGTAGGGGGGCCGGATTAAAGTAAGGAAGTGGCTCCACGGTGGCCACTTGCCCGGGGTCTCTTCGAGGTTAATCTATGGATTGAGTGACTATTCCCAACAACTTGCAAAGATTTCACTATCTCTGCAAAAAAACATCACTAATAGGAAACATGGACCCATGGCACACTTCTCATCATGACATGGGTGGTTCTTAGCACATGTCCTAAATGAATGCAATATGTGAATATGATAGATAGCACTTGGGTTGTGTGCAAATGATCTCTCATGTCCAATGGGAAGTGGGTTATTGGACCGTGTTCTTTAGTAGTATTTGTTATTAAGTTGAACTTGTCCTTTGGATTTGAAGAAGAGTCTAGGGATCTCACACTATTTCGAGCATGATATTACCTCCCTGGGGGTGCACTACGTTAAAGATGTACGATTGTATGTGAGTGCACAACAAGGATATTAATTTGAACCTTGCCGTACTACGTATACATATGCTACACAAATTAAAACTCGTAGTTTATGTACATGTATGGAGGACCTCTAAAACATGTACGACATTTGTAGTTGTATGGTAGTGTCACTAGACTTTAAAGCATATGTTTTTTAATGTGAAGTTCATCATGGCTTATGCAGAGGTAGAATTTTCAAAAGTATGTTTGTTAGTCAATTGAATGACAATCCAACTTTATCTAAAGGTTAATTGACTCAAAGAAAGGTTGGCAATTTATATATGATACTAAAATCCTTACTGCCACAAACCATGACACTACATTACATCTTGGTTGTGATTATGATACGTGTTTTTTAAACTCACGTGAAGCTAAAATTACCTTTTAAAATGAGGTAGAGGAAGAAATCATCTCCAATTAACTTAGGTTTGGTTTGTTGGGAGGGTTTATAGGATGCGTAGAAAGTTTGGTAATTATTGGGTGGAGTGTAGGGATCCACTTGACTTGATGGACCACCCATCAAACATGTGGATTGGCTTATGTTGGTATCAAAAATGAACCACAACAAGCATACATTCGATCATACTAATCGTTTGATGATAGACTCAACAACAATAATTTCATTAGTTTTTATGACATATATTGCAGCCTTAGATGCTTAAGAGTGTCAATAATTTCATGATTTTTTTTCAACAACTTTATTAATGAATGCTAGGGCTTCGCATTATACATATGGTACATGTTGATTGTCATTCAAAAGTATATTTGTATTCTCTCTCTCTCTCTCTCTCTCTCTCTCTCTCTCTCTCTCTATATATATATATATATATATATATATATATATGTCGCCACTTGTATTATTATCATTGAAATTGTACGTGTATTGCTAAATCTTTTTAAAACAAATTTGTATGTAGGGCTTTTTAGAGTATGTTGCAAACGCATGTGATTCTTGGTTTTATTGAAAGGTGCACCCCTGGTATTACCTCGAGCCAAAGGAAATTGAGATCATCTTCATGGAATGAAGATGAGACATTGCGCAAGATGGTTGATACAAATAAGAGTGCATAGTAGAGTTTCCAACCATATTTGTATACCATATGCACAAAATATGAAACATGACATTAGTGCAATACTAATAGGAATTCCAAATTGCAACCATAACCTTTGCCTCATGCTTTTCAAAGCTCATATGAATGGAAAAAATTGTCGTCAAATTTCAAAGTGAAGATTCTCATGCTCATTAAGTGGCCATATAGGTTCCCACAATCATGTTGACTATTGAACTTCAAACAATTAGCATATTTTGAATGTGTAGTCCAATCTCTTTGAAACATGTGTCTTTTTTTTTAATGTGAATTCTTGGACCCACACCTAATCACGTACCACTCAAATATAGGTGTCCATATTATTGATGTTCTCGATCTAGTCACTTGGTCCATTCAGATGGCTATTTGAATATCCAAGGGTGTAAAACATGTTTTGCTACATTTCACATGGCCTCGCGAAAATTTAATTCAACGTACAACTTGTCACCATGTTTGTTGCCCTAAGGTTAGCTTCACAAGAATGTCCCAACCGTAGCTACTTTCGGAGTATCGGAGTAGTCCTTTGACATACTATGTGTGTACTATATGGCCCTTGTGAGATGTCCTATTTTAGGTGGCCATTGGTGGAAACGATGTCCTATTTAAAGATGTCTCAAGTTCACGGAGCCCAATCTAGAGATCTCAAGATGCACAAATGTAGGTGCTCGACATAAATGCTAACATGTTGAGTGGGTCACATTAAAACCAACTCTACCTAAACTTAACTCGTCCATCAATTGCATACTTCCAACTACATCGATACATATTATAAATATATAAATTGGTCCCAATACGTACTGAATATATTTAGTCATTGTTGTCATGGATGACTATGTTTCCACTTCCTCTTTGTAACATGTTATATTTAAACAACTTAGGTCAAGCTCATTGTCATTAATTTTATACTTCGAGTTGATGCCTAGAAATAATATACATAGCTAGTACACATCTTCTTTTTAAGGGTTTTAGTACCGCCAACATAAGGTGTTCCATTTTGAGACCTCAGAAATAGGGTTCAAGTCCTTGGTGGTCAAACTTTTAACTCTCCGAGAGAATTCCACACATCTTTTTTTGGAAGGAAAGCAATGATCTCCTTTGAATATGCACATGTTTGGGTTTTTCTCACCAAACAACTTTTACATACTTTTTTCTTTCTTTTTTAAGTGAAGATCCTTATCTTGACTTGAAAGCACTAAGTTCTACCAATGGAACCATCAAGGAAGTTTTAGAGGTTGCTTATGGTTATTATAAGATGGCATGATGGTTATATGAACATCATTTAATATAAACTTCGTCGTTTGAAAAATTCACTATAGATCACTTTAGGCAAATTGTGTATATGGAAATTCATTGTAGCATTGACGACCAATCCAATTAGCTCTTGTTGTCAATGGAAGAGGAAAATGGGGAAAAGAGAAGGAGGAGGAGGAGGAGGAGAATGTATGGTTGTCACAAACTAGTTGCAAGATACTTAATGTGGACAATGATAAATAGGGTGGAATATGTGAACTTGATGAAATGGATGGTGTAGCTATGCATGTAGCAAACAAGAGGTGCCTTGAAAGCTTGTTGGAAATATTTGTTCTTGTTTGAACACGAGGCTTAGTTGTAGTTGACAAATGGATTTGTGTCAATTATAATCCTGCTAATTGGTGCAATCCATGGAGTGGAGATTAGTATGAGGTTTGTTTAAGAGTGATAATTTGCCTTCTACAAACCATGTTCCATGTTTGGCTTTGATGTTATCTCGTGGTGCCTCATAGTAACCACAATCAAAATAGATACACAAAAAATCTACAACCGTCACAAGCATTCCTCAACTACCTGAATTATCCTTTGTATCACCATTGATGAAGCAAACATAGTTGTGGTTGTGGTTGTCATCAATGCACCTCATCCTTAAAAAATGGAGCCAAAGAAAGTAACCCACAATTATCAACCAATGTGGTTGTGATTGTGGTTGTGTGTGAACAACCCATGAGTAACCCTAGAGTGGAGACCTAATGCAATTTGCAAGATTCACAAAATGTCTCGAACGGCTACTTCATAATAGGAAGTCTATGTATCCAGACAACCTAGCCTATAATGTAGGAATCCAATGAATGCTATGCTCATAGAACGCATCCATGAAAGGGTGAGACAACATAGAAGGCATCATAATTGACTTATTTTGGTTACCCACTTAACTTACCATCAAATTATCAAAGGAAGAGGTCACTACTAGTATACGAGTCCTACGCAATTGTCCCCACATCAATGAAAGAACAATGCAAATCTATCATTGTACTAGATTTTCAAATTTTCTAGTTACATAGGACAAGTTTCCAATGATGTAGGTCAATTGCCTATAACTCATATGCTTGCAATGGGTTCACAAACCTTCCAAGTGGTTGGATCATGGGATACAAATTTATGATTACTATTAATTGTTTCCAATGCAATTGCAACCATAATGTAATAGTAGAAGTCAAACAATCCAACATTAGTCATTCACAACATTGTTTAACCTCATGTCACTCCGATATGTTTTGTTTTTGAATAAAGTATGACATGTGGCAAACTATAGATCATAATATTGCATATGAACCTAATGAGTTGCATACCAGATCTCCCATTTGATCGAGAAAGAGAAGAAAGCGCTTATGCACCAATGCCCATGACCATGAGAAATTCTAAGTCATGTTTTCTCACAGACCTTGGTCATGTGTGTAAAAATGGTCCTGAGGGGTTTAGAAGAGCGACCACATAAGGCCCACATCTCTAATCAGATGGCTATGGGCGGACTCATGAATCATGATATCACATCGAAATTATTGTAAGAACACTACTAACATACAAGTCCTACACAATCATCCCACATTGATGAAAGAACCATGTAAATCTACCATTATGCTATATTTGCAAATTTTGCAATTACATATGACAAGTTTCCAGTGACGTAAGTCAACTGCATAGGCCTCATATGCTTGTAGTCAAGGTGCACCTATTTTGCATAAATGCCTCATAAGCATGGAAGAGAAAGAAACGATGATAGTTACCCACCTTGACTTCTGTAATAAAACCCACAACGCAAATTAAATCACACCAAATTAAATCGCAATCTCACTGCTGGGATCATCTGCCAAAGCCTTGCATTCAAAGTCATGCTCGACAGATGGGGAGATCTCGTCACTCCAATGACTGATTGAGCACCAACTCTTAACTTACATCAATTACTCGACGCGCACCTCGCGTTGCCAAGAACGCCACTAAAATATTCAGGATATGTCACAAGCACCACTGATTGTTGACTTAATTAAGCCTGGTTTTGCGATGTGCTCTGCCTGAACTTAGAGCCTTGATGATGGAGCTTTAAATTCCAAGTATTGATCAAAAATGGATTTGTTGGAAACGGGTGACAGTGAACCTAGCTGACTTAGGCTTGCTGATGAATGTGGTCGCCTCCTGCATCTTCTTGATGAGTAAGGTTGTCAGATGGAGTTGTATCATGTCTCGAAGTTCTTTATGATGAGGAGCTTTGGAATATCAAGGCCAAGTGGTAGATTTGGAAAAGAAGTGGCGTTTCTTCTGTCCGTGTGTCAGGTGGAAGCCCCACTCTTCTACTAATTGCAAGTCCTCGATTCTCAAAACTGTTTTTCTGGTTATTCGGCTGGCAGACGCATCAGACTGTAAGTTAGGCCTGGGGAAAGCAAAGGTGTGAAAGGACCTGCTGCAGCAGCACCACCACCAGTGCACAGTGTCTGAATGGATATGGCTCTGTAAGGAAGTAAGTGGCGTACTAGTCTAGTGGCGTACTAGTCTAGTGGCGTATATTTCTTCATGGATAAGGGACTGGAAGGAGGTCAAGGATTTGTGGCGGTCGTACTTAAACCGAAGGGCGGGTTCTACACTAGGGTCCAAGACCAAAGAAACTCCAAAATCAAGTTATCTGATTGGTTGAGAGCAAAATTCTGGACCCAAGGAGTTTACCCTGAGGTTTTGGGTCCAAGATATGAATGAATGAAGCGGCGTTGATGTGGTATCAATTTCCTGCCAAATCTCGGTGGTCTTCACTGAAAAGAAAGTACTTCTCCTGGTTTGAGAAACCAATCGTTGAGCTTGGGTCCAATCTTGAGTGTGGGTCACACTAAATGACATCTTGAGTGTGTGTTAGATTTATCTTTAAAGTCTCTCAATGACTTGTGGTGCTTTGGTAGGGATATTCATCCCATTTTTGACAATTTACGATGTTTAAGGAGCATTCAAGTGGAGGGGGAGGTGCTTGACTTTGGCCATATAACCACTATATGAAAATGACTTTGATGGCACCTAAAATGGCTCTTTCGAAAGGTTGACGAGGAGTTCATTTATATATAGTGGTCTTTTGGCCAAAGCAAACTTGTCCCCTTCATTTCACTAAAATTAGGGGGTTTGAACACCACTTGAAAACTCCTTAGATATTACAAAATGTCAAAAGTGGGGCAAAACTCTCTACCAAAACAAGACTTTTTGAGAGATTTTTAAGGATAACTCTATTGTGAATATGATATTTATTGAAAGAAGATCTATAATACTTTGAGAAATATAATAATGTATTTATAATGTTGATTATTTTATTTCTACACTAGGATTTAAATACATTTGAATTTAAGACCAAATTTTGGACAATTCCAACTGCAATTACGACGTACACTGCATCACAAAACTACACAAATATGGTGGTTGGCAAACATGGAATACAAACATTCAAAGTTGTGGTTGTTGTGTTGTTGCTTTTGCTATTCTTGTTTGATGTTTTTGTCCCCACAAGTGCACATCCTTATTATTTTTGGACATGCAGTTTGCCTAAATATGCTTAAATGTTAGTTTCTACATAACTAAGACCTACAATGAGTTGATTTCACCTCAATTTATAGCTTCAGTGTCCATTGCACACAAAGTTGTTGTCGTTGTTGCCGCTTCTTCTTTTGCAAGTGCCCAATTGACCTTAGAGACGGGAACTCACATTCCAAGCGGCTCTTTTTGGGCTGGGGAGAAACAACCCGTACACTACACTATTGTGTCTAATTAGTGTGGGTGGGAAATTCACGTGGGTTGGAAATTAGTGTGGCCCACACTAAATTTCAAGTGTTTGCATCACTTTGGATGTAATTCGTACTGTCATCCATCCGTGTGTGTTAGGGTTCTCCGCAAACAACCTCCGTGGGATGTGTTAGGTGCTTCCCGAGGTGCTTCCCAGGATGGAATTATGAAGTTTCATCCAATTGTGGAAACGACAACGCCCACACAAAATTTTCACCTTTGAAATTAGTGTGGGCCACTCTAAATTATAATTTGAAATTAGTGCGTTTTATTGGGAATTAGTGTGGCCCACACTAATTAGACACAATAGTGTAGTTCCTTGGAGGCAAGGGTTTAGGCATCCAACTAGGAACAAGTGTATGGGTTGGTTCGCCCAAATCCTCTTTTCGAGGTTGTGGGGCACTCATGTGCACTCACTTTCTCTAGACTATGCCTAGCCCCCTTTCCACTAGAGAGGTTGAAAGCTCAAAGATCGAGAGCTCAAAGAAAAGAACCTTTGTATTGGTGGGAAGCCTCTACACATTCTTGTTCACTCAATTTCACTTTACACTTGGAGCTTTTCAATTTGAGAGCTTGAACATTTTACTAGGTTCGCAACACTTAGATGTTAATTTGATGGATCTCATGTGGAACATATATGACAAGGTCTTTGAAGATTTTGACCACCTCTTGGTCAAATTTTTCATGGAGGTCGCTTAGGAATGTTTAGAGGTCAAGCTCTTGATTTGTTACCTGAAGCCAAATGGCTTAGCAAGCAACCTTTATCTTATCATCACTTTTCCTTTGTTGGCTTTGTCCCATATCATGGGATAGAGGTAGTAGAGATTGCTTTTGAGTTATAATAGGGCCCGGAAAATGCATGTGGGTGCAAGCATAGTAAAGTGGACCAAAAAAGTGCTCCGGTATATGAAAGCCATGATTTTCTTGGTCAAACGCCTATAAGTAGTAGCAAAATGTTGTTTAAAATATATTATTTTTCATGATGACCTCTATTGTTAAGTTAGGTACTCAAATATAGAATATCAATATGAGATCTTCAAATCCTATCATCAAAAGTGACGCGTAAAAGCAACTGACTAAATATAGTTTTGAACGTAAATTTCATGACCTTAAATATTTTGAACTTGGAATTTCTTTTCATATTTCTTGAATTCATTATAAACTTGAGGTCATCGTAATTTTTTTTTCAAAAATTCATCAATTTAATGTAGTGTAATTGTATTTTAAACAAGTTTTTGACAATTATCTTTTCAATGACACCCACTTGCACCGTCTTCTAAAATACATATACGTTGTTTGAAATTGTTTTTTGTGAACATAAATTGCTTGGCTTTGTAGATTCATATGTTTTCTAAATGTTTATGAATTTTTATTTCATAAAATTCAAAGTTAGTATATTGTTTTGGATCACTTTCACTTAAACCTGAGCAAGGATCAAGAGCTGTCCACTTTACCGTGCTTGCACCCATGTTAGAACTTAATGGATAAGGATTGGTGAAGCTTAGTGAAAGCTCATTGAGATTTCCAACTTAGTATAAAAAGAGCTACAATGAACATAAATATAGTGTCATCAATTCTAATTCTTGCTCAATACTAATTGTAAACTGCGGTATAGTGTCACCAACACTAGATGTTAACCCAACATTATTTGTCATTCTTTGTAAATTTTTTTGGGGATTATAGATTGACAGTGTTGCAATTACAAGTGATTTTTCATCCAAATCTCAATCATCCATGACAACATTTCACCACAAGCTGCTCACAAGAAAAGGTAGGGTTTTGGCCAATGGATGAACTCATCCATCATCCATGACAATATTTGCTCACTTATTCATAAGAAGTGTCATTCGAAAAGTTACCATAGTGACATAAAATACCATATGACACTAAATACCATATTTAGTGTAGTAATAACAATAATAATTACTTTAAAATTATCATTTTAGGACCAAGCCTCTCGTGGCAAAGCGACATTCCCTTGTTTACTTTCAGTTACCCCTACGATATCTGAGTCCAAGCATGGCCGCTTTCCACTTGCTCGCACTATTGAGAGCTCGAGGATTAATCAGGCTTTGCGTAGTTTGACCCTTGGATGAAAAGCTTGTCTATTCCAGGTTTGCAAGTTTGAGCTTTCCGAACTTTAGTGCAGAAGGGGCCTGGTGTATGCGGATTTTCTTGTATGCACGCATGCAGAGTAAGTAGTTGCAATATGGATGGCCGATGCAAACTCGTGCTAGACAGGAGGCAAACCCCAGATTTACGTTGCCTAGATTGTTAGAAGCCGGTCATTGCAAAGCACCAAGGGTGAAAACAACATGTGATTTGTACATGAAATTACAGCACCAGCGACCACTGCATCCAAACTTCTTGCTCATGTCTTCTTATCAATGAACGAGGAGAACCGACAATGAACGAGGAGAACCGACGGGTAGTTACACATGAACCGATGGAATTTGAGAAATAGCTGGTCGACGTTCAAGCTTCAGGAAAATTACCCATCATTCTAGAGGAATCTAGACAGACGAACCGGTTGAGTTTGAGAAATAACCGGTCGAAGTTCAAGCTTCAGGAAAATTACCCATCATTCTAGAGGAATCTATGGAATACACCTCAAACTAGTAAAGACAAACCAGAAGATCACAACATGTAATCGGTTGGACTTGCGAACACTAGGATTTTGACCGATTGTGCTCAAAATTCTCCCCGGACACTGCTTCTTATGTAGCCCTCGGGAACCTCCAACTGGGCCTCCCTAGCGGCAATTTGTAGCCCCGACGCCATCTGTAGAATGTGGGTGTTCAAGGACGTTGGCCTTTTTTTACATGACATACTTTACTGATGCATGTATGTTTGTGTTGATGTAGCTTCTTCTTCTTCTTCTACAACCCACAACGAACCAACAACCAACCTCCCATACGGCAACTCACAACGCAAACGAGTTTTTTTCTTCCTTCAGGTCGCGGGGTACTCATGTGTGCGGGATGACCTTCTGCATGACACGCTTGTGTGTGTGTGCGTGCGTGTTTTTTGCAGTGCGCATGCCTTCTACACGACAAACTTGTGCTCATGCCATTTCTTCTTGTCTCTAACCACTAGAAGAAAACTTGTCTATTGCAACGGGATTGCAACCATCTGTTGCAACCCATTGTCCAAAAACCACGACCAAAGACCTCCCGATTGACAACCAATGATGTATTTATGCATTTTCTCGCCATGAGTCGCAATGGATGACGGAAATGAATAAGTTTTCTTCTAATGCAACGTCTAAAATTTCAGCTAGGGGGTTGGGTTTTGCGATGCTGGCATCTAGCCCCCCACAATTCTGGCATCCACAACGTAAGATCCGAATACCTCGAGCATTCCGGACTGAATTCGAAAATAATGACTGGTAGACTAAGTAGCTATATATTTTCAGTGTTAGTGGCCGTTACCAATCCCTCTAGGCCGAAGGTTTACCTGAACCGTTTTATAATGCTCGCTGACTTAAGGAAGGTAGTTAAGGACATCTAAGTGTCCACTAACTTAACATTAGACCTTGCAGAGGATCTCAATCGTCCCCCTGCTCCCCTCATGCAAAGACGGTGACGATGGTACACCAGCGTAATCCTACACCCTGACATTGTCACGTGGAAGCCAAGTTACCAAGGATCGGGGGTTTAATAGAAACCAAACTCTATCACTGAGCTGAAAAACATTGTGCAGCAACCCACAACCCTAGTAACGATTTTTGAGGTTGTGAGATACTCATGTGAGCATAGCTAGAGCACAGCTAGAGAGACCTCCTACACGACCTACTTGAGTTCCACATGTAAGGTATGTGGGTTTGTTTTTCATGTTCTCCAACTTTCACCGATTAGATTTACACAACAAAACTTGTTTTACATGAGCAAATCCACGATGAAACATCTGCAAGAACCGGATTGAAAATCGGACCTCCCATGATTTAGTTAGGGTGGTTATCAAAAGTGCATGTTTGTTGAATTCTGAATTGGATACATAAGTCCTCCCAATCGTGTTAACTATTGAATGTAGAGTAGTTATTAATATTTGAAGATGTAGTCCGATCTCTTTTAAACACGTGTTTTATGATGTTCTCTCTTTGATCCCCACATAACCACATACCAATCGAACGCAGAGGTTTGATTAAGAAATCAAGCCACTTAGGGTCAGCTTCCATGTAGGCCACTGCCCACCGGATTCTAGTCGAAATGAAGATTCCACCCGGTGGAATCTACATATCCATTAGGATTTGACGGGCTCACAAGATGACACATAAACTTAACCCTTAGGGTTGTTATCAAAAGCACATGTTTGTTGAATTTTGAACTAGATACATAAGTCCTCCCAATCGTGTTAACTATTGAATGTAGAGTAGTTATTAATATTTGAAGTATGGCCTTACCAACTAAAATGAGCCAATTGGGCCATTATGAGACAATCTGTGCCTTGGGAACATGTATTGGGAATGTAGTTCATGATCAAAATCCCGTGAAAATGCCTCATTGACAATGTTTAGAACAACAAGAAGGTCATAAGATAGAAAAACACAATGTTTCAAACATATTGGTTGATTCATATAAGCTACAAGAGCACATTCCCTACATTAAATTGAGCGGACCAATTGGCTCATTTTAGTTGGTAAGGCCAAGACGTAGTCCGATCTCTTTTAAACACGTGTTTTTATGATGTTTTCTCTTTGATCCCCACATACCCATGTACCAATCGAACATAGAGGTCCGATTAAGAAAACGAGCCACTTAGGGTCAGCTTCCATGTAGACCATTGTCCACAGGATTCTAGTCAAAATGTAGATTCCACCAAGTGGAATCTACATATCCATTAAGATTCGACGGACTCACAAGACGACATGGAAGCTAGCCCTTAAGACCCTAATATGTGTGCGACCATAGTATGCACGAGTATAGTAGTTGCCGTACGGATGCAAGAGGACGCATAACCACATCCCAATCGAACATAGAGGTCTAATTAAGAAAACGAGCCACTTAGGGTCAGCTTCCATGTAGGCCACTACTGCCCACCTGATTCTGGTCGAAATGTAGATTCCACCAGGTGAAATCTACATATCCATTAGGGTTTGATGGGCTTGCAAGATGACACGGAAACTAACCCTTAAGACCCTAATATGTGTACGACCATAGTATGCACGAGTATAGTAATTACCGTATATAAGCGGGAGGACACATAACCACATACTCATCAAGCATAGAGGTCTAATTAAGAAAACGAGCCACTTAGGATCAACTTCCATATTGACCACTACTGCCCACCGGATTCTGGTCGAAATGTAGATTCCACTAGGTGGAATCTACATATCCATTAGGATTCGATGGGCTCGCAAGCAATGTGTATTTTTGACAAAGTTTTTGCAATTTTTTTATACTTGACACGCAAAAACTCTCACAAAAATAAAAATGCACGTCAATTGACACGCACAATTTAGATTTTGACATGTAGTGTGACTTGTGAAGAAAAAAACCACACGTCAATTGACACTTTACAAATTAAAACGACACGTACTACTAGGCATGTGACATTGAGGTGACATTTTAGAAGAAATTGTAGATGTCAATTGACAATCATTTTTGTTTTTGAAAATGTCATGTGACACTTTGGATTTGAAGTTGAACGTCAAATGAAATTTGTCAAACATACACACTACTCACAAGACGACATGGAAACTAACCCTCAAGACCCTAATATGTGTGCGACCATAGTATGCACGAGTATACTAGTTGCCGTATGGATGCGGGAGGACGCACAACCACATACTAATCAAACATAGTGGTCTGATTAAGAAAACGAGCCACTTAGGGTCAGCTTCCATGTAGACTATTGCCCACCGGATTCTAATCGAAATGTAGATTCCACCACGTGGGATCTACATATCCATTAGGATTTGACGGGCTCGCAAGATGACATGGAAACTAACCCTCAAGAACCTAGTATGTGTGCCACCATAGTATGCACGAGTATAGTAGTTGCCGTATGGAAGGATGCGGGAGGACGCGTGATGGTGTCAGGCAAAGGGGCAGGCCCCCGACACACACCGACAACATCTTTTGCTCTCGAATGTGCAGTCTGGTTGATCAATGGGTGGGGTGTCATAAATTTAGACAATTCCATGTCAGCTTACACCTGTGCCCAAGTAAATTGAATGCCTTGCAAAAGTCATGGAATCGCATGTGCCTACATGGATGACTGCCAAGGAACACACATACACTTTTATTACCCACACGTTCTTTGACCACAATGTGACCATTTTGACCCTCGCCTCAAGTAGTCTATGTTATAAGGCATGCGGGTGTTATACAATCACTTTTCTTCATCGGACGCCCTAGAGTTAGACAGACCCATTTCCGTTAACTTAAGCGATTTCTCCATAAGTGTGATGCAGGTGTGATACTGGAGTGGTTTTTCACGGGTCTGGAAATCGATAGCACAATATTTAACAAAAAAAATTATGATTTATTTCCAAGTTTTGAAATTGCTGTAGATTTTGAAGGTGGGATTTTCTTCCAATCCATATTCACATAATATGTCGACCTATTTATGACATTTGGGAGACAAATACTTGAGTATAATCAATGGTTTTTTTATGAAACCCAATTCGTGCCCTTTTAGCTTGCTTTTTTCATCACGTGAAATGTGAAGGCAACATGTGTGGTTCTTCACGGCTTTAGGGGACTCTATATATTAAGATTGGTTTGGGGGAGGAGGGTATTGGAAATGGGTATGTCTACTCTAAGTATATCATATTGGTGTGTGGTTAGGTGAAGATCAAACACATACCATAAGGTTGAGGCATCCACAATAGACCAACTCCATTTAACCCTTAGACGAGTTTTGACAATTGTTGTACCCAAGCATTATCATTTAGATGAGCAGTTATGGGCTAACCTATAGATTGACTATGTGTTACCCTAACTTAACCACTTCAAATTTGTAGCAAATTTCCAATTCATGAAAAAAAAAATTGCATTCTCCTTAGTACTTGTTTCTCTTTGCAAGAAAATGAATTCCCCGCTATTACTCCTCCTAAACGAATGCAAACTCTCTTATTCTATCAGTTATGGATGCCTCTACATTAAAAACACATGTTTAAAGGAGATCAAACTACAACTTCAAATTATATGAACTACTCCACGTTCAATGATGAACACAATCAAGAAAACCTATGTATTCAATTTCAAAATCAACAAACATGCACTTATGATAATCATAACTAAATCACAGGAAGTCTGATTTCCAATCCAACTCTGGTTGTGTGGAACTAAGTGGCAGAAGTTGGAGGAGATGAACAATGAACCGAAGAACACCCATGTACCTTAACTTCATGTGCGACCCTACACATACCTTCACTCACTAGATAGAGGATTGACAACTTGAAAAACCCTTACTTCCACACTGGTAACGTGATTTAACCCCCGTGGCCCTGCAGCTCAAATTCAAACAAATCAATCCGGCCGCTCAATATTCTCTTCCTCCATCATGCAGCAGTTGCGTCCAACCGCCGTGGACTTCTTCCGCTTGTTTGCTTGTGGTTTGGATTTCTGACACAATTTACCAGTTTTGCAGTTGCCGAGTGCCCCTCAACTACCTACTACTGCATACACAGTTTTTAATAGTTTCGGTCGACAAAGAGTTTCGAAGAACTAGCGTAGCATGCACAATCATCATCAAAAGTAAACTACACTGACTATCCCAATTAGTGCATGTGGTACTACTTCCCGAAACACACACTACATAGCCTAGTCTCAAAATGTAATGAGGGCTGAGCCTTTTTTATTGAGTGATACCTAAATTCATGAATACATGTTCATTTACCCATGCATTTCAAGAAAATCAGTGCGTGTTCAAGGTGCTCGTAGAGTGATTTAAAAAAATTGTATGCAAACATATGCTTGTCAGTGAATAGTGTTGGTATTTTTTAGTGAATAGTCTTGCTATGAATGGTATTTCAGTAAATAGTGTGGAGATGAACAATGCTTCCCAGATCTTTTGGTGACACTAATTTCATAGTGTAAAGAAATTTAGTATCACCTTCGCTAATTTCCCACCCGCACTATTAGCCCTCCCTCACTAACTAGGTTAATTTGTGTAGCCATGTCCGTCTAAGCTTCTCAACTAAGAGGGCCTAGGCATTCATTAATTGGTACAATACAATACCATTTTATTGTAATTAGTATTAATACATGTGTACTAAATAAGCAAGTATGGAAAATGAGGAATCACAATGTGGGATTTTGAGTAGTCTATAATAAACGTGAATTGTTGCAATGGATATGAGAGGCTGGGTTTGAAGCTAAAGTGGATGTTATGAGTGACCCTTTCCATATCCTTTCCAAATCACCCTTTGTTCCACAAGGTGACCCAAACAACACGTGTGAAGTGTCCTTAAGAAGGCCCAATGACAACCTCTTCCTGAAGTGACATTTTCTTTCTTTCTTTTTGACACAAATTGAAAATTCAATTGCAGAAAGAACCCAAAAGAAGTGACATTTTCAACATTGAGGTAACCAAGTGAATGCAAACCTCAACATTGTTCGTGATGCTTCATGTCACTCACTATTTAAAACTACGCAGTGCTATAACATAAAATAAAAAATGTATTCGATAACTGCCAAGCAACCTATTTAACCTTAATTTGGCAAAAAGGAATTGCGTCTATAGTAAGAAATCGTAGCATTGGGTAGTTCCACATAGTAATCGACTCTAAAATACGATCAATAGTGTACGTGCCTTTGTAGAATGTCAACGCACTCTTCCCATGAAACGGCGATCCATGTCTAACTTAACTTTTGACTTCGCCCTCGGCCTTGACACGCGTCGGCTTGCGTTTCAAGCAAGCAAGCAAGCAAATTGACAAGTGAGGTCGGAAGACACCCCAAAAAAACAAACGACTTCAATAACATATAACAAGTGCCCACCACTACTACTGTACCTTGTATGTCTCATGGGTTTGCAGCTTTTCCAGGCGGATGTTGCTAAGAAGGCATAAGAGTGAGAATATATATATATATATATATATATTGTGTCAAAGTTTCTAGTAGAAACCGTGCCATGACCACAATGATTTTCCACCTCCTCTCATTGGTTGTACATAGCCTACCCCCCCCCCAACACCTATAAAGGATCACCTATTAAGTATTAATATATTCCACATCCCAACATGGTAGTCTCGGTTCTCAACGTCTTTCTTTAAGGCATGTTTACACCAAAGGCATTATTAGGCGATGGCTCTAAAATGTTCTGGATGAGACCGTAGAGAAGTCCATGGACTACAACCCAAAGTCTTCTAGAGGGCACAGGTCCTTAGTGTAACCTCAAATTCCCACCACAAATTCCGTAAGGCCTACTTTCGAGAGCCGTCCCAAAAAAAATTCCCTACAATCCTGGCCAACATTATCCATACTTGTCTTGTGGGATTCCATGCAGATTTTTCATCCACTAAAGATGTTATGGGCTCTGGTCCAAAACTACCCTCATGTAAACCCCAAGTGGGGCCCATGATACTCTCAACCAATGAGAATTCAAGGGTTTTCAACAGCCATGGCCTAGTGGCTTTTGTGTAAACATGCCCATAAGGGCATGATATTTCATTGACGAGCTCACTATCAACCTTAGAACAATGTCACCTCTAGTTGGGAGAGAAAGAATTATTGCGTATGAGTGTACCAACTCTCATTCATCCAACATAAAAACTTGACCCCTATAAGTTTGTTGCCAATTCATCTCAAATGATCTCGAGTAAACTAATTGGGGGCCTTTAAAGCCAACTCCAGTGTCAAACCAACTAAAAAGAACTAACCTCCGAGCTACATATTCTTGCATGGCTTTTATGTTGGACGAATGAGAGGTACACTCGTATATAATAATTCCCTCTCCCTCTAGTTGTTATTGGCCATTGGTTTGCAATGTGTGCCCACTTTTCATTCAGTAAGTCCTGGCATTGATGAACAAATTAAAATTTTGGGGTTATTGATCATTGAGTGTCTACATGACTCATGAGTCTGTAACTTTAGGTTAATTGAGGTGTGTAATTGAGTTACTTGTCTTAATCATACACCTATTTTTGAGTGGTGAGTAGTTGAATGTGGCTCCAAGAAAGGTTACCAAAAAGCCGCATGTCTAAAAGAGATTGGACTACTTGTTCAAAATATGATGACCATCGTAGTCAATATAATTGGGAAGGGAGGGGGGAGGGCCCAGACAACCATTTAATGAGCACGAGAATTTGATGTGTATAAGATATTTATATGAACTCCAAAAATTATGAGGAAAGTGGCTACCACCTTAGTTTGGATTTGCTAACCATTGCTTGTTTCATATCCCATGAGAAGAGGGCTAGTCACAAAAAGTAACCTTTTTAGGCCCATCTACCTTTAGCTCATATTTGAGGCACATTTTAAGGTTTATAATTGGCCCTATTGTGGGCACCTCCAACTTCATATGTGATTTTTGGATCGGCTTGAGAACCGTCGCATTCATTTAGCAATCGTGAATCATGAATACTGTCATTTGAAGATTTAATACGGAGTTGGATTGATTTAGAAGATATAAAGATCAAAGTAAACATTTCTCATTCTCTTTGAGTGATCACATATGCCTTTCCACTTGCGTTGATTATTGAACCTATAATCACGGGGGGTTCACTCCATGTCAAGTTGAACACCACGTGCGGCCAAAGTTTGCTACCCCTATATTACATGGAATAGATAAATTTAAAAATTATGATATTTTTTCTACATATACATAACCATTGATAATATCTTTTGTATACTTTTTTGAAATTTTTAGTCATTTTCATTTTTGTAGTAATTATTTTAGTTCAATTCTGCGTCATTCTAGTTAGAAACGGTATGTTTTATTAAAAAAACAGATCATCAAATTTGGTTACCATTTTTTACGATGTAATAGATACCGTGTATATCTACCCATAAAAAAAATTGATAAAAATTTGACCCATTTTGGTGATGCAACTTACCAAAAGTAGATTTTTTTTGGCCGCACGTGGTGTTCAACTTGACAATGGAGTGACCCCCCCGTGCCTATAATGGTTGACACTTTTTGAGCAATCCATGGGAAGCCGGCGTATCTATCCATCTTATTTTTTGCAAGTAGTCCAAATTCATCATTAACACACATCTTATAAATGGTGTCCATTTTAAACTACAAGTCGTACAATATACCACTTAAGTATAGTTTCCTTTGGGAAAGTGTTCACATGGTCACTCCAAATTAATATCTCAATAAATCAATATTCAATGTTTTTAGAGCCCATGCAACATGCTCATCTCACACATAAAACACATAAATATACCGTATTAAATCTTCATTGCATATCGATGAGAGAGAGAGAGAGAGAGAGAGGCCAATCTAAAGTGTTTTAACCCTCAAGAATGGAAAGGGATTTAGAGCATCTCCACCCTTGCGCGTCAAAGGGTCTTGGCAAGCCCTTTGACGCGGCCTGGCAGAAAAATCTGCCCCACCCCTCTTGCCCGGGCTCTTCAAACTTGCCAGGGCTCTTCAAACTTGCCAGGGCTCTTCAAACTTTCGACTCCACTCACTATCCTCCCGGGTGAGCGTTGCTCTTGCTGCGCCCAAATTCCGGGACCTCATCCACTTGCGATCTTTGAATCGTGCCACTTTTGGGTTGAAGCCACTTTACAGGGAATATTCCTGACGGTTTTTCGGGTTGAAGAGCCGGTATGCAAGGTAAGGGTGGGGGAGTGCCACCCTAAAAAAATTTAGTGCATGCTTGGAGCCCTTCAAAGCACATTTCGAGAGTCTGCCTTTCTGCGCAAGGGTGGAGATGCTCTTAGAGGGTTGCCTCTCCCTTAATAATCAGTGGGCAATAAGATTTTTTAAGACATACGGGTTTCGAGGTGGAATGAGCACATGATCTTGACTCCAAAAACGTAAGAAAGCTAATTAACAAGAGAATCAATTTCAAGTGACCACATGAAGTGTTATAAGGCCCATATACCTTACTCTCATGCATAATAATAGAATATAAACATCAATGATTGGAGGAGAAATGACGATCATTTAAGTTGGCTAAAATATGAAGGGTGGATTTACATTAGGGTCCGAGTCCAAGATACTTGAGGTCCAAATACACCTCATTTTCGAACCCAAAATTGGACCCAAGCTTGCAGATTAGGTCCGTAAATTGGGAGATTGTTTTCTTGAGCAAGAATCATTGAAAATGTACAGGAAAGTAATGTCACCTTATTGCCACTTCATGTATTCATACTTTGGACCGGGACCCTAGTGTAAACTCCTTGGGTGCATAACTATGCTCTTGACCAATCAAATCACTCAATGTTGGAGTTTCTTTGGTCTAGGAACTAGTGTAAACCCACCCATATTTTATGCCAAAATATGACCAATGTGACCAAGAAAAACCTATGAAATGATATGGGAAGCTATCAAATAATTGGTGATCAACGGTTTCTTGGATTTTGGAAAGGCCTATCTCGACGACTAGGCGTGCTTGAAAGAATGCCTAGATTGGGGACCAAACGATCTTCAATCCACATGTGTTGATTTTGATAATGTATTTACTTCTTGATAGTTATCACTAGAACATTGTCGAGGTCCACTTCCACTTTCCGTTGAGCCAAGTGACCGATTCAATCACGAACCGAGCTTGTGTTTCTATCCTCGTGGCCTTTTTAGATACATCCAAGGCCATCGATCTCTAACTTTAATGTAAACTACGGCTCCGGAGGCTCGCTTTGCACATTACCCAAAGGGCTACGACCATGAGGTCCACCTTTGAAATCAATCTCAAGGTTATATTGTGGAAAATCAATCTTGAGAATTGTGAGGTCACAAGACCTCACGTGTAGTGTAAAGCCGTATGTGCCAACCAAGCTATTTCATTCTCATCTTATTTATGCGGGGTCCATCTTCATAATAGGAAGAAGAAAAAAGGAACAAAGAATCAAAGGTTGTAAGATTTTTGAAATCTCATGGTCTACCGGATTCATAGTAGGCTTATCTCAAAGACATAGAAATTGGGGAAATCCTATATTGTCATAAACTATTTTCTATTTGGTGCCATGTAGGACCTCGTGTGGACTTTTCATCCATTCAAGTGGACACCTCATGTGTACAAGCCTCGGAGGGTGTATATGTAGCCTCTATCTATGTTGTATAAGTTATGATATCATATATGCAATGATTGGCAATGATTGGTAGAACATTTTTTTGAAATTGTGTTGATCAAATGAGTGATTTTGGGTAGTCATCCAAAAGCATTGAGCTTGCAAAGTCACATTAGATTGCATTGTTTCTTTCTTTCATTCATTTGCACTCAAATGAATTAAACGATGAGATTGTGTTATAGCTCTCTTAATGATGTTTCCAACAAGCCATCACATATCATTAGCAACAACGAACACATGACGTCCTTACACATTCTTTTGACTTCACAAATGACTAAGGTAGATGGGTCTTAGATGGTTATATTTTTTTTCTTCCAACTAGGCCACTTCTCCTAGGATATGAAACACACGATTAGTACAAGATGGCTAGCAAATCCAAATCGGGGCCACAGTCACTTTCCTCATAATGTTTGGAGTTCATGTGAATATGTTATTCATCATCATCATCATCTTATTTTTGTGATCATGTGAATATGTTATATTGATCCCTCTAGTTATGTTGACTATTGAGCATGGAATGATTATCATGTTCTGAGCACGTAAGTCCAATCTCTTTCAAACATGGCGTCTTTTTGGTATCCGTTCTTGAAGCCACACCAAACCACATGCCACTCAAATGTAGGTGTCCTAGTAAGAAAAATAACCAAATAAGGATTCTCTATCTTAGCTATGCACATGAAGGGTCAAGATCTCCCTAAGTAAGGGCATGTTTACACCAAAGGCATTAGGCCATGGGCTCTCAAACAACCATGGTACCCCACATTTTAGATGAGACGATAGAGATGTCCATGGACTATAGACCAAAGTCTTTTGGAGGGCACAAGCCCTTAGGGTCACTTCACACACGAGACTAAGAGCATGTGACCATTACACTTCAAGCACTCTCATTTGGTGGAAAAGGCGGAACTGGTTCAATTTCGCTTCACACTTGGTTGAGAGACCAACGGAGTATGTGAATGCAAGATGGGTGTAAAATCTACATGGATTCTTACATGGCATCAAATGGATCATGTTTCATAGTCACTTGGACTATTTTCAAAAACCACCTCTTGGAGGTAGGCCTAACACAAAACCGGGAGACCATGGCACTCCAAACGCTCACAACCATTGATTTATTCTATTTTATCATGTGTGAGAACCCACATGACTAGACATTCATTGAAATACCATTTGGTTGAGGGCCCCAGTCACATATGACTTTACACTACACTTGAGGGTATGTGACCACACTACATGATCTTGGAGGTGTCTTCGGACAACCTTTGGACACTTTCTTTTGGGCTCTCACACTTTCATGGTCACGGCTCTTGGCTCGTGTGTGAAGTGGCCCTCAGTGTAAATCCAAATTCCCGCCACAAAATCCATTGGGCCTATCTTCAAGAGTTGTTCCGAAAAAAAATCCTACAATCTTGGCCAACATTATCCATACTTGCCATGTGGAATCCCACATAAAATTTTCATCCACTGAAAATTTTATGATTTGTGGTCCATAACCACCCTCAAATAAACCTACAGTGGGCGCCCATGACACTCTCAACCAATGAGAATTCAAGGATTCTCAAGAGCCATGGCCTACGGGCTTTCGTGTAAACATGCCCTACGTAGTTTCTTTGCCAAAGTATGATTGATTCAATAGATCCAATGTTCCTCTACAAATGATTTTTTGATATTTTTGTCACTTGCATAGTGTCATAATAAGGGCCACTTCACACACGAGATTGAGAGCCCGTGACCATTTCAATGTAAGTACTCTCATTGGTGGAAAAGGCGGAGCTGGTCCAAGTTTGCTTCACACTACGCTTGAGGGACCAACGGATTACATGAATGCAAGATGGATGTAAAGTCTACATGGATTCCTACATGGCATTGAATGGATCATGTTTCATGGTGACTTGGACTATTTTCAAAAACCACCTCTTGGAAGTAGTTCTACCACAAAACTAGGAGACCATGGCTCTCTAGCCGCTCACAACTGTTGATTAATTCTATTTTATCATGTACAAGGACCCACGTGAATAGAAATCCAGTGAAATAGCATTTAGTTGAGGGCCCAGTCACATTTGACTTCACACTACACTTGAGGGTCCATGACCACACTACATGATTTTGGAGACGTCTTGGGACGGCCTTTGGACACTTTCTTTTGGGCTCTCACAATTTCATGGTCACGGCTCTTGGCTCGTGTGTGAAGTGGCCCTAAAACTGTCCAATGATGATTTTAATATTGGCCAAAAAAATTAGCAAGTGTCGAAACAAGAAAATGACAAAAATGACGTGGGCACCCACTCCCCTGGAATGGTGCACGGGTTTGGGATACCTTCAACGATGTGAATGAATGTGCAAAATGTGGCAAGGCAAGAGCATGGGTAAATTATAGAATCGATATGGGAGCTAACTATGAGCGGTGTATTCATACTAGGGATAAATCCTAATGTAATATATGTTATAAGTGTAGAAAATCTACCATTATTAGACTATATGAATGGGTGGTAATACATTTGCTATTCCAAAGTTTCAAAATGGTTGGTTGAATGGACGTTGTAAGGATGGTCCAGGACATTAGATCATATGTACATGTGCAATGGAACGGGATGGTGTGGGTATAAACTAGTTTGTATATATCAAGCATTCCTACTTATCATGTGTAATTCTTATATTTTTGTCCATTGTATCCCTTCAAAGTACTTATGGTCGATTTGACACCCATTGCTTTTTCGTTTATGTTTCAGTCCCTTGACAAGAGTGTACCGCATAATTTTAGTCAGAAACCTTTGACGTATACAAGTATGTGGAGTTGTAGGCTTGAGTTGGGTAGAAAATTTGTCTATTAAGTCCTCTACAAAGCTTTTTTTTCATCAAAAAACATAGTTCAAATAAAAGTGTGATTCCATTGAAGAGTAAAAATATGACGCACAACCTCCCAAATACCCCAAGTTAGGTTAGGGAGGGAGGAGAAGCAGAATACACATGATCTAAAACGCAACCAAAAAGGAGATAAACCACATGAAACAACAAAGAACCAATAACCACAACCAAGAGCTCCCCGAAAAGTCGATTGTCGGTTAACATAGGAGAGAGCCAATTACAAAAATGCCAAGCATAAGTCACCAGGTACTACACGCCTTCATTCCGCAAAGGTTTAGGAGCAAGAATTCTTTGTCATTGTTGTGCATGCAAAATGATGTTGCGGGCAACCTAGGTTTTGTCAAGGCTTCCAAGATGCCAGTCAACACCAATATGAAAAACCTTACAATCATACATGCAACTACCTCTAAACCACCTTCATCCATGGTGCTCAAAATTGAATTTTTTGCCAATGCATGTTTGCGAACACAATATCATTAAGGGAGGGCCTTCATTTTCATCTTAACTAGCACTAGCATGTTGTTCCCACATGGAATTCAAGGAATGTTAACCAATGTAGGAAAGAAAGAGCCATCTATGACAAGTAGTTGAGACTCCAATATGAATTTTTCATGTGAGATTCAAGTGGTCTCAACAAATGTAGGCATGACACCTAGCAAAAGAGAGAGAGAGAGAGAGAGAGAGAGAGAGAGAGAGAGAGAGAGAGAGCCCTCTACGGTACAAAGTTGATAAGTTGTTTTAAAAGTTTGGAAGCATATGCACAAAATATTTCACTGCAAAATGAAAAATACTCCATTAGATGTTGGATTTGTAGCAATCATGTACTTCACTTTTTAATTCATCACTTTGAGTGCCAAAATCTTAGTCCACGTGGTAATTCACAAAGTCCCAACCAATGTGGTGATGACATGTTGGATTTTTCTATTTGAAATATTTCTTTTCTGCCAAACGAAAAAGAAGGAGTAATTTCCTTGATTAGTTTGATGTCTTGTTATGACTATCGATATGAAGGCCATGGATTATGGGTTGACGGCAAGAGCCAAGCCCGGGGAGGTCACTCCACATATGTTAATGGACACACCTAAGAACACGTGATAATAATGGAGATATTTTTCTAAGTTAGAGTAATTCTTGGCAGCCTTTAATTCTCTAATTCACTAAATCAACCAATTAAAACCATGGTAAGATTCATTCTAAAAAATTTTAGCATCTCCATTTAAAACACCCTTATATGGAAAGAACAAATCACCTAATTCAAAACTTGAACAACAACAAACACCAACGACGTTTTTACATGATTACACACACATGCAATGTTGTGAGTTTAGAACTACATAGTCCACCCATGTCCACAACCAAGACAACAACAAGACAACATTTGATTTCACATACATACAATGCAGATGGTAAAGACCTCAACGCACAAGAATACAAACTAAATGAATGGAAGACCTCTTTGTTGAGTAACCAAAGCAAAGACTTCAAGCCTACGGCAAAAACCTTAAGAGGAGAACCAATGCAACTCCGCGAAATCGGCTAGCATCCACGGTGTGCGGCAACATGTCGAGCGGGAGAGTTTTCCTATTTGTTTGAAAAATCAAAAGGCCAATCAAAAACACAATTTGATTTGAGAGCAACATGAAAATATGTCTATGTTTCAACTTGCTCAAAGCTCATGAAACCAAAATGTGTTGGCGTTCCACCTTGGTCTTGAACAATAGAGAGTTCGATCTTCATCACCACATTGTTCACCGGTACATCAACAACCAATTGAGACTTCACATATTTGAAGTCCTAAATACAAGGCCCTCCAACTCTTAGTCACACAATTGTCACAATGGTCGAAACGCAAACCCTCAGCCACAAAAGAACCTTAAGTTGCAAGATTATTCTAAGCCAACAATCAAACCCTCAATAACAACAAAACCTCCAGCCGCTTCATCACTCTAAAGCAAAATTAGAACCCTTTCTCACAACAATCTCAAGCAAAAACAAAACTCTCAACCACATCATAGAGAGAACTTGGATACCTCAGGAAACAATGGAAGAGGGGGAAATGTTGGCAACTAGACCCTCATCATCCAGCATGTGTAGGTCCAAAAATGGACAAAAGTTCGATGGTTTCATCCATTCCTTTCAACCAAACCCATTCATATTTCCACCGCAAATCATTTTCTTTTATTTTCTTTTAACACTTATTATTGGAGAGCCTATATTGGAGAGAAATATAATTTCCCACATACTCACAACCCTATCTTGATTATAAATCATTATTGCCAATTCATAGCACCCTTTATTTTCTAAATAATTTTCAAATATTTATTGAGATGTAATGTGTACCATCTTACATTTGTTTCCACGTTGTTTGCTAAATTTTCTAAGTGAACTCCCTGGTGAGCCAAACATGTGTTGATATCTTAGCTCATGATGCTTATGACAAACATATATAGGTTTTAATTGATACCCTGGCCACACCAGGGTGCCCAGGCCCAGCCAGCCGCCCGGGGAGGCTTGGGGTGCAGCTAGCCCAACTGCCAGGTGTGAAGCTTGCCATCCTACTAAACTTGGAGGGTTTGATGCCCCTGCCCGGCACAAAAATGACGCTGCCCGGACCTCATTCTGTATTAAAAGTAGCTACCTGGATATACATAAGGACCATATATACACAAGGACCACACTATTAAATATTACACATTATAAAATGTATACACTCATTTATGTAAACATATGTAAATTCTTAAATATTTGATGACATAAATGAATGTAAATATATACATATATTTTTATATTTTTATATTTATTTGTCATATATTCATGGAGTTTAAGGTTTATAAGAAACTACCAACCTTACTATATTGTGACGATGCCTCTGTGAATTTAGAAAGTGCAAGTCAAGTGTAAAAGACACTATATTTATGGTTTTAACTACCACATACTAAAAGTTAAGATAAAAAGTGCTATAATTAAATTAAAAATTTATAAAAAGTAAAAATTATTAAGTATATAAGGGTAGGTATTGATGTATTGTTCTCGCCTTATTGTATTTGACATTATGTGAAAAAAGGAGTTTTTCCTTCTTGTTTTATTGCATAACTCATTGACTATACGTTGTTCTTGTATTGTTATTCGTACACAACCATGGAAAGTAGAGGAGGGAGGAGTCCAGGCCACGGTGGCAGACGTGAAGGAGGAAGGAGTGGTGGAGGCTCCAACTCCCTCCTGCTTTGGCATTTGCTCAATGGCCAAACAATATAGTAATAGATTTGCTAGAAAATACGAAGAGTTGTACGTGGCCGACGGGAATTTCCCAAATTTCACTCCTAGAATGTGGAAAGATGTAATGGAGCATATAAATGCTAAGTGCATTGAAAGCGGTTTGACATTTGTATACTCAACGGAACAAGTGAAATCAAAGATTGTTTCACTTAAAAAATGATATCGTAAAGAAAAAGATAGAAGAGGAGCAACAAATGTGGGTACATCTCAGGTTTGGCACTTTTATGAATTTTGTGACAGGATTTGGGCAAATGCACCCAAGACTACAGGGATACCAGGAGGAGTGGATACTGGGAACTACAACCTGGCCCCAATATCCACTTATAGACCCACTTGGCCTCCCATATAGCCGTCCAACAAGCTCACATGCCCGCTTTTGCCATTCGGGCAATATGAGCTTGGGTGTGGTTCCCAGTATCCACTCCTCCTGGTATCCCTGTAGTTTTGGGTGCATTTGCCCAGATCCTGTCACAAAATTCATAAAAGTGCCAAACCTGAGATGTACCCACACTTGTTGCTCGTCTTCTATCTTTTTCTTTACGATATCATTTTTTAAGTGAATCAATCTTTGATTTCACTTGTTCTGTTGAGTACACAAATGTCAAGCCACTTTCAATGCACTTAGCATTTATATGCTCCATTACATCTTTCCACATTCTAGGAGTGAAATTTAGGAAATTCCCGTCGGCCACGTACAATTCTTCGTATTTTTCTAGCAAATATATTACTATATTGTCTGGCCATTGAGCAAATGCCAAAGGAGGAGGGAGGTTGGAGCCTCCGCCACTCCTTCCTCCTTCACGTCTGCCACCATGGCCTGGACTCCTCCCTCCTCTACTTTCCATGGTTGTGTACAAATAACAATACAAGAACAACGTATAGTCAATGAGTTATGCAATAGAAACAAGAAGGCAAAACTTCTTTTTCACATAATGTCAAATACAATAAGGCGAGAACAATACATCAATACCTACCCTTATATACTTAATGATTTTTAGTTTTTTATAAATTTTTAATTTAATTATGCGCTTTTTATTTTAACTTTTAGTATGTGGTAGTTAAAAACATAAATAGTGTTTTTTACACTTGACTTGTACTTTCTAAATTCACAGAGGCGGCATCACAATATAGTAAGGCTAGTAATTTCTTATAAACCTTAAACTCCATAAATATATGACAAATAAATATCAAGAATATATATGTATATATATATGTATGTGTGTGTATATATATGTATATATATATATATATATACATTCATTTATGTCATCAAATATTTGAGAATTTATATATGTTTACATAAATGAATCTATACATTTTATAATGTGTTATATTTAATAGTGTGGTCCATGTGTATATCTGGTCCTTGTATATATCCGAGCAACTGCTTTTAATACAAAATGAGGTCCAGGCAACGTCATTTTCGTGCTGGCAGGGGCATCAAACCTTGCCGGTGACCCTCCAAATTTAGTAGGATGGCGAGCTGCCACACCGGGGCAGTTGGGCTAGCTGCACCTGAAGCCTCCCCGGGCGGCTGGCTGGGCCTGGCCACCCCGATGTGGCCAGGGTATTAGAGCGCTATAGGAATAACCTCTTGTAACGCAACCACGTCACTTGTCTTCGAGGGCCATCCAATGATGCCCCTTTTTCCTCCTGGTCGTCGATGCTCGATAAACTTTTGAAAGCAACGTCCTTTAAGAAAGTTTGAAACCCTAGACAATTGCATTATGCTCATCTGATTGACATTGTGTAGTAGTATGTAGGCATACAAAACTATCCTTACGCACTTGATTAGTTCAACGAGGGGAATGAAATCGTTGAAGACCAAACAAGGATAACAATGTTCTCTTGCGATACCGATATCTTTAGAAATATGAGTGCTTCTGGTTGGGATTTGATGAGGCATCAATATTCGAAACATTTTGGTCGAGAAGCAGCTTAACATTTTGATGAAAAACTTGCAGCATTTTAGAATGAGATGTAGATGTGTTCTACCACTGTGCCTATAGGTGACACAACTATCAACAGAGAAGAGACCATTGGGCTTTCTCCAGCCGAATTGACGCAAGATTTTTGAAAATTGGACAAACTTGAGAAAAGTGATGACACCTCTCAATCCAGAGGTTGCAATACTTGAAGCATCGATCTGTAAAAGAATGGACGGGAAATGCAGAACAGAGGTTTGTACACATTATTGCTAGTGTTTTTGGTCTTTGTAGGCAAGTTTGTAATACCAGGGATGCAGAATGAAGGGGTGTTCACACAACTGAGTATGTTGGCTTTCTCAACTTCCCTTGGAATTGGCAAACTTGAGTGACAGAAAAACCTACAATATAGGAGTGAGTGAGAGTATAGGTGTGTTAAAAACACACCTATACTAGCCTCGATCTGCTCTAAGTTCAGCCCCTTGGTTTGGTAGTAATAATAAACCCTAATAAGATGATACTGACGATACTGAAGATGACGAAGGTGTCCGATTCACCAACAAGGTCCTGCAACGGGGCGAACGCCAATGCCACCAAGCGTTGGATCCGAGATTCACAAGTGTAATAAGCCCATGCACACGGCCTCGAGTGCAATGTTGAATGCGAGGATGGAGCCCAGGAGAGTGCCGTAAAGGGAGCCGCTTACCACTAACCATGTCTGCAGAGATGTCAAACCATACCAATCTGTGCCGCTGAGCTCCGGGGACACAATCGACACTGCTGCACCGGAGGTCGCTCCAATGTCATAGCCGAAGAGTAAACCTCCGATTGCAGGAAACAGAAATGGAAGTGCCACCATACCCCAATTCAGCTCAAATTCTTGCTTCATCTTCTCCTGTTGCACCAGAAGCTGGTCTCGCAAAATCGTCCTCCACATCCACGGAGTAGCTTCTCTTCCTATCCTCCCTCGCCATAGCTTCCCTCACTGCGGCCATCGTTAGAACTCTCCTCCCACCAGTTGTATCGAAAACCTTACCCTTTCCTCACAATCCTCTCCCGGATGCAACCATGCCAACAACCTTCAACCAATGGACCTCCCACCCCATATCCAAGCTTCAACACACCACCACCACCGCCACTCAATTCTCCCAATCGTTTGCTTGCAAATGTGCAATCTAAATTCAACCGCTTGCTTGCACACGTGCAACCTAAATGCAGACCTAGTATGCTCTGAGACGATGCCAGAGTGCAAAAACCCATGATGGATCTACATGTAGTTGGAGATTCAAAGTCAACAACCACAACACATGGAGATCAAAATCAAGTCTTTGCCACCAAATTCCCTACCATCTTCCATGCAACATTCACAAAGTCTCCTAATATGCGTGCAAATTCACAAATCCTCCAATCTGCCTACACATTCACAACTCCGGGGAAATTTGTGTGCAAATTTGCAAGTTTGGCAATCTGTTGAGGTCATTTGCAATCTGTGTGCATGTGGAATAAGTTAGGAGGTGCATGCTTTCGGTTTTTGAGGTTGCAAATTAATGTGGGGAGATTTGTGGTGATGGTGGTAGTAGGGGGATGGCATTGGTGGCACTTGGTAAACATGAGATGGTGAAGAGCAGAGTTTCTTTTTGTTTCTTTTGTTTCTTCCTTTTTGTTGGGGATGAATGATGTTGTGTTGTGTAATTGTGTTGTGTGTTCGAAGTGTTCACGGAGCATGCAATGGTAACGCGGAGAGATGAATTTGAGGCACTTGGTAAGTGGATGTGGAGGGATGGTCATCTCCCTCATCTATAGAAATTGTTGACTAGCTAGCCAAGGTTTAATTATGAGAAGTGGTCTATGTTCATGGCACCGCCAAAGTTAGAACTTACATATGTGTAGGGTGTTAAATGAACAATAACTTTATAAGGTAGATGGCTCTGAAATGGTTGTTTT
Source organism: Polytrichum formosum (assembly GCA_964035585.1). Classification (NCBI taxonomy): domain Eukaryota; kingdom Viridiplantae; phylum Streptophyta; class Polytrichopsida; order Polytrichales; family Polytrichaceae; genus Polytrichum; species Polytrichum formosum. Next base: position 42,459,187 of record OZ037935.1, on the reverse strand, counting down.
TTTTCCAACTACAGTCTAACCTTGATAATATCACACCATCCGTTTCACCAAAAAGTGTGATATAAACAAGCTGACATATTTGATAATGTCACATTTGGAAGATTTATGCATAATGTGATATTATCAAAGAAATAGGTAGAAAATCAAATAAAATTTACAATGTTCAAAAGAAAATAACAAAGACGAGCATTCAATGTTTTTAAATATAAAATCAAATTCAAAAGCTTGAATAACAAAGATAGCACATCATAATGTGTCATTGAGATCAAGTAAAGACCTCTCACTAGAGACAAAGAAGCTCCTAATGTCACATTGTTTTGTTGACATTGATGTTAAATGTGCAACACCAATTCTAATAAGCTTGTCATGGATTTTTTCCATTCCTAGCAACTCCATAGTGTTGAAAATTTGAGAACCTTGACTAGCCATAAAATTCAAAACATCTTTAACAGATTTTTGTGCATCACTTAACTTCACTACCTTAGACTCGACATCATTGCTATCATCAATCAATGGGTCTACTTCTATGGGATCATGTGCCTCCTGGCCATCTTGCACTAATTGTACAAGCTCCTTAGTAGAATACTCCACCTCAAAATCATCTTCACCTTCCATGTTTATGTATTCCAATGGAGAAAGCTTCTCTAGAGGCTTGCCTTGGACATCATCCATAAGGCAGCGGAGATGCCGACGTCATCCATAGAATTTGTTGTCCATCCGGCTTTTTTTCATCCATATTACTTGTTATTATCACACTTACACTACATATTTTGGAAAAAATAGTGACATTATCAAGGGTGATAGGGATAATAACGAGGGAGTTTTACACTAGAAAATTTGGTTTCGAAGTTTTGGGTGACAATATCAAGGTGTTCTATAAACAAGAGTGACATTATCGAGGTTAGACTGTAGTCCGCTTCTCCTTGGATATGAAACACACATTCAATAGGTTATGAAATGGTTAGCAAATCTAAATCGAGGCCGTAGCCACTTCTCTCACAATTTTTGGTACTTGAATATTCATTTTCAACATGGAGATTCCCGTGCTCATTAAATGGGTATATAGGTTCACTATATTGAGTCTTGGTAACATGTTTTGAGCACGTAAACCAATCTCTTTTGGTGAAAACATGTCCAATGGTGTCTGTTCTTGGATCCACATCGAATCACACACCACTCAAATATAGGTGTATGATTAACACAAATTATTGAATTAGGCATGTCTCTTTTAATCTAAGATAAGGTATGTGAGTGTAATTCGGTTACTTTTTCTTGTTCTCCATCTTCTATTGACCATATTTATGTCTTCAAATTCAGGTTGAATTAACAAATTTATGATGAAACATCTACAAAAATAGGTATGAAAATCAAACAATCCTTGATCTGATTTTGGTTAATGAAAGTGCATGTCCGTTGATTCCTTAATTGAAGACAAAGGTCTTTCCAATTGTGTTCAATATCAAGTGTAGTAGTTAATAACATTTGAAGACATAGTCCAATCTCCTTTAAACATGTGTCTTTGTATTGTTTGCTTTGATACTCATCTAAACACACACCAATCAAATATAAAATGAAAAACATTTGCATACCTTAAAACTTAAAGGTACACATCCAGAACCGAAGTGTACATATTTGAAAGAAAACCATTGTAGGTCATCTATAACTTTCATTTCATGAAATTATGAAGATTTTCACCTTCATTCTAGAAATAGGAAAAATCAATTCTTATGTACCTCAATTAAATTTGGTGAGTTTCAAATGATGTCTATTGTATAGTGCACTTGCATAAACGTCTTTTGGAGGGCAGGTGGAGGGCACAAGCCCTAAGTGTAAACCCCAATTCATCAATTTTGCTAGACCTTAAACTCATCGCTTGATTCTCAAGCAACAATTTCATAAGTTGTTTCGGGTCTGAGCTCTTCTACACTCTTTTAGCCATAAGTTCATGCTTCGTTGAGGTTACTATGTTGTTGGCATGTGGGAATGGACTGAAAATTCTATCTTCACACATGCTTGGAGCAATTAAATCAGCCTCGAGAAGCATAGAAATTGCACAATTGGGTCGCCTATTCTGGATGTGGGGAGTAGAATTAGTATTTATTTGAGAATTTGTTGGGTTTTTGGTGATTCACTCTGGTAAGTCATGTTTCGTTTGCTTTGGATGGCCTTTGTTCCAATTATAACTGTATGAATTGAATTTAACATGTATTGAGTACCTAGAATTGCGACCTTGCATTTCAATTGGTGTATGTTCAATTAACCATTTTGAAAACTGCCATTTCTAGTGTCTCGTATTTGGAGCACACGGGGAAAGTAGGTGTAAAGGTTTTGAAGAAGATTAAGAGTAAAGGGTTTTTGCAGTATGTTAACAAATTTTGTGGTGGTATTTTAGTCGATTAAGCAAACCGTAATTGACCGCCAACCAAAAGTAGAAATACTCATTATGTGAGGTGAGCCCCAACTTGGAAGTTCTATGCTCTTTAGAAAAGGAGTAACCAAAAGAAGTGCAACAAGCATCACTATTTCAAAAGCCTTCGTTCCTTGTTTTCAAATTTTAAGGCCCACTACAATTTAATCATGTGTATGAGTAGGTTTAATTTTTAAAAAAAAACCAGTTGAGCAATCCTTTTCATAGTTAGTTTATAGCAGTAGAGAGTTCGACAAAAACTTAATTGCATATTCCTTTCTGTAAGTGAAAGGAAAGTGCACATTAAAGCATTTAGGGTTTTGACAAAAACTTCTGTTCTTTTGGTGTCTGAAATGGACGTACAATGTGTAAAATGTCATAAGTTCTTCTCAACTTCTCTGATTTGGTTCTCAACCTTCAAAGAATTTCTTTAATCATAGCTACTTTCTTTTGTTACAATTACTTTTGTTAAAGTTAATTAGATATGTGAGCCTTCCACTCCCACCAACGTGGGCATTTAGCCCTAGTGGCTCGTTCCATATCTCATGATAGATGTGAGGCGAGCTTTACACATCAACATTGTAGGTAGACCTAATTGAAGGGTAAGCTTAGAACCTTTTTGAGTACATTTCACACAAACATGTGAGCAAGAGGATCATAAAACCCGTGTGTTCACCCTAAGGTGAGCGGTTGTCAAATAGTCATCTTAATCTATGGACCCACTTCTCGTACGTTGCGAAAACATGCAATTAGTGCGAGACAATTGCCAATTCCAAATCATGTCTGTAGCCATTTGCTTCATATTTTTCATAACTCATATGAGTATCTTATCCATTGTCAAATAGAAGATTCTCGGTGTGATTAAATGGTCATATAAGTATTCCCCCTCATGTTGACTATGGAGCCTAGAATGACTACCATATTCTGAGCATGTAGTCCAATCTCTTTTAAACACATGTCTTGTTGGTGTGTATTCTTACATCCACACCTAACCACATACCACTAAACTATGGTTGTCACATTTAGGAAGATAATTATGAAGGGCCCGCTTATCTTGCTATAAAAAATAGGGCGTGAAAGGCATTAGAATATAATGCATGGACGCCAGTGCATCTCACATGTAATCTAGTTTCTATAACCCTTAAAGGACGTAGGGTCTCAATCTACGGCCCTATGCAAAATTTCTATGGGCCTCACCAAGTTCATAGAATCATACTTTATAAATTTATGGGTTTGAAGCCTTAGTTTATACTTTTTTTTATGTCAAGGACAAATATAAAATAGACTTGTGCTTGACATTGGTGATCAAAATACAATGTATGTATTTGCATACAAGGGCACCCAAGTTGCTTATTTGAATTTAAATCTTAAAAAATAACAAGTCATTTGATCGATTCAAGAAGATATGGTCACTTTTGACAAAATTAACTGAAATGTAACTATGTAGCTCAAATACGTGTTTTTGTGTGTGAAGAGGCCCAGTCTAGGCCTCTTGGACGCTTAAGGGTTACACTCCTACCCTTAGGAGTTACTTACATAAGAATGGACACTTGAGAGGCTTGGATTTTGTCATGCCTAGGTAAATTCATCCATATGTATGAAATAAACTATAGCAAAATCTAGGATATTATAGGATGATGATCGATTCATTCCGATTAGACCTAACTAGACTAATCTGGGGTCTTTGATGGCATTTTTGGAGTCAAGTCCAATATAAATTTTAAAAATACCATGGTGTAGGATATTTTGCTACATTCTCACTTTCCCCAACGGATGAAGTTACCTAGACATCACAAAGTTCTAGCTCAAGTGAGTGCATAACCCTATAAGGTATGTGTCTCTATGGTTGGGACTATATGACCAATATGACCTTTGGATTAACCAAAAACTAAACTATGCTAGCATCACGGGGGGGGGGGGGGGTCACTCTGTAGGATTTTTGTGCACCACGTGTGGCGGAGGGGTATTTGTTTAGGGGCTATTTACCCTTAAGGCACGAATTAAAAGCTCCCTATAATTACTTAATTTTTTAAAACGGCCTATTTTTTTACACTCTACCATTACTTATAATGCCCATGTCATTGCAATTTTTTGTAGTCTACATTCCTTTAATTAAAAAAAGTTAATTTAGAAGTGTATGCAATGCAAAAGTGGTGGGAAAAAACATGGCAACAAAAAGGTATAAAGAATACATACCATTGCAAAAACCAAGTACAAAAACTTAAAGTGGAAACACAACAAGAAGGCTTAGGATGGAAACACAACAAGAATGAGTGTGTGTTCACAAACACAATACCCGCTCCGTAAAATTCCTTCATTCAAAGTCAATTTACATACTAGTGAAGACCAAAACCATAGTGTACAATACTTACATAGTGTGGAACACACCAAGCTTGGTCATGAACCCTATATAGTTCGTTCTGTCACAAACTTGGACAATTGCTCTGAATCATTCCTATCTAGAGTGTACATTTCATTTGTAGAATTGTAGCTCATGATTATATTAAATATTACACAATCTACATCAATCCATTTGCTATCCGTGTGATCATACTTAAATTTGTTACGGCTGAAGCTCAACACATAATTTCATTAATTTCGAACTGAAGCTCAACACAGAAGAGGGCGAGTCTAGTGGTCTCAGAGGTAGAGGCAAAAAACTTTGTGAGTTTACAATGCATCATAAGGGAAATTCACTTTGATAAAAGGCACATGCTTTCTTCAACATCCTACTTCCGCACTTGTTACATTATGTTATGTAAAACACCTAGTTTCACCTCACCCAAAATCAAAAATTAAGAAAAATCTACACAGGATCTCCCCCCTTGGTCGAAGAAAAGTAGTCCAATGTGAAGCTCAGATATCCCTCAAACTTACATCTCAACTAGCTCTCACATGAAAACTAAGAATCTTGTGACCCAGCCCAAACCTCGCTCACACCCATGATCCGAAACTCAACAAATAGGTGAATATGTGACAAATCAGAGGTTCCCAGATTGCACCCTTCTTACAATGTGATGATGTGCCTTTACCTTGCTGATGTTTACTGTCACTGCAAATCTAAACGTAGATTGCAACACTGGAGCTCGCTCACCTAACTTAATTTAAAAAAATTAAAAACTCACCAACACCATAGACAGAAGAAATGTTCACAAATGCCCAAACTAGGTCACACTCAACACAACCCTCTCCTTATAAAACCCAAATTTTTTCCTTCAACCCCCACCACCTCCAATAGTACTAGTCTGAAGCAACTCGACCAAACTCAAACTCAAATTAAAACACAACACTGCTAATAATTCATGATTACACTGCACTTCCTTCCATGGCCATACACAAGTGTTGGCTAAAAAACTAAGACTCTGCCACAACTTAACCCTTACGACCCATCACGAAGTTAAACCTTCGAAGAAAAACAGAGAGACTCTTTTTGCTAGAGGGTTCGGTTTTTTCCTTACCCAATTTCTTCACCTGAAGCAAGAAACGAGAAACTAAGTCATTTATTTGTGAGGAGTGTGTTTGAAATGAACTCTAAGCAAGTAGCTTTGCAAGTTTGCTTGATTGCTTGCAAAATGACCTCTCTCTCTCTCTCTCTCTCTCCCTCTCTCTCACAGGAAAAATGAAAAATGAGAGGCCACCAAGAGAAGGGAGAGAAGCCACCAAGAGGTGTCGGGAAGAGAGTTAGGGTTAGGCTTACAATTTCATCCATTTTTGGGTAAACAATGAGTCATTTTTCATCCATCCCTCGTGAGGCATGCGTACAAAATTGATTCTACTAAACATACATCCTAGGATCCTTATTTTCAGCCCCTATATTATTTTTACAAAAAATGAATGGCCCATATTTTATACCTATCTATCTTACTTGTAATGGGATTGTCTACTTTTAATGGATCCTTCATTATTTGGAATTCTTTTATAAATTTTATGTCAAACGAATTTAATTCTCCCTATATTATGCCGCACGTCGTTTTTAAAATGCACTAAGTGACCCCCCCGTGGCTAGCATTTTTTATTGAAGAAGATTGCCAATGATAAACTTGCAATCATCATTCATATGCTCTTATTAGTAGATCCTTTAGTCGAAGTGCGAATTTATGGTCAATAACGTGGTCGTGAAAAGAGGGGGGAGGGGGGTATTTTCAGTTTCACGTGTGTTTGGAATGGAGATTTTGTGTGCCTACTCAGGTGTGAGACAATGTACAAAGTAATAGTCTATCACATTGATACATGCATGTCTTGTATTTTAAACACATGTTGGTTGTATGAAAGTGGTCTTTAAGTGATTACAAAGTTAACCTTTACTCCTTCAATTGGAAACGATCCCAAATCAACTATCAACATCAAATTCCATGAATAAAAATGGACCTCACTTTCAATATACACAAAATTAGAATGTGACTAGTTTATATGTGCTTAAACTCCAATGAGAACCCCAAACCCAACTAGCCACATAAGACAAATAACCACATAAGGACGTACTTCACATAAGTAAGAGCCGAATACATGTTGGACAAATTATATGTCTCACGAGGTGAGACAATTCTAATAGAACTCTCGATGACACATCACCAATACTGGATGTAGTACACAAGTCAGTCCCAAATGTACGGTTGCCCAATTTGCTTCTCCAAAAGCAATGTCCAAATCCAAAGCGCTCGAAAAGAATAAGATTGATGTGGGGTGACTCTAAGTTATCGGCATGCAATACAAATATATGTACAATAAGAGCACTTCAACACTCTTGGGATGCCACATCTCAACCCACATAGCTTACATAGAACCCCAACACCAAATCCCAATACCTCATGTACGTACCTACATAAGGTAGATGGATCTTAAGTGGTCCGGTTTCTTAATTGGACCCCTATATTTGATTGGTATGTAGTTCGGTGAGGATCAACAAGAAAACATCGTAAAGACACGTGTTGGAAAGAGATTGGACTACGTCTTCAAATATTAATCACTACTTTACATTCAATAATCAACACAATTGGCATGATCTATGCATCCACTTAAGAAATCAACAAACATGCATTTATGATGACATGACTGAATATGGGGAGGTCTGAATTTCAATCTAGTTTTTGCATATGTTTCATCGTAGATTTGGTATTGCAAACACAAGTTTTGTTGTGTAAATCTAATCAGTAGAAGTTGGAGAACATGAAAAAGGAACCAATTAACTCCCACATACCTTACATACACATACATACATAGAGTGGGACCTCTTTATGGAACATTCACCATTGTCTAAATGAGAGTGGGTGTGGTCATGGTGTCATGCCATGTGCATGGATGTAAAGCACACGAATGTAGTTGCTTCGTGTGCTTGATCACAAAACGATGGGGCCGTGGAAAAGGGAAAGAGAGGCCGGACGGACGGCTTGGCATAACCTACATAAATGCGAGCTGCTCCCCCTATTCTCTTTCATCGGCCCTTATAAGCATACTACGAGCCCCAATGATTTCTCCTCGTCCTCAACGTCCGTGAAAAGCCCGAAACCGGTACCACACAACCCAAGCGAGCGCGGGTGGGTAGTCAAGGTTAGTTGCTTGGGCCACAAACAAAGCTAGTTAGTGGGGCTACTAAGGGAGACTAGTGTGAGACTAGTGGAGGACTAGTGAGAGAGACTAGTGCATAGGGTTTTGAGGCAAGAAACCCCGAGAGAGAGAGAGGGAGGGAGGAGATTTCGGTGAGTCAGCTTCGAGGAAGGGCATCGATGTCTCACCGACCGCGGCAGGGAGCGAAGAGATCATCGTGATTCGTGAAGGAATTGGGAAAGGAAGGAAGCAAAGGGAAGGCAGGGAATTGGTGGAATGGGATGAGCAGGGAAGAGCGTGAAAATTTGTCGGGAAAAATTGTTGGAGGTGAGTGCGAGTCTGAGATCACCTGACAAGTCGGGTAGCAGGCAGTTGCGATTGATTCTGAGCAAGCGTCAGAGAGCAATAAAGTCTCGGAGTAGGGAGGGAGGGTGGTCTGGACTCTGGTCTGCTGGCTGCAGCATTCATCAGCAGTGCAGCTTGGAATTTCTGTCAGTTTCTCGTGAAAGCTCTGAATTGACAAGTAGAAGGTGTTCCTTATGAGTGAGACATACTTCAGATGAAAGTCGAGGGGGAGCAGGCCAGAAACAGTTGAAGTGCGTTGTCATAATTACAATTGACAAGAGCCGCAGGTGGAAGGTGGCCGGTACAGAGCTGAGAGCTGAGAGGAGCAGGAGGTAATATAGTTTCATCTTCGTTCGTTCGCCTGTCGTGTGCAGTTTGTGTCTGTCTGCAATTGGCATTGGTCTCTTAACTGCGTGTAGTGTCTCCGAGCTTATAAGTTCATGCACATGACCAACTCTTGACAGAGTTACTTACGCATATATACTCTAGTTCGTTAATATGTATGTATGTATTTGTATGTATGTATGTGCGTGTGTGGGGCCTTACGACAACAACGTGCTGCGGAGGTGGTCGCCATGAGACTGCTGCACATTTGAAGGCCACGTACAAGTTGTTGATGCATTTATGATGCGCTGGAAAAAATACTCAGTAGTGAGAGAGTGAGTGAGTCTGGTGTCCTTTTTTCTTCTTCTTTTTTTCCTTTTTTTTCTTCTTCTGTCAATTTCTGGTGTCTGTCCGCCCCGATAGATGCATCAAGAGCTAGTGATGCATCTTTGCGCTCTAAAGTCAATTGAAGGAAGCTCGATTGTGTTGCGGTTGTTTTGCAGCTTCAAGGTGGTAGGTGATCACTGTCGAAGCTTTTTCTCTAGAAGCACACAAATCTCTCTTGTACTCTTACGCACACGGTCGTCCAGCTTTTAAGGTTTTTGAAAACTTTTCTTCTGCTTCTCGCTTAAAGAGCAAGCAGAGTGTCGTTTTGTGCTGTAATAATCGACCTTCTGGGCTTCAGAATCACGGAATTCTGGTACCTTAACCCTTTGGTTCGTTGGAGAAGCTAAATGTACGCAGGTAGCACATGAAATCGCCTCATAATCTGAACTTTGCCGACGTACGTACGCCTAACCCTGTTGTGTACTGTGTCTTCAGGGCTGAGGAGTATTCGAACCTCTTGAAGAACGTGAGGAGAAACTAACAAATAATTTGCGGTATGCCTGCATGCAGCCATCTCTTCTTTAAAAATCGCTCCTCTCCATTTCTTTACATTAAGATGTGAAATGTATCTAGGAACCGTGTCCCGGTGCAATGTTGAAGAATCGGAAAGCCTCCTCACATGCTAATGGCAGGCTGCTTTATCGGAGTATCCACTCTTCCTCCCGCTTTGGTGATCAGAAGATCATAACTAATTCATTGAATCATCCTTTATAGACTATAGTTCATGTTCAACCTTTCAAGTTTGCAGTCTTCAGTGTCTGTAGGCCTCGCACGTGGAATATTACTTGTTATTTCGGGACATTGCAGGATTCCACATATTCCCTGGTGGATCTGGTCACCCTTTTACGAACTGTTTGTATATATGAGAGCCAAGTGTCGTATACCCTCACATGCGAGCAGTACGATCCCGTTCCTTGACGAACTAAGTTTAGGAAATGGCCTAAGATCTGTGTCAGAGGTTCCTTATTCTCATCCTTATATTGTCGAGTCCTCGGTTTAGCAAGTGTCGGACGAGCTTTTCTTGTTGAAAGTTTTGCATGTGACAAAGCGATAAAACCGGCGAGAGACACGAGGAAAATTTGAATTTCGCCTCACCAAGCTTCAACCTCCGTCTTAATTAGTTTATAACTATTATGTAACTGTTCGTCTTCCTTACATCTTCGGAAGGCTCTACGCATTGAGATCAACCAGCAGGTACAATAGGCATTTGTCACCTTACCTACAGCCATATAAGTTAGTCTTTCTTTGTAAAAGCACTCTCCATCTTCTTTTTCCCGATGCGTAGACATTTCTTCCCTTCCCTTCGTCCTTTCTCTAATTTGCCAAAAGTGGGCATTCCTTTTTAAAATTTGCCATTCGACTATCGGAGCTCCTTGGAAGCCGAGCCGCTCTCTACTCTTCTAGTTGACCCTTGCAAACCCACAGCCAGTCTCTGTGGACAGTCTCTCCGTTCAGTTTTTTTGTTTGTTGGGGGAGAGTTTCCTTCTTTGTTTGTTTTCATTAACACGTGGGAAAATTCTTTCGCATACAGGACCTGTTAAAAAGTTGGTGCTGCTAGCGAGCGCAAGCAAGACGTTGCGCATGAGTGATGTCTCGGAGAGCTGGTTGATTAGCTTCTAGTTCTTTTAAAATTGTTGATGGAAGGCTGTTGCCGAGCAATTTAAAGGCTTTCAAATTTGTGTGCATCTCTAAAGGTGACGTAAAAGGATTAGTTTACACGGCTTTGCTGCTTTGGCAGCTTGTAGCGTAGATTTTCAGAGTTGGTGATTTAGCGGAAATGAGATTTGGTGGTTGAGTTGGTCTCTATCTAGATGTGTTGTAGCAGTGGCTATGTCCAGACGCCGGTCTAATTATCTTTGAAAGCTATCGAGAATTTAGAGAGTTCTAAACGGAAGCGCAGAAAATAGGGTCAATCTGGCGGGAGAGAAGAGCAGGATGCCTGGGTCCGGAATGTCTCCGTGCGCGGCCTGCAAGTTGCTCCGACGGAGATGTGCTCGAGATTGCGTTTTTGCTCCGCACTTCCCCCCTGATGAACCCCAAAAATTTGCCAATGTCCACAAGGTTTTTGGAGCCGCCAATGTGAACAAAATGCTTCAGGTATTGTCTCATCTGGTTTACCTTTCTCCAAACTGCAACTCTGCAAACATCAAGCTCTGGAAAATCTTCGACGATATATCTTACCCACAATCTAAGTCTCATTTTTATGAGGTAGTGGATCATCACAAGGATGAAATCATAGATTATACTTGCAATGTGCCTCCTCGCTCGTGAAAGGTTGCCCGTTTCTTAGAAAGTTGTCCTCTCAGAAGTTTGACCTTGGGATCTGTATTGGCGAAGCGCCGTCTACTGGTCTTTACAAAGCCTACTCAAACATGAAAAAGGGTTTTTATCATATCTGGGTTACCTTTGTAAAGACGGGAAGACGGAGATTCTTCCTGACGATATGACACCCATGAAAGCAGGTCTAGAAACTCGATCTAAGCTTGTCGCTCCAGCCATTGATCTTTTCCAAGATGTAGAGCTCACAAGACTTTGGATCGTTTCGTAAGCAGGATCTTCCCGTCCAGCAGCGGGGTGATGCTGTGAGCTCCATGGTCTACGAAGCTGATGCACGTGTACGAGACCCTGTTTATGGCTGTGTGGGTGCCATTTCTTCTCTTCAGCATCAAGTGGCTCACTTGCAGACTCAACTGGCCGTTGCTAACGCCGAGATTGTTTGTATGCGGATGAATCACACAAATGCAACATCTGATGGTGGAAATTCAAAGGACATGTTGCAAGGGATGCAGCATCAGCAGCAGCACCATCGGATGTCTCCTCCCGTGCAGCCAACATCACCTGAGCTTCAGCACCACTACAAGCCTGGTGGCTACCATCGTATGGAAAATTTGGAGCTGGGAGAGCCTCTGTGGACATAATAATGAGGCTTCTCAAACTCTATCCAACAACCACCCATCACCACCTCGCTAATTTAGGGCTCTCTCTCTCTCTTCTTGCTTGTGTAATTTTATTCTTCTGAAAGGCCTAGAAATGTAGAAATTGTGACGCGATTTGAAACGAGTGTGCGAAAGCCTACATGGTCACAAACCAAATGGCCAGTTCCTTTCCTCCACTTTTTGTATGCCTCGCCCGGACTGTTGTAGAGATACTACACCCTGCAGACCAGTGGCGGTCGCAATGAAGACACGATCTGTCTTTCTTGAACACACTGCACCAACCCCATCCTTATGTAAATGCTGGAATTGCTTATGAACAAGTTACCAGAGTAGGAGGCCTTTGTGGTTTTCTGCCTGGGGCAAAAAGCTCCTACCTTCTAGTTACGTGTTCTTTTAGGTTTTGATCCGTTGTTGTTTTTCGTTGCAATGGTTAGCCATTATACTACCTGTTGGAATCCATTTTCAAGTAAGTTGCCCTTAAAGAAAGCTATTGCAGCCATTGCTCCGTTCAATGCTGCTGGGAAGCGCAAGCTGCGTGAAGCATGTGTAGCAATCTTCTTCGAGGGACTTCCCATGTTGGGTGTATAGGTACACGTGTTTGTTCTCTCTGAATATGTAATCTAAACATAAGTTCGAGAAACTTTGCCATCCTATTGTTCTTCAAATGTTCCTTCTTACTGTCACTTCTTGCAGTTTCCACCCTCTTGATGAAGTTGAGTACTTACAAATTGTTTTACAAGTGTTTCCTCACCGCACATGACTGATGCATGGTGATGATGATGGCAGTCCAGAGCAGTCCTCTGGCAGGCTGTTGCTGTTTTTGTAGTCTAGCAGCTAGGGTTCCATCCTTTGACCGAAATTTTCAAGGGCTTAGCAACCATGTCAAGGACTTTTGGTGTCGGGTGTACAGGCAAACTTGTTTGTTTTCTCTCAAAAACAAATTTGAACAACATTCCTGCTGCACACCTGAGTGAAATGCTTTGCCTCTGAAACTTCTGACTCTGTTTTCGGTTCTTGTCAGCTCTTGCAGTGAGTTTTTCTTGATTGTGATGCACTCAATTACTGGTTCTGAGAGTTCTTTACTGCACATTAGGTGACTGGTGTATGGCAGTGATGAAAATCCAGAGCAGTATAGCAGAGATGGTCACTTTGGCAGCCTAAGTTAGTTATTGTCTTACATGCCTACAAATTTAGTGGCTTCTGTAGGCTAAGTTCCTCAACTGGCCCTTTTGTTTGAACATTCATGAATAGGTCCAAGATGGTCCACATGGGCATTTCAGGATGCCGAAAAGGGTAGTAAAAAGCAAGACCAACCAGGCTTTATTGACATTGGATGTTTACTTTTTGTTTCTTAGCGATTGTTGCTAGAGATTTGTCTGTTCCAACTATACGTTCCAACTAATAAACTTACCAACTGCATACACGATGAACTCCCAGTGTTTGCATTGTCTCCAAACAATTGCCATGCTGAATGAGTGAGATGTAACAATCACTGATGAAGAGCCATCATTGGTTTTTGGACAGGGAAAACAATTCAGTTTGATGCGAACCTTGAAAGTATGGGATGTGAAGGATGTTATTGTAAAATCCAAGCTACCATAACATTCAAGGGAATGATTCGGTTTGAGCAAGTCAATGATTTTATGTCCTTCATTATTGAAGTGCGATTGGATTGGCCCATCATTGACCCATGTAACCTGGTGCCGGAATTCTTGCTATCAACCAACCCAATGTAGATTCGCCTAAGGTATGTGAGTATTATTTGGTTCGTTTTCTGTGTTTTGCACAACAAACCTTGTATTGCATTACAAAGTAACCAAATAACACCCACACACCTTATTCCCAACACTGTTGTGGAAATGGTGCCTTATATATACTGAATAACATTGTGAGAGTTGGTTTGAATTGCAATTTGACCCAATGTTCAGTACTTTGTCATGAGCCTAATTGGATGCATTTATTGACGAGTCGGATGTTCCAAAAGCAATGTGATGGAAGGCGGGACCAGGAGATGGATAGTCACCTGCTCCCTATGATAGCTACTTTAATTATAAAAGGCTACAGGCCTATCGCTCATGGCTTGTATGTGTGTCATTAATGTCTTCACTTTGGTCGTCCTCACAGAGTACTAATTACCTGCTGCGACGTATTCCGGTCCAATGAATGGGGAGAACCGGTTCATGGTCAAGACTTCAGGAAAATTACTGATCATTTTAGAGGAATTTATAAGATATGCCCCATTTAACAAGGAAAACCCAAAAGATGTGAACATATAACCGGTTGGACTTGGAAACACTAGGATCTCGACCGATTATGCCCATAAATCTCCCCAAACCCTGTTCTGGTCTCATATACGAACAAGGAGGCAAATGTATACATGTGCGATGGCATGTGGCCATTAATTCATTAATGTGGAACTTGTGCTTGTCTTGAAACCAAATCTACATTGATTGCCCCAATTAGTGCGTGTTGCTATTTGGAGTTATGCAGTATCATAATTGTTTATTGAGAATGTAATGTTTTGCCAAGCAAAGTCATTTATGTTCTGTAATGTTCGAACAACCTATTGAACTTATGTTAGTGAAAATTGGACTCTTTAGTAAGACGTTATTGCACTCCGTAACTTTAAATAGTAACACTCATTAATTGGGATAATCAGTGTAGTGATTTTAGGTGTTCTATAATTGTGGGTTCACATGTTATTTACGAACCCAACTATGAGGTGACTTCACAATCTGTTTATCACTATGTCCCATGTGCTCAAAAAGCTTTAAAAACATTTAGGTTTTGAGCTTCCACTAAAAACATGTAGTTATATGCATCACATAGCTTTAAAGAACAACTAAATATATGGTCTCTTCAACTTTGTTAATTGAAACCAACATGGATGGCTACTTGCAAGAGCTTCGTGTCTTAAGGCTTCCTTCCATGTGCTAGCCAAGTTAGTGAAAACCACTAAATGTTAAGGCCCCCCTCTAGATGGAAGTGTGCATAGTTTTTGTCTAGAGAATGGAAATTGGTGGCCAAAGCAATTGTAGGGGGAGTTGCAATTTCTGGAGTTGCCACCTGCTTATCTAAAACCAATACTTGACTTTCGTTGGAGCAAAAAATTGATTTGTAAAAAATGGTGCTCACTTGAGATTGTCATATCTTCACGATGACATATTCCTATTATTCAAACCTTGCCCAAACTATTCATGTATGTGGATTTATTTTCGTATTTCTAGACTCTCAAGATAGAAAGTTCAATAAATACACTCATTGTGCAACATCCAAAATTTGTAAATGCAAATGATGGCCACATTCCAACTTGCTTGTTTGATAACAAGACAACTCTACTTGTTTATATGTTATTCCCCCTACTCCACTTGGAAGTGCTCATCAAATAGTATATTTCCGTCCAAAGTTTCGATGACATTGAAAATGAGTGGCACATGGTCTTAAGATAGGCATACCCAACACATAACCTAAAACCAACACTCAGTACCACTAGCATACATTGAAACCCCAAAATATATAGTGGTAAATAGTGTTAGTTTTAAGTGCCATAACCCCAAGCCCAGGGGGTGGACTCTTCAAATCACATACGAACTAATGTGAATGTAAGAAGAAGTATTATTTGAGGTATTAGTGTACACAGTATACTTATAGTGTAAGGGAGAGGTATTATTTTTCTCTAGTGTATACATCCAAAAAGGCTATCAAGAAGTAAAGGTAGATGTACAAAAGAGGGCCCTAAGGTTTAGAGAAAACCTTGACAATAGATGTGTTAGTTTCATCCAATTAACATTTTCATCCATTGTTGTCACAATGCTTTAGCCCTCAATTGTACATGTTCATTCTTCTTAGGGTTTGCATTTTGGGTTCTAGGTGTTTTACAAACTTGAGGCTCTTTGAGTGCTTATGGGCTCCCTTGAGTTTTGCTCTCCATGTTGTGGCTAAGTTAATGTGTTATTTTTGTTTTTTTGTTTGATGCAATCGTTGAGCTATTGCATGCTATGGATGAAAAAATGTTCATTGATTTTCTCATTGGAAAATGAAAGTGGATTCCATATGTGATGAAGTCGTATTAAATTCATGATTTATATCTTGTATATGTAGTGGAGGCATCACAATGAACTAAAAAGCTTAGTATAAATACATGAGTTCATTTTCTAGCATGCAAAAACTACATATATAATTATTTTTCTCTATAAACTTCTCGTATATAGATGGCATAATTTCATAGTGACCCACGCACATCAATTACGTTTCCAATGATGAGTCCACCCCCCAAGACCCAAGGTAGTTAGGCAAGCCATTGTTGAATAAACTAATCATTTTTATTTATTTATACTAAATATTGGATTTTTTTTTTACTTCAAAAAAAGGGTGCATTGTGATAAAAATGATCTTGAAGGCTTAAACAAACACCAAAACATGATAAACACCTAAACCGTCATGGTAGTACACTAAATATTGCATCTAGTGTCACCAATTCTATTTTTCTTGCTCAATACTAATTGTAAACCGCTCATGTAGTGTCACCAACACTAAATGCAAACTTAACATTATTTGTCATACTCTGTAAAAACAAATTGGGCATTATAGAGTTACAATGTTGTAATTATTGTCACTAACTAAGTGATTATCCATCCAAATTTCAATCATTTGTGACAATATTTCATTACAAAAATGTTAGGATGTAGAATGTACCAAAAGTGGATGAAGTGATACTAAGTTCGGATGACAATATGTACAAACTTATTCAATAAGTGTCATTGGAAAAGTTACCACAATGACATAAAATACCATATGATACTAATTACAATATTTAGTGTACTACACTATTTATGGTATTTGGTGTCACATGCGCAATAGTGTCACTTACCCTATTTTGAGGCATATGTTAGGTTACACTAATGATCAACAACTTCACCATTAGTGTCACATAATGACACTTGACATTCAAGTGCACTTACTAATATCCTAGCATGAGTATGTTCAATAGTGTTAAGAAGTGTATGTCTATGTTACATAATGGTCTACAATTTGACTAAAGTGTATAGAAATGACACTTGGCATTAGAGTGCTCAAGTACATCTTCCTCTTGCATACTAAAATGTAAACAAATGACACTCGCCATTAGTATGCTCAATAATATCTTCCCCTTACATACTAAAACGCAGAACTATCATCTCAAGTACCCCAACGTGTTCTACTAATTGTCATTAAATAAATATTTCTTTGCTTGAAAAAGTTACTTATGTTGATGAATACAGTCTAACCTCGTTAACACGACACTCGTTTATACGACACCCTCAATATTACAACACATTTTTGCGCGACCAAACTTTTTAGTTCAAAACTCCCTCTTTTATACGACTACGACACTCGATAATGCGACATCTCCATTTTGTCATATTAAAGAGGTAGTTAATGCTAAAAATTCCTTTCATCTATGTTATGTACATCTAAAATACATTCATTTTCACTTGGGAACTACTTGGGAACTTCACTTATCATTGGGAACTTAATGATAATTAGGGTTACTAGTGTAGAATGGACATGGTTAGGGTTAGAGTGGCCTCCTGCCTAGTATGTTGCCTTGTACACGGGTGATATAGTATCACCAATATCTTGATGCTAAACGTCATGCATCATTGATGTCTAGCTTCCTATCAGAGAACTCTTTATATTTTGGTGTTAATGAAATTAAATGTTTTCAAAAGTTACTAAGGCATTTAGATAAGATGACAGTTGCTAACTTGGGTAGGCAACACCAGAGATCTTTGGACTCCTATTTCAAGAGTTCTTGAGAATATTTGTATTTTTTTGGAGTTATAAGTTATTATTTCATACCATCTATATTGCTTAAACTCGCTGTATATATTTTTAAGCTCATATTACTTATGTTTTTGTATTCCCTCAATAATACGACAACTTTACGCCATTTGCCATATTAATGAGAAGACGACACCTCGATAATACGACTTTTTTGTGTTTTTCAAATATGTCATACTAAAGAGCGAGAATAATAGTATTATATCATATTGGCAATTAACGGAGGTGACATTTTGAGACCTCTAGGCATCTAGTTTAGGGCCTTTGCAAATAGTGTACATGACACTAAATACCATAAATGGTGTGCATATACGTACCTTATTTAGACTAGATAAATAACAACCTATTG
The DNA here is from genome assembly GCA_964035585.1 of Polytrichum formosum. Lineage (NCBI taxonomy): Eukaryota > Viridiplantae > Streptophyta > Polytrichopsida > Polytrichales > Polytrichaceae > Polytrichum > Polytrichum formosum. The sequence goes on along the minus strand of OZ037935.1, from coordinate 42,441,072 downwards.
ATGCTTAATTTAGCAAAAGTTCTCCACCCTTATCAGGTGGTTCGTGGTGACAGTCAATGTTCAAGATTGAAGTCTTCATATGAGTTTCATTTTGAAGGGCTCTCAAATTTCAGCCCTTCAGTTGAAGGGTTGGTTCAAATCCAAGACGTCAATCCAAGAATATAGAAATGAAATACAAAACTCATATTAAACTTGTGCATGAATTATATGGTACATGTTTCCAGTACAATATGAAGAAATAAGAATCAATCATCTAACTCCATTTCTAGTAGTGACAATGCTCTAAGCTTGTTGATTCTTGTGGCGGGCATATTATATTGAGGACTTCAAGCGACGTCTTCATTTTCAATTTGGGGTTGCGTTTTGAAGGGTTGTTTTGAGAGAGGTATATTTTGAAGGGCCAAGTCGCGTTTGAAGGGCATCGAAGACTTCAATCTTGAACACTGGTGACAGTGTTGGCGGCTCCCATAAGATCTAGAGTAGAGGTCGAGGCTACGGAAGCCAAGCAGAGCCAAAAATTATGTGTTGTCAGTAAAGTAAAGTTGCATGGCTTTCCCCAAAAGGTTTTGGCTGCAGATCTATTCTATGTAGCTATAAGTTAAGTCACGCAGGTGATTCGGATGCGGTGATCATGTCCTTTTTATTGCGGCATGTGTGATTCAACTTTTCAAAAGAACATGAAGTACGATAACACTTAACCAAGCTAAAAAGTATGTGGGTGTTATTCGGTTTGGTTTTGCATGTCCTCCAACTTCTATTGATTACACTTGACACAACAAAACTTGTTTTGCACTAGCAAATCTACGATAAACATCAACACACACAAAAACGGATTGAAAATTGGACATTTCTTGATTTAGTTACGATGATCGGACGTGCATGTTTGTTGATCCCTTAATTGAATACATGTTCAACTCATTAAGAATGTGAAGTACGATAATACTAACCAAACTAGAGTATATGGGTGAGTCATTCGGTTCGGTTTTTCATGTCCTCCAACGTCCACTGATTATATTTGACACAACGAAACTTGTATTGCATTAGCGAATCTATGATGAAGCATTAGCACAAGTAATTGTACTGAGGATCAGACTTTTCTTGATTTAGTTACAACTGTTGGAAATGTATGTTTGTTGATCCCTTAACTGTATATACAGGTCCTCTCAATCATGTTCACTATTTGAGTGTAGAGTAATATTGCATGAAATTTGAAGACATAGTCCAATCTTTCTCCAACACATGTTTTTTTATGGTGTTTGTTCTTTGATCCTCACCTAAACACACACCGATCAAATATAGGTGTCCAATTAAGAAAAGTAACCGAATAACACCCGCATACATTAATTGTTAAACTTACTATAAGTTTGATTCACATCACACTTTCTTTTATGCAAAAAGAAAAGAAAAGAATTATGATCATTGGTGGTTTGCCGACATGAATACGAGCATGGTGGTCCTATCATGTTCAAGAGTTCCCTTGCATGATGAGACATGGACCATGTCTTTTAGATGGTGGGTTAGAGGAGGCGGTAAAGTATAGATATAGATAAGAAGGGAAGGAGGGGATCTAGCAAAAACAAACATTATCACAAAGAGTGATTAAATGAGAAATTAATCTTCAAATTTTTCCCAACTATGTCTAGGAGCATAGTTCTTTGTTTTATTGTCATATTTTCAGCCATAGGTTGTTCATGAATGAATATTTTTAGAAAATATGTCCATGCATAACATTATTCATATCCATAACAGTGTTTTGTGGGACTGACATTATTCCATATAATATTCTTGAATATTCCCCACATTCAGTATGAATGTGGGAAAATATCCCATGGAATACTATCAGTCCCACAAAACATTGTTGTGGATTTGAATAATGTTATGTGGTTACATCATTCATCAGTTACAAATATCCATGCTATGTGGATTACAGATGTAGATTGTAAATTAGTATGATCATCTGAATCAAAATATCTTGCTAAATTGAAATGCATATGTGAAGATAGACTGAGGTTTTATATATATTGTTTCTACTTAGGGCCACTTCACACACAAGACTGAGAGCTCATGACCATTACACTTCAAGCACTCTCATTGGTGGAAAAGGCGGAGCCGGTCCAAGTTTGCTTCACACTACGCTTGAGGGACCAACGGAGTATGTGAATGCAAGATGGATGTAGAGTCTACACGGATTCCTACTTGGCATCGAATGGATCATGTTTCATGGTCACTGGGATTAATTCTAAAAACCACCTCTTGGAGGTAGGCCTAACACAAAACCTGGAGACCATGGCACTCCAAACGCTCACAACTGTTGATTTATTCTATTGTATCATGTGTGAGGACCCACATGAATAGAAATTCATTGAAAAAACATTTGGTTGAGGGCCCGGTCACATATGACTTTACACTACACTTGAGGGTCCATGACCACACTACATGATTTTGGAGGTGTCTTGGGACGGCCTTTGTACGCTTGCTTTTGGACTCTCACAATTTCATGGTCACGGCTCTTGGCTCATGTGTAAAGTGGCCCTTACATGCTCAATACAGTCTAACCTTGATAATGTCACACCATCCGTTTCACCAAAAAGTGTGATATAAACAAGGTGTGACATATTTAATAATGTCACATTTGGAAGATTTATGCATAATGTGATATTATCAAAGAAATAGGTAGAAAAACAAATAAAAATTACAATAATGACGTAATAACAATTGAATAAACTATGTTCATACGTATAACGTCAACTATGTTCAAAAGAAAATAACAAAGATGAGAATTCAATGTTTTTAAATATAAAATCTAATTCAAAAGCTTGAATAACAAAGATAGCACATCATAATGTGTCATTGAGATCAGGTAAAGACCTCTCATTAGAGACAAAGAAGCTCCTAATGTCACATTGTTTTGTTGACATTGATGTTAAATGTGTCATGGATTTTTTCCATTCCTAACAACTCCATAGTGTTGAAAATTTGAGAACCTTGACTAGCCATAAAATTCAAAACATCTTTAATAGATTTTTGTGCATCACTTAACTTCACTACCTTAGACTCAACATCATTGCTATCATCAATCAATGGGTCTACTTCTACGGGATCATGTACCTCCTGGCCATCTTGCACTAATTGCACAAGCTCCTCAATAGAATACTCCACCTCAAAATCATCTTCACCTTCCATGTTTACGTACTCCAATGGAGAAAGCTTTTCTAGAGGCTTGCCTTGGACATCAAAGCCCAAATTCAATGTCGCCGACGTCATCCATAGAATTTGTTGTCCATCCGGCCTTTTTTCATCCATATTACTTGTTATTATCACACTTACACTACAGATTTTGGAAAAAACAAATAGTGACATTATCAAGGGTGATAGGGATAATAACGAGGGAGTTTTACACTAGAAAATTTGGTTTCGAAGTTTTGGGTGACAATATCAAGGTGTTCTATAAACAAGAGTGACATTATCGAGGTTAGACTGTACATTACAAGTATATATAAAGCTATGACCAATGATAAATAATCCGTTGGGTGGCAGGGCCTAGCGCTCGCTTGTTTGCGTTTTCTTGTTTCTTAGTTTGATGATTGCCACTGCAGTCCATCAGAGCCCACGTGGCCTTTCCCACAGGATGGTAGGTGCACATGATCTATTTTATTTATTTATTTATTTATTTGTAGCATTTACGGTTAAGCTTGACACAAGGGTGGGTTTTGTTGTGTCGGTTGTTTGGACATCATGAGTCACGATTCCAAGTTCATCAGTGAAGATAAAATGTATTTTCGGCTTGGGTATTGAATTTGACATGCTTGTATGAGTATTTTTATTATGCGAGTCCCTGACATGTGAAGTATGTCATTGTCCTCATCTGGGATGATCCTTTATAATATAACAATGCGAAATGTAATTCATCACAAACTTCACTTTCACAAGTCTGCCAGAACTCAGGGGCGCTTCACACCATGGCCAAAGGTCGAGAGGCCGTCGATTTCCACCAATCAGATTGCAAGAAACCAAGAGTTCGGCCTCTCGACCCTTCGGCCAAAGTCCAAAGGCCGTCGCAGTTTAAAATGCTTGCTTTTTGACGAAGGCGACGGACTCTCGAAGGAAGTTTGGGTCGGACGGGAATGGAAACCCAAACTATGGTCGAGAGGCCGTCAATTTTTCCATTAAAGAATCGATCATTGACAAGATCTTGGCCGTTAGATTAGAGGGTTTGTTTTAGGCAAGGAATAAAGTGGAATGCTCCTTTGGGTTTGGACCAGTGTTGGACCGGTATTGTGGTCAAACATGGGTATGTGCCCGGGGAAGGGTATGGGTTTAACCAACCATACCCGCAGGTAGGTCATTGAACGATACCATAGGCAAACCCTAATGGGCGGGTAGGTCGGAGGCGGGGACCTCCCCGAAACCCTACCAGGCTGGTTTTGAAAATGAGGAACCGTTCCAGGACCAGTATTGCGGTGAGAGATCAAGATTTTAGTGGGTTTTTTGTGAAGGGTATGTAGAGGATGTTTTGAAGAGGATGTGGAGTGATTTAGTATAAGATAAGGTTGCGGCCTTCCCATTTTGTACATGTTTTTGATGCTTGAATGAAAAGGCTCGAGTTTCCCGGAATATATTCAATAATATGCATGTTTGTTTCAAGTCATTTTCCAAATCACTTATAAATTTTTCCCATTTAATACAAGTATTGTGGACCGTACTGAATACCAGGCCATTATTGCTATTGGCACAATATGTACACTTTGAATACTGTGCTATACATACCCTTGCAATAACACAAATGTCCAATTATTGTTGCACATACCATTCTCCAAATTTTAAAAAATAAAAATAACCATACCATTGCTTATGGTTTGCATTTTCATATATGCCATACCATGACCTTACTGGTATCACTTAAAGGTGATACCAGTCCAACACTGGTTTGGACTTTGGGCTTGGCCTTTGGAGGCTTCACACTATGCCCGGCCGAAGGCTTCACTTACTATATTTTAATGGCTATTTTCAGCCCATTTCTTTGGACTCTCAACAAAGTTTGGCCACTCAATCCCACGGCCTCTCGACTTGGACGGCCATAGTATGAAGCGGCCCTTAGTATTTCCCCCTCATTAGTTAAGTGGTCTCCCTCCTTTCGGCTCACATAACATCATTCATATCCATAAGAGTGTTTTGTGGGGCTGACAATATTCCATAGAATATTCCCCATATATCAATCTGAATGTGGGGAATATTCCACATAATATTGTCAATCCCACATAACATTGTTACATATCTTAATAATGTTATGCACTCTCAAACCGCCTCACTTATAAAATAAGTCACCGTTCACTTCAATACACCCTAAACTCCGTAGTATCACACCTGTGGCAACCAAAGTGCACGTTATATTACGGAGTTCTGTAGTGTTAACATGGATGCGTGATACTATTGAATTAGTGTAGCATGTGACACTCTGGAATAACACAAAGTGCAACATATTAAATGGTGTGGTGTGGTCCACTCCGCTTCGCCTTTTTGGGCGATGTGGCGGATGCATGCACCAGCATTCAACAAGTGGCATAAGAAGAAGAAGAAGAATAAGAATAAGAAGGTGACACTCCACATATTGACACATAGCGCAATGCAAGGGTGTGAGTTGATTTCTTTGGTGATTTGCATTAATGACAAAATTTGTGATATAAGGGAGAGAAAGGTGACAATAAGGAGTGAGATTTGAACTACAAACATCCATTCCCTAGGTTTCGGGATATTAGAGAGTGAGTGACATTATGGAGGTTGATATTATGGAGTTTAGGGTGTATCGTTGACTCGGGGAGATCACTCCCTCTTTAATTGATGCACACATGTGCGCTCAGGACCTATTTATCAGGGGGCTATTTACCTTGCATAAAAGATTTTAAGGTATGGTATTTTTTAAAATAAAGGTAAATGCTTGTATTTTAATACACCCTATCAGTAATTATAAATTTTTGGGGGAGTCATTTTAAAATGCCCTATTTTACTTATACTATACTTTTTTCCTTACACCCCAAGTAACCAATTTTTTTGACTTTACCCCAATTTTTTGTTTCTCGGAGCCCAACTGTTGTCCATTTTTTTCTTACACCCCATTTTTTTCCAACACACGATTCCAACAGACGTTTATATATCACCACCGACAAACCAAAGCATGGCATTTTGGATGCACAAACTTCCTTAATGACCTGAAGTAATCTTGAGTTGCTTTTCATTCCATCAAGTAAGTATCCCACAATTCAAATGCATGCCCACAAGCAATCTACAAAAAGCTTGGTCATAAAGCAATAAATTAGCTTCTCCAGACAACTGGCTTTCTATGTCATTTTGAGCACACCCAGAAACCGCCATTCACATATTAACATCTAGAAATCAAAGTATGGGATATTAACTACCCAACCTTCCTTAAGGACCCGAAGACCACCCTAAATTGCTCTCTAAACATTTAAGTAACAATCACACTACCACAACACATACCACTTTTCATCCACTAGCAGAGACTCTACCCTACACTCGCTACCCCTAGTAATTGTTTCCACGTTATTTTACATGTACTGACTAGATAAAAGATGCCATTATATGTCATGATATTTTACATGTAAACATGTTTTATTATTTTAAAACCCCCTACATTATATGTACATTTTTGCAAAATTTACCTACAATGAATATATTGGACCCTATTTTTTATCGCACATTGTTTCTACGATTTTCGCCAGTGATCTCCCCAAGATCGTTGAAGATGATCTTAGTCTTTAGTGGAGCCCACCTTCCAAAAGGAAGGCATTACAACTTTATGACATATATCACATTATCCAACATCAGTTGGGAGTTGGGAGGGTCCAAGAATATGTGATAAGGTAAAGGGTGCTTAAACCATTACTTTAAGCTATTGCACATACATATAGCTACGTGGTTGATATAAAATAAATAAATAAATAATATTAGCTTTTAGGCCAGGGTTCAAGAGATTTTTGAGCTCAATCTGCTAAAATCCGCCCCTTCACAACTTCTACCGATATTTCAGGATTTGACCGGTTGCAAACTTGTTGCCATTAATTTGGACCGGCCAATATCCTATATTTTTTTTCAAGTGCCGGCTAATTTCCTCTTCATTGTAATGACAACCGGCCAAAAACTTGGGCATTGATAAGTAAGCCGGTTTTCCAATGTAGAGAAATTATATTTACAAACAACATACACCATTCAACAACAATGTCCAAAGCACATATCAACATACAATAATAATATGTAATGATATCAACATCCAACAACAATGATCAACAATTCATTATATACAAGAAACAACAACAATGATCAACAATTTATCCATAGCAGAAGTTGAACCTAAAATAACCCATCAACCAGTTGATGGCCATGGATTTATTCTTTTATCATATCTAGGCCTTAAAACTTCATATTAGATTTGAGGCCACACCATGATAAAAGAGTAACCTAACCTACGATACTATATACAAAAATGAAATTCATCAACTGTTAGAATCAAAATCAGCAGTATCATCTTCACCTTCAAGAGGAAAACGCCCTGAAAGGTATATCTGTGGATGTGAAAATAACCATCTAAACTTTGTAGAGTTCCTCCATAAACCTATGGCTTCCATTAGTATGTTATCAAGATCATCACAAAGATCTTCCATAGACACACGCATAATATATTCTAAATGTTTTGTGTCTAATTTATTACGAGTCTTAGTTTTGATATAGTTTTGAATAGAAAATGCACGCTCACATTGAGCAGTACTTACACATTGCACTCTAGCAATGTTTGCAAGAATATGGAGATTATCATATTTTTCACAAAGTGATTGATTCCAACTTATCATAGACCATACATCACTAAAAGTTTTATCATGCCATTCTATAGAAGCTTGTATCTTATCACGGGGGGGGGGGTCACTCTATAGGATTTTTGTGCTCCACGTGCGGCAGAGGGGCATTTGTTTAGGGGCTATTTACCTCCAAGGCATGAATTAAAAGCTCCCTATAATTACTTAATTTTTTAAAATGGCCTATTTTTTTGCACCCTACCATTACTTATAATGCCCATGTCATTGCAATTTTTTGTAGTCTACATTTCTTTTAATTAAAAATTTAATTTAAAAATGCATGCAATGCCAAAGTGGTGGAAAAAAGCATGGCAAGAAAAGGGTATAAAGAATACATACAAGAATCTACCTACAAGATGTTGAGATTGCACGATGAGAGAGAGCTTGGAGCGACCAAAGATGGAAGTTGGATTGAAGGCAACGTCACCATGATCTCGCAAAAAGATCGCAAAATAAAGAAAACTGAACAGTTGGGCAAGTATGGCAGGGACAACATGCAAATCACAAAAGACTCCAGCATTGAATAAAACGTGTGTGCTATGAAAAAGTGGTACTAGAAATGAACATACATGTTGGAGATGACGATGTCGGAGTAGAGAAGTCACCGAAAAAATGAGAAGCCACATGAAAAATGAAAAATAAGAGGCCACCAAGAGAAGGGAGAGAAGCCACCGAGAGATGTCGGGAAGAGAGTTAGGGTTAGAAGCCACCAAGAGGTGTCAGGAAGAGAGTTAGGGTTAGGCTTACAATTTCATCCATTTTTGGGTAAATGATGAGTCATTTTTCATCCATCCCTCGTGAGGCATGTGTACAAAATTGATTCTACTAAACATACATCCTAGGATCCTTATTTTCAGCCCCTATATTATTTTTACAAAAAGGAATGGCCCATATTTTATACCTATCTATCTTACTTGTAATGGGATTGTCTACTTTTAATGGACCCTTCATTATTTGGAATTCTTTTATAAATTTTATGTCAAACGAATTTAATTCTCCCTATATTATGCCACACGTCGTTCTTAAAATGCACTAAGTGAACCCCCCGTGTATCTTATAGGCAAAAAATTCTCTTTTGGTAGCATCAATATTTATCAAAGTACGAAATTTTTTCTCATCAATCTTTAGATCCTTACCAAAATGATTACAAAGCCTCTCTAGTTCTAGGACATCTTAATTTCCCATACCAATCTATCTAGAAGGCATTTCTGCAGGGTTTAATATTTCAAAACAACTCACAATGTCATTGTCTTTGAAATGGTTTTTTAATCCTCTACAAATTTCCCCAGCAAAACAAACTTGGAAAACAATAACTTCTTCTAAATCAGCCCCAAATCTATCCCTTATCATTAGAATATCATGATACTTAGCTCCTCTAATTTCGGAGTATAACCTTTTTAAATACCCCCCAGGAGGGCCAAAATCAGGGATCATATGATAACCAGTCTTTTCATTAAAAATAAACGCATTTAAATCAGTGGATTCAGTAATAAATAACATGCAAATCGAAGTTATTTCAGCCTTACCAAGTGCACCAACAGTGTTGATATCTACATGTTTGTATTGAAATACTTTACTCAAAATTGACAAACCATACAAAATATCAGCCAAAAAATACAAGCAATATATGTGTTTAAATGTCTTTAGTCTTGTAAAAATGGAACCATCATTTGGACCATCATCACCATTTTCAACATCACGAAAATATGTCAAAGTACTTTCTAAGGTATCATACAATGTTATGACAGACTGCCGCCAAGACAACCATATGATTTTTGATATATTTTCAAAGATTTTTGTATATCATATAATTTTTCTTGTAATTCACGAAAACTAAACTTTGCCTTACTAGATCTTTTAAAGATAAGAAACAATGTCATTAATTAAATTATCAAGCAAAGTAGACAAAATTTTACGAGGTGCACTACTTGCAACATTTAGAGAAGCAAGGTTAGTTCTATGTGCAACACAATGAATACTTAAAATAAAAGGATTTATCTTATATTTTAAACATGCAGCCACTCCATTGCGAATTTTCGTCATTACAGATGCCCCATCAGATCCAAAATCCACAAACTTATCCGAATCCAAATTCCACTGGTTCAAGGAGGTTAGTATCAATTCATATATTATAGTAACATCTTTCTTATCTCCTGGCATATGTAACAAACCCAAAAAAACACATATTGAAACACCATCCTCAAGAAAAGTAGCAAACATGACCAAATGTCCCAAAACAGAAATATCGGTTGATTCATCCACCATGATGCCAAAAAATTGTGAATCTCTAATCCTATCAAGCACTTTCATTTGAATGATACTAGATATACATACTAACATATCCGTACAAGCCTTGTCATCATGATACATTTTTGTAGTTATGGTGGCATTTACTAAAAGCAATAAAATCACACAAGGTAAGAAACTTACTAAAAGGGAGAAGTTCATTCCCCACATAATGTGCTGTTTTGAAAAGTGTCATTAGCGCTTCATCACAAGTTCTTGTCGTTTGTGCTACTGTTCTCTCCATTCTTCTGTTTCCACATTGTGCAGCCCATGTCAACCTCTTGTGCTCCCCCGTGTTGACATGGTCTTGCAAGGCTAAAACCTTGAAATTAATAGATCCTGATGTTGCAAAAACACCTTTTCCTCCTGATTTTTTGCAAATTTTACAGTATATTACTCCAAATTCATTATTAAATTGTAACCAATCGTAATCTTGTAACCATTTATCTTTCTACAACAACCTTGCGGTTGCAACTTTGTTATTAGCATTTGATGAATTAGAGTTACTTGTACTAAGGTCATTGACAACACGAACCAACTCTAATGTTGGTTCCAAAGTCCTTTGATAAAAACCCGCCAAAGTCTTTTGTTGGCTGCCATTTAAACTTGTTAAAAACAAATATCACATTAGATTTGGAAAACAACCCTCGAATTTATAAACTCAACACACCAAAACCCTAAACAAAAACAATGCCCCACCTTGAAAAATAACTCGAGCATAGTGATTGTTGTATTGAAAAACTCAAATCTGAGAAATTTTGCCTGGGTGCTTTTAATTCTGTGATGCCTGATTTTTTCTGTTGTCAAAAATTTACAAGGGCAAATCCAAAGCCCTAAAACCCTTGAGATAACATTGACAATGAAGAACATTATCTGTCATATATTTTTGCAAATACCAACATCATGCTTCAGAACAGACTGCTTATAGAACTATGATCAGACACTTGTCAAACATCTCCACAGACTCCACAAGATTCCATATTGCCAACTGATATTAAACACATGTATTTATTGCACCCATACTCCTGATCAAGGTACAATAGTGACATCCATCTACGTATACTAATCGAAATGTCTATCCTTAGAGAGCAATGAACGTATGTATTATGCACCTTAAGGAGAAACTATTGCTGGTTGTTCTTCTGCACTTTTGATTGGTATTCACTAGGATCGCAGTGCCTCCCGATTGATCGCAGAGCCTCACAATTGCAGCGCCTCTTGTTCGATGACTTCAATTGCAATGCCTCTCAATCGAAGGCTGGGCTATGATCAGGGAGATTCGGCAGTTAGTTACACATGAACCGGTTGAGTTTGAGAAATAACCGGTTGAAGTTCAAGACTGCAAAAAAATTACCAATCATTTTAGAGGAATTTATAGAATATACTCCAATTTGGCAACATCGGATTCAATGGCCTGCCCTCATTTTCTCAAACTCCGTTCATGACCTGATTAGGTCTTAGCTCCTAAGCTGTGAATTCCACCATCTTCAAACGTTGGTTTCATAGTGATCGAAGATTTACACATCTAACTTGACATACCTTCACCCACAAGATTTGGTCTCTCTCATGACCAGGGCTGAAAATATCACAAACTCACACAAATCATAGAACAAAGAAGACATGCAAAAGGATGGCAACCTAGAAAGCTTTCAAAGCACCAACCATCATGTTATCTCCACAATGACATACTCCAAGGCTTAAAGCTTCATACGTCAAAAAGAAATTAGGACAAACCTATCCATGGTATTGCAAAATGTATGAAAAGAGGTCTACCCTGAAAATTCGATTATCTCATCATTATAGTTTCTTAGATCGAATTGTGAACTCTTTAATCTATCAATTAGTGTAAGTGCAAGCTAATCCACATTGTTCTGTCAATTTGCAAATGATATTGGGCAAATACAACATCCTTCAGAGAAACTTACATGAACCCACACAACAACAACAACAACGGCTGTGGTGGGAGAGAGTGAGGAAACATACCATCCGCGGAATCGCAAAGAGGGATCATCCTCCACTCCTCCCTGTGTCATCACAACCACATCAAACCTCCATCAGAACGATGTAATTCCAACACACTCAGACACCCTCAACTCTTGCAACTCAACCCCACAAGCCCACAACCAACACACACTGAAACCCTAAACAAAATAATGCTCCACCTTGAAAAGTAACTTGAGCAGATTGGTGTTCAATGGTATCGCAACGCCTCTTGTTCAATGACTTCAATCGCAGCTTGAGCTACAAAAGGGAATGTGGAACCAAAATGCGACAAAAGCAAGAAAAACATGCAGCAACAAATTAGCGAAACAAACAAGCATGAGAAGGTAGTAGCGTCTGCCCTAGCTAGCCGTCAACAATGAAATGCAACGAACACATAACCTAAACCCTAGAACTGGATGATATCCGGCCCTAGATGAATCAAACCGGATGAAATCCGGCTATTTCACAATTCATCCAGGTAAAAATCCTCCTCCTCAAAATGGTTGCCGGATGAAATCCGTTCTTTTTAAAAAACACCAGTTTCACATCCTCCACTTTCCCAATTCAACCGGACTTTTCACAAAACCAACCGGCCGCCATTACACTAAATACTAGTTCTCCCCGGACATTGTTTTAGGCTAAACATATGTATAAAGAAAACAAGAAAAAATTTAGCCTCAATTGAATATTTGGTGAATAGTAAAAGTCAAAACCACTTCCTTAAACCAATTCATAGGCCCCATGTATGACGACCTTGCACATGATGAGGACCCTTACCTTCATTGCCTAGAACCAACACAACATAGTTGGGTACTAGACCCAATCTAGATCAAAGCTCAACTAGTAATGGTGCGCAAAGCCACATGGCCACCTCCATGATCCCACTTGGTTCGCACTAGCACATAACATGGCCCTGTCAAACACTTGGCTTCGGCACAGATTTTTTCATGTCGACATCTATGCTCTTTTGGACCACCATTGGAGCCATTTTGTCATTTGTTCCACTAGTAATTTTTGTGCTATGAATCTTCTAGATTATAATCATGTTCTTTTGGGCCATGGCGTTGTCTTGCTATTTTGTTTGGCCATGCAAAAGGTCCGGGACGTTTTTGTTATAATTTTGGCTACATATTAGATATAGAGTCTATTCAAACTTACTCATAATATCTACATCCCATGTATAGTATTGAATGTACAATATAAAGGAACGTATGTTCTCTCTTTGTTTAATTTAGAGATTTGCTTATAATGATCTATTTCTCCTCCTCCAAGTTGTTATATTTTTGGTTGCTTATTCAAGCTTACACACTAGATTCCATGTTTATTATTCAATGTCCATAAAGGAATATTCTATGTTTGTTTAATTTTAGAGATCTTATAGATCTAGATGGAAGACACCTTTCTAAGCAGCAATCGGGGAGATTTTCTATACGAACTCTCTAATAACTAGTTGAGATGGGCCCCAATGGGTTGGAATCTATTCTTTGTCGGTTCGGGGTGGGATCCACCAAGCAGATCTAGTTCATTTTTCCCACTTGGCAGTTTGGCTCGTTGAAATCCAAGTGTATAAAAAGCCGGGTGGTAAAAATCCGTTTAAATAAAAATTTGGTCGGTTTTCATTTTTTCAAATAAATTACATTTTCTCACCAAAAATCCAATTTATCCTTAGTAGGAGTTGCACCTAGTTCAAATGCCCCCCATTGGTTGGGGGCTATGGATTTACAACCCCTCAAACCACAAAAGTCTTCAAAGACCCTAGAACTATAAGAATCAACAAATTCATCTTGAACATATATTTTTATACACATGACATGAAATAGAACACAAACCAACAACAAAGAAGTTTTTTAATCAAAGAATAAATTCACATATTCCAATACAAAATATGAAAACACACATTAATGATCCTCCTACAAATTTAGATGATTTGAAGCCATTGAGGCAAGAAGGATTTACGCTAGTACAAAAAACAACCTACAAATTAATTTATATTTCATATAAAACAAATCACAGCAAATTAGTTGTCTTCTTACTCGGGACCAATAATTCCACAAAGATACTGTTCTGGGTAAAATAATAGATACATGAATTCCGGTATTATTTTCTCATAATCCTACGGCTTCATTAAAAATTTCATGGCAACCTTTGATTGACCCCTCTAAAGCAACCCGTAAAACACTCTCCAAATTCTTTATCAACATTTAATTCATGTGTTTGGATTTTATGCAATTATGCACTGAAAAAACCCTTTCACAAGTCGCCGTGCTAACACATTGCACTCTAGCTATCTCAACTACCTTCCAATTAGCCAAACCAACTTGTTTATAAGACATAGTGATCAGACCCAACACTCAAAACATTGCTATGATGTAGTTTTTCTCAAACTTATATTCTAATGCATTGTATAATGCCAAGGCATTTTATTTTTTAAATGCCATTGCATTCATGAGGTCATGTCCCGTTCTACCCAATATCATTTCAACATTATGATACTTATCTCCCTTAATTTTGTTAGATTAATTGTTTAAATATCTTCATTGAGGACCAAATTTAGGGAGAATATAATACCACATCTGCTCATTGAAGGTCTCACTATTCAAATTCGTAGTGTCTTCAATGAAGAGCATACGGATTTGGACAATATTGGTCTTTACCACCCAACCTATTGTAGTAACATCCATAAATTCATTTTATAATATATGTAATAAGATGGATAAAATATATAAAATATCAATTTAAAAATTAACCATATAGATGTACTTGAACATGCAAAGCTTTGAAAATATATTGGATCTGGCTCTATCCTTCATAGCATCGAGATTATCATAGAAATAGGTTAAAATATTTTCCAAAGAATTATAAAGGATTGTCATGATTTACTACGGTGTCGTGATGTATGCCGGTTAGGGTTGAAACTTAGCGAATTAAGTGAATTGGTTGTGTTTTTATATATGTTAGTAGATTGATATTAGTGTGGTCATATTCTAGTTTATGTATTAGTTATGGTTAGTTGAAGACCGGTCATAATTTGATGACCGGATATAATAAAGTTAATTTAGGATAAGTTATGGCTACGTGGCGGCGGCAGCCGAACCTTAGCCGCTAAAGGCATCCTTATACCCTAACTTTAATGATTCTCTATTGGACAAATGGGTCTAAAGAAGGGCATTGGAATGTTTAGTCATTTTTTGTTATAAATATTCAAGGTCTTGTGCTTGGAGTGTTAGAATGTTCTTAAGAATGTAAGAGTTTTTTTTTAGTACTTCTAAGCACTAGAAAATTTAAGGGTGATGAAGTGGCTAGGAGAAATATGTATAGAGACTTGAGACAATAGTTGTATCTTTTACACTTCATTTATGAAGAATTTTTTTTTTGGGACTTAGTTTTTGTAGATTACGGATGATTAGAATGGACTCTTGATATGAAATTTTGGAGATATATTTTCGGTGAGGTACTTTACGTGAATATAAAGTTGGAGGGCGTGGTTCTTGTTAGAGAAAAAACGACAGAGTCTTGAAGTAAAGGGATCCATAATTCAAGGTAGCTAAGTGAATAAACTTTGAAGGCTTAGTTTTCGTGCAATATTATAGGTGTGTTGATGAAATTCGAAAGGTAGGTACTGAGACACTTTGTATAGGTTGTTTCAAAATCTTAGGGATGTAACATTTTGGATTTAAAAGATATTGGTACAAATGCAACCGGATCTATATAATAGAATTAAATAATAGAATATTAGGTTGAATAAAGTTGCATAACGGCTTATATAGTGCATTTCTAGAAGTGAAATTTGGTGTGTATATGGTTGAACATGTATACAACTAATATACAAAATCTTGTAAAGATATAGTGAAGGACGGGAGAAATATGTAAATACAAAGAATGAGGGGTCAGTATTGAGAGATAATTGATAGTGAATGAATGTTGGTTAAAGGGGACAAAATACTATGAATTTTTTCACAAACTATCACATCTAGAAGTCTCGTATTTTTTAGACATCAAACAACAAACTATATGACAACATTGACAACCATCTAATTTTTTGGTATCTTTTAAATATTTTTTAAAATCAACAAGCTCCTCTTGTAATAAAAACAACGTATTTTTTCTCTTGCATGATTTTTTGAAATGCATTATCATTGAATTCAAGAATAAATCTATTATTTTATAGAAGTATTTGCAATAAAAGAATTTTATTGCATTTATCATTGTCAAGTTCGTCTTATATGCCACACAATAAACATATATAAAGAAATAAATTATCTTCGCCTTTAATTTTATTACAACATTTTTTTCAATCATGTTTGATACATCATTAGAGCCAAATCCTATACACTTGTCAAAATTTAATTCCATTTATTTATACTTCATACTGATATTTTAAATATTATATACATATCTTTCTTTCCATCTTCAATATGCAATAATTTAATAATAATAATACAAAGATGAAGACCATTCTCGATCAAACTAACAAACATAGAATAATGGCTAATTACAGATATATTTATAAATTCATCAATCATAATATCAAAGAACCTAGAGTCTCGGACCCTATCCAAGATTTTTATTGAACCACTGATAAAATATAAAATAAAATTTTATCATAATTTTTCTCATTATAATAAAATTTCTTCATTATATTAGATTTTTACCTCTATATGTAAATATTACAAACCAAGAAATATTGAAGAAAAAAAATGATTTCCTTCCCGATGCAATAAATTGTTTGGAATAAGAAATACATGACTTCATCACATGTACAATTCGCCAATGCATTCTTTATTTTTATTGTTCACGTTTTTTTTCCATTGTCTAAGTTAAGCGCCCATGTTGTCCACTCTTTTCATAGTCTTGAAAGGTTAATATTCGGATGTTAATACTATTCGTAGTGACAAAGGTTGATCTCCCTCTTTTTGTTTGCAAACTTTGCTATAAACCCTACCGTGACAAAATTAAATCAATCAAATCAAATTGAATATACCATGTATCCTTCTACTAACTCACAACAACTTGTATTGTAGTCAAATCTGGATGGGAGGAACAACCTTCAGATGATGACGATGAATAGATGCCCGGGGAAGTCACTGTCAAAAATTTAGATAACTATGAGAGAACAAATATAGGGTGACATTTATTCATGGTTGACAAAAATTATATATTTTTTGATATACCATAGCCTTGAAGAAATGTGAGGTAGCACATTATATATAATATAGGGTCACTTGTAATACCAAAAATTATGTTTACAGTATTTCTAAAATAGCATTATAGTAATTGGTAGGGATTTTTTTAAAATTTTTAGGTTGAGTTTAAGGTAAGAAAAATGTAAGAACTAGATGAAAAATGATCACAAATCCATCTACAAAATGGATGAACTCGTTGGATAAGGGTTATTAAGTGCACTTTTGAGGAACATTTCATTGACGTTGTATAATTTTCTGGTTGTTCCTCCCACGCAAGACAAGAATTCTATCATCGTGCATTGACCCCTACGTGTTTAAAGAGCTCCGTGGGGCCATATTTGGTGAATCTATGGTGGATTGATGGATTTGTTCTAGGCGAGAGGTTGTGGCATCTTTTGTGATGATCGTTTTTCAATTTTCACGTAGGACTCATAAGTAGGCATTTCAAATTGTCTTCACACTTTGCATGATAACATGTGCAATGTTAGTGCAACTGTGTTAGTGAACAATTATGGACACTTTAGTGATGTTGGTTTGTTTTGGAATTTGTGGCCTTCTTTCAATGTTTGGATGAAACAATTAAGTACGCCATTATCAATGGGCTTAGACATGTAACCAATTATGTAAATAACATGCTTCTTGTATACACAACTTAATTTTTGTTGCGTGATGAATTCCATTTCTAATGCTATAGTACAATGCTATTGTCGATGAAGGAAAATTCAAATAAATATAAATAATGAAGGGTCTGAAATATTATGGAGATTTTAATTTATAATTACACATAGGGTGGTAAGAAATTGAAGAAAATAGAATTATTAAAAAATATAGGGTCCACTAAAATGTAGTAAATGAGCTACATAGCCCCCCAAAAAATATGTGTTGTACGCTCATGTGTCCCCAAAGAATACACTAAGTGACTTCCCCGAGAATAGGTGTTGTATCATTACTTTGTGAATTTTTATAAAGCATAATACGAAGGCATTTTTATCTTTTCACTATGTGAAGACAAATTTCTTATATTCAACAAATTTCCTAGAATACAACTATAAGGCAAATAAAATATTAAGACAACAAACAAGAAAAAGCCAATGCAAGTAAACTACGAACACTTAAGCTAAAATAATTCACAAATGTAATCTAATTCCAATGTGCCAGTGCGCTGATGTAATAACGTGGATCTGCACACCCAACCATGAAGAAGTCTTAGAACTTACATCAACAAACCTACACCCAAACATAAAAATATGCAATTGTCAATCGTATACATTGACAGTCAGTTCATAGTTCTGGTTAGGGTTACAAAAAATCATAAAAATCATATAACTTTGTGTTCTCTACATTTTAGTATATAGAATGGATTTTTGGAAATTCAATATTGAATGATGGAACATATCATAAATTATGTTCCTACAAAAACTTGTCAATTAGTTTCAGGTAACGTGTAATCAACTACCTTCATAACATACATGTAAGCATAAATTAATCATTCACCTAGTAGATTTTGAATCATTTTGATGTTCTGTAAAGTACGACTCAAGTCACTAAATATATCCAAGGACATCAACACTTAAGTGAGGATTCATTGAAAAGAGGCACATGCAAACATATCTCATGTCCTCTTACACAAAAATGATAGGATAAGAGGAGTATCTCCCATGTAAGGAGACAACTTTACCTTCTTTTGTCTCTCCCTGGAGGAAAATTATATACTCAAACAAGTTGAACACAAGTTCAAGTGTTAATTTTTATTTATGAGAGACAACATCAATTGTCATAGGACAAAATCAATTTCTTGTGACATAAATTTTCACAAAAGAAAAGGGGGTGTAATTGTTCTTTACTTCCTTCACTATGAAATTGTACATATTCTCCTTGTGTGTATAAATCCATCACTAGAACAATCTACAAAAGCGGCAACAAAACAAAATATCTAATTAACCATTCTCAACTAAATCACATGGACCTCCAGATTTATAAATTCTCACATTTTTTGGACCACATTTTGTAAAATGTTAGTCAAGTTAATACTTCAATGAATCATATAACATCACGTTCACAATTCATTCACTTCAACCCTAGAGGGGACAAATAGTGGAAGCCAGATGTTTGATGTCGACTACAAAGGTCTCAACATCCACTCACTGAGCACAAAACATCATCAAGTTTTTGTAGCTCTCTACACATAAACATTATGTGCAAGATTTGGTCTGATCACCAAGATAAGTGTCGTATTTGGCAGAGTCATGTTGACGAACCAACCATGACAACACATGTAGGCATCAAATGATACATCCTATACAGCTTGGGAATCAAAAATCTACCAAGTTTTTACAATTTTCTACACATAAACGTGATGTACAAAGTTTTGGTTTGATCACCAAGATAAGTGTCATTGGCAGCAAAATTATGTTGATGATGTAGCCATGACAGGTTTTGTACATATGTATAACAAACTAGCCTAGGTTGAACTACTGAGAACTCTCTCTCTGTCTAGACAACCATGAGGAAGAGAGGTGTCTTGTGGCATGAACCATCCCACCATAGAGCCATGAGGAAGATAGACCCTTGCTATGCAAACCTTCCTCATGCAAAGTGCTCACCCCTATGCCACTTTTCAAAATTAAGAGGAATTGCCACTAGTTAACTCCCACTAGTTGGATCGCCACCAATCCTTACGGCTAAGGCTCCTTGATAGCTTTGCTTACACTACTAGTGGTACTATAGCTTTGCCACTAGTTAACTCCCACAAGTTGGATCGCCACCAATCCTTATAGCTAAGGCTCCTTAATAGCCTTGCTCACACTACTAGTGGTACTATGGCTCTATAATAGCCTTGTTCACACTACTAGCGCGTTACATTCCTTCCCCTCTAGATTTGAGCGTCTTTGCTCAACCCCGTGCTCAACACACAAGTAAACCTATCAATTACTTGGGTACAACTTGTTCAACATCTAATGTAAAGAAATTTACAACTAAGATTTCTTTTGCCTCTGATACCTTGCCATGCAAACCTTCCTCATGCAAAATATTCAACCCCATGTCATTTTTCAAAGTTAAGAGAAGTTGCCACTAGTTAACTCCCACTAGTTGGATCACCACCCATCCTTACGGCTAAGCCTCCTTGATAGCCTTGCTTACACTACTAGTGGTACTATGGCTTTGCCACTAGTTAACTCCCACTAGTTGGATCGCCACCAATCCTTATGGCTAAGGCTCCTTAATAGTCTTGCTCACACTACTGGTGGTACAATGGCTCCATAATAGCCTTGTTCACACTACTAGCGTGTTACAATATGTGGGTATCAATGACACATTCCATGCAGCCCAAAATTTAAATATCCACCAAGTTCTTGCAACTTTCTACATATGAACATTATGTACAAAATTTGAAAGATGAGTGTCATTTGCTGCTGAGTCATGTTGATGATGCAACTATGGCAAGTTTCACACACGTAAGGAACAGAGAACATACCATAGCCGAAGAGAGTAGAATGTTACTGAAGCAAGCGGAAGCCGAGAAAACTAGGAGTTTGGCTCAATTTCCTGCTGCTCTTGTTCACATCAATTTCCAATAAAGGGCAACAGACACAACTAATAGCACCTTGAAACCATGCTTAAGAAATATGGCAAGAAAGTCACAGGGAGCAGCCACGTAGAGCAACGAGGGAGCAGCGAAGGAGCATGCACTGAGAGCAACGAGGGCAAACAACGAAGGAGCATGCACTAAGAGCAACGAGGGCAAACAACGAAGGACAACGGGAATGAGCAAGAGTGAATGCATAATTGGCGGGCAGGGGGGGGGGAAGGGGACTACTATCTGTGAGCCCAATATCGTGCCCACTTGTCTTCTTATTCTTTGAAAATCATTAAATCCTAGGTTGTGTTTTCTTTGTAACACTCAAAAATTATAAAAAGTGTGATGTTCTTAGGTTTGAGTTTGGATTAAAATAAGGGGCTAGAATTGAATTGACTTGAATTTCAAGGCTTGAGAGATTAGTTAAGTCCCTTGTTATAAGTAGGGTGGGATCAAGCAAGGGTGAGTGTTATTGTTCGAATTAGGAGTGGTGGCTGGTCATCTTGGGCGGATCTCGCCAGGACCTCAACCTCTAGACCCAGAGAATTTCAGAGGTGAGAACTTGTCAGCCATAAACCCCCACCCTTTAGCGTCTGTAGTCCGAGTGGAAGTCTATGGCTCACATGTCTCTGTCGACTCTTGGCCTTGGAAAACCATACTCACGCTCGAATGAATTGAAACACAAAGCGCGCTCTTTTTATTTAAACCACATAGCATTGGCGTTGAAAAACACTTATGCACTTCTGATGATCATTACACAACACCACATTCACATCTTCCTTCTTCTCTAATTCCCTACATGATGCATATCTCATTCAACCACTTGATTCAAATCCTAGTCCCTTAAAGGCACCCTCTCTCACATTAGAGAGTTAAGGTCTAACTTAACTGTACTACCCATCTCTTCTACCCCCTACCCTACTACAAGTGCCCTTAGCCTTGGTTTTAGCAATCAAAATTCACAACCTGAATGCTCCCTCAGCAGTGGGCTTGCACTCCCCTGTAACCAGAATGTACTCCCTCCTCCGAACCTGAATCTCACATTGGCTTCGGCCAGCCTCGTAGATTAGCTTCAACCCAAAATTCAGAGAACTTCAAAACCATAATTCGCATCAGGCTCGGAGCCCCTGCTTGCACTTGCACCGAACCCGCATATCAAATTAGCTTCAACCCAGAGTCGCATTAGGCTTCGAAGCTGAGTTAGCGCTGGCTCCGAACCGGACTCCCTCCTTAGCTTCAACAACAAAATCTCAAGTAGCTTAAACCCAAAGTCGCATTAGGCTTCAAAGCTGAGGTCGCACTTGCTCCGATCCTGAATCTCACCGTTGCTTCAACCACAAAATTTCAGATAGCTTAAACCCAGAATTAGCATTAGGCCTAGGAGCCCCTGTTTGCGCTCGCTCCAAAACATCATCTCAGATTTGCTTAAACCCAGAATTCGCATCAGGCTTCGGAGCTGAGTCGCACTTGCTCCGATCCTGAATCTCACATTTTCTCCTTAACATCAGAACCTCAGATAGATTAGACCCAGGGAATCACATCAAGCTTCGGAGCCTCTGTTTGCGCTATCCCGTCTCTTACCCGAGAGCCTCCCTTCTCCTGTTATTTTCTCGAACCATAATTCGAAATTCCCCCTGCCCAGATCCGAGAAATCTGAATGCTATCCATCCAAGCATGTCTAACCCCCCTCAAAACCACCTCCTAGGTGCCCTAAACCAAACAATTAACCCGGCAAAAAAAACCACAATCCTTACTAATTTCTCACTTAAATTCTAACCTAGCTAACTCCATTATTGACTTAACCTTTAACTAACCACCCCACTAATCCCTCCTAACCCAATCCCAACACAACACCTGCTCGACTCTTCAAACCTAATCTTAAATCAAAACACAAAAGCTTCATTCTTTTTATAATTTTGAGTAATTGAAGAAATGTCGAAGTCAAGTGTTAATGGACTTTTGAGGTTAAACACACATGTGGGCACCGTATTGGGCTCACAGAACTCAGTGGTGCTGCGCTACAGCCAGAGAGGCTCGGCCAAAACAGACTCTCTCTCCCTCCTTCGACTAAGTAAGGGCCTCGAAGGGGATTCATGCTGTTAGAGCTAGGATTCAGGCTTCTGAGCCAAATGTGAAGGCTTCGGGGAAGGATTCAGGCTTCGGAGAAAGCATTCAGGCTTCGGAAAAAACATTCAGGCTTCAGAGCGAGGATTCAGGCTTCGGAGAAAGCATTCAGGCTTCAGAGCGAGGATTCAGGCTTCGGAGGAAGCATTCAGGCTTCGGAGAAAGCATTCAGGCTTCAGAGCGAGGATTCAGGCTTCGGAGAAAGCATTCAGGCTTCAGAGTGAGGATTTCAGGCTTCAGAGAAAGCATTCAGGCTTCAGAGCGAGGATTCAGGCTTCGGGGAAGGATTCAGGCTTCAGAGCTAATGCGAAGGCCAGGGGCGAAGTCCAAACCGAATGGCTGAACACTGCATTGGGGCTAGGATTAGAGGTTGGATGAGTTGATGGAAGTAGGAGTAGTAATTATTTAGTTGCCCTTTAAGGATAGATGGTGTGGACTTGCATTGGAATAAATGGGTATTGGCTAGGGCCTTCATTTGGACAATAGATGAAGTAGTTAGAAACATGTGCAGGATGTCGGATTGGAATGTGGGCATTCTCTTCACTTGATGTGTGTATTTTCCTTTCATCATTAACAGTGTGTGCACATTATTCTCACTTGATGGTGTGTGAAGTGGAATGGAAATGACAGGCAAGTGGTTCATGCTTATGTAAGTCACGAGCCTCCACCCGGACTACGACGCATGAGGGTGGGGGTTTATGGCTGACACTATCTCCCTATGACCCTCCTCAAACAAGATCCGGCCCATACCCCCGTAGGTCGGCCGGTATCCATCGATACTCTTGGGGGGACAGTTAATATCCGGGGGTTTACACCTTCAACCCACCAATTATCCGTTAATTCAAAATCAAGACTAGTTAATATCCAATTTTTTTCCCTTTATAATTTGGATGCCCATCCAACTACCCTCTTCTATATCTAGTTAGTTGCCCATAGCAATTGGTTCATTTGTAAAGAACTGTCGGTTTTCCCCGTTCATTGTCCCTAATTACTTACTAGAGAGAGAAAGACCACATTTGTCTAGATGTGAGTCACCTTCCTAAGTAATTGCTAATGTGAGAAAGAGAGTGATTAATCAATTTTAATAATTATATTTTATAATTAATTGCATATGAATATTTGTGAAAGTAGAAGGCATTACCTGCAATATTATAAAATATACATACTAAATCAACACACTAATTTAAGTGTCATTTTATAATGACAAAGACAATTTCAAATGGTGAGTCACAAAAATTATAACCTCAATGTTAATGAGGATTTTGTAATGTTTTTGACCTCCAAGTTAATTACGTGCTTCACTGATGGTTTCACTTCCGGAATGAAATCCCAATCAATTTTTTATTTACTAATTGGAAGTGCACATATATATTGGATTTAGACCTTGAAGGTGAAGTGCACTCAATATGGGATTTGTAGTCAAATGGCCTTCAAGAATGCAAGGGCAATGTTTTTTTGAAGTTGGGCGTGTCGGGCAGCAGTTTTCGGTCGGGTTTAGAAATTTCTCTAGAAGGTTGCCCCAGCCCGGATCTGACACCCTCGAAAGTTCATGAGGGGGTGTTTAATGTCCGCCAGGGAAAATATATCACTATAAGAAGATCTTGAAATTAAACAAAAAGAGAACTATAAGTTTTTTGATATTGTACATTCAATAGTATACATGGGATGTAGATATTATGAGTAAGCTTGAATGGAATCTATATCTAATAAGTAGCCAAAAATATAACAAATACTTCACAGACCTTTTGCATGGCCAACAAAATAGCAAGGCAGTACCATGGCCCACAAGAATGTGTTTATAATCTAGAAGATTAATAGCACAAAATTAGTGGTGGCCCAAATGACAAAATTATGGCTCCAATGGTGGTCCAAAAGAGCATAGATTTCGACACGGAAAAATTTGTATCGAAACCAAGTGTTCGAAAGGGCCATGTTATGTACTATTGCCCCTTGCATCCCATGAACTGACACCCTTTATGCCTAGAACCAACCCCCTTTGTGCTTTGTGGACCTACCTCCTTGGCTTTGTGAATAGACTGGCCATAACCGTCTCTCCCCCCCTAAAACCGTCACTTGATGGGCCAGGACACTCCTACACCATGGGGAACAGTTCAAGGTAGTGGAGTTTTGGCAATTGGGAGGCATTTATAGATATTGGTTTTAGCACCCTCTACCTTATGTTATTTTTTAGTGTAATTGTATCGACAACATTTAATTCCATGAACTATGGCCCCATCCACTAGCCATCAAGTGGTGGATATCCTGTATTGACCCTCCTCCTACCAAGTTGCAAGTAAATATAAGGTTGAGGCATCTATAACCGGTAAAATTAAAGAATTTGCATATGTTTAGGAAGAGTCATAGCCAGAATTATTTTTCTTTCAAAGATAAACAAATTGTAAGGAGAATGACAAAGCATTGTTGAAGGATTGGGAGAAACAACAATGGACAAAGGACATTATAAACAAAGCAAAAGACATTGTCAAATACATCCAAGCCCACAAATGTCCTATGATGGCCTTCCTTTTGTACTTGTCCAATTTGGAATTGAAGATGTCTGAGTCCACAAAATTTGCCATCAACTTCTTGATGATTGATCAACTCGTCAAAATCAAACATGCATTGAAACAAATGGACATACATCCCCAATTAAATTGCCTACATGAACAAGTTGAGTCGGGGGAGCGATTGTCGGAGAAGAAGTGTCATCAAGTCACATCAAATCAAAGCAAGTGTGATTTATTCAAATTCTGGAATAGTTTCAATAATTACCATCACGTGTCGGAAGAGTATATTGGCCCAAAAACTGAGAGTATATTGAAAGCACTAAGAATGTTTGATGACGCAGAGCCAACGATGAGCGAAGCTTAGTTAGTGGTGAAAACTAATTAAAATAATAATAAAACCATGTGCTTAGCCTTAGAAACCATCATTTCAACTTAGCCCACAACCTTATCATGTTGGTTGAAGAAAATTTCTATATATGATAGCGTATGTTTCCCACGAACCTCCACCAAGTGGATGCAATGTTGAATCCATATTTATTGAATGATCTTAGCATCACAACGATGCCAATGTTAAATGAAGATTCTTGGACGCCATGAGGAGGGTTGACCATATACATTGACGGTCAATACGTTTGGGTAGTTGCCAAATTTTAGACATTTGAAAAGCATAGAGGTACATACACATTTGTTAATATGCCTTTGACCATGGAAGCCAACATTCCACCTTATGCGTGGTGGAACCTTGTGGGCAAAGGTGGCACACACTTGATCCCTTTGGCTAAGAGTATATTGGCCCAAGTGTGTTCCTCGTCGTCATGCAAAAGGAATTGTAGTTATCCATTTGTTCATACAAAAACTAGGAACCGGTTGAGTTCGGCTAGGGCTTAAAATTTGATTTCCATTTACACCAATGAACGGTTGGTGTGGGAGAGGGTGGACCATGACTTGGCCGCATGTAATCTAATGAACATGATGTCCAAAGATTCAATTACTTAGCTGATGAGGATATAAGTGATGACCCACTAGCGGACCCAGTGGAGATTCTTCAGGGCCTTCACACAACGATAGCAACGGTGGGCACGGTGGAGGGAACTCAGGCTTTGACAACCCCCATGATCCATTTGCATTTGACAATGAGCTTCACATGTGGTCCAACATCACCGATCAAGAATTTCTCTCAATCATGATCGTGCGTCCCGCTACACCAATGACAACAATACCCAATGTGCCAACAACGACCATACCCAATGTGACAACAACAACCATACCCAATGTGACCACAATAACTATACTCAATGTGTTGGTTGAACTTGAACCCAATGTGCATAGAGATGTTATAGTTGAAGCCAACATAGATGAGGCTATTGATGAGGCAACCTACCCACTTCTCATATTAATCCATCACATGATGATGTCCCCCCTCCTATGTTGCCAACACCAAGTCAACAACCAATAGAGGCTACACCGCCCATTCCTGTTTCACACAGCGAGGGCACATCCAACATTGTGGCATGCCCAAGTCCATTGCAAAATAGACCATCGCATTCAGTAGGTGGTCATACGACATATTTTGACTTAGAGATTACCTTGGCACAACACATTGCAATACGGGCCCCAACAATACCTGCACGGGTGTCCGGTTGGTCGGTGCCACCATTGGCATGCGCACCCCTTCACCACCCCGTCTTGGCCATTTCCTAATATTGCTCTGACAAACTTTGGTCATACCACCAAAGGGCAAAAAAAGAAAATCCCAAAGGGTGGTGCGAACATGGAGGACAATTGGGGCCACCAATGGTTGCCCCATTCACTGGCATACGGCATTATGGATGCAACCGGATCTAGACCAATGGCATCGATTGGGATACCAATTTTTGGTACTCGCCCCAATCGACTTGGGGGCACGGCAAACAATGATCAAGAATCCAACAATAATGCAACCAAGGAGTTGTGTAATATTATGCAAAGTGAAGATTTTTTCCCCCTTCTTTAAGAGAACATCACATAGGCCCTCCCAATTGTGATGTTAACTACTAAACCTAGCGTGGTGTCCTTATTTTGAGTACATGGTCCAATCTCGTCATAATACATGTCTATTTGATGTCCATTCTTGAGGTAGATGTACCCAATTCCGTTAGTGACCTCAATTCTAACACCTACAATGTCAACCTATGTACTTCAACATGAACACTAATATTTGATTTTAAGAACTACAAACACAACTCAATGGTTGAAAGAGACAAAATGTCAATGATCGACACTGTCCACTTTGGGAGGGTTTACATAACCACTTTGGGTTGCAAAGAAATCTCGACTTGCATTAATCATATGTAATTGCTTGTTGTTTGAAATTTGACGAAGTCAACTACATTAGCTTCCGCATGGATTTGCTAATTTCTTGAATTTTTTGTAATATTTTATACATGTTAAGGGTTTGAAGTGCTTAAAGTATTCATTGTAAAGTATGTGGGTGTTTTTTGGTTACTTCTCTTAATCGAACACATGGGCTATATTTGATTGGTGTGTGGTTAGATAAGGATCAAAGACCAAACACCATAAAGACACCTGTTTAAAAGAGATTGGATTGTGTCATCAAATTTTATTAATTACTCCTCACTGTTTAGTGAACACAATAAGAAGACCTATGTATCAAGTTGGGGAATCAACAAACTTGCACTTTTGATAACCATAACTAAATCAGGGGAGGTCCGGTTTTGAATCCGATTTTTGCTAATTCTTCATAGTAGATTTGTTTATGCAACACTAATTGTGTTGTGTAAATCTAAACAGTAGATGTTGGAGAACGTGAAAAACTAATGGAATAACACACACATACCTTAGGCGCCTCTACCTTAATAACTACAGGCCTTGCCATATACCATTCAAAAATATGCGTCTTCATAGTAGGACTCGTTCTGAGTAAGGCCTGCTTAGGTCATGTCCGAAGCAGAGCAAGAAGAGGAAAACGAAACCCTAATGTTGTCACAATGGCTCACAATGCTCGCATCGAAAGGCTCGACTGGAAGCTTCGGAGTAGGATGGGAAATGCGGGAGTGAGGCAGAATTTTTTGATGTAGTATGATGAGTGGGGCCGTGGCAATGGTCGCAGGACCCACGATGGCAATCGGAAGTGAAAATTAGGGTTTGAAGGTTCCACGATGGGGGTGGAAGGCGTCCTGGAGAAGGTGGAGGAATTAGAAGGCAAATTGGAGCAGCGGGGGAGTGACATTGTAGCGGCCGTGGAAGGGAAAGCGGAAGAGGTGATCGAAGAGGTTTCCGAAGTGCTGCATAATATGGACTTAGGGTTTGGTGGCGGGGTCATCAGGTTCGTGCAGTCGGTGGATTGGACGGAGCCGTGGTTGATAGGCTTGATTTCATTACACCTCCTGCTGCTCACACTCGCCGTCACTAGCCGCAAACACAACGACGCGCAAACGGTGCTGTTCTTGACCACGTTGTTAGGGGTGTACCTTGCGGAGAGGTTGAATTCCGTGGCCCAGGAGTACTGGGAAGTTTTTGCGAGACGGCCGTATTTCGATGCGCAAGGATTGTTCCTGGCCACTGTGTGGTCGGGGCCTTTGCTGTTGGTGGCAGCTTTGGTTTTGCTCAACAGCGTCATGCAACTCGTGTCGTTGATTGTGAAATGGAAGAAAGCTGTGGCCAAGCATCAGGCTCGCCTTGCTCGCCAGAAGACAGAGTAAGGTGGCATACCAACATCCATCTAATGTTACACAGCAACAAGCTCAATATATGCTCTCACCATTTGAGAGCTAAAACTGGGAACTAATACGGTGAAGTAAATATCCCAGGGTGTGTTCATGCGATGCCGTAGAACTCAAGAGGCAAATTGCTTCATCAGGTCATAGATAGATTGACTATAGGTCCTTCAATTGTACAGGCACATACGGTTTTTGTTGTTCTTTCCAGACAAATCGTGTCCGCATCTCAAGGACTCCTTTCTTGTGACCAAGGCCCATGAAGTTCCTCCTAAATCAAGTTAAACACCAGGCCTGCATAAACTCACATGATTTTCTGTCATAGTTAGTACAGAGATTAAAGTTTTTTATAGTACAACTTGCGTGCCAAGTGTTGGCGACCAGAATCGGATAAGAAAATTGTTGAATTGTTGCCCTTGAATATAGGTGACTGGGTTACCTTTTAAGAACACATCAAGAGTAGATCATTGGTTATACAGGGTTAAATTGTTAATTCAGTGGAAGGGCAGAGTATCGTGGTGTGTTCGCATGTCAAGGACTTGCGTGTGGCGAAGGATTATGAAGTTCTTCCTAACTTAAATTTACACGAGGTCTGCATAAACATGAATTGATGTGCTTGTTGTGTAGGTCAAAGGCCTAATTTGCTGGCCAGTAGAGAGATTGCAGTTTTTAATAGTACAATCTGCGTGCCAAGTGTTGGCATCCAGAACCAGATTAGCAGGCCCTTGAGTTGTTGCCCACGAATAGGTGAGTGGGTACCTTTGAAGAGTAGGCCGCCGGTAATACAGAGTCAATTCAGTCGAAGGGATAAGGGCGCATAGTACGTGCTATGTCTTGTGACCCAGGATCATGAAGTTCTTCCTAACTTAGATCAACTTAACACAAGGTCTCCATAAGCTCACATTGATCTACTTGTTGTGTAGGGTCAAAGGCCTAATCCGTTGGCCAGTAGAGAGATTGAAATTCATAATAGCACAATCAGATAAACAAACTCTTGAATCATTTCCCACGAATAGGTGAGTGGGTACCTATTCAGGTAAGAGTAGGTCGTTGGTGAATTCAGAGTTAATGCAGTGAAAGGGAAAAGTGCAGAGCATCATGCCATGTTGCTTGTTACTTTGGTGTTGAACGATTGTACAAGCTTATTCATAACTGTAGCTTTTAGGATTGAGCTCAAAGTCATTTCTAAAGATAATGCACTTTTTCAGCTCTGGCATCCATTATGCAAGCCTGTCTATCCCTGAGATCACATGTAAAAGGGCTTATGTTGAAAGATTGACTCACATCAGGCAGCCCTCTGAAGGAGAACCATAAAATATGATATTTAGTGCCACTTACAATCTGGAATTACACAACGTTATAACTGTTTATTGTACATCTCATTATTACCAACAATGGTCGAATTGGTTGTTTGGACATTATAGAACATAAACATCTTTACTTGGTAAAAAATTACATTAATATTACAAAGATATAGGAATGTGTAACTCCACATAGTAAGTGACACTAAATATCATAT
Source organism: Polytrichum formosum (assembly GCA_964035585.1). Classification (NCBI taxonomy): domain Eukaryota; kingdom Viridiplantae; phylum Streptophyta; class Polytrichopsida; order Polytrichales; family Polytrichaceae; genus Polytrichum; species Polytrichum formosum. The sequence goes on along the minus strand of OZ037935.1, from coordinate 42,410,312 downwards.
TTAGTGTAGTTCCAGAAAAATTAGTTCCATGACCAGTGACCACTCATCTAGATGCTCCATTATCAAAGTTTTACACTGGGTTTTGTACATGACATGCAATAACTCTATGTCCCTCCCTGGATAACTAGACAGCCTAGGATAAAATCAGGTTGCACAACATTGAAAATCATAGTACCGAGAAAAAGCTTATGAAGGATTTTTGTTCCAACTTGAGTATGTACATGTTTGATCACGTTTGTCAAGATTATGCAGCCCTTCCGCCATATTTACCTGCCTATATTTCCCTAGCAAATGTGAGTTGCATTCTTGACATTTGCAATCCCTGTGAAGACCCCATGACCCCACACACCTGTCTCCTGCCTTTTACAGTTGATTCAGAGAATCCATTCAAGGGTGTCGTCTCCACAAGAATCTTCCTCCTCCTGAAAACCAAATGTCAAAACCAATCATTATACTTCCATTGGTGTTTGCTCAACCTAGAAATCTGATTTGGAAGGGCAAGCAAGACTTTGCATTAATAGGGTGCAGGTTTAAGAAATCGCTAGCATATGAATGCCTCCAATCTAGTGCCAGCAATGAAAAGTCTAAAATTGTGAAAACTATTGAAGAGAGCGATTCCAAAGTGTTCAGCACAATACAAAAATGTGGAGACCAATATCATCTGGCATGGAAGAAGAGACAATCTGTCCTTAAGCTATGTGGTTGTTATTTGCTTACTTTTCTTAATTGGGCACCTATATTTGATTGGTGTGTGGCTAGGTGAGGATCAAAGACCAAACACCATAAAGACACATGTTTAGAAGAGATTGGACCACGTCTTCAAATTTTATTGACTACTCCACACTCAATAGAGAACACGATTTGGAGGACCTATGTAATACGTTAAGGAATCAACAAACATGCACTTCTGATAATTACAAATAAATCAGGGGAGGCCCAATTTTCCATCCCATTTTTGCTGATGCTTCATCGTAAATTTGCTAAGCAACACGAGTTTCATTGTGTAAAATTAATCAGTAGAGAACATGAAAAACGAACCGACTAACACCCACATACCTTACTTCCGGATTGGAATGAAGAGACCTCAGCCCCTGAGAGGCGAATTCAAGACTCTCTTGGTCCCATGGACAGAGCCATCATCTGCAGCTAACATGGCCGGATCATACTTTACAGGCTCAAGATGCAAGCCATCAGTCCCATTCTCTGGATATAGCTTCAAAAGACCATTGTTGGCGTCCTTCAGCATCTCCACTACATCTTGCATTGTGGGTCTCATCTCAGGTGCACTTTGTGCACATAGTGCCGCAACCTATCAAGATTCATCTTAAGTTTGTCAACATTGACGGGTTCTAGAAGACACAGATGTTTACCAGGACACATGGGTGAACTATACTCATCAAAAAAATTATTCTTGCATTGTGGGTCTCATATCAGTTGCACTGCGCACATAATAGAGTTATCCTTAAAGCCTCCTAAAAACTCATGGTTTGGTAGGGCGTTAAGTTGGCCCACTTTCAACAATTTAGAATGTTTAAGGAGTGTTCAAGTGGTGTCAGAACCCTAATTTTAGTGAAATGAAGAGGAGTCGTTTGTCTTTAGCCAAAAGACGGATATAATAATGAACTCTTTGTGAAACTTTCAAGACCATTTTAGCCGTCTTTTTTAACAACCTAACAAGACTCATCAGAATTTTTGTCCGTATTGAGGGATTTTAGAAGACAGAGATGCCACCAGGACCCATAGGTGAAATATATCCATCAAATTATATTCCTGCGTAGTTCGACTCCTCTCAGACGCACCTTGACGACATAATGCCTCAACCAAACAAGACTCACTAAAAAGTTGACAAGATTCAGGGGCCTAAAAGATGCCACCATGACACAATATAGGTGAGTTACATTTATCCAAAATAAATTCTTGCATTGTGGGTCTCATCGACTCAGGTGAACTCTGTCCACATAATGCCGCAACCCAACAAGACTCGTCAGACGTTTGTCAACAGTGAGGGATTCTAGAAGATACAGATGCCACCAGACACATCTAGCGAAATTATTACATCGAAAACAGATGTCTTGCAATGTGGGTCTCATCTCAGAGGCTCATCAAATATTTGTCAAGATTGAGGGGTTCTAGTATGACAGAGATCATAGGTGAATTATATTCATCAAAAAATTTATATATTGAATCTGAATCTTGCTTCAGATCCAAGTTGGTTGAGTGATTATAATTTGCATGGAATTTCTTGGTATCAAGATGTCTTGCTTTGTGTCTCATCTCAGATGCCCTCTGCACAGAATGCTGCAACTTAACAAAACCTGTCAAAACGCTGTCTATATGGAGGGGTTCTGGAAGACAGAGATGCCAACATGACGCACATTAGGTGATTTAAATTCACCAAAAATATATTGAATCTGAATCTTACTTTGGCAGATTCAAGTTGGTTAAGTGATTATTATTGTGGAAATTTCTTGTATCACGATGTCTTGCATTGTGAGTCTCATCTCAGACGCCCTCTGTGCACAGAACGCTGCAACTTAACAAGACTCATCAAAAGTTTGTGGATATAGAGGATTCTGGAAGAGAGAGATGCCACGATGACACATATTAGGTGGCTTACTTTCATTAAAAATTTATTCTGGTGAGAGTATATGTACCTGAACAACTCTTATGAGCTCATTCTCCTCAAAATTTCCTTGGAGCCTTGGGTCAACTAGATCACAATAGTTGCCGTGAAGCACGAGCGGTCCAGCCCACTCCACTATGGTGCGCTTGGCAGCAGCCCCGGCCACCCTCTCGATGGGCTTCTTGCCACTGATGAGTTCCAGGAGGAGAATCCCAAAGCTGTATACATCACAACTCTCGGAGACTTTCCCCCACATGGCGTATTCCGGTGCCAGGTAGCCCAGGGTGCCCTTCACTCTCGTGGTGACGTGGGTGGCCCCATCTGGAATCAGCTTGGCAAATCCAAAATCAGCCACTTGTGCTTCAAAGTTCTCGTCTAGAAGGACGTTGCTGGCTTTGATGTCTCTGTGTACAATGTGGGGTGTTGCATAGTGGTGCAAATACCTGGACACATCAAATTAAAGCATCAACATGCTTACAATAAGAAACTGCGAATCCCAGAGGTGCACACATATGTGTGTGTGTGTGTGTGTGTGTGTGTGTGTGTGTGTGAGGGGGGGGGGGGGGGGGGGGGGTTTCGCACAGAACGAACGAGACTGAAGCTAAGCCATGTTGTTGCTAAGCTTAGCAAATCCTAAGGATCTCACATTCTCTGGATTTGCAAATTTAATATACATTCTTAGCAAATCCTTAAGAATCCTTAATCAGCTAAGCAACTTCTTAGCAAATCCCTGGGATCCCCAGCTAAGACTGTAAATCAGGTAAGCAATCCTAAGGATCTTACATACATTCTCTGGAATACTCACTAAGTTAATATATTTTTCTAGCAAATACTAAGAGTGCATAGCTCAGCTGATTTACATTCTTAGCTACAGATTCTTAGCTAAGCTGATTCTTAGCAAATCCTAGGAATCTTCTCTGGATTTACTAAGAAAGTCAGGTACCTATTGCACCGTGGTGCAAGTACATCTGCATAACCAGCGACATGCTAACAGTGTGGCAGAGATTGAAGCTCACATGGATATACTTACACATTAGAAAGCTGCGGAAGTGATGATGCAGACCACACATGATCATCTTATTATGAAGCAGCCTGAACCTAAGCCGCTCATGTAGGTGTGACCCTAATTATTACAAGAAGTAAGTGAGTTTGATCAAGTGAACGACTTACTCCTAATTACAAGAGGTTTGATACAAGTGAACCACTTACGCGAGGGCTTCTGCGGATCCAGTGGCAATTTTCATCCTGCGTTTCCAGTCGAGAGTAGAGTCTGCAGCAAACTGGCCATGCAAGTGGGTGAGAAGGCTGAGCTTGGGCATGTAATCATACACAATCAACCGTTCCTGGCCCTCAGCACAGTAGCCCCGCAGTACCAACAGGTTTTTGTGTCGCACACGGCCCAGAATTTCCACCTCCACAGCGAACTCCATCTCTGCCTTGGTGCTCCACACTTTCAACCTCTTCACTGCAATCTGCGTCAACCCAGCGTCCACTTCTTCGTCACATCCCCGATACATACACAGAATTTATCAAAATCCAGAGATTGTACAACATCCAAGCAAGGACAAGACCAGAATCTTTCACAATAGAAATCAGACAGAGGAACATCGCCGTTTTCGATCGAAACGAGGTTTGGAAGGCCCAAGGTTGAAGAATTGTGGCCAACGTTGGGGAGCTTGATCCCCAAGGTTGTATTTCTTTCCTTTTAATAGAAATGTTTGTTTCAGCTCCGATCGAAGACGGCGACCTTCCAAAACCTCGTTTTGATTATTTTGTTCTGAATCGGAGTTGCAAACAGACATGGACATTTCCACCCAAAAGACGAGGTAGCAATCTTGAAACCAAAAACTCCCCAAGGTTAGACACATGCCAAGGCCAAAAAAAAATTCCCTTGGTCCTTCAAAACCCCCCTGCAGCTCTAGACATCGGACTCCAAATGAGGGCAGAAAATTGAAGCCAATGGCAACAGCCTAAGATTTTGTTTGTCGGTGTGTTTAATTCCAGTGTCGTTGTACTACCGAAAAAGAAAGGAAAAGACACAGGTTATAGGGAATGGCAACATTGCAGAAGGTTTATTGAGATGTTGATTAAAAGAGGAGAACATGGATGTCCCTCGTACTTGGTCACCGCTTGCAAGCTGACCCCAGTAAACACTGCCGAAGCCCCCTTCCCCCAGTTTATTGTCATAGTTGAAGTTGTTAGTAGCGGCGTGCAATTCCCTCAACGAAAAGATGCGCCACGTCCCAAGTTTCTTGCCCTCCGAAGGTCTGCAACAAAACACACACACACACATTTTACTCACTCATATGAAGAAACGATTGACCCTCCTGAATATCATTGCCATAGCCGATGCCTTAGAACTGTAGAGAACCACCACTTCTTGATGAAATTAAGGCAGGAAAATGAGTATTGCTCAATGCTGATTGACTTACTTCTCTTCTTCTTGGCCGCAGCACGAAAACCTTGACAAGAATGTCCGCATCTTCTCCTGCACTTGTTATGATGCACCAATAGCAATGCAATGTGACAACATCAGCAGCCACTCATTGTCTCGGTATCAGCAGCAGCTCGCTCCAATGCTTGTCCAGATCACCGCTTGGCTAAGATTGAAACCCTTCATAATTTATTTGAAGAAGGCTTCTTCCAGACACTCACTGGGTCAGCCGGCTAGCTACAACTGAGGTAGTACTAGTACTGGGCTTACTGAAAACATGCTATTTGGAGAGTTTGGGAAAAGGAACAGTTTCGCTACCATTCGTAAAGAGTTGGTTATAGAGGAGTGGTCATCAGGAATTCCCTCAGAAATCCGGCACACTGCAACTCTGCAACAAACCCTCAATGTGACTTACAATCAGCACCATAAGAATACTGATCATAGCAAGTGAAACTGAGGCAGGGTGAGGGAAACAATGATTTCCCCAGAGAAAAATCCTTGCAGTGAGCATGCAATGCCAAGCTCTACGGAGAGGAGAGGAGAGGAGACCAGAGGGTAGGTTGGTTGGTTGGTTGGTTGATGGCTGTGCAGAGGATGATGTTGATGCGGTAACAGCACGGGGGACACTTCACTTCACTGCACCTGAGAAGAGAAGAGAGATGACACAATGTAAGTTAAGTACTTAACTTACAACCTGCTACGCACCCAGCACAACCTCGATCTGGAGATCCGTTCTGGCTGATGCTGCTGAAATTCTGATGATCAATGTAAGATGTAAGATGCGCCCATGCCACTATCCCGTTGGTGAATTAGCCAGACTTGTGGGATGTTGCGGGTCAGTTGTCAGAAACTCATCAGAAGAAGGATGCACCAAAGTGGGGCCGAGGTGGAAGTAACTTACCACCCTCCCCGCCCCCCGAGGAAGTCCTTTCCAATGTTAGTCCTGCTTGACTTCTTTACAGTACTTCAAACTTCAAACTTCACACACCGCCTACATACATACACAATCTACACTTTATCCCAAGCTCCAATACACATATACATCATGATGAGGAGCATGATCATCCCACCCTTGTGAGAGACATTGGAGGGAATTAAGGGAGGAAGTTGTGGAATCTCACCGCACCAAAATGGACCCGCCTGGCGCCATGACCAGTGCTGATTTTCAGTGTGTCAATAGCAGAACACCGAGTGGTTTTTAGTACCTATATTTAGTACCCTATACATACACAGCTGCTGCGAGGTGCCAATAAATTTGCAGTGTGCCTCTAATACTGTAACTTTACTACTTTAAGTAAGCTTCAAAGTGATGATGATGAGTGCTCGAGTGGTCCAGGACTAGGCTTGCAGCAGCCTCTGTTGCAAGCTTGACCACCCAAGAGGGACAGAGAAGCTGCCATTGACTTGAGCTCCTGCTGTGAAAAAGGGCAAGCTTACTTACAGAGCCTTTAAAGCAGGGAGGTAGCTGGTAGGTGGTAGTGAGGGCTGGGGATTCGTGGTGTCTACGTAAACTCATATCCATTGCAAAGGTGAATTATTGTTCACCCTGTAAATGAATATTTTGAGACGATTCGGCTCCGAAAACAAAGTCAGAGAGCCCGAATTAGTCCACGCTAATTATCCCAATTAGTGTGTGTTGCTATTCGAAGTTACAAAGTGCTATAACTATTTAATGGTAATGTAATATTTTACCAAGCAAAGTCATTTACGTTCTATAATGACCGAACAACTTATTGAACTTTCATTAGTAAAAATTGAACTCTTGAATAAGATGTTATTGCATTGCGTAATTCCAAATAGCAAGACACACTAATTGTGATAATCAATGCAGTGAAGTCAAACCGAAATGAAACAGCCCTCAGTTTTGTACGGCACTTTTTTTTACTGGAGTCCTTTCATCCATGATGGATGAGTTTACGTAGATGCCACGAATCCCGGCCGGGGATTCGTGGCACTCAAGTAAAATCATCCATGCAGATGAAAAAAACACAGGAATCATCTAAATGACTATTTTTAGGCAATTTGATTCCGGAAATAGAGTCAAAGGCCCCAAATTAGTCTAGTGACGTCACATTCGAATGAATCGGCCCTCAACCCCATAGGGGAGCTTTTTTTATTGGAGCCACTTCATCCACGATATATTGGATGGATGTTCCTTAGTGAGTGCCACGAATCCCCAGCCACGAATCCCAAGCCTGTAGTAGTGAGGCGAATGTACTCTACCTGTGTTGGGTGGGGGGGGGTACAAAGGTACTTACCTCATTTATAAGCTGCTTGCTAAGTAGGCAAGTAACCTGTAGATTATTGAGGCTTGACCTGTGTATAGCCTGATTTTATGGTCCACACCCAACCAATTTGGCTCCTTGAGAGGTAGACTTTTGCTTATGATGGTGGGTTTGCACTTATCATGGAGGGTTTTCTATTTCGTCTTTATATGTGCCAGAATGTTGTTTCCACGTGGGATATAAGTGTTCTTAGTGAATGTGAGCATGACATGTGGCAAATCTTGAGGGAAAAGTAATTGTTTTGTGTCAGAATAGAGAGCCCTTTATGCTATTAGGATCCCATACCAAAGAATCTCCAAAGTCAAGAGATCTTATTGATTGCAAGCAAAATTTCAGACCCAAGGAGTTAGGGTCCGGGTCCCAAGGTATGGAAAAAGTAAAGTGGTGCTAATGTGGCATAGCTATCCCGCCAAGTGCATAAGTAAGGTCTATTAAGGGGTGTTTAGAAACCCCAATTTTCTTGAATCCGTATCCTAATGAAAACCCACCCTAAGAGCATGCATATGCGTGCGATTGTGATTAAGGGTGGGTTTACACTAGGGATCCAAGACCAAATAAACTCCAAAGTCAAGCAATCATGTTGGTTGAGAGCCAAAAAAATGGATTCAAGGAGTGAATAATAGGGTCCGGGTCCAAAGTTTGTCAATCCTTGCTCTACAAAATAATCCTCCTAATTTGAGAAACTAACCTTCAAGTTTGGGCTCCAATCTTGAGTCCAAAAATAAGGCATGTTAAAAGGAGTTTTAAACCTCAAACTCCCTAAAACCGGACTTCAATGTAAACCCACCCTCAATACCAAATTATGGTCATTGAATGGTTGTGAGTTGGGTCCACCCAATGGCCATTATCTAATGTAATTTTTATCAGGAAGAGATTATGCACATCGTTGAAGGATATTGTAAATAGTTTGTAGGATCATATCGCACGTGATCCTTTACAATGTGTGTAGGTGCAAACGTATCTCATTTTCAAGGCTTGAGAAGCTAGACACTAAGTAGGTAAGTAATCTCTTGATGATTGAGGCTTGACCTGCTTGCCTACTTTATGGTCCACACCACCCAAATTCAACTCCCCGATATTCCCTAAGCGTATGTCGGTGGCATTGAGTTTAAGTACTACCTACATATTGGCCACCCAATGGGCATTACCTAATCTAATTTCCATCGGGAATATATATCGCACATAGTTGAAGAATGTGTTGTAAACAAATTTGGTGGATTTTTTTCAATTTTTTTTAAAATAAGATGAATGTGTGTGAAGGTGTGGTTCACCCTTAAGAAAATTGGGTGACATGCATGATCTCTTCATGTTGAAAATTGCGTGATGGAGATGGACCTTGAAGACAAACAAAGAGAGGTTATGGTTTAAGTACGACATTCTACGATGGTATGCTTTCTCCACTTGATTGCATACAAGTGTGTGACAACCTTATTGTGGGCGCTTCCCACTTCACAAACAATTTTCGCCATTGGATTGTTGTGGGAATTGTATTATCCGGTTAACAAATCACAAAGACTATCATTTCAAAATTCAAATAAGAGGTAAACTAAAAAATATCTTGAGGCAATTATGTAGACCCTCCCAATTATATTCATAGTTGAACTTATAGTGATGTTTATATTCTGAGCACATAAGGAGAGCGACCACATACATGTAAAAGGTGTCAAACATACTCAATGCTCGCGATATCTCAACATGGCAACCCGAAATGTTCAAGATGGAAACAAAGATTACAAATAATACACATATCCACACATTAGCTGCCTCATCAACCTTGGTATTTATTACTCATCTTCTAGCTCGATAGTTAGCAAATTTACATGTGATTTTGTTGAATACATATCTAGAAAATACTAGTAGGAAGAGCAAGTCTTCAAGACATTGTTTTTGACATTAGAAGGACATTAGTCTTGTATGACACACATAATAAGTCATGTGTAGTGATCGGTTGAGACAACCTATATTGAATATCAATCACCAAGGACATGTCTTTCTCGTTTACTCCACCACTGTCATGTGATCGGTGGCCATGACACCCAAAAATATATATTTTTAAATATTTTAAATATTTAATAAATAAAATTTAAAATATTGTGGAGAGGTCCTTGTTAGAAGCTCAAACTTGTTTTTGTTGATCTAACTTAGTTTTGTGACCGTCACGAGTTCAAGTCAACTTGACTGTGACTCAAACTGTAAGCCTAGGCATTACTTTATGCAAGCTTGTCCTCGAAGTATGATGGCTCTTGTATTTTTCAGAAGTCGAGGTTCCCACGTACACCTAACTCACTGCAATACAACAAGACTCATCACAGAGTCAGCCTGCTGCATGTAAGTAAGTGGGAATGGAGCCAGGTTTGGGAAGCAACCCCATAGGATCCTTGAGGCTTTGTCAGATGGCCCCATTGAAGTATAATATTCTTTTCCACCCCTAGTATGAACGGGGAGGACGGACCACTATGCTAAAGCCGCCTATTCCCGATCTATAGGGTACCGGAATTTCAATCACGTTGGGATTGAAATTTGATTGGGTCGGAATCAATAGTGTCATGACACTTGTCATGGTTTTCAGTGCTAAAGTGAGGAGGAATGAGTGGTTATTGGCTTCAAAAATTCAAAATAATTTCAATTCAAGGAATTGAATGCCCATAAAAACATTAATCCTCCTTATTTCTATCTTCTACATAGAAGAAAAAAAATTGCACCACCTTACACTTCTCCAAATTTGGCAAGGAATCTCTTAAGTGATCGGTTACGGCCGCCTCAACTCTAGTAACAGATGAATAGGTTGAGTTTGAGAAAGAACCAATTCAAGTTCAAAACTTCAAGAAAATCACCAATCATTTAAGAATAATTTATGGAATAAACCTCAAATTAATGAAGGTAAATTGAAAGATGTTAGCATGTAAACTAGTTGGACTTAACAACATTAGGATATTGATCAATTGTGCCCAAAAATCTCCCCAGACATTGTGCCAGAAAGAAGAAGAAAAAAAGGGAGAGAGAAAGAGAAAGAGAAATGGGCTCCAATGTCGCCACCGACATGAATTATGGTGTTGCTTCACCTTTGAGTTGCTCTAACTCTATATGTAACCTTGAAATAGGCATCACAAGAATTATAGGGTCGTTGAAGACTATTATCTCCTCTCAAAGGTGTACGCTTCGAATGAGTGTAGACATGTTGGCCCTCACCTATCTTTTCCACGGGTAAACCTCTAGGTTCCCCAACTTCCCGCATGGTTAGTTGAAAATATATGGTCCATCCAATCTCCCACTGTGGTTGGGTGGACCATAGGTGGTAGGGTTCACCATAATCCAAGTCCTAGGAAGGTCACCCATTTTCGCACTATTCCAACTTTTGGCAACTTGTCCTTGGAGTTCACACATGATTTGGGTCCGGGCCTTGGATGTGACTCTATATGTAACCCCAAAGCATGCATCACAAGAATTAGAGGGTCGTTGAAGATTATTATCTCCTTTCAAATGTGAACACCTCGAACGAGTGTAGACACGTTGGTCCTCACCTACCTTTTCCCAAGGGTTAACCCCTAGGTTTCCAACTGCCCACATGGTTGTTTGAAAATATCACGTCCACCCAAATTCCTTGCTCTTGTTGGCGGACAACATGTGGTAGGGTTCACCATAATCCAAGTACTAGGAATGTCACCCATCTTAGCACTGTTCCAACCTTTGACAACTTGACCTCGGAGTTCCCACATGATTTGGGTTAAGGCCTTGGATTTAACTCTATATGCAACCTCGGAATGGGCATCATGAGAATAAGAGGGTCGTTGAAGACTACTATCTCCTTTCAAAGGTTAACACCTCAAACAAGCTAAGACACGTTGCCCCTCACCTATCTTTCTGAACCCCTAGGTTTCCAACTTGCTGCATGGTTGGTAGAAAATATATGGTCCACCCCAATCCCATGCTCTTATTGGGTGGACCAAATGTGGTAGAATTCATCATAATTCAAGTGCTAGGGAGGTCACCCATGTGAGCACTCTCCCAACCTTTGGCAACTTAACCTTGGGGGTCCCATGGGATTTGGGTTAGTTAACCCCAAAGTGACATGGGGGACAGAAACTATCCTCGACTATTTTCAATCCGAATTTGAAGGCATTTGCCGAACTGTTCTAGAAAAATTCAATAAAAAACGATTGTACAAATTTGCGAGATCAACCCAACGACACCAAAAACAACAAATTTGAGGATGGATTGTAACTTCTATGAAGCTCGAAAGTTTTAGGCTATCCTACAAATTGCAAAGTTTTAGTCCACCCGACTCTTCCCTAGGCATTGGCTTCCTACATGGTTCACGTGTACTCGGAGTTCATTGGCCAAAGATCTAGCCGCTCAAAGTGGCTCAAAAGATTTCTTGAAGTTGCACTTGCTATGAGCTATAATGTGGCCGCTTGGATTTGCATATTTCTCACTTCAAAAATTCTCCCGAATTTCTGTAATAAATGCTCTTCTGTTTGCAGTTTCCGACAACCCTATGTGCATGACATCGTGTACAACAAAGTTTTGTAGTTTTTGCAAAAATTTTAAGTGGAGAGGGGAGCTAGTACATGGAGCTCAAATTTCTTAGTTGAAGTCGCCGTGAAATTTGGAGTGTTGCTAGCCGTACCGAGGAATGAGGCGAGAAAAAACCCGAGAAACCTTGCAAGTTGTTCGGTACTGACAGGTGCTTTCGATGCAAAAAAAATTATTGAAAAAGATAATGGACGGTTGCAAATTTTTGAGGTGATCTGTACCCTACTACACCCTCCCTTTATATGGTTGGATTTACATCTATAGCCATCGATCTCCCCGAAGAAATATTCAAAAATGTACACATGCTGCAGGGATTCTTCCTCGAGGAATATCCTATATCACTTTGGGGTTAAGGCCTTGAGTTTAAGCCACCCACAAGGTAAGGTACGTGCATTGTTACAAACACTTCTAGCCCCACATCTTCTCCTTTTTTGATGTTGGATAAGATTGCAAATTGTCTTATCCCATTAGTCACTTTGATTCATGAAGATTATTGTTTTAAGTGTTAAAATTTGAAGTTGAGATGCAAAAGTAATCATATGTCAAAGTAAATTTTTGTGTTTCTTATTAAGTGATCACATAGGTCCTCCCAATTGTGTTAAATATTGAACATGTGGCAATATCCTTATTTTGAGCTCAAAAGTCTATCCTCATCCTAACACATGTCTTTTTGGTACTCATTCTTAATCAATTACAAACCTCGCCATAGAACACTCAAATAGTAGGTGAACGCATAGAACTAGGGTTCAAATAAGGTATGATTGTCGTGTTTCAAGGCACAATGCGATTCAAGCTACCCCAGCCTTTGTGTCCAATTACAACTAAGACATGTATGCCTTGTGTAGTCACTTGTTTTTATATAAGTACACTAAACATTAAAATTAGTGTCACTTACTATTTGGAATTACGCAACGCTATAACTGTTTATTGTATATCTCATTGTTTGTCCACACAGGCCAAATTGGTTGTTTGGACATTATAGAACATTATCATCTTTACTTGGTAAAAAAAAAACATCAATAGTTAAAAAGACATAGCAATGTGCAACTTCAAATAGTAAGTGACACTAAATATCATATTTAGTGTAGTCCGTTTGGGTGTCATTCTAGACATTAAGCACAACCACTTCACATACAATCATTTTTCACTCGTGAAGCTTGAATAAGGTGGTTAAGAAACACATTGGTGTCTCATTCTATAAACATAGTCAAAGATATCAATGACACTGCTCTTATTTCATAAACATGAATCGGGTTCACTTCCATGCATGTGTAAGGTTTCAAAACTCAACACATTCTTGTTTAAAACATTTTTGCAAACACCATGTGATACATGAGTAGGCATACATGTGGCACACACATGTGAACCCTAACCCCCCCCCCCACAAGACTTTTTTTTTTGTGATTTATGGAATTTGTAATATGATCGGAGATCCTATGAATGTACAAACTCTAGTTAGAAATTGCTCACCATCATTCTTCCCCATGTAGAAATGCTAGGATGATGAATTCTTTAGGTCACCATTCCAACAATCACATAGGTCCGTGGAGTTGGAAGTGCCCACAATAGGCACACGTACCTTAGGTGGGCTACCATGACTTGGACTTGTTGTATAGTTGATTAGGTTCTGACAAAAATTGTCGGGTGTTACTACTGCGTGTTTTTACAAACAATAAGGGTAGTAGGGTTTCGTAACACTTACTAAAGGAAAAAACAAAAAAACCATGGAAGAACATTGTATACCCCCATAATTTCATTTAAGCCCGATTTGACTCATAAATCAGGGTCGAAGGCCAAGATATAGTATAGAGGGATCCATTTGAAATGAATTTTGTATTGAAGTCCAGACAAAAACACAAAAATTCAATTACTATGGACTTTGGAGTTTGTTCTTAGAAGACTGGTGTCCCAAGGAGATTTTTGGACATGATTGGTCGAGATCCTAGTGTTTCCAAGTCCAACTAGTTATGTGTCGAGATCCTAGTGTTTCCAAGTCCAACTAGTTATGTGTTGACATCTTTTGGTTTTTCTTTATTAATTCGAGGTATATTCTCAAAAATCCTCTCAAACAATGGGTAAGTTTCTTGAAGACTTGAACTTCAACATGTTCATATGTAACTTAACTACACCGTTTATGGTATTTAGTGTCACATGCGTAATAGTGTCACTTACCCTATTTTGAGACGTTTGATATGTTACACTAATGATTAATAACTTCATCATAAGTGGCAACTCATGACACTCGGCGTTCAAGTGCGCTTACTAATATCTTGACATGAGTACGTTCAACAATGTTATGAGGTGCATGCCTATCTTACACAATGGTCTACAAGTTGACTAAAGTGTACACAAATGACACTTGCCATAAGTGTGCTCAAGAATATCTTCCTCTTGCACACTAACATGCAAACACACGACACTTGCCATTAGTAAAACCCAAAAATATCTTCCCCTTGCATACTAAAACGCAAGAATACCATCTACAATATCCCGACGTGCTAGCTTATCTAAATATCATTATATATATATATATATATTCACTTGAAGAAGTTACTTATGTTGACGAATGGAATCATATTGACAATGAGTAGGCGTGACACTTTGAGACTAGTAGACACCTAGTTTAGGGCTCTCCACAAATAGTGTACGTGACACTAAATATCATAAACGGTGTAGTGGTTGGTTCGCCCCGTTCATTGCAAAGGACCAAAGCAAAGCACCGTGGTACGACATATGCCTCTCGTAGGTACCATACCCGACTAATAAGTAGCCGCTTTGAAGAACTTCAAATTCAAGTGGCTTTATTATAACATTTTTGCAAGGAGTCATATCTCACATCTAAGCTTAAGTGTCCAAGGACACTCCATTTGCACCCGTACAAGGATTATGAATAGACTACTCAAGATTTGGGCCATTTAATATAGTGTCATATTTCAAACGAAAAAGGGGCCCGACTCAAGAGCCGTAAAGGGCGTCGGAGTTTAGTATTTGTACACACGCACACGTCTGGGGCCGCCATCGAGTCTACTGAGGAGTTGTTGGGAGTACAAAGTTCAGTGGTCGTTTGAAAACGGTGTACACTTGGTGCATACTGTTTTATGTAATCCATTATGAAATTCCGGTAGTACACCAACTGAACGGGGAGAACCGACCACTCCACTAGTTGTGTCTAATTAGTGTGGGTTACCGTTCGGAGTCACATGTTGCTTGTTATAACTTTTTTACCACCATTATTGTTTTTTATTGACTAATTTATATGGTATTCTTTGGTGTGCGTACTGCCTGCTTATGTTATTTGGGGTAAAAAATGACACTCTCAGTAAAATGTTATAACAATGCGTGATTTCGAATGGTAACCTGCACTGATTAGACAAAACAATGTAGTGGCAGATGAACCGGTTGAAGTTCAAGACTTCAGGAATCATGTGTTGCTTGTTATGACTTTTTACCGACATTATCGTTTTTTATTAACTAGTTTATATGACATTCTTTGGTGTGTGTACTGCTTGCTTATGTTATTTGGGTAAAAAATGACACTCTTGGTAAAATGTTATAGCAATGTGTAATTCCGAATGGTAACCTGCACTAATTAGACAAAACAATGCAGTTACGGATGAACCGGTTGAATTTGAGAAGTAACCGGTTGAAGTTCAAGACTTCAGGAGTCACATGTTGCTTGTTATAACTTTTTACCGACATTATCGTTTTTATTAACTAGTTCATATGACATTCTTTGGTGTGTGTACTGCCTGCTTATGTTATTTGGGGTAAAAAATGACACTCTCGGTAAAATGTTATAGCAATGTGTAATTCCGAATGGTAACCTGCACAGATTAGACAAAACAATGTAGTTACGGATGAAACGGTTGAATTTGAGAAGCAATTGGTTAAAGTCCAAGACTTCAGGACAACAACCGATCATTTTAGAAGAATATGCGGAATATACCTTAATTATCAGAGAAAAACCAGAAGTTTATAACGTGGAATTGGTTGGACTTGGAAACACTAGGATTTTGACTGATCATGCCCAAAAATCTCCCCGGACAAAGCAGTACACTAAATATTGTATTGTATTGTATTGTATTAAGTGTCACCAATTCCTATTTGTTTCGCTCAATACAAGGTAACTCTGAACCGCCCATGTAGTGTCACCAATACTAAATGTGAGCCTAATATTACTTGTCATTCCTTGTATAAAAAAAATGTGGGTATTGTAGTTCTATCACAAAAATGTTAGGATGCATAATATGCCAAACTTTGTAAGAATTTCCATTACGGAGATTGTAAGTTGAGATGACAATACTTGTAAACGTATTCACAGGAAGTGCCATTAGAAAACTTACCACGGTGACATAAAATACCATATGACACAAACGACAATATTTAGTGTGGTATTTACCAATGTGGTTATGAAGTGCAGTATCTTCCCACTGCAGCTCTTGGGATGCAGTAGAAAGGGCCACCACTAAGAATTTGACCCTCTGAGCTCTTAGTGGTGAGTCAGTGTGGATTTGTGGTACTTATTTACATTCACATATTGACAAAAGTAGAGGACGCCAATGACATCAAATGTTGCTTTAAGGTACATGGACCTTTTTCAATTATTTATTTGAATGGAACACTTTATATTGAGTGTTGCATGGTTAGGTTAGATCTAAGAATGGAAACCCAACAAGACATGCTTTTAATAAACATGGAATTATGTGTTCAAAATTTATCAATTATTCTAGATTCAATTGTCAACTTAACTAGGGGGGACTTAGGTATTCAAGTAAAGAATCGGCACACATGCACTTTCAATAATCATCATTGAATCAAGGGAGGTCTGATTTTCAATATGAAATGTGTTCATGCTTCATCGTAGATTTGCTAATGTAGGACAAGTTCGTTGCATAAAATTTGATCGGTAGATGTTGGAGAACATGAAAAACGGATTGAAAACCACCCACACACCTATACATACACGGGGGGGTCACTCCAT
Organism: Polytrichum formosum; assembly: GCA_964035585.1. Taxonomy (NCBI): domain Eukaryota; kingdom Viridiplantae; phylum Streptophyta; class Polytrichopsida; order Polytrichales; family Polytrichaceae; genus Polytrichum; species Polytrichum formosum. The sequence goes on along the minus strand of OZ037935.1, from coordinate 42,393,456 downwards.
TGTCAAGTTCAACACCACGTGCGGCCAAAAAAAATCTACTTTTGGTAAGTTGCATCACCAAAATGGGTCAAAATTTTATCAATTTTTTTTCATGGGTAGATATACACAGTATCTATTACATAGTAAAAAATGGTAACCAAATTTGATAATCTGTTTTTTTTAATAAAACATACCGTTTCTAACTAGAATGACGCATAATTGAACTAAAATAATTACTACAAAAATGACAATGACTAAAAATTTCAAAAAATATATACAAAAGATATGATCAATGGTTATGTATATGTAGAAAATATATCATAATTTTTAAATTTATCTATTCCATGTAATATAGGGGTAGCAAACTTTGGCCGCACGTGGTGTTCAACTTGACATGGAGTGAACCCCCCGTGTATACATACCACTAAGACCTTATATGTTCACATGGCAAGAGGGAATTATTGCATATAAGTGTACCTCTCATTCATCCAACGAACATTGTCATGAAATAGTATGTAGTTTGAAGGTTCATTTTAATTAAATGATTTGACACCAGATTTAGTGTCAAAGACCTAGATTAGTCTAGAAGACGAGATGAATAAGCCAAAAACATATATGGGGTCCAAGTTTTTTTTTAACATGGATGGATGAGAGGTACAATTGTATGCAAAAAAATTCCTTCTCGGTTGTTCACAATGGGAAGAGGCAAGATGAAATGATTGCATACTAGAGCGCCTCTCATTCATCCAACAAAAAGTCATAAATAGTATGTACAATATGCTCAAGGTTTTAACTTTTAAAATCAATTTTACATTAGAATTAGTTTCAAAGGTCTAATTTTGGTCCAGTGAGGCACATATGAGATGAATTGACCACAAACCTACAAAGGGGACAATTTAACATGCCAGAAGTTTCTGACGATGGAGTTTTCAACATGGATCGATGCTAGGGTATGCTCATATGCAAGAATTTTCATTTTGTCTTCCTGCAAGCCTCCTCCACTCTCATCCCTCCACCTTCACTCCATAGTCTTTGCATATGTCTCTTGTAACCCCCCCCCCTCCCTACACAAATTCTACCCTCCATATAAGCGTGCAATACACTAAATAGGATATTTAGTGTTTGATACACCAAATACGAACGCATACACTAAATATCAATAACCTTGTGAAAGTAAGTAACATTAAATGTAAACTCAAACACTAAATATCAACTATGGTAATATGTGAAAGTTACATGTTTAAATTTAGTGTTAGTAAGGATATGAAAAAAAATGATAAAAGGAGAATTCCAACATATCTTCTAGCATATCTTCTAACACTAACTGTCAAAAAATTGAAAATTAGTGTTGAGCAAGGTAGGGTGGCAACAACATTAAATATAATCAAACACTAAATATCCTATCTAGTGTAGTGTTGTTGGAAAGTGTTTGTTGTGTGGGATAAGTAATCTTGAGATGAAGACCCCAATATTTGTATCCATTTGTGCGAAAATACTTCAATCATCGACCCTTAAAAGACGGTCTACTCAACTTGGTGAGGTTTCATTTCCACTCTATACTCCACTTGCCCATCGCACTCATTGCTTTCCACTTACCTCATCCTTAACTCGAACGCAATCAAACATCAATCGACATCCTCCCATCCCCCTTTAACACCTACCAACAAAATTTACATTCTCATGATTTTAGAGGATCCCATGACACTCCAAAAAAATGGCTATATGATATTGTACTTGCAACAAACACTATTGAACATGCTACATGTTTAATACTATAAACAAGTAACATTGTGCACAATGTTGCCTTCTAGCTTACTTGACAACACTACGTGTCATTCTCTAACTTTGCTATCGAAGTTTTGGCTGCCATAAATGCCACAAGTTCTTCACAAACAACTCCAAATAATCTGATTTTTGTGGACTTTATCACACCTTGCCACTATCGAACATGACCATTGTCTCCACATATGAATGCTCACAACACCTACCAACGGGGAGGGTGAACCAGGGGGAAGGGAGGGGGAAAACATTGATTACTATTGTAGAGCCTAGAGGTTAATGTTTAACCCAAACGAATCCCTAAACCCGGGGTCACAAACCTTGAACTAATGTAATAAACATAAATTTAGAAGAATTTAACAACCAACCTATAGAAAGGCTTTTTTTTACCCCCTTGATAAGTGTTAAGAAACCAAACTGCACACCCACCTTATGTTTTTGACCACCGTGCTAGTACACTATTATTCACTCATAGGCTTTCCCACACTTTTATGTAAAGGTGTGGCTCCCCCACTAACATGAACACCAAGTACCGCATAAGTAGGCATCTTGAATCTCCCTCCATTGCCAAACATGACACTTGAGAGGGGGGGGGGAGAATAATCTTATGCCCTCATTTGCGCAATGTCCGAGGAGATTTTTGGGCATAATCGGTTGAGATCCTAGTGTTTTCAAGTCCAACCAGTTACATGTTGGAATAGCATCTCTCAGTTTTTTGTCTATTGAATCGAGGAATATTTTGCAAATTCCTCTAAAATGATCGGTAATTTTCCTAAAGTGTTGAGCTTCAACCGGTTATCTCTCAAACTTGACTAGTTCATTTGTAACTACGGTAGAGGGTGCTTAAACCAACACTGCAAGCAATTGAGCCTATTTTTGGAGTCCATTTGAATGAGTGGCATGCATGATTGGCGTAGCATATTGGCCTAGACATAGTAAAAATGAAAACGAAATAAATTGCACATCATTTGAATATACTACAAATTTTTGAAGTCGCTTACCCTTGGCATCCTAAATCCGTCCCTAGAACCCCACTTTTTCTACTGCAAACAACTCCCAAAACCGTCTTGGGACTCACCCCAAACTACTCCCACCTTTTGCCCAAGTTGCCCCCGCACTTAAACCTACCTTCCACCCAATAAAAAAAAAGTTGAGCTCTTATAACTATTGCATGTGGGATCTTAATAAATACATATAAGTAAACCACATGGCTACATTCCAATGCTTGCTCAAATCCAATCCCACTTTCGCTCAAAACCAACCCCCCATTTTCCCATAATCACCCCACTTTTTACCCAAAACCGCCTCCGCTTTGCCCCAGAGACATTTTGGATGGTTTAAGGTGCCTCCGGATACATAATTAAGAGATGTTTATAGGTGTTGGATATAGCACCCTCTACCTTAACGGTCGGTTCTCATCCGTTCATTGCATTTGTGTTGCATTACCAAAAACCAAGGTTCGTTCTTTCCGTTGTTATTGTATTTGATTCTCTTCGTTTTCGTTGAGATTTCAAACGTCCATATCATATCCTGCCCACGTACAACTTTGTCAGTAGAAGGCAAGCGGGAAAGCCTTGTGGCTCCATTGGGAGGCCCATAACCTACACATCAAAATCATTCGCCACAACTGGCTGTCAGGTCGCAGATCAGCTGTAGACTAGGTGGCTTTATAATCTCCTTCCTTACAAGGATCATGGCACAAGGATTCAGAGTGGAAGCGGAGCCCCAAAAATCAGTTGCACAAGATTCGAGGTCAAGTGAAGTGGCAGACGGGATGCTGAAGGGTCGTGCCACACGCACCCTTTGCTTCCAACTTATCCACCCATCGAGGAAAAAAAAATTGGGTGACATCACCCGTTTCTTCTCCATCTATGATCAGGGAGAACCGGCGGTTAGTTACAGATGAACCGGTTGAGTTTGAGAAATAACCGGTTGAAGTTCGAGACTGCAGGAAAATTATCGATCATTTCAAAGGAATTTATAGAATATGCCCCAATTTAATAAAGGCAAACCGAAGGATGTCAACATGTCACCAGTTGGACTTGCAAACACTGGGACCTCAACCGATTATGCCCAAAAACCTCCCCGATCACTGGTCTCCATGTGGAGCAACCATTCACCTGTTCAGGGTGCGGGAAGATTTTTGGGCATGATCAGTCAAAATCTTGGTGTTTCCAAGTCCAGCCGGTTACATGTTGTGATCTTTCGGTTATTCTTTGTTGATTTGAGGTATATTTTGTACATCTTTCTTAAATGATCGGTAATTGGTGCGAGATGACCCTAAACTACTGGATGATAGTGGAGAGGCACCAAAAACCGAATGGAGTGGTTGGCGGTTCGATTCCCAACTGTGAAATCTTCTCTCCACTTGACGGAAAAACTAACTAGGTGGCTATGCGCCTCCTATGTTCCAAAAAATTATCGGTAATTTTCCCGAGGTCTTGAACTTTGATGGGTTGTTTCTCAAACTCAACCGGTTCATATGGAAGTATGGTATCCTAGCCTATTACCGATATGTGACCTTAAACCGAGCTCTAGGGAACAAATTAGAAATAATGTTCCCTAGGTGGATGACATGTCCCTAGCTCAACTAACCTCACATTAATGCATTTAATGACATGGAGGGAGAGAGAGGGGGGAGGAGAGAGAGGGGGGAGGAGGAAGAAGGAGGAGGAGAGGAGGTCTCGGTTCAAGGCACATAGGTCTCGGTTCAAGGCACATAGGTCTCGGTTCAAGGCCCATAGGTCTCGGTTCAAGGCACATGAGACCTTGCCACAACGTGTTGGATGAGATTAGTTGTTCGTTTAGGGTGTCTCTTGACATAGTAAGGTCAAAATCAGTCTACGGTTCTCGAACATGTTCATAAAAAATAATTATAGAATGCTCATAAGTTGTATTAGCATTGACGTCAAACTTCTTTAGGTCTATCATAAGATACCCTAGGGAACATCTTTAATTTAATTCAAAATTAATTTTAAAAATTTCCAAATTTTTGAAATAGACAAATATTTCATTTTACCTTGCATGAAAAATTTTAAATCGTTCATTACCATAGAAGAGGTCATTGTGAAAATTCACCAATGTGTAGCTCTCGGTCATAGGCTAGGATACCATAATGGTCAGTTCTCCCTGCTCATTGCACCCATTCTTCGTACCTTTATCTTTCTTTCCACGCAGTTGAGGTGAGTCCACAGGGTAGGCAAGCATCTACAAGGGCCGTGTGGAAGGAACGCTATTCCTTTTACGGGACCATATGGTAGGTGCACTAAATATGATATTTAGTGTCACCAATCCTAATTGTCTTGCTCAATACTAATCGTGAACCGCAGTATAGTGTCACCAACACTAAATGTTAACCCAACATTATTTGTCATTCCTTGTAATTTTTTGGGGGATTGTAGATTTACAGTGTTGCAATTACTTACCAAGTGATTTTCATCCAAATTTCAATCATCCATCATCCATGACAATATTTGTTCACTTATTCATAAGAAGTGTCATCCGAAAAGTTACCATAGTGACATTAAATGCCACGTGACACTAAATACCATATATAGTGTAGTTATCGTTGGGGGCACCCATCCAAGCCCACCCATTCTTGGGTCTCTACAATTATGGGATGGGTACCAAGCACTGCTCGGGAAGAACCGGCGGTTAATTACAGATGAACCGGTTGAGTTTGAGAAATAACCAGTTGAAGTTGGAGACTTCAAGAGAATTACCTATCATTTTAGAGGAATCTATAGAATATACCTCAAATGAATAAAGCAAAATCGGAAGATGTCAACATGTAACCGGTTGGATTTAGAATCACTAGGATCTTGACCAACTATGCCCAAAAACTTCCTGGGCACTGGTGCCAAGGGGTTAGCCTCGTCCTATTTTGTATGAGGTGGGCATGTCAACTGCATAACATTATTCAGATCCATAACCTTGTTATGTGGGACTGACAATATTTTGCGGAATATTCCTCACATTCAGCCCTGAATGGTGGAATATTCCTTAGAATATTGTTAGTCCCACGTAACACTGTTATGGATCTGAATAATGTTATGTGTTACAACAATGGACGGGTACCTGTTCTTTTTCAAAGAAGAATGGGTGGAAAAGGTCCTTAAGGTTTGACCTAAGCTAAAGCTAATTACTAGATTATGGGAGCCGGGGGCCCATCACTGCTTGTTTACTCAAATGCGTATGTGAGCAGTAGCACCTCACACATGCCGAGGGGGCATCTTATTCAAGGCAAATGAGTCTTAAATGGCTAGTTTTCCAATTAGCCAACTTATCCTACGATGATATCTTTTCTTTTTTCTTTTTTTTGAGACAGAAGGCCGACAGGCCAACGCCAAAGCACAGGAGGCAGTTGACCACCTGGCAAGTTTTCCGTCAGGTAGAGAGGAGATTTCACAGCCGGGATTCGAACCGCCAACCTCTTCCTTGAGATTTGGGTATCCCTCCACCATCATCCGGTAGTTTAGGGTCATCTCGGACCATATCCTACGATGATATCGTTGTAGGTGATAAGAAGACTTGACACAAATCATTTAGATTTGGAGGAAAAAAAAGTATCATGTGTCACTTTTCTATTAGTTAGAACCCTACAAAATCCCATGTGTCATCTCAAAAAGGGCTCAAATTTAGCATTTTGGCATCACAGTGTTGAAATTGCATATCACCTAAGATACATATAATATCTCCGGGAGTGCACCTTTCATTAAAAACTAGGAACCATGTGCATTTGCGACATACTCTAGAAAACCCCCTATAGACAAGTTTATTTTTGTAAAATCAAGCAATACACGTACAATTTCAGTGACAAGAATACAAGTGACAATCTATATACATAAAAAAATTACATTCGTATATAGTCGTGAACATAAGTATACAAATATACTTGTGAATAACAATCAACCCCTATCATATGTAAAATGCAAAACCCTAGCATTCTGCATTCATCACAAAGTCGTTGCAGGTTTTTTCATCCCTCGGATGTAACTCATAAGCATCTAAGTCTACAATATATGTCATAGAAGCTAATGTTATTATTTTAAAAGATAAGTAAGATCATATGAAGTTTCTATCAAATGAGTAGTAAGATTGTGAGTCCACTTGTCGTTGGCCTTTTGATATTGACATAAGCCAATCTTTTGTTTGATGGATGGTCCATCAGGTCAATTGGATCACTATACTCCATCCAATGACTACCAAATCTTCTACGCATCTTATTAACTCACCCAACAAACCAAGCCTTGATTGGTGATGATTTTTTGGGTCTACCACATCTTTGAGTTTCACGTGTGTTCTTGTCACGACTTTCCTTGCTTGCGTGCACCAAATCCCTCTTTGCGGCCAACTTTGAGATATGCAAAAAACACACTCCATTTAGACCATTGTTAGCAACCTCACATGTTTTTATTGATTTCACATTGTCTATTATTTACAACCTCACCTTGTTTGTGTTCTTCTCCAACATTTCTATATCAAATCGCTTAATTTATTTGTTTGTCTGTTGTTACTAACCCCCTCTATGCCCTCATGTTGACACATCCACATCTTCCATGTTGTTGCCACAAACGTCCATCTGGCTTAAAACATTTGGAAGTTAGGTTATATCCACTTACTATCAACTAAACAATATTCACACATGCATTTTTAAACACTTCCCCTCTTCTGCACTATGTGTTGCATGTGATTTCTCACAATCATCATTTTGTCCCCAATTACAATAGTAAAGTGGCCTATTGAGCACATAAGTGGACATGACAGGCAAAGGTCCCCAACCATTTCCTATAATCGGTTGATCTTCAATTTTCGTCCACAATGGGAATGAATCTTCTGCCCTTTTTGTGCGGTTTTTTCATTTTCAAGCTCCTTTTGACCCTCCAAACTTTCCCACTATTGCACCATAGCTTTCTAAACCCTTGGATCACAATTTGAGGGAACATTTATTTTATTATTTATTCCATTTTTATTCCAATAAACCCTCCACTTATGTTTGCAAGAGTGAAGATGGGTCTTGCAATACTCACGAGCACTGCCAACAAAGGGTAGGGTTCATAATTGAACATGCATTTGGCATTGGCAATAATGAGCAAAATAATTTCCTTGCTTTAGTCTACGAAGTTCCTCACATCCCAATTCAAGTGTGTTACATTAGCTCTCATATGGCTCTTTGTCATTTTGTAGGTAATTTAGTTACCTTCCCTGACCTCAAAGTCTGCAAAGTTATAAGTGCATTGGACTCTTGTGTTTGGGCCTCTTGTAGAGCTTTTTGGATCTTGCCATTATCCTTATGTGACTTCAACTTACGCTCCGCACCGCATAGCTCGGGAGCTCTTTGCCCCATCGGTCCATCAAAACCTGCCACATTTTTACCATCCACCTGCTTACCAGACAATTGATCTTGGTTATCCACAACATATTTGCGGAATTGGAATGAGGTTCAATTGGCATCCGTTGTACATAGGCAGGTGGAGGCATGTCTCCCACCCCCCCCCATCATAACATGGATTTACCATGCTTGGTATGGACCCACCACCCCCATGTATCATTGGAGCCACCGTGTCCCCATGTGTTGCTTGCCATGGTGTTTGGCAATAGGCATGCCACTTTAATATAGGATATTTTGTTTAATAAAGGATATGATCCTAGATTAAGGGTCAAATCGCATCCTATATTAAAATATCCATGACGGTGTCTTGAACCTTAAACCATAAACGCCGAAGCACAATCATTTCTAGTGTTTGAAGAGTAGGATGCCTCCCAAGACCGTCTCCAAGGTTGTTCGTGAGATGTGGAACAATTCGTATCAAGTTGATCTAGCCCTCAGACCCATTGAGTATGGTGCGTTTGGTTCAGTGAAGTCAGCGGCTTATAGGTTCTGTGAGGTCTACAACCGAGAGCAAGACATTGATGAGGCGGTTGTTGAAGAAGCTGTTTTGCCACTTTTAACTCCAAAAGAAACTCGTGAACGGAAGCGTCATAAGAAGACTGCCAAGAAACAACATTCAGAAGTACCATCGTGAGCAACATGCCAAAAAGTGGGCCGCATATAAGATTTTGTTGCAGAAGAAGCATACCGAGCTTGAGAAGTTGACTTTATTCTTTGAGAAATCCAGATTGGAAACGTTATTCGAAAAACGTGTTACTGTTGATGGTAGAAAGAGAGTTTTTCTCTTGACAAAGGCATTGTTAATGAAGTGGTTTGCAAAATGTTGTACAATCCCAACGACGAGGATCACAAGCTCGCGGGAGATCATGCCATGGAAGTATTTCCACTAGTGTTTGTGGTAGAAAACGATGATTCCAAGACTGTTGTCCACTACAATGTTGTTGTCTCGGCGGCCGTGGAGTTTGAGTATGTGGTGTCCTTGCTTGCAGCTGGATTCACCTTCAACCAAATTTCCAAGGTAGTCGACAGTAACCGGGATGTACTTGGAATAGTTGGAAAGCAGAAGTCGATGAGTCTTGGAGAGGTTTCATGCACTGTTCAAATTGTTTGTGCTGTCGTTTTACAAATTTATCCTTTGATACGAAATTCCTGGTCGTTTTTGATTGGAGATGATGCATCAACATACCGTTTTGGACACGTGTACCTCGATGCGAGGATTCGATTGCCTCCAGCTCAATTAGGGAAGCCTCGTTTGTCTTTTCATCTTATGGCAATTCCTCTGTTTGAAGAATTGCATTATGAAGAATCGCTTCATGATTTCATGGTACATCTTCTCAGTTCCTTGTGTCCAGATTGGCAAAAACGTTTGATTGGTTCATCAACTGATGGTGCATCTAATATGACGGGCTCTATTTAAGGTTTCTCAACCCGCTTGAGTGGTGATGTTGCAGAGCATGGTCCTTTGTATCGTACTTGATGTCTAGCTCATCAATTTGACATTGTCATCGATTGTGAATATGCAGAATCTAACCAACTTCTTGTTCGAGAAGACCTTGATGACCTTGATTGGATATCTTTGTAGACAAGAGGCGTTGATTCGTGAAATGGGAAGCAAATGTCCCTACTGGATTAATGTTCGTTGGAAGTCAATGTCGAATGTTTTGCAATGGCAACTTAAACATCGTTTCCGCATCCAATCTTTTTGCATCGAGAAACGATTTGGATCAACACCAATTGATCAATGATGGTTGGTGGCAATAGTTGTACAGAGAGGTTCTTTGAACATGTCTGCATTACTTTCTTTTCTCTTCAAGTAGATGCCACCGTTGTATCCAAGCAATACAACGGTCTGAGGATTTTTCTCAGACAATTACATGATCAATGTAGCGCGATGAGATATGAGGAGAAATTTTGCGATGACGTAGAAATGTCCTCAAGGAACGGTGTTGTTTCCATTGGACAATTTACTGTTCATGCAGGTGGCCTCAACACTTTGGTTCGCTCTACTAGAGTTGTTGCTCAAGAGTTTCAAGAAGGTCTGACAACGCAATAGTACAATGAAGTGACCCTTGCCCTGGCTATTTTGTACCTCACCGCTCTCAATGCTATTGTCAAAATTATTCAAGGTCACCAAAGTACTCACGTTGAGTCTAAGACTGTGCCTCCAATTGTACCGATGGACTTGTTTAGGGTTTTTCAATGTGATATGATCGTTTTGGCTCAAAATCATAAGAAAAGGCTACTTAATCATTTCTAAGAGAAGGCAAATAATGTTATCGAATCTATTTGTGACCAACACACGAAGTTGAAGTAGTGTATCGCTTTAGAGCTGGAGCTTGAGACTTCCTTCTGATCTTGCGCAAGTGCAGACTTTGAGATTGCATGGGTTCCTGGAGGTTCTCGTTTCCAAGATCTTCAAAGGTTCTGTGCTGGGCTCGCCACTGTAATGCCCACCACTTCTCGAGTTGAAGGGGACTTTTCGCTAGTCAACTATTGCAAGAATGATCATTGTTCTAACTTGTCCGACTTCGCTTTAGAAGGAGTGATGCACTCTCATCAGCTCCATGAGCTCCAAAATGCAATCGCTGATCTCGAATAAGCAGAATAATTTCATAAAAACTTCATTTCGCCTTGTTTGAAACATTTGAGAGTGCGGGTATGTGCACATCCTACTTATCCTATATTAAGGTTCATATGTTGTCCTATATTGGCTTAATTTAGGAAAATAAGACAATATCCTACATTAAAATGGCATGGCAATAGGGGTTTCAATGCATAGAAAAATGAAGTTGATTGGGATATCCCCTGGTTGGTGGAGTTTCTGCTCCTTGGTGTGGAAAAAAAGTTGGAAGGCATTGGCGGGCAACCTTGTTGGACACACTATGATAAGGCATTGTTGTGGCTTCCACTGGGAGATGAATAGGCAACTCCAATGTTCATAGAATCAATGAATTGGCTTCATTGCATACAATCATTTTCCTTGCTTCATATGACCCTACATAATGATGTTATCTCAGAAGTGTAGAAGAAAATGTATATTGCATAATTGTCTTAGACTTGCTTATATATATAAGAAAAACATCTTAGATCCTACTGGATTGCACATTACAACCTCAACTTTGCAACACACAAAATGAACAAAACACTTTAGGAAGCCCTTAGTTTTGTACGGGGGGTGTCCGCATCAACCTCAACACATGCATTTGAAGCACACCAAACCTTGAACTTCTAGTGGCACAACATTAATTACAACTGCAAATTTAGAATCTTGAATTCATGTGCCACTAGCAAATGGCTGGGTTGACACCACATATTCCGTCATGCAGTTCCACAAGTGGTGGGGATGCACACTGGGGAGATAGCTATACCTCGCAAAATCCAACATCAAACAATACCTTCTTTGGTGACGAATGGTTGGAGGATCCAGGTGCATGACCTGCCGAGTTGCTCCTCTCAAGTGGTTGCTCTGGTGTGGACCTCATAATGTAAGCTAAATTGCCAATCATGCTCTAGCATTGGTGGTTGGAGTTCACGTTGAGCGAGGAAGTGCTCTTGCATTTGTTAGCAACATTATAATTATTGGCATTATTTGCATCCATGTATGAATTATCCATTGTTGAAACAATTTCACTGACATGGCTGTTTGATTCACAAAATTGTTGACCAAAGGTACGCATGCATCAATTCCTTTTGTCAAGATAATCAGATGCTAACAGTGGCATTGGCAACAATGCAACTATATTTATATATGTTTGGTGTGATCCACCAAAGGCCGAAGAAGAGCATGTGAAAGACGATGGATCTAGAGGTCCCCTAGCCGATGAGGTGAGGTGTGCGCCGCCTAATCCTATGCAATGAAGGCTGTGCATGTCATCCATCTAGGGCCACTCAAATAATTGGATGTACGTATTTTGGGAATGGATGAATGATACAACCCAATCTCCTTTTCATCCACACTTCAATCAATATGAAATATTATTGCCTTCATTGTAATTTTTGTGCGCATTGCATGTACCCTTTACGTCCCTTAGTGGGCACTGAGCTTGATTAAGGTTGCAAATGTATTTGAATCTCATAGGCTAGGTCGAGACACCGTTTAGTGGTTCCCATGACCAATTGCAAGGACTTGTAGAATACTCCCCATTCATGCTTGGGCCAAGCTGCCACCATCCCGGGATGCTAGGAAGTTTCTTTGTTTGAAAGATGCAAAGGTTTGGGGGTTTGAAGTCGCAACAAGGTGCACTAGATCATTATGTTGCCACATCACCATTTCAATTGTGAGTGGAAGACTTGGGAGTTCATGTGCCATATAGCATTCTAGCATTCCCAATTAAACACACATCACACCCACATGCCCATTTATATCATGCAAAAAAGGTGCTCCAAATTGTGTAACACAAATTTTTGGCAGAGTGTTTTTGCGTTTTGTTCCTGATCCTGAAGTTGTTCTCAAACATGTTTGCAATGGATCAAGTGATTACAAACTACATATACATTATGTCGTGTCCCTTCTTGTTAGATTTGGCATAAATGTTTAGCAAAAAGTCCTTTGCTGGTGCCTTTAGCACTAGAAACCTACATGAACAAAGAAAATACCCCCTTTCTTTGGAATTAAGGTTTATGGTATTAGCTTATACAATTTAGGGTTGAAGTAAAGCGATATTTTGGGAGATTCATGGGTTTTGCATGTGTTTAGACAATGTGGACTTTTATTTGCTAAAACCTTGACATATGAGGCCGCATAGCTCAACAATTATATAGTGGATATTTCGACTATGTAGAGCCTTCAAAAAAAAAATTACATATGTTTGGGGTTTAAAGAGACATTAACTTATTCAATTATTTCTAGTTCGGGTACATGGAGGGACATGGGAGACGTCCATTGACCAATCCTTAAAGAATTGAAACCCGTGACAAGAAACTTTGGTTGAGAGAGGATGCGCGCACATGAAGTATGCAAGAAACTCATGATCTACAACTGCACTTTGTGCGCTAGAATGACACACTTGACACGCAAGTCAACATTCAACCATTTGTCCCTAAATGGGAGGCATCCCCACAAGAGGAGCATGAATGCAATTTGTGCTATGGCATCCCATGACATTTTCGAGTAATGGCTCCTATGAACATTTCATTTTGCATTTCATTTCTTGAAATCAAATCGGGTGGGGTAGAGCTAGTCCTTGTAACCAACAAGGATATATTGAGGTGGGCAACTTTGAGGGAGGACTTCATAGCAAGGGGCGGTGTACCCAAGAAGGATGACCCAACAAAGATGGTAGGCACAAATAGATGCTCCATTCTATACAATCTTGAATATGAGGTAAGCATGTGAACTCAATGCCAAACATAGCTACATAGGCTTATGTTTTTAATGTCGTTGAAGTTCAAAAACAAGGTACTATGTTTATTTTCAAATAAATGATGAATATATGTCCTCCAAGTAATAGTGTTGTGTAGAAAAAATGGAAATGGTGTTGTAGTAAACATGGGATGTTTTGACTAGCTCCTTGATCCATTCATGACAATAATGAAGCTTATGTCCATAGCTAGGACACATTGATGATTTAACCTCCTTGTGTTTGAATTAAAGTGGTGGTTCACGTTTATGAGCAAAAATTGAAGCATAAGTACACTACGATGTCATGTATTGTGAAAATAATGTAGTAGAGTATGTGTTGAAAATACTAATGAGCGAGAAGGACACACCGGGGTTTCGCGTGGACATGTGGACCCTAAACATACAAAAAAAATTGTGGCTTCACAAGAAGGGGGTTTCTAGTGGGAGCAAATGGAAGAAACCCAAGGTTGATTACGTATTCCCAAAGGATGAGAAGGCACAATTCACTAGAAATTTGCAAGGTTGCAATGTGCCAATTGGGTTTGCCGGAGGTTTCAAGGTACACATAACAAGTAAAGGACAAATTTCTTGCCTCAAAAGCCATGACTACCATGTCCTAATGCAAAGTATAATACCCCTAGCCATTAGGAATATACTCCAGCCATGACCAAATACAATAGTGATCAGATTGTCACAAATATTTCAACGTCTATGCACTTGAATTGTTGGATCTTAGTGATAAGGCGAACCTCAAATTGTACACTGCCGAGACAATATGTTTAATGAAGGCAACATTTCCCCCCTCTTTCTTTGACATAATGACCCACCTGGTCATTCATTTAGTGCATGAACTCGCATATTTTGGCCATGTTGCCAATAGACGATGTTACCTTGTGGAGTGTTACCTATGTGTATTAAAACAATATGTACGAAACCGCGCATGCCCCAAGGGATCAATGGTTGCAGGTTATGTTGTTGATGAAGCCGTGGGCTTCACAACAACATACATTAAGAGATTTTCCATACACCACACAACGGATATGGGACATGTCTGAAGACTCTTGCAAGGTGGAAGTAAGTCTAACAAACTTTGGACAATGATGACATCTTAGCAGTGTCATGATGAGACTCATTCATCAATGCGTTGCAAGGACCTCAACGGAGTCAACACATAAATTCATGTAAGAGCTTTGAGAACTTTGTATTCCATTGCCACATTAGAGTGGAGGCAATCATGTTCTTGGTTTATTTATATTTATTTTGGGCTATGAGAATGTAGCAAACTTGCAAAATTGCAAGTTGAATCAACCACTAACTGTGGGGAAGATGGCAATGAATATGAGAATTTGCAAGATAATATCAGGGAGAGGAGGGAGGCATATAGGACAATGTATGGACCATGGACAATAAGACAAACTAGCATGCCATACCCATCCAATTTAGCGGAATTGCCTTCATTTGAGGAGTGGCTCACAATTGATGTTAAGGAAACATTGCATTGACAAGAGAATGTGGAAATGGGGGCTGAGTTGCATTGCATTTGGTCCATTCAAGGTGTGTGGTTACCCACACCTTGTGTTGGGCATTTGGGAACCACTAGAGGATAAGCAAAGACGACAAAGGTGATGACCATGTGTCATATGATTGTGGAATGGCTAGTAGGTTTCGACAAAGATGCATGGCTTCATGTAGAGACAAGAGAACAAAGTGGAGGCAGAGCTGGGGCATGTTGGTGTCCTACACAAAGTTTTAGTGGGTACATATGGAGAGCACAAATACGTCGTGTTTAGAGGCAACTAGATACCCCCAAACTTCAAGGGCATGCATACGATGGTAAATGGTTTGCGTGGATTTTACATTGTTGATTTCACAAAGAAAAAACATACAAATAATGATCTGTTTGTTTTGGCGTCGAATTTAGGTAGGTTTTATGTGTGCAGATAATTAAAAGCCCGAATGGAAGGTTATACTGGCCCATGGAGCACATGGGAGGGATGTTGATGAGACAAATGGAGAGCTCCCATTGGGAATTATTGGGGGGGGAGGACCTATAGATGAAGCAATGGCAAACTTGGTGATGCTATCACACGGACCTAGGACGATGTTGCAAACAAGATCCTAGATGCAGATGTTCCGGCCTAACATGCTCTTGGAGGAGGAATCGGATACAAACAACTTGGCGTCAGATTATTTCACTTCGAGCATGACATAGGAAGAAAATGCGTGACTCCCTTCACATGAAGTTGTCGATGGCTTGCTCCAGAATTTTAGTTTTGAAGAGAAGGTATCATGCACAATATGCATGATGGTAGTTACAAGTGTAGGTTCGAGGAGGCAAGAGCTAGCTAGAGTAATTTACATTGAATCCTAGCCACTTTGGTCTTAGAGGTTTAGTGGGTCTTTGTTGCATACATGTGGCAATATGTTTGTGTTGAAATTCTAGCATGACCATGAATAAGAAATTGTTGCATGCTTTTCCATAGTGTATTGAGTTCTAAAGTGTATAAAAATAATGGATTCACATTCAATGAGGAACTTGTGTCACGTATGCCCATACATGTTCATTCTTGTGGACTGAATTCATAATTAAACTACAATCTTGTAGTGCCACTCTATGCACTTTCAATTCTATATGATTTCATTACCAACATATGTGGTGGTTGCCAACATACACCACCACAAGTGGTAATGGGGACTAGGGAAAAGCAAAGACCATGGTAAACACCGCTTTGTGGTTGCATGGGTCAATTGACATCTACATAGATGTTCTCTAAGTTGCACAACACAATGTAACCAATTAATTTGATAGCTCATTACAATACATTGTTGCGATGGTGACACTTGAGAATTTAAATTATTTATCCGTACAAATATTGTTCACCAACATCTTGTCTCTAGTGACAGTGTATGGCAATCCTTTTATGAAGTTACCTACAACAAAAGGTATCCATAATGGTAACATTGCATAAACAAGGCACATAATATTCGTGAAAACGGCACATTCACATGTCACATACAAATGCAATTCAATGCGAATCAATGGAATCAATTTAATGTGCCATATGCCTAACAATCTGTAAGCAGTTTCAATGAATTTATAAGCTGCTGCGGTGAACTTGTTTAAAAGTCTCACTGAGAAGTTCTGGTTTCTCAACTGTAGTGATGTTGACGGTATTTTTGTTCTTGAATATGAAGAAGCTTGCGGAGCAACATCAGTCTTCGAGATCATGTCTTTGCTTCATATTTGTTTGGAGATGAGTCCAACACCGTGTGTAGGGGTCCTTGAATCTTCAAACGACAGAATCGATCAAGTCCATGACAGAGTTGGTGATTGTCTGGAGTGCTGCTTGCCGTCCTGCACGCTCTTCATCAGACATGAGATCATCCTTGGTAGGTGGATTAATGCAGTACCTCCAAACCCTTCGCCTCTTCAGGTGGAATGATCAGATCTTATAGTTCTTCTTGCTGTCCAATTGCCTCAAGTTGGAAATTGAGGTCTCTATCCAAATATTTCTAGAGTTTCTACTCTGAAATAGTTTAGTATGTCTCACTTCTTCCCTCTCTCTTGATGTGTTGGCATTCTCAAACACTTCACCTAAGAGCATGTTTAGTTGTTATCAACACATGGCCCTGCAATGGGACACTGCCAAGTTTAGCCCGGGAGTTGGACCCATGTGTCAAGTCCAACTACTATTGTAATGATGGCGAGGTCTGGAAAGCTTTCTTGGTGCTCGAATAGTTTGGGTCTATTGCGGCCCAACTTTCAACTCCTCTACAAGAGAATCAACTATCAATATCTCACAATCTTTGATCAAATAAAATATTAGCTTCAACTATTTCTACGTGAAGCCTTGTGTAATGTAAGATATTGGTTTTGATCACAAGACCCACAGTTTATGAAGGTCATGTAGAGTGAACGTGTGGGACATATAATGAGACTACTCCCCTCTACAATAATGTTACCTGAATTAGCACCCCTTTGTGTTTGCATTTGGTGTGCAACGTGTGAACATGCCATGAGGTCAAAGTTTCATCACTATTGATCTCATTGTTAGCCATACTCAAAGTTTGCTACACAAAATATGATATTTAGTGTCACTTACTATTTGGAATTACGCAATGCTATATCTATTTACTCAATATCTTTTTTTTTTGAGACAGAAGGCCGATAGTCCAACGCCAAAGCTATTTACCCAATATCTCAATGCATCCATATTGATTGTTGTTGTCTAAATTGTAGATCTAGCAAATCTTTGTAGACTAAGTTTGTTTTTCTTCAAAACGCATATGGTAAGCGGGTCTTACATGGACATTTTTCTCTCTTTGTACCCACTTCTTGTAGGATATGAAACATGCAATTAATGCGAGATGATTAGCAAATCCAAAGGATGTCCGTAGTCACTTTCCTCATACTTTTTGGAGCTCATATTAATATCCTATTCAATGTCAAAGCGAAGATTCTACGAGTTATTAAATGGTCATATAAGTCCTCCAATTATGTTTGTGAGGATATAGAACAAACACCATAAAGAACATGTTTAAAAGAGATTGGGCTATGTCTTCAAATTTTATTGACTACTCCAAACTCAATAGTGAACACGATTGCGAGGACCTATATATTTAGTAAACATATCAATGAACATACACTTCCAATAACCATAACTAAATTAGGGGAGGTCTGATTTTTGATCCAATTTTGGCTGATGCTTCATCGCAGATTTGCTAATGCAACACAAGATTTGTTGTGTGCATGTAATAGGTAGAAGTTGGAGAACATGAAAAACGAACCAAATAACATCCACATACCTTGTATTATTGTACTGTTAACACTCAGAGGTTGCCTTAACAATATGATGCATGTTGTCAGCCTAATTCTAACAGACAAGAGACATGTGCTCCAGTCACCTTCAAGCTGTGCACAAGGAACAAAGGTCAGCAAGTGGGCTGCAGGTGTACAAGACCGGCATGGATATATCCATGACAACTTCAGGTGGAAAATAGGGCAAAAAGTAATATTGTAATATATTGCAGATTCTTCTTCAAACACCATAACTCTACAGATAGATATATTTGCTATGAAGCAAACCCACAAACACATAGCAAAAACTTTGTCAATGGCCAAAATGAAAGGATCATGGAGGAAAGCATCAGAACTGGCCACCCTAAATCACAATCACATTGTTGAGCATGAACTCCAGAATTCCAATTTATCAAGACATGGAAGGTATTTCAATCGAAGATGAAGCTGCACACAAACTGTCTTTTTGTTAATTTTGTTTGTCTATATTAGGTTGCTCCACACTGATTTATTGACATTCCACACTGTTTTGAATATTCACTACCACAGTAACAAAAATACAGTAATTCAAAACTGTAATTCAGTAACATAAATGTTTTACTGTGGTTGCTACATGGAAGAATAGACACAGTTATAAGTTTCTATAAACTCATTTGGACCCAAGATAATTTGCATGAGTAAAAGGGCAACTTATTGTGAAGGCAACCTAATTGCACATATCAGTGTAGCTATGTGATATTCGAGGAGGTACAAGGAATACACATATCCTTACAAGTATCTAACAATACTTACAGATATAGGTAACCAGTACAACAGAAAATAAGGATCAGAGGAGATTTTTATCCGAAGCTCTTAGAGTTCCGTATTCAATCCAAAGAAATCAAAAGTAAGCTATCAAAAATTAGAAAATAAATCACACAGGTCACCAGGGGCCATCCCCAACAATCTGCATGGGAGAAGCCAGCTGCTTCCACAACATCCTCATTGCTGAGATTTCATCATTTCCGACACTGGATCCTTGTCTTGAGTTTTTACTACTGATCTCCAGAGGTGACAAAGCCACAAAAAATTAGGTGAGTGCTACAAGCGTTAAAATTCATGACGAAACTGTCATTGATGCAACAGCCGGAGCTTGGGTAACCTGAACGTCTCTGTTGCACAATTTAAAATGGCCATAAAATTTAGAATTCTTCTTCTCGGGGCTACATATCAAATGATTTGGCATGGAGCATCCTACACCTTCAGCTAGAAACAGCACAAAATCTAGGTCACATTGAGGTTCTTAGGTAAATTCAATTGCCAGGAAAATGGCGGTGGCGGCCACGATGTGCATGATGGATACAGGAATTGAAGTAAGCAACCACAATTTGCATCAATCCTTCTACAAAAAAGTTTGAGACCGGCAATCATAAGCTAACAATGAATGAATTGAAGGGGCAAGAATCATCATATGCACAAGATGCGGATTTGTAAAGTTTAACCTCTTTCTTATTAATCTTCCCCCGGGGGGTGCACTCGATTGTCAATTTGAACACCACATGCGAACAAAAAAAATCTACTTTCTCACTAAAGCATCACCAAAATGGGTCAAAATTTTATCAATTTTTTTTCATGAGTAGATATACACAGTATCTATTACATAGTAAAAATGGTAACCAAATTTGATGATCTTGTTTTTTTTATAAAACATACCATTTCTAACTAGAATGATGCAGAATTGAACTAAAACAATTGCTACAAAAAATGAAGATGACTAAAAATTTCAAAAAAATATACAAAAGATATTATCAATGGTTATGTGTATGTAGAAAAATATCATAATTTTAAAAATTATCTATGGCATATAAAATAGGGGTAGCAAACTTTGTTCGCATGTGGTTACGAAACGTAAGGGGGTGTGATTGCCCCGAGAATCTTCCTCTTGCAAGCCACTGAACACAATGGAGCCTATGAACAAGGCCCTAGCTGCAGCTCAATTTAAGACAGAAACTACATTTTATCCAATGACCAAGGCTTGGGAACCATCTGGGACGAAGATGGGGATAGCTAAGCAGTTTGCATCTATTCTTTTACCAAAAATTTGACACCGCCAATTGAGCTAACTATGAATAAATTCCAGGACAAGACTCATCACATGTACAGGAGATTCGAAACCAGTAGTATTGGGTTGTGAAGTTTCACCTCTTTCTTCTTAATCTTCTCCTTGAAAGCCACTGAGCACAATGGAGTCTATGAACAAGCCCCCAGCTGCATAAGACAAGACAGACACTACATTCTGGCCAATTACAAAGGCTTGGGAACCATCTGGGACGAAGATGGGGATGGCTAGGCCGTTTGCATCAATTCTTCTGTGAAAAAGTTGACACTGGCAATCACAAGCTAACTATGAATAAATTATAGGGACAAGACTCGTCATATGCACAGGAAGGAGTTCCGAATCCAGCACCATGGTTTGTGAAGTTTCACATTCTTCTTAATCTTCTTCTTGCAAGGCAATGAGCACGATGAAGCCTAAGAACAAGCCTCCAGCTGCAGCTAAACACCACACCGGACTCTACATTCTGGCCAATCACTGAGGCTTGGAACTCGTCTGGAACGAAGATGGGGGATGGCTATGCCGGCCACAATGAGGGGTTTGAAGTAAGTAACCACGGTTAATTTTGACACTGTTCTCCATGCATCAATCCTTCTACAAAAAGTTTGAAAGCGGCAATCATAATCATAAGCTAACTATGAATGACGTCCAGGGACAAGACTTGTAGCATGCACGGAAATTCCGAGTGAAGTTTCACCTTATTTCCTAATCTTCTAGTACAATGGAGACTATGAAGGAGGCCCCATCGGTGGCTAAACTTAAGACAGCTACTACACTCTGGCCAATTTCCAAGGCTAAGGAACCATCAGGGACAAAGATGGGGATGGCTATGCCAGCCACAATGAGGGAGAGTGCAAGGGAAGCCCATGGATAGCAATCCCAGTCTCTAAATTCAACGGATACAGGGGTTTATGTAAGCAACCGCAATATGCATCAATCCTTCTACAAAAAAAGTTTGACACCGGTAATCATAATTTAAATATGTTTGAATTCCAGGGACAAGACTCATCACATGCACAGGTAGGAGGTCCGAAACCAGATTCTTCTTCATCTTCTTCTTGCAAGCGACTGAGCACACTGGAGCCTGTCAACAAGGCCTCGGCTGCAGCTAAACACAAGACAGACAATATATTCTGACCAATTACCAAGGCTTAAGAGTTGTCAGTTACGAAGATGGGCATGGCTATCCTGGCCACAATGAGGGAAGGGCGAGGGAAGCAGTTTGCATCAATACTTCTACAAAATAGTTTGAAACCGGCAATCATAATCATAAGCTAACTATGAATGAATTCCAGGGACAAGACTCATCACATGCACAGAAGTTCCGAGTGAATTTTCACCTTTTCTTTTCTTAATCTTCTTCTTGCAAGCCACTGAGCACAATGGAGCCTATGAACAAGGCTCCGGCGGTAGCTAAACTTAAGACAGCCACTACATTCTGGCCAATAACCAAGGCTTGGGTGTCATCTGGGACGAAAACTGGAATGGCTATGCCAAGCACAATGAGGGGAAGTGCAAGGGAAGCAAGGGTAGCAGGGGAAGAAGAGGCAAATTTCTCAGCCAAATTCAGCAACCCCAGATCCTCCGCCTTGGACAGCAATCCCAGTCTCTCAATTTGGGAGAGAGACAGCCCAGCTTTCTCCAGCTTGGAGAGGAGTCCCGCCTTCTCCACCCTTGACAGCAACTTCTTCTTCTCCAAAATCCTGAGGATGTTCACTGGGTCGGTCTCGGTGTTTTCTGCGAACATACCCGCTCCGAACCACTGCTTGCTCCACCCGTCGTCGAAGGCATTCACCTTCTTCTTTGGGGCCATGGCCCTCACTTGCAGATCCCTCCGGGATGTGGTGGTGGATGAGGGACCCATGGCATTGATTGAGGCATGGCCTAACCCCTTCACGGTGCTGCAATTGGCCGAGAAGCTCAGAGCGCTCCCGCTCACTGCCGCTTGAGCAGCCATGCTTGCCATAGCTCTCTCAAGAAAGACAGACACGAACGGCACTACCTCAGTTTCTCTGCCTCCTGCAGCAGATTCTCACAGCTTGCTAACTCTTCCTAAGCCTCAATTTCATTTGGGAATTGGGTGATGTGAGGCCCTTGATGGCTCTCTTGATGTGTTTCTCTTTCCATGGGATGGGCTGTGATGGTGTTCCTTTGCTGGATTGGTATTTTGGGAGGCTTGGGTTTGGCGTGGCTGGTGGGCAGCCTCTGGATGGCGATTTCTGTTATCCAGTGTGGTGAGGGAGATTGGGGGTGGTGGGTGGGGTTGGGTTGGGTTGGGCCCACCAGAAAAGTGCTTTCCGAGTATTAATTGCTGTTGGAAATTGAATTTCCGAAAATCGAGTGTGTACATATATCTATTTTCTACGAATTTTATAATTGCGAAGTTCCATTTCTATTGCCTCTTATCCACTGTGTTAATAACTTATTCCGTTTGCAAGATTGGAGCAGAATTTCGGCAACATATTTTCAGCATGTCCAGTCTGAAATATGTGCTGATGTGTGCTTTCGAAAGTGTCATTTGGCTTGGCTGGATGGAATTTGTGAACATTCTCATGACCACTCTCATCATCTGTGAGACTGCTATCAGGGTTTAAGACTTAGGTGCTGAGAGATTCATCCCGAAATGTAGGAGAAATTCAAGTCAAAAATGATGACGGGGACAAAACCCTAAACCCCAGTGCGTTGTGGTTGAGCCTAGCGGGCACTCTCTATCCAGATCCTTTGGAATTTCAAGAGATTTTGGTGCGAGGCTCTCGGTTTAAAATTGACTCTGTAGAAACCATGGATAAAGTTCAATTTTGTGGCGGGTCGGTGCATTTTGAGATCGTGAAGTAGGGTTTGGGTTTGTTGTTGAAGCGACTGACATGGGTAGAGGGGATAAATTGCAATGGCGATGAGCGGAATCAGAGGTTTGAAAGGAGTTTCACCAACCAGTGAGGTAGGGTTTAGGTTTATGCAGCGCCGAATCCATCGTTCCTAAGGATTTCCTTCAATTGCTCATGTTGCGATGATGGATTTGAGAATTTCTGTCCAGTCTCTGTCGTTCTCTCACTGCATTAATTCATGGGGGCCATGGCACCCACGTTGTTCCCAGTTGGCAACGAACACTCCCTCGCGTGTTCACTTCCCTGTTTGTCAAGTGAAGTCTGCCTTCGAGCTTTCCCCTAAGGAGTTACACCACATGCGCAAGAAGTTGGAATGGAAAAGGAAACGGCGAGAGAAGAAATTGCGGAAGCTGGAGGAGGAGGCTCGTGTGCAAGCTGAGCGTGATGAGCGGCAGCATCCACGTCGGAGAGAAGGATTGAGTAGCTTTGAGAAATACAGACTGCATAGGAAGAATGAAGTGATTAACCCCAACGATGTATGGAGGTCAGGAAGGAAAGAGAAGAGCAGTGTGGTGAGCAGATTTGAAGAGGAATTTGCAATGCGGATGAAGGATGCGGTGGGTCATGTTAAAGATAACAGTACAAATTCTTCATCAGTAATTGAAGAAATCGAGCCTGCACAGAATGCGACAAGGTTTAGAGACGATGATTCGGAATTAGGGTTTGGAGATGACTGGCTGTTAGCTCATGGACAACACAGCAATCACGCAGCAAATTCTCATGTAGGCATTGATTTCAGAAATGAGAACTCTGTAGAGTCCGGTAGATTCAATCAAACAGAAGAACCTACCACTTCTGATGATGAGATTGTAAGGGTGGAGTCTGTGAAACAATCATTCTTTGAGGCTGAAGTTTCTACTAAAATTGAAATTGAAATAGCTAATGGGCACAATGAGAGAATAGAGCATACCAGGAATGGCAATGCACGAATGACACCAATGCAATGTCTGGACCATACCTTCAGCAATCTGTCACATGTTGCTCCAGTGAGAGTGCCTGCGAAGGATCAGTGTAGTGCATCAAACTCAAGCACATGGTCCCAAGACGGCAACCGCGATGAGACGAGCAGTCAGTACGAGGGAGCAATTGAGCAGGAATTTGCGTTGAGGAGGAGTGAATTACAGGATTGGCGTGTTAGGCCCAAAATTCCAAGATATAAAGATAAAAATGCTGGCCAGCGTATACGAGATAGACGGAAGGGGGAGCCTTTGTCAACATTAATGGATATAAGAGCAGAGTATATTTCTGAAGAGGCGCACGATATTCTCAAATTGTTGCGCGAGGACGTGGATAATGAAGTGCGAAGGAAGCCAGTTGACGAGATAGAGCAGCTTGAATGGCTGGTGGAACAGTACATTCCTAAACCCTTGTTTACAGTTGGAATTTTTCTGTTGCGTGTGTGTAAACAGAGGGTTGATGTAGTCAGATTTTTTTGATGAGCATGTTTACTGCCCTGTGAAAGTAAGATTGTGGTAAAAAAAAAGAACTGGTTCTTTACACAAGGTTCCTCACAGTGCTTGTTGGTGCATTTGCATAGGTTAAGCCAGGTGGGCAAGTGGCAAAGAGTATTTCTTTCACGACTTATGCATGGGGCTCGGCTCAAATGGACCGAAGAACGATTGCTGTTATTAGTGAAAATGCTCGGTGAGAAGCGTGATTGGCGTCGAGCAATGGAAGTGGTTCATTGGGTACATTGTCGAGAGCATTTCAAGCATTGTCATAGCAGGTGTGCAACCCTGTCTTTCGAACCAGAATCCGCTCTGGATATTTTGCTGGCTTACAAGTTCTAACCATGCCAAATTCTGGGAGGTGTAGCTTTAAATTTCAAATTAATTCCTGTAACATCAATGTATGCAGGTTGTGGCTTCAGTGTGAATCTAAACCTTATGGAGATGTCAAGTTTGTGATTTTATCTCCTTCATGTTGTTGATCTGGGCTCTGATTTGAATCAGGGACAGTCCATCTGTTCTGTACTTGTTGATGCAATTTAGACAAGTGATTTTGAACCCTCTGCTTTTTGTCTTTTAACTTTCCTCAAGAAACTTTCTGCCCTTTTTATCTTGTACACAACTACAGGCTATCTTTCGTCAAGATGATTTATCTCGCTTTTTTTGAGCAAGTCAGCAACATGAGGGTCCCTTGACTCTTGTGTGGTGTCCATGGCTTTTTATGTAAGCCAGGCTGGACTGGGCTTACTTGATCAGGCGAATAGCAACATTTTAGATTCCAAATAGATGAACTGTATAAGCTTAAGAGTCATCCATATTATAATCATAAGTATGCCCTGTCTGAGTCAGTTGGGAGTGGAGTAGCATTGTATCTGGGTACATTACTTTGGACTTCTTTTGATGTTTTTGCATTCCAGGTGAACACCTCAGGTATTTCTTGCATTATTGCCACTGACGATAAGAATGTTATTGAGTTCTGTGGCAGGCATGTTTGCACCACACTGATGGCTGTGCTTGGGAAGTGCATGCGACCAGTAGAGGCGTTAAATGTCTTTAATGTTATGTGTGTAAGTTCTGATGGCCTTAACCTTATTCCTGTATTTCTGTTTTGCTCAAAGTGATCTGTGCCAATTTGTTGCAGTTGGTGACATCTGTGCAGGTTTTCTATCAGGGTTTGTGATTTTATATTATTGTGCCACTCCACTTCATACATTTTCTTGTTGAAGCATGCTCTTGTTTCCATGTCGTGAATGGGGTTCATCATGCATTGTTTTGACAGATACAGAAAGCATGTCTATGTGTCTGCAGGAGGATTTCTCAACCTACCCAGATATGGCTGCTTATCACTGTATAGCTGTGACACTAGGCCGGGCTGGACACCTTGAACAGCTGCTCGAGTTGATAAAATCCTTGAAGGAGGGTCCCAAGAAAAAATATATAGCTGGGTACGCTGCGAGCCGTTTGAATTGGAATGGCTGCCTCCAACCAGATATTGTGGTCTACAATGCTGTATGTCAAATATTTCCCTTCTATCCTCTCAGCCAAGATGTCAGTTTCCTAGCTATTTGGAGATGCATCAGAAACTCAGTACAAGGATCCTTTGACCAGCTAGTCTTAAAGAAACAATGTTCTCTATGAACTGTTTGACGAACCTCTACAACTTAGAGTCGGTAACTACCATGCTTGGTTAGGCACTTCTTTGCCTAAATTCAATGTCCACATCGTCTTTTAAGAGGTTTTACCAATCACATGATGACATGTGCCACTTTAAGTTAAAATTAATAAATAAGTGGCTAATCTGACCTGCATGTAGGGTATACAAAATATTATTGTGAAACAAGACAAGAGATTACAGGTACTCATGGGATAGAACCAAATCTGATTGTCCAAGAACGTAAGGTTAGGTGAATGGGTAAAATCTTAGGCTGTGAGCTCTGGTATACCTGTCTGGAATGATACCTTTATGGTGGTTCTTTATATAGTAAAGATCAGCACAGATTCAATTTCAGTTCTTCCAAGGTTTGATGTGTGTTGGACACCTGGGGTGGGGGCTCTTACAGGTGATCAATGCATGTGCACCTCATCGACAATGGAAAGGAGTGGGATGGGTTTTTCAGCAAATGAAATCACAGGGAATTGTTCCTAATTCAGCCACCTACGGTCTTGCAATTGAGGTAGAACAATGTTCATAGAGAACCATAAGGAAATCCCTGGGCATGGAAGCCTTCTGTTTACAACTTACTGGAATTTTCTGTTGGACTTAACAGTTGACAGGACTCCAGCTGGACATATAATTTATGTATGATTCCTACTATTCTTACTTTATTTCTTGCGAGTGATCCTTACCAAGGAAACCTGGGCTAACAGATGTTTGATATCTGGTGCTGAAGGTCATGGTGAAATCAGGGCAGCTAGGTACAGCCTGGAGGTATTATGAAATTATGGAGAGAGGAGGTTTTCTTCCTAATGCTTCCACCTTCAAAGGTTGATTCCATCCTCGTTCTTATGCTTCCTTTTTTGCCCAACTCATCATGAACCGAGGATACTGACCTGCCTGATATGAAAGAGTGAAAAATTCATCTTAAATATTAGAGTTATCCTCTAACTCAATGGAACTTTTCGTCAAGAGTTGGTCCCCCATGGTTTTCCATTGGTTGTTTTGCATACATTATCAATAACCTCTTTCACTTGTGGTGCTCAGAGGTAGTATTTGAATTTGAATGGAGAGCAACCTATTTTGGTTCATTGAGGGCCAAACTCATTTTCGCACCTCTTGGCATGCCAAAATGAGGAGTTTGGCCCTCATTGCACCGATATTCAATGATCTTTGTTCAAACCTCCACACGGCCTCCAAGCATGCACCAAAAATGTACTGAACATGGAAGGTTTTCTAAAGAAAACAACCAACTCCCGACCTAAAGTCATGTTGAGTTATAGGATAACTCAATCATCCAGCTTGCGTAGGACATATAAGTGAAAAATCTGAACTCACTCATTTAAAGTGAATGCAGTGGACTAATGTTTGGCTTCTGTTGGTGACAGCCCTAGTGGAGGCACTTGGGGCAGCTGGTGAGACAGACAAAGCTGTGGAGATGGTAGAATTTATGGAGCAGCGAGGGGTTCTGAAATCTGCTGGAGTTTACTATGCCTTGGCGTGTGCTCTTTGTACTGGGGGTCGCTGGTCTGAAGCCCTTTTACAGGTGCAGAACACATGTGACGTATTAGAGATATCCTTGTAATTCAATGGGACTTTTCATTGAGAGTCGGCTCCCTATGATTTACCATTGGTTGTTTTGCATACAAAATTAGTAATTTCTTTCTGTTTGTGGTGCATATTTGGAGGTAGTGCTTGAATTTGAATGAAGATCAACCTATTTTAGTTCATTGAAAGCTAATCTCATTTTAGCACCTCTTGATATGCTAACATGATTTTGACCCTCAATGAACCAATATAGAATATTCTTCAATTAAATATCACCTCCGAGAATGTGCCATAAACTTACCCAACATGGAAGGTGTTGTGTCAAAAACAACCAACTCCTGATCAAATGCCACGCTGAGTTAAAGGATAACTCTATTTGCTACAAACCTACAAATCTGCAACATTAATAGTGTATGGAAGTTATTGTATCTCTGGCATAACAGGTAGCTGGGCTGAATCCTATACCACCTTGTGTGCAGGTGGAGAAAATAAGAAACCTGCCTACCAGAAAGTCTGATGTCATAACATACACTGGCCTTATTCGTGCTTGCGAGAATGCAGGGCGATGGCAAGATGCAATTTCTGTATTCCAGCGCATGCAGTACTTGTGTGCACCGAACGTGGGGACCTACAACATCATGATTGCTCTTTATGGGCGGCACCGCATGTTTCAGGAAGCGAAGGACTTGTATGAATGTGTGAAAAAAGGTAGACACAAAGTTGGAAAATTCAATCAAGGTACCCCGAGGCTGACTCCAGATGTTCACACTTACGAGTCTATGTTGGGTACCTGTGCTGGCTGTGAAGAGTGGGAAGATTTCGAGAATGTCTTTCAAGAGGTTCTTACTCGTGGATTTAAGCTCAATTGCAGGCGGCATGCATGGTTCATTTCATGCCTTGTCAAAGCCGGACAGGTTGGTCTTCTTTCTAATGAATATTGTTACTGGAGCAAGCAAATTACTTCCACTCAAATATTTCTCAGGGCGTGGTCTGTTTACTTGGTACATTCCATCTCAAAGAAGCATGAGGTTTCTTCATTTTTGTGAATAACATCTGTAGACAACCTGCAAACAACCGCAGTGAACACCAAGTAGACTTTCCTTTTGAGTTTGTTGAGGATGCATGGAAAGTTTGTTCTCAGCATCGATGATCTGGTCAGTTGCTTGTTGTAATAAACACTGTGTAGTATTTTGGGTCTGTATCTGCTTCTTTTGGTATTTGTTGAAGGCCGTAATAAAATTGTGCTCTTGTGTAGGACCTTTTCTTATGCACCAAAGTGTGTGCGTCATATTCTTGTATTTGTTGGGTCGCCTGTCAATTTATCCCGATCTCAAACCTGTGTCTAAGAGGTGTTCCAGGGGATACTTTCTTGTTAGGTGAATCTGGTGAGTATTTTAGGTTGCTACATCATTGATATTAGAGTTATCCTCTAACGCAACATGACTTTGATAGGGAGTTGGGTGCTTACAAAATCTTCCATGTTTGGTACATTTTTAGTGCATGTTTGGAGGTTTGAGCTAAAAACATTGTATATTGGTACATCGAGGGTCAAAACTCCTCACTTTGGCATGCCAAGAGGTGCTAAAATGAGTTTGACCCTCAATGAAGCGAAATAGGTTGCTCTTCATTCACATTCAAACACTACCTCCGAGGATGCACCACAAGTGGAAAGAAATTACTGATATTGTATGCAAAACAACTATTGAAAAATCATATGGGACAAACTCCTGACAAAAAGTCACACTGAGTTGAAGGATTACTCTATTGAAAAAAACGTTATTTGTCCAGCTGTTGACCTGCTGTCTTATGTGGACTCAAATGTGTTGAAACTGTGTGGACAGGAAAATATGATACTCCAGATGGTCAGGCACATGCGGTATTCAGATGGATCTCCAAGTATGGAGGTCTACCAAGTTCTCCTTTCATCTCTACATTTGCTTGGCCAACATGCACTGGTCATTCACCACCTCGATGTTTTACTTGAGGAAGGCATAGCTCTTGACACACAAGAGTGGTCATCTGTCTTTGGCAAGGCGCTGGAGCAGCTACCTATGATGGAGGTTGAACACTTTATAGTAACAAAAGTACTCACACCTGAGAAAATGGATGGTAATTCAGCACTAAAGAAGTTGCTACACAGTCTTGTCACAGTGGGAGCAGCTGCAAAGGCCCAGAAAATCGTTAGTTTATTAGGATTGCAAATGGTGGGCGACTTGGTTCCTGCTACCAATATCAACCTGGATGATTCAAGACTACTTCCACCAGAGGAAGAGAGCAGTGTCCCAAGACTTGAAGAAGATGAAGAAGATGACATGTCTTCTGGGTTTTCGGACAGGAATATTGGAAATGGTTCTTCACCAGTTAGCAATCATGTCAATCTGAATACACTTAAAGAGAGCATATATTCTGAGGTCCCTAGACAGGAGGTAGTGCAACAGTTTGGAGGGCAAGTGTTGTGCAATATGAGAATAGATGGGTGGGAGTCAGGGTGGAAAGGACCTGGGTAACGAGTGTAAAGTATACTGCATTCTAAATTATGATTGTTTTGAGATTAAAAGGGTGATCTGGATCCCTTGTCATATCTGCTCAATTCGTCTGGCACTACTTCTGGCAAATGGTGGAATACTATGCAGAATGATCAAAATTCGGTCAGTTTACTCTAGCCATTTGATTAAAACTGACTTGTAAAAATTTGCTTACCATGTGCACTTTGCAATTGAAATACTCCACATTTGTGTTCAATCATCCACTTGGCCACGCCTTTAATAACTCTTTTGGGGTGAGCTTGCACATCTTCATGAAGGATTTTGCAGTTTTACACTATGTAATATAAATCTTGAAGGTAATGCAACTGGACCTCTCCATCACGCAGCTCTCAATGATTGAAGTACATTTGTTTAATTTTTTGGTGCAACCTTTCTAGTGCACTTGATTGAGTGGAAGGGAGTTTGCATACCAAGGTGTTTGCAGATATAGGAGGGATAAAGCTCAAATATCTTACTGCAAAAGGTGGGTTAACAACGGAAGGATAACATGGGAACATGGAGAAAGGGGACACTGGCGTCACCACAAATGACTACCTACCATGCCAAGAAGCTCAGGAAAGTTCAAGAAGTTCGGGAGGTCAGAAAAAAGATTGGAGTCATTGCTGAGAAGGCTATTTCTCCAAGATCAGCAAAATAAAGATCAGCTCTAAAGTAAGCAGGCCTAATTCGGTCACTCATCTTCAAGTGACACCTATATTTGAGTGGTGTATGGTTAGGTGTGGATCTAAGAATGGACACCAAGGAGACATGTGTTTAAAAGAGATTGGCATAATTTGTTAACCATTCTAGGCTTAATAGTCAACATAATTGGGGGGACCTATATGATCATTTAATAAATAAGAAAGAATTTTCACTTTGGTGATGAATAAGAGATTCATATGAGCTCCAAATATCATGAGGAAAATGGCTACAGGCACGATTTGGATTTGCTGATCATCTTGCACTGATTGCATGTTGCATATATCTTCTGAGAAGTGGGTGCAGAGCTAAAAGTGTCGGTTTAAGACCCGGTTACCTTAGGTATGAGTCCATGTAGGTAATCAAATCAAGCTGGGAATTGTGTAGGTATGCAATTTATTTAATGCAGTTGTGAAGCAGCCGTAGAGTAATGGGAACATTGTCACCCTCATGTGTGGTGGTGCAGCTGGGGCAGGGGGGAAACCAGATTTCAACTGCCTACTTCACGGCACTTGCTGCCCTTGCAAATCCAGCTGCTCAGTCTGATGCTTTCTTTAGAGAGAGCCTCAATGGAGATCGTGTGGCGAGGGCAGTGCTCATTGACATGGAACCAAAGGTTGGTTTATATCACCCACAGTGGCCAAGTGCAAAATGCCAAAGTTTTGCATAGCTTACACACATTGAGTGTGGCAAGTAAGTGTGTGTCAGGAATTTCTTTTACCTTCAACAGAGTTATCCTCTAACATAATGGGACTCTTTGTCGGGAGTTGGTCCCTTCTGATCTCCCATTGGTTGTTTTTCATACAAAATCAATCATTTCTTTTCATTTGTGGTGCATCCTTGGAGGTAGTGTTTGAATATGAATGAAGAGCAACCTACTTTGGATCATTGAGGGCCAAACTCATTTTAGCACCTCTTGGCATGCCAAATTGAGTTTGACGTTCAATTCACCATTATAGATTGTTCTTTGTTCAAACCTCCACACTACTTCCGATTATGCACCAAAAACTTGCCAAACATGGAAGGTGTTGTATGCAAAACAACCAATTTCTGACCAACAGTCCTTCTGAGTTAATGGATAACTTCAATGAGTTCTTGAAAACTTCTGAATCTGGGGCATAAATTGAAATGAGGTGCTGAAAAATGGATTGTGCTGAAATTATTTCTGAATTTTAGGTCATTGCTGCAGTCACAAAGCGAGCTACGACGATGGCGAAGAATTCTTGGAAGTATAGTCGAGATCGGCAGATCACCCAAGATAGTGGATCGGGCAACAATTGGGCTCATGGGTACCATGTCCATGGTCCACGATGCCGGGATTCCATCTTGGATGTTATTCGTCTTGAGGTGAGCGCCTGCCTTTTTGACATTGTTTCTGAACTGCAAATTTTTGTTTGTCTCTTTGAAATTTGTATGTGAAAGTGTTGATGACTATCGGCAAATGTGCAATTTCGCACTTCCACAAAGTGAGAAATTTGACAATGAGTCCTTTGGTATACTGTCTTTCTTTGGAGCAAGTGGACAACCTAAAACCATGTGTGAGCGTGGCTATGTTGTGCTTAATGGGTTGAATGCTATGTAATTTTTCTTGACATCCATGGCATGTCCTAGACGATCTATTTGCATCATGGCCATGGTTGAGATTTGTGCTTTCTCTTTCGTGATTAGGAGTGGAGGACGATCTGCTTCCAACAGTACAATAACATCAATGATACTGAAAGATATTTCCAAATCGTCACATCAAACATATGGCAGCTACTGACATGTTTCGGAGATAAGCCAGTTAGTATTATGCTAAATAAGTGACGTGATCATTGACATAGGTTGAGGCATGTGATAAGTTTGGAGGCTTTCTGACAGCTCAAAGCATGGCAGGTGGCACCGGTGCAGGCCTTGGTTAGCCATTCTGCCATCAAAAAATTTAGTCTTGCTATTGAACGATGTGATAATCATAATATTCTTAAACAATATGC
Organism: Polytrichum formosum; assembly: GCA_964035585.1. Lineage (NCBI taxonomy): Eukaryota > Viridiplantae > Streptophyta > Polytrichopsida > Polytrichales > Polytrichaceae > Polytrichum > Polytrichum formosum. Next base: position 42,360,341 of record OZ037935.1, on the reverse strand, counting down.
TCACTCACCATTGCTTGTTCAGTAAACATTTGTAATCTACCACTGCATGGATATATTTGTGATGGGGGCAGCTAGTCTATTATCGGCTCCATTTGAACTTCATTCGTTAATATTTGCAACCATTCTAGGCCTCAATGACCGGATAGAGCAGTGAGTACGAATTAGGTAAATTAAGAGTGATTCAGTTTGAAGATGGGTATTTGCACTAGTATTCCTGTCATATGGTAGTTCGATTCCATCTATCAGGTGAGTCACTAAGCCAGCTTTACTGTGTTCTATGAGGAATGTCGTTGTTAATCCTTGGCATTGGACATGAATTCAAAAGTTCTGGATGGTTTTGAGATGAGCTCTAGATCCTTCGCTAATCATCTATGCTTTACAGGTGCATATGTGATGGAGGCACTGAAGGACGAATACCCATATGCAAGTATTCTAAGTCACTGCATTTGGCCATACGAGAGTGGCGAGGTTATTGTGCAGAACTATAATGCCCTGCTAACATTGTCACGTCTTCAAGACTCTGTTGACGGCATCATTATCTCTCAAAATGAATATTTGAGTTCCACATGCAGGAAGAAGTTTGGTATTCAGAGGCCATCATTTGACAACATGAACGATGTGGCTGCTCATGCATTAGCTTCAATATTCCTCCCAGTCTCATGGAGAACTGCAGAGCCGGTTCAACTCAAAGAGGTCTTTCCTCCTAAAGTGTCAAAGCAGCCAGGCTTACAACGAAATAATGCAGATCATGATATCTTCAGCATCTATGAACCTGGACACCGTGTTCTTCTCTTGTCAGACTTGGTGTCAACGTTGTGTGTTCATCCTGGATATCGTCTGCTGTCTTTGAGGTTCACACCACAGGCAAGCCATTGACAACCTCTTTTGGAACTACTCTAATGCCTTGAGTTTCAATGCAGAATTTTTAACTCCACAATTAGGCTGTGTAGAGCAGATGACGCCCTCAAGGTTTCTTTGTCAGAAGGACCTGAAGAGGTATTTACTCACCTCAATTACTGATATACGTATATGTGTAGGTTTGTAAATACTACAAAAGCAGATCTGGTTAGTGATCTCTTTGTACCCTAATCAAGCTCCTTAGGACTTACTGAAAGCAGAAATGTGGAATTATCCAGCGTCATTAGAGTCAATACTTTAACTCAATGGGACTCAGTCGGGACTTGGTCCCCTATGAATTTCCATTGGTTGCTTTGCATACAATACTAACAATTTCTTTTCACTTGTGGTGCATCCTTGGAGGTAGTGTTTGAATTTGAACAACGAGCAACCTATTTTGGTCGTTAAGGGCCAAACTCATTCTAGCACCTCTTAGCATGCCAAAACGAGTTTGACCCTCAATAGAGGAACGGTATAGAATGCTCTTCATTCAAACCTCCACACTACCTCCAAGCATGCACCGAAAACTTACCAAACATGGAAGGTGTTGTATGCAAACCAACCAAGTCCCAACTAAAAGTCATTTTGAGTTAGAGGCTAACCCTATCAAGTAGGATAAATTGTTTCATGGGTCTTTTTTCCTCCTGTTTATGAGGTGATATGATGTTACGATCCTTATCAAGGCATTTGACATATGTCGACCATGTGGATCAAAATGAGCAGATTTCACCTCAATCCTTGGACTACACCACCTTCACCTGGCCCACGCAACTGAAGCAGCTGAAGCAGATGCTCGGCAACAGCCTCTTGGGCGAGTTAGACACGGGCTGGGACCTGAACTCGAACCTCGACATCCCAACCACAAAATCATCATCAAACAGAAACTCATTACAGAACTTGAGCTTTCCAAGATGCATCAACAAGTGCCTGGCCAATCTGGTGGTGTTGCGAGGAAGCGGGAGCCATTTTGCAGATGTGGATCTGTTTGCACAGGAGACCATGTACCCAACTTGGACCCTAAACCCTAAACCCCCCCTCCACGTTGCCGCAAATTTCACAAAGCTTGGCAAGTATGAGATGTCTGTAGGCTTGTTGAGCAATTGTCAGTCCACAGTGATGTGCACGTCCCGTGCACTTTCAAGGGCGTCCACCATGTTCTCATCCCGCGCATACTTGCACCAGTACTTTGAACATGGTATGGAGATTTCAGCATTTGAGTCTGCGTTTGCAACAGTCGAAGATCTGGTTGGACGCTATCTTTCGCTGTAAGGTTTTGAATTATTGAATGGGCACAACTTACAGTCTCTAGATGGATCCAACTTCTTTGGGATTGCAAAAGCACCTCAATGTGAATCACCTCCGAGTGTGTATTGTATATTTGCATGATCCTATATATAGTGTGAATAACATTTAGTGAAATGTTGTCATCTAGTTCACTGAAATGAATGTTTCTTTGTACATATTTTATGGTACATACAGAGTCATCTTGAACAAAAAATATATATGAACAGCATGTCCTGTCATTTATTTCAGTTTAATTCTTGAATATTTTCAAAATATAGAGAATCTTAATTCTTACTATACATAGACTTTTATGGGTGAATAAAGGGAAAAAGTCCTGTTATCTCTTCTTTGGAGAGAACCACCATTTGGGGATTGCATGAAATTGATATTAAAGTCCGGGAAATCAAAACGGCTTATGGGACTGAAAGTACATCACGATGGTTTCAAACCAACTAATTCTCTAGAGTGGCAGAGTGCAGTAGCCTCTGTGAGATAGAGGCTAATGTCAACTTGATGGTCCAAATGAAAGAAGGACTTGAGGCTCCCTTGAACTACTTTTTCAAATAGTGATGAAAACTTATCTCCTATGTGGTTATATAGAGGACATTCCAACACAAAATGTACCTCATTTTCAACTACATTATAGGAGCAAAAGTGGCATAGTCTAGTATCTCTAGAGATAGGGATAGTTGTCCATCGCCCAATTTCAATGGCAAGTCTATGGTTTGAGGTGTGGTAGGTAGCAATGATCTTGCGTTGTGGTGGTGTTAATGGTTGCTTCAAGTGCAATTCACATTCGTATTCGAGAAAATCCTCGAGGTAGAGGTAATCTTGTTTCTTCCCTAAGAGATGGAAAGAGTTTCACTCTTTAGCAAGAAAAACCTCCTTGATATCATCATATGCTATTTTTGATGTGATCGGGTTGTCATGGGTTTCCCAATGAGACAGACCCTATGATGTCATCCATGTGGTTGTCGATTTGTGCCAGGTGTTAAATCCTTGTTGGACCAAGTGTCGGGAAAATGAGGCTACTTTATTGACTAACCAAGAGGGGGATAGGTGGGCAAGCCATTGTTGAAAGCCCATAGTGAGCTTGAGAGTGTATAATTCTATGAGAAATTCTCCAAATTTGGCTAGCAAAATATGATAGGTAGTCAAAGAACACACTTTTGATTTTCAAAAAGAACCTCCAACATGTGCTAAGGGTGATTGGAGTGATGATGTGGCAATTTCATTGTGGTCTCTAAAAACACTAAGGGTGTAATGCATGTTGATTCATGAAATGTTTTGAAGAAAATCGAAGAACAAACATAAAATTGGTGGTATAGGTCTTAGTTGTCTTTGTGTGTCCAAATGTAGTGACATAATGTTGACCTATGCAAATTTTAAGATAACTTTTGTGTTCACTGTAAGACAACATTATTCTTAGACAATTAAAATGAATTGACTCATTTCTTGTAACGATTTATTATATATTGTGGACTCCCATGGTTGGAAATTCGTGCTATTCATGTTTACTCAACCAATAACAAATCCGGATGAGTTCATCAAGAACTTCAATGGAGCTCACCTTAGGAGGTTGCCTTCAAGTTGGGGTGAGCATAAACCACCACAAGAAACTAGGGTGGGATCTAGGGCATAAACTACCAAGATCTAGGGCGGGGCACCGACTACAGTGCATTGCATGTTTCCCAAAATAAAGCTAACATGTGTACATGCTTGTAAGGATGGGGTTTTGGTTAGGCGAAGTCACAACCATCTAGGTGTCATTTGGTAGACACACTAACATGCCTTGGTTAGATTTCCCAAGGGAAAAAAAAGAGAGAACACTCCCAACATGTTGCACAATATTATTAAATGAAAGTTAATCAACAAAATGAAGATAATCTAGCAAAAGGTGACCAATGAAATAAAATATACTTGAAAATAAATACAATTGCAACCCAAATGTTGATTTTGATGCAAACTTTGTTCCCGCTTTGTTGTCCTTTGTATTAACTTGGTAAGATAACGCCACAAGTGGTTTTGGAGGAATTGAAACAATATGTCGTTGTTAAAATTGAACAATTTTTTTAGTGTGGAGCAACAAGACTCATTTTAGTTTCTAAGAGTACAAAAAGTCTAACATCACATAACTTCAAAAGTTATATGGGTATTAATCGATGACTTTTCTTAATTGGACACCTACATTTGATTAGTGTGTGATTGATGAGGATTAATGAAAAAACACCAAAAAGACACATATATGAAAAGATATTGGACTACATCTTCAAATTCTATCAATAATTGCACTCAATAGTGAACATAATTGGGATGACTTATGTATTTAATTAAGAATTGAACAAATATGCACTTTTGATAATCATAACTAAATTAGGGGAAATTTAATTTTCAAGCTGATCTTTTTGTTGATGCTTCATCATAAATTTGCTAGAGAAGCACAAGTTTTGTTGTGTAAATATGATCAGTGGAAGTTGGAGAACATGGAAAAGGAACCGAATAACACCCACATATCTTAAAGACTCGGCTCTGGTTAGGCTACCAATTGTTATATGAAGTGGGTTCATGCCAAGTTTATTATAGATTTCCATTGGGAAATCAATGGATTAATTATTGTCTGAGCATGATGCCTGCTAGACCTGGCAACAATAATGATGAGCATTGAGAAGACGGATGGGAACTCAAGAAACAGATGAATATCCCGATAATGGACGATTATCATCCAGAAACTAACACACACACATCCATTCCGCCAAACCCCTGCACTGCACTGCGAAGCCGAGCGAGCAACACTCTCCACACGAGGCTCCGAGATCGGCCCTTTTCGGTGGCCCAGCCGATCGATCCAGCTTTGCTCGCATCCCAAACCTCCAGAACCACCTCGATTCCAAACTCTACCTCTTGGGTGCCTTTTATCTCGTCAAAATCCGTTACTGATTGCCTCAGGGAGCTCTATCGCTCGGAAGCAGCTTCGGGTACCTTAGGGAGGTTCCAACTTAGGTTGCGAGGATCGGTGTGGCGGATTTGCGCGAAAGGTGTGTTGGTTGAAGCTTCCTAAGCTTTCTGCACTGCTTCTGCAATGGTGAGTTCTGGACATATTTTCTCTGCAAGATCTGGTTTTGAAGCTCTCCTGTGGTAGGGATTTGGGGGGGGGGGGTGGGTTAGGGTGTTGCTTGTAGGGTGATGCATGGTTAGGCTCGCCTGTAGGGGATTTCTCTGCAGGAAGAGTGTATTGCAGATGGTAGAGTTTTAGAAGTTTGGTTCGGGGGCAAGGCTTAGGGCTTTTGTTCTTGCCCTAGGTTTTGATTTCTTTCGTGTTTGATGTTTCGTGAATTATATGCTCTTTGAAGTGGATATTGTTCTACCTCTTTCTCTGTCTCTATCTTTCATACTATACATATGTTTGTTACTCATGGGAGGAGCCCCCAGTGCAGCATTGGTACATGCAATTAGATTGCAGGTTACTGGTCAGTGAGAAATTGCACATTTGAAACTGTAATGTTGCTAAGGGTCTTGTCAAGATTGTCTCATACTCCCCTCAGCTCTGTGAAATAAAAACTTACTTTCACCCAGAGTTGGGGATGCAATCTGGACTTTTAGAAGTCTGGCTTGCGTTTTGCTTGGGAGGCAAGGCTTAGGGCTTTTATGTGGTGCCTTGCTGCTTGCTCTAGTTTCTACTTTCCTTCTTGTTGATGTTTCGTGAATTATGTGCTCTTTGAAATGGACATTACTCTCTCTCTCTCTCTCTCTACACACCCTTGTTACTCATGGGAGGAGCCCGGAGTGCAGCATTGACACATGTAATTAGATTGGAGGTTACTGGTCAGTGGGATATTTCACATCAGAAATTGCAATGCTGCTAAGCGTCTTGTCAAGATTGTCTCATCCTCCTCTCAGCTCTGTGAATTATCAACTAACTTTCACTAAAGTTGGGGATGAATTCTGCTATCCCTTCTCCCCTTTTTAATCTCAGCTTCTGTGCTGATGGTTGCGAGGAGCCCTTGCAGCTGTTTAGAATTGGGCTAGTTAGCTGGTTTTAGGGTGAAGGAGTGGAGCAACCTGAATGTGTTGAATTATGTGCCTATCGGAATTTGTCAACATTGCTTTTCTCGCTCAGTGTTTGAAAGTGCACAATGTGATGCTAAAGAGAAGATCCTTTTGAGACGCTTTGCATTGTGGCAAAGCAAGAGGAGGAGCCGCTAGCAGAGTGCATGTAGAGTACTTATGTAGGTGACTGGAGACCTACCAGTAATGGTGCTTGGGCTTCCAGAATTATTTCAAATGTCCCTGCCATAGTGTTTGGTTTTACTGCATAGTCGAGTATTGCAGGTCTAGCCACTTTTATTTATTGGTCTGTCATGTTGTTACCGGACTGGAAAGACCATCTGTAGTTCTGGATGCCATTTAGTGGTTTTCTTGAAACTTTCAAGATAGCTTAAGATTTTTTTTTAATTTATTTATTTATTTATTCATTTGGTCTGAAGCCGTGCTATTCCCCGAGCTCCATCTGGTATTTTATGCCTTGGAGTTCTCTGTTGTACAATTACTACACTAAACGTCTGATTGAGTGTGGCCCACAATGTTCATCATTGACCTGCATCATTTGTCTTGCAATTGCTGGGTGGCAACTAGAGAGGATGTCAAATGACACTTGATGCTACATGACAAGTCATGAAGACCTCTCTAATCAACATGGCACACCAATTTTAACACCACACTAAATCAGATGTTTAGTGTAGCAGAATGAGCAGAATATGAGCTGGGCAAGGAGGGAGAAAGAGAAGCCCGGTTTGGAAGGTTAAGGAATCTTGGGTTGCCATTATCATGATCATTGTAAATATATTTTTTATTTTTTTATGAAACCTGGTTGTCAGGTTTCCCTTCAGCTTTCAGTCTGGTTGTTTAGGTCTACTGTGTCCATTAGTGTATCTGCCTCTGAAGGTGCAAGATTCTCACCAACTTGGTCACCAATTTTCACTCATGCCAGTCTTGGTTCTACTTTATATTCAAAAGGTGACCATCTCACCCAACAATATTCAGCTAGCTGATTTTTGGAGCTAAATCCTTGATTGCAGGCAGAAGAGCAATATGGACACCCTGGAGTCTGCCTTTTCACAGTTTTGTTCAAGGTGGGTTACAGCTGAATAATGATGCCTCCTTGTATGGTTTCTTGCAGCAGACTTTTCAAAGCTGATAGACCTTGTTTGCAAATGAGACTTGAGAACTAGCAAGGACAGGAAGGATTCTTTGAGGGCAGGCATCTTTAGTGATGCTGCATGTCAGTCTTAGTCCAAAGACCCTTGTTAAGTTTTCAGTTCCTCTCTAATTTTCTCTTGATTGTCATGCAGTTTTCTGCGTTGGTTTTCTACATACTCTGCTCATGGTTTCTCGAGTCATTTGTCATCCAATTCGTTGTCACAGTATTCTTGGTTGCACTGGACTTCTGGACAGTCAAGAATGTAAGTGGACGGATTTTGGTGGGACTAAGGTGGTGGAATGAAGTGGATGAGCAAGGCAAAAGTGTGTGGCATTTTGAGTCTCTTGATCAGCAGGTTTGTCATTTTCCTCCCTTTCAAAACTTCATAACTATCAAGAGTAACATCAAGATGTGGCTCTCCCAGATGTCTAACATGTTCCTGGAATCCTAAGATGCAGCTGGTTTGTACTGAATTGGTTATGACTGTTCTGAAGCTGCAAAGACGTGGGTCAGTTATTTGTGAGGTTCGGACGGATGTATTTTTTTCCACTATATGAGTGCAGTTGGGATTTAGGAGGCTGACCAAAGACTGGTTTGACTTATCGCAGACATTGGACACAATGAACAAAAAAGACTCTTGGCTATTCTGGTGGACTTTGTACCTTACAGTATGTCTTCTTTTCCTTGCCTTAACTTCTCAGTAACTTGGGATTAACCCAACTTGACTTTGAATCAGCCAATTGTGGGTGAAGTTTCATCTATTTATGTTTGAACCATCATTCTAACTAATCATTTGACTGGACTTTTCTCGGCAGCCTGTGGCATGGGTGGCACTCGGTATCATTGCTATCATCAGGTTCAGTTTCGATTACCTATTGGTGGTAGCTGTGGCGCTGGTCCTCAATGCAGCAAACATTGTTGGATTCACAAAGTGCCGAAAAGGTACATGAATTGGATCTCTTCAAAGTATCCTTAAGAATTGGAGGTCGACATCTTTTGTCTAGTGTTGAGTGATATATTGCACTGATGCAAACCCAATAATTTGCAAGGCCCTGCTAAAATCCTAACTTGCATTGGAGGTGTTTAGGTGCAAATAAACGGAAGTATTTTGGATAGAGGCGTTTTGCTTAGATGCTTAGGCAGTCGTTAAGAGGTCTGACTTAGTGACTTAAATTTTCCCACACAATGCAAAATAAATTCATAGGCTGCTCAGAGCTCACAAAACTTAGATAGAATTATGTCTCTCTATTCTTTTCAGTTGTAACATGTGTTATTGTGCTTGAACAGATGCAAAGAAGCAGCTTCAGCAATTTGCAACATCAACTGTGACATCTCATATGGCCAGCACTATTCAATCTGCCTTCAGTGTTTAAATGTTGTTTGCATAACCTTTCAGTCTTAGTATCAGGATTTGTAATCACTAATTCTTTTAGTGTGGGGTTTTCCCCCAACTCTTCAATCATCAATGGCCTACATTCAACCTCATTGGTCAATACTATGACAATGTATATCTTCAGGTTTGGGTGGTACAGAGATATATGTCATGAAATTTGCTTAGGATAACTGAGTAGGCTTAGTATTGTGTATGAGAAGTGAACTGAACAGAAGCAACAAGGCATGAAATTTGGTTTGGAGGAATCAAGTGTGGATTCTTTATAGGCATATCATGGCTGATGGATGTACCTTTGTTTTCTAGAGTGTCTTTGAGTATGTCTCCAGTCTGTGTTAAAATTAAATCTTTACATTGAGGATAACAGGTGTGCCGGCCAATGCTACATGGTTACCCTTCCTAATGGCATGGATAGGAGACACCTGGTATCACATCTATTGTATGTTCAGATTGATTATGATTGTCATGAGTGCTTGAGCAGGTCTTTGATAGTACTAGGGAGATTACGAGAAGTAGCAGCAAGATGAAGTCCCAACATCTGTACAGACATGCAGACTCATCCGTAGCAGCTGATAGTAACATGGTATTCTACTACCAATCCTCTTGGCTGAAAGGGGCATTTCCTTAGGATCAGCATATCATTACTCATCTATCAAGAAGAAACCTGTTTTTAGGTCTATGTTGGATCCTTCTAGGTGCACTGTGGTGGCCATCTCCAGTGCAAATTACAGTCAGCTCAATCCCTGATATGGAGGTTCCACTGAATTGCTGTTGTCAGGTAAATGTTTCCCAAATGATTTCTATTCACCTCTCCTGCACCTGGGATTTCTTCACTTGTTATTGATACTGGACCCCTGTAATTGACAACCTCTGGGTTTCTTGAGAGGTGGAAAATGAAGTCTCTTTCTGGTGTGCTCCACAGTGCAAATGTGCACATTGCTAAATACACAGGGTCGATGATCATAAGAGCAATAATCATGGTGTAGGTGTAGGGAACCTTGCCTGACTCTGAAATTGCAGTGTTGTTGATGTGCAAGTCTACTGCACACGATGTGCTTTTCTTGACCATGGCTGTTCATGGAGTATTTATGAGGAATTTATCCTTCCTCTTTGTTTAAGTGTGTTTTTTATGGGAAGTTGTCATGAAGGGCCTGCATACTTCTCGTTAGAGGGCCCTGGATTGTCAGACATTCTCAGGTATGTTGCCTGACTGAGGGTACTTCCAACTCCAGAGACTATAATGGCCGTTGGATCAGATTGATAATTGTCTCATCCTGTTAGGAATTGGGAAATATGAAGATTTTTTTTATAGCCTCCCTAAACCCTAAGATAGGGGAGTGACAGTGAGCAACTTTGAACTTCCCAAGTAGCTAAGGGTGAGTTTCCATGTAGGCCGCTCGCCCACTACATTCTAGATAAAATAGTCAGTTGGAGGTGTATGAACCGGCGGTTCCTTACAAATGAACTGACTCATCTAGACCAAAAACCTGGTATAGAAGGGGTAAATTAGATACCAACCGGTCTTCATTTTGAAATAACAGATAACTGGTAGGTAACCTAACTAGGACCTCGGATATTAATTGTTCCTCCAAGGGTATCGGCGGATACCAACCGACCCCCGAGAGTATGGACTGAGATTTCAGCCATGTATGTATGGGGAGGGTCATCAGGAAGAGAGTACTCCCCTCCCCCATCATTTTTAAACTCATTCTCCTCTCCTCTCCTCTCTCAAGCACGGAACTCTTTTGCAGCTTTGTCTTTGCAGCTTTGCCTTCATCTCCATTCATCTTAGGCCCTTAACTTATTGGACTTTCATGTTTTCTTCCCTCTACCGATGATTCATTTCACCACTTCCTTATGTCTGCTTCCACATTACAAGTTTATGCTTTGAATCTGCCTCTAAATCTTTCCCCAACTTGTGCTACTAAATTTGTGTCAAAACCTTGTGTGCTTACATTGTATGTATTTAATACTTTAGGTGAGTATCCATCCATTTCTCAGTTTCAGATCCATGTTGGATTGATGTTTGACGCATGGTGTCACTTCCTGATGAAACAGGTGGGAATTCAAGACACCGAGTGAGTAGGTTTTCTTTTGCACCAGGATGTGATGATGTTCTAAAGATTATGTTGAAGATGTTCACATGGTGTTTATGCAATTTGGATTTGTGAGAGAATAAGATAGGGCAGATGATGCCTGGATGTCTCCCTCGGTGCTCTCCCTCCACGTACTTAGAGTGCTTCAACGAGTGCAGTTTAGGAGTGCACTGGGAGCACAGTCCGGGGAGTTCTATAAAAAAATCGGTACATTTCCGACCTTTTACAAAGACGTTCGGATTTTTATTTTTTTACTCGGAAACTACCTAAATCCAATTTTTATTCTCGGTTAAATTCCGAGATTTATCTTTACCATTCGGTAATTTTCCGACTTTAGAAATTTCATTTCGGTATGTTTCCGAAGTTTTGTATTATAAGTCGGATTTTTTTTTTTGAAATTTATAGAAGAAAATTGGTGTTACAATATGCTTTTAAGGGGGTGAATTTGTGTTTATAGAAATTCCAAGTATCCTTGGAAGGATTTGAACCTTGCCAAGCCCCCACCGACTTGGGGCCAAGGATTTACAGTGCAAAGTTAGTGTAGATTTACAGTGCAAAGTTAGTGCATATTTACAATGCAAAGTTAGTGCATATTTACAATGCAAAGTTAGTGCGAGCTCTGAGCCTCCGACGCCAAGACTTCACTCGACCTCCTTCAATCGTCTCTCAATCACGCTTCGATACATCCTAGAACAGACACAAATTGTGCTTATTTACGAAACAAGAACTACAAACTCTACAAGGCTGGCACCACACCACTCCTGCCTCAATCGCCTGCGATTAGCATTTCAATAGGCTCAAAACCTCAAGAAACAGTGCAAACAATAGGAAATCAAAATGCACGCACGAAGATAGAGGGATTGTGCAGAGAGCAGATGCGGGAGAGGTTTGGGACCTGTTCTCTCTCATGGAGAAACAGAAACAAATTGTGCTCATCAGTGAAACAAGAACCACAAACTCTGTAAGGCTGGCACCACACAACTCCTGCCTCAATGAACTCCTATGAATCGCCTCTCCAAAGTCTCAGGAACTTCAAGAAACATTGCAAATTATTCTCATCGCCAAAGTGAAAATGCACGATATCGAAATGCATGCACAAAGACACAAAGATTGCACAGAGATCAGATGTTGGAGAGAGAGGCTTGCGACCGATTCTCTCTCAAGGTGAGAGGCGAGAGGGGAGAGAAGCGTGGTCACCGAGTGCTACCAACACTCCGAGGAAGGATGCCAAAAACAAAAATGAAACTAAAACTAACGGGTGCCGGTGGAAGCGGAAGAGCAGTAGCGAAAGAGGGAAAAACCCCAATAGAGGATTGAGACACTTTGCACAAGGGACTCAAACTCCTTATATTCGTGAGAGAGGGTCCCTAGGTGTTTAGAGCCTCAAAACCCTAATTGGCCCAGTGAACAGAACTAGCCCTAAATTAATTAGCCTCCATGGTTTTTGACCTTATGAGTCATGACTCTAGTATTACCCTAGTAAAAATTTCCACCCTATCCCTAGTCCCTTCGGCTACTTGCCTAAAATTTAGAAATTGGCTCGGTAAATATCCCAAACTTTGATGCCTCAACCGGTCATATTGCCGGTCTTTTCTCATTTGAACCGGTCAATTTCCGACCTTGACAAATTTACATCGGTACCTCGGCCGAATCATTGTGAACTCATTCGGAAATCTCCAAAAAATTTCGGCTAGCTCGTAACTAAACCTCGGTACTCCCCGTACATTGACTGGGAGAGGTTGCCACAGTAGGGCCACAAACCTTAACCTATTGTAAAGGTGTTGGTTGGAGAAGCCTACAAACTAATTAAGAATTAAAGGTGAACTTTTAGGTTGCTGTAGCAGGTGTTACAAAGTAGATGAGAAGTTGAGAAATCATGGGTGAAACTCCACGAACTTGAGAGTACAAGAGCGAGAGGTTACTTATTTATTAACCTTCCACTCATGGTATCTATAGAAGTTTGTGTCGCAAGATATGTTTGACACCATTCCAATATCATTTTGTTGGCTTAGTACCAAATCTAGTCAATAAATTAATAGCAAATGCAATATCAAGCCGATTGCAATTTGTAAAATACATTAATGCACTTATTGTTGTCAATTACGAAGCTTTAGGTTCCAAACATATTCCCCTCTTGTTGCATGGTCTAAACTCATCCTTCTTTAGGTGCAATCACCGTATCATCATTGGAGAATTTAGTAGGTGAGTTGCATCCATTGAGAAATGTTTGAATATCTTTTGAATTTATAAACTCTAATGTAGAAAAATGCATTTTGCAAGTTGTTCAATTCACAAATATTCATTCACAATCCATTGGGTTAATTCCTTTTGGTCATAACATTATTTAGTGGTCTCAAATTGGTCTTCTCAAAAGAGCATCAAATCGGCACGCGCCGGTTTGATGCTCTTTTGAGAGCCTAGGTAACATTACATTTAAATTTTTATTTATTTTTGAGTCTATTTTTGATCAATTTAGGTAGATATTTTCACTATTTAACATTTGTTATAAAAATTTCAAAGACAAAACCAACGCTAAAAGGCGAAAAAAATATTCACCTAGAGTAGGTTAAAATCAAAACATATCTAGAAAGCAACTAAACAATGGATTTTTTTTGTGCAAGTCAACAAAAACAAAAGAAAAATCTGGCGGCGGCCAATACGGGCCACCGCATATAAAACAAAACATGAAGACAAGACAAAACTTCTATAAGGTGTTCCAAAAGATTTTTATCTACAAAGCGGGTAGGTTTAGGTTATTTTGTCTAAGTTGGATTTTAGTCTAAATTTATAAATGATTTTTTATTAATTGATTGTATTTTGTGTAAATGGCTAAATTTGTGCATTTCACCTTTACGAAGCCTAGTCTTTACCTACATTAATGAGTAACTTTTGGTACTTTATGGACATTTATCTTGTACTCGCTTATGTACCCAAAGGGTACCCCGGTAGCATCGCTACTTAATGTTATGGTGTAATCTCAACTAGACCAAATTCATTTCGTAATCTCAAAGACTCTAGTTTAAATCTTATGGCCTCTTTTTACATGGGTCAATGATTTCGACTACGAACCTTGGCTATAGTAGTCGGATCACAATCATCATCCAAGTGTTGTGATACATAAAAACAAAAATATCATTTAGATTTAATTGCGTATGATCCCAGAGTTTTCATGTCTTTACAAAGTTGATTGCAATCTCTATTGAACCAACCGATGCTTCATCCAACACGTAACTACGTCCGGGTATATCGTTTGTGGAGTTAAAGATCTTTCATATTTTTTTAAGATTGATGGCAATCTCTCAATAAATCAACCAATGTTTTTTTCATAGTCATCCAACTCAATGTTTGAAAACACATCATCACGTGCGGCACATTATTTCACGTGGGTGCATCATTTACAAGGTTAAATTTTTATCATGACCTCTTTTTATGGGTGTGGTTTGAGCAACATAACTCTCTAGATGAGCAAAAGCATTAGCGAGAGGAATATGCGATTTAGTCACATTTGCTACATTATTGAATGAATCAAGTAGTTTATCTAATAACTGATTCAAATGCAGAATGCGTTCAATCTTTTTTTCACATCCTTTGGTATGAGGATCTAAAAACATGTTTGGAGTAGATGAAGGATTGAAGTTCAAATTTCTACATGGATTTGATTATTCTAACAAACATGGAAAAATTCCTCATTGAAAAAACCATTAGTAAATTTTCCTCACAGTAGGTTTCTAGTTGGAGGATCTAAGTGTCTAATGCAAGGTGATTCACATCCAACATATATCTCTTTTCTTCTTTGAAGGTCCATTTTAGTTCTATGTGGAGGAGGAATGGGTATTGGCACCTTACAACCATAAATATTTAGGTGTTTTACGTTAGGTTCTTAACTAGACATTGCTTCTGAAGGTGAAATGGATTCTAACGCAGAGGGTCTCAAAGAAACCAATGATCGTGCATGAAGAATAGCATAACCCCATGTTAAAGTAAGAAGGTTGGATCTTATACTTAATGGTATAATAATTAACTGCAATCTCATAATGAAAGATGATGCTAGACCATTTGTCTCATGGACATACGACAATGAGTGTTCTAACTATATTCCAACTAACTCGCAATATGGCTTGAAAAATTGAAAACTTAATTTATGTAAGCATCTAAGCATACGGACCGAATTGGATAATCAGAGAACCTAGCCCAAAGATGACTAGGCCCCAATCGACCACCATGCTTCCTCAACTTACTCAAAGGTCGTGTCAGGGATTGCACGTCACGTCACGTCACATCACGTCACATTTTGTGACAACGACGTGACGGCTGACCAAAAAACGTCACGTCCGCGGGGGGGTAAATCCGGCAGTTACCCCAGGGGTAAACTGACGCGGTCAACCCCCTGGTCAACCCCCTGGTCGACTGCTAAGTCGACTGCAAAAAAAAATTAAAAAAATCCAAAAAAATTCTGGACCGTCAGATCTTCTTGGCAAGAAGATCTGACGGTTCAGAATTTTTTTGTAATTTTGTAATTTTTTCTGGCAGTCGATTGCTAATTCGACTGCTATTTGCAGTCGACTTAGCAGTCGACTGCAAAAAAATAAAAAATAAAAAATAAAAAATTCTGGACCGTCAGATCTTCTTGCCAAGAAGATCTGACGGTCCAGAATTTTTTTGGAATTTTTTAATTTAATGTTTTTTTGCAGTCGACTGCTAGGTCGACTGCTATTTGCAGTCGTTTGCTAAGTCGACTGCTAATAGCAGTTGACTTAGCAGTCGACTGCAAAAAATTACTTTTGCAGTCGACCAAGACCAGTCGACTGCTATTAGCAGTCGACTAGCTGGTCGACTGCTAAAAGCAGTCGACTTCAAGGAAAACCTAAAGAAAAAATCAAAAAATTCTAAAAAAATCATGGACCGTTAGATCTTCAATCCAAGAAGATCTAACGGTTCATATTTTTTAATAGATTTTTTTAATTTTTTTAATTTTTGTTTTCTGAAGTCGACTGCTCGTAGCAGTCGACTAGAGCAGTCGTCCAAAAAAGTTTTAAAAAAGTTACAAAAAATTGGTACAGTAATTTTTTTTACCACGTCAGTGCGCGTCACGCCCCGACGTGACGTGACGTGATGCAAAAAGGCCGCGTCACCTCATTTGTGACGCGACGTGACGCAAAAAGGCCGCGTCACGTCCATTTGCACATCCCTGGGTCGTGTAGGGTTTTCTTAGAGGGATGCATTCAAATTTCTCCTTGTTGACCGGTTCTCATGTAAATAAGGGTTAGTTTCCATGCATGCCATTGCCCACCATATTCTATTTGTCCACTAGAATTTGGTGGGTGAGCAACCTACATGGAAATTAGCCCTAACCACAACCAACCACATTTGAGTGGCCTAGTAGAACGTGGAGGGCCGTGGACATGGGCCGCTAGACTTCCATGTGCCCACAAAAGCATTTTTTTAACCTACAAATGCCAGTTACTAAAGGATTGGAGGAGGTCCATCCTTGGTAACTTGGAGGAGGAGTTTAGTAGGTGGGCCCAAATTTGACAAAATGACAGTAGTTGGCACATACGAACCCTATCCCACCAAATTCCATCTACGTTTGGGCGAGTTTGTCCTTCTTTCCACTAGAATCCGGTGGGCAAATGGCCTAGATAAAAAACTTAGCCTAAGTTAACTGAGAGGTGTTTCCTAGATGTTATTTTGAAACCTTGCAGATATTATCTAGCCTTTATCCGAGGAAGATAAAACTATGGGGTCCACCAATTGATCATGCTTGAATCTACTAACCCTAATATTACTTGACCCAATACTACTGCACAACTCGCTTGCTTGCCTATCGTGTCTGTTGGGCGGGTCCACACATTGCTCTTCCAAATACATCTTGGGCACCTGTTGTAACGGGTGCCAAGGTGGTAGTACACGTGGACTATTACAGGTGGAGGTTGCCAGGTTGTCGTTATAGCCATGTAGCCTGTAGCAAGGCCATCCCATGTTGCTCAGATACATGGATGCTCGGGGAAGTCACTTAGTGTATTCTTTGGGGACACATGAGCGTACAACACATATTTTTTGGGGGGCTATGTAGCTCATTTACTGCATTTTAGTGGACCCTATATTTTTTAATAATTCTACTTTCTTCAATTTCTTACCACCCTATGTGTAATTATAAATTAAAATCTCCATAATATTTTAGACCCTTCATTATTTATTTGAATTTTCCTTCATGGACAATAGCATTGTACTATAGCATTAGAAATGGAATTCATCACGCAACAAAAATTAAGCTGTGTATACAAGAAGCATGTTATTTACATAATTGGTTACATGTCTAAGCCCATTGATAATGGCGTACTTAATTGTTTCATCCAAACATTGAAAGAAGTCCACAAATCCCAAAACAAACCAACATCACTAAAGTGTCCATAATGTGTTCACTAACACAGTTGCACTAACTTTGCACATGTTATCATGCAAAGTGTGAAGACAATTTGAAATGCCTACTTATGAGTCCTACGTGAAAATTGAAAAATGATCATCACAAAAGATGCCACAACCTCTCGCCTAAAACAAATCCATCAATCCACCATAGATTCACCAAATATGGCCCCACGGAGCTCTTTAAACGCGTAGGGGTCAATGCACGATGATAGAATTCTTGTCTTGCGTGGGAGGAACAATCAGAGAATTATACAAACGTCAATGAAATGTTCCTCAAAAGTGCACTTAATAACCCTTATCCAACGAGTTCATCCATTTTGTAGATGGATTTGTGATCATTTTTCATCTAGTTCTTACATTTTTCTTACCCTAAACTCAACCTAAAAATAATAAAAATTCCCTACCAATTACTATAATGTTATTTTAGAAATATTGTAAACATAATTTTGGGTATTACAAGTGACCCTATATTATATATAATGTGCTACCTCACATTTCTTCAAGGCTATGGTATATCAAAAATATATATAATTTTTGTCAACCATGAATAAATGTCACCCTATATTTGTTCTCTCATAGTTATCTAAATTTTCGACAGTGACTTCCCCGGGCATGGATGTCATCATGGAGGCATCATAGCTCCACTCATGGAGTCCCCTCCCATCATCCATCATGGGGTCATTGTAGTATTTCAAATTGTGCTGCCAATTTTTTTGAGCTTTGATCTTCACATAGAATTACACCAATGCTCTTCTCCAATGGATCTCTTGTGGTTTTGTGCTCCGAAAATGAGGATCCAACAATGAAAGATTGGTGCAACTTCCACGTGATGGTGGTAGGAATCTCGCTTTGCGGAGCTCTACACAGCATTGTGTGTGTGAAATTGAAAGGTAGAACATTGAAATGGCTTGCACTATAGGGATTGCAGGGGCGTTTCCCAAAATTGTAATGGGGGGGGACATTGTACAAAGGTGCAAGGCAATGCAACAACAACATACGAAGGTGTTTACCGTACTTCACAAACCACAACTACTAAAGCTCAGATTTTGTTCAGTTGCCTCCGAAGGGAACTTCCACATGCACAAATCTGAACTGGAAGTTTGATAATTGCTTAAAGGGTAGGAGGACAAACGTAAGAGTTGACAATATAGTGGATGTCGCATATGTTCAATGGGCAAGAGTGCAAAATTTTGTGGTTGGGAAAGAAGGACGCATTGAGGCCCCTTGTAGATTCATATGCCATGGGACTCCCATCAACATTCGAGGAAAATTGTCGTTCCCACAAACATCTATTCAATTATAATGAGCTGCAATGGATCACCCACCAATGTTCATAGTTTTTATTGCATGTTACTGTCACTTGCACTATTATTGTTAGCGGAAGAGGTCATGTTTTGTTCTTCTTGCTATCCTGCTTGTTGATCTTCTATGTTGATTCTTCATGGTGCATCCGCAATTTATTGTTGTAACATATATTGGGATGCCCTTGCTAATCTTCATAATTTTTGCATGTTATTATCATCCCTGGTATTCATGTTGTTATGATCTCTAATATTTATGTTGGTGGATGTGCCCACATTTTGCTCTTGTTAGTATTGTTCCCCTCATTCTTCAATGTAAATATTCTATGATGTAGATTCCATATTGTATTGTTGTAACATATATCATACCCTCATTAATGTTCACAGTTTTTGCATGTTACTATCATCCTTGGCATTCATGTTGTCATGATCTTTGGTATTCATGTTGATGTATGCGTCCACACTTTGTTTTTGGTACTATTGTCCCCCTCACTCTCCAGTGTAGGTAAATTTTAATGCATCCATATTGTATGGTTGTAATGTTTACTATACCATTAGCAATATTCACAGTTTTTGCATGTTATTGTTATCCTTGGTATTCATATTGTTATCATCGCTAATATTCGTGTTGGTGGATGTGCTCACACTTCGTTGTTGTTACTTAGTATATTGTCCTCTTCATTCTTCACTGTGGATCTTCTATAATGCATTCATATTGTGCCCATGTAACATATATGATTGCTAATTTGGACCTAATGGCAATTGCTCCCATATTCTTGTCATCACGGCTGAGATTTACAAGAACAAACAAAGTTGAATTTGATGTGGAAATATATTCCCAATGGCAAGGGCCACACCAAGCTACGAATATTAGCCAAACAGAGAGGTGAAGGGCAATGTAGGGATTGCTAGTGCAAACTCATAGCGAAACGATTGTATTTGAAGTTGGACATTGCGATATCATATATTGTACACCCAGATGAACCATGTCAACAAAAATGATGTCCTTGTTCACAATGTTGACAAGATTAACAACAAGTCTTGCTATTCTTGTCATGTATCCTTTAAGGTTCGTGATTGCAATTTGAGCCATCTCTGACTTGACTTGTCTAGACCTCAAATCATGGCAAAACACAGGAAGCACTTCATGGAGGTTTGCAAGAAAGGTGAAGAGTTGGCCGTAAATTTATTTATTAGTGAGCAAAACATCTGTAACTTGGCCGGGAAACTAGCCATAGAAAACCACAAACATGGACTAAAACGATATTGCCAAGTCTTGCAAGGTTATTGTTTGGCCATTCTAAACTTTGGACACTCCTAAATTACAGCAAATAGAATCTGGGCGGATAGAATTTTGGGCATTGCTTGGGCTAGACATTACTTGACAATTTATTCTCTTGTTTTTAAGCTCCTCACATAGGTAATCAGAGGCATCTGCAGTCTACTGGCTCTGCCTCGGTTAAAAACCAACACTGCCTCGTATATATTGCAGGTTGCTTAAATTTTGGGCCACTCTTCAACATGTATAAGGGGGTCTTGAATGGTTAGTTTTCCCGACTAGCCCACTTTTCTTAGGATTTGGAACACGTGATTAGTACAAGATGGTTAGCAAATCCAACTTAAGAACGTAGCCACTATTCTCATGAATTTTGGAGCCTATATAAATACCTTGTCCATTACCAAAGTGAAGATTCTCATGCTCATCAAGTGGTTATATAGGTTGTCCCAATTATGTTGACTATTAAGCACACAATCCAATCTTTTGTAAACACGTGTCCTTTTAGCATTTTTTCTTGGAGCCACACCAAACCACATAACCCTCAAATATGTGTGTCCAAGGAATGTAATTGAAGAAGGGTTGTCTACCTTAGTCAAACATATGAAGATTACTAAGTTAGATTGACATGCAAGCATACATGTTAGTAGGGAATATTCTATCATCATCCATCTTGAAAGAGTTGCAATTCATGTTAATATTCTCTTTCTTTGTTAGGACATGTTTGGTCATGCAAGAAAGTGTTGTATTATTCAAATGTTGTATTCTCGGTAACATGACATTTTGGCCTTAAATGTTGTACTATCGAGGTTTTTGAAGAAAATGGCTTATGCTGACATAAAATGTCATTTTGTATACATAATGAAATGACATAAGTACGAAAGAAAAATTGTATTGAAGAAATATGCTCATAACGTTCTCCAAGGTTCCTTTGCATGTTTCGAAGTACTAATCACATATGAACCTTGAAATATATGTGGATCCTACCACTCATGCACATTAATTACCTCTATTATTTGACAAACTAGGCCTCGAAATGTTGTATTACGAGCGTCATAGTTGTAGTATGAGGCAAATTAACACTGGAAAGTTTGGTCGATGGGAATTGCGTCGTATAGTTGAGGTGTCATATAGTCAAGTGTTGTAATATGGAGGATGAGGAAGCTACCATGTGAGTGAGTAGTAACATATGAGCCAACAATAACATGAGAAATGCATTTCTATTTGTAGACTATATATTCCATGATATGCAAATAGTTTGGCTATAAATGGAATGCATGTGGACATTTGACATTTGAGAAATGGACCCTAAAACCGTGGAATTTATGCTTCACATCTTGACAAGGGATTTATTACCAGGTTATCAATCCAACATTTTGTATATCCATAATTAAGCCTCAAGATATTAGTGTAGCTTAAATGTTAGTAAGTGGACTTCAAAAATACCTACAATTACCTACATATCTTCAAAGTTCATAAAATTTATGTATCAACAATGTACTAATATCATATCGTGATTATATAAAATTGACTATTAGTGCTTGATGACAGTTTGCAACCCTATATGATGTGGGTATGATGCACATGTCCTTGTTGTAATATTACGATACAACTGCAAACATGAAGGTGTTCACCATCATGCAGTCAACCTTGCATAGATACATGATACACACGTGTTTGTAGTATAACCCATTGGCATTTCTTCCCCACCATAGTATACATTATAAGTGTATACTATAATCTCTCTCCCATTTGTTCTTATGCTCTGCAATATGTGCATTTGGATTGTGTCAAGTTGTCTTGGAATACCGAGTGGTGGGGTGGGTGTCTAAAGTGGATGAAATTTAGACATGAGAACGTAATTAAGGGATGTTTAAGATATATACCAACATTTGACATATGATAATACCCCTCACATGTACGGAGTTGGAAACCAACATCTTCTAGATCAAATATCTTATCCCAAGGTTTTGCTTACAAATTAAATATCTCACCCCTAATCCACTTTCACTTTCAAATTTGAGAAAGGTTTAAAGGTTTTTTTCATCCATATGATATAGCTCATGATAATTTGACCATGCAACATCCGTCATTGAAGCTATGAAAATAATAGTGTCTAGATTTACCAACAAATGATTGTTTACGTCATATGGTAAGCACAAACATTGTCAAAAAAAATTCTAAAACTTTAGGATCATGATTTGTACATCAACCTCTACTGTGACCTCTACTTTGAAATTTTCAATAGCCATTATATTTGTATATCTATTTTGTAATTTGATTATGAAAATAGTCATTCTTTCACAAAGTGCTTGGCCGCTTTCGTGAAAACCTTCAAATGGAGGCGCATCACTCTTTGCTCTAATTTTCATAAGCATAGCAAAAAAAATACTTTTGGGAATCATGGTTTTTTGTTGTCAGTAGCCTAAAGAGCTTGAGGAGAGCTTTCCCTAGCAAGGCAATGCATTAGTCGTTGCCCTGTGACAACAACAAATTATAGTAAACAATACTCCCCCTTACATATATTATGTACATCAATGCCTCTAAAAATCCCCTCTTATGCCCTCACATTATTTGATTTGTGATGTCCAAAGAGCATACTTACCTTGCCCAAAATATTCATAGCACCCTATTGATTTGTACAAAACAAGGTGAAACAATACCCCTCCCTTATGTACACTTTGTAAGTTAAATTTCAATAGAAGCCTTAGCTACTAGATTGTAGTGTACATACTTTGTGTATGTTATTTTGGGTGTTGGATGTAAGTACATCTATTATGGAACAACAACAATGACTAGTTGTAATTGCAACAACTAGAGCGTACTATAAATTTATGTCCCCTCGTTAGAGGAGGAAGAGTTATAGAAATGGGCCTCGGGTTTGGGGGACTTTTAGTGAATGCCCCCCCCCCCAAAAAATAGCCCGACCGGATTTTCCTTTTCCATCTTTCATGGCACGTAACATGCCATGCATGAAATCAAGACAAGAAATCATTGTTCAAATATTTGGGGCAAAACATGCAGCATGCCCCGCCAAACCAATGAATGAGGAGAACCAACTCTTTACTAATAGTCTAAAGGGTCCACTCTAAAGGTCCAATCTTTCGATTTCATGCTCTAATGAGATGTATTCGAATGAGAGTCTTGGTTGCCTAGGCCCATGGGTGAAATCATATTAGTAAGAAGCATTTCATTTTCACTTACCAATTGAGGGTCCTCCGAAGTTTATTTGACCCTCCTTTCCTCTTCTAATGATACAATCTAAGTAACAATAGGATCAATGAAATTGACCAAAAATGGTGTTATGTATAACACTTGGGTGCATTCAAATCAAGATCATGCACATGATACCCTCAAATAAATACCCTCTTAACGCATATGCATACCACACACATATTACTTGTCCTTAGTAAGAACATACTAAGGGCCGGTTTACACTATGGACCATGAAGTCGGACCATGGAAGATGGCCTTTGTCAATGGTCCGAGTTCATGGTCCGACTTCCATGGTCCGACTTCATAAAAAATTAGTTTTGAGAGCCTTAGGCCCCCTCACTACGTGTAAACCGAATGTGGACCAAGAAGAATGACCATGCACCAAAAAGTGAAGGTGCTGATTTTTTTAATACATGCCCAAAAAGGGCAATTTCGAAAAAAAAATCAAGTTTGACCATTCTTTTGTCTTCTCTTGGACTTCACTTATCTTCACTTCTTGTTAAATGTGTCGAAGATGTGGCTTGCAAATCTTCTCACAACAATTTTTACAAAAAAATTGAGCAATTTAATTTGTACATGTTCAATGTAATTTACATGTGACATGTACCTTGTGTTGTCACTACACTAAATAGGATATTTAGTGTTTGATTATATTCAATGTTGTTACCACCCTACCTTGCTCAACACTAAAGTTCAATTCTTTGATAATTAGTGTTAGAAGATTTCCCATTGCGGTTCTTTTGACCACCCTGATCTACAGTCATTAAACGACTACAGATTTTTGTTTTTTGTTTTGCAACTGTAATTTTAGAAATTTTTGGGGCATGTAATATATCGTCTTGAAAATACCTTTCCAATGGTATATTACACGCCCCCAAATTCCAAGCATTGCAGTTGGTAGAGCAAAAAAACAAATTTGCACTCAAATTCTTGAGTTCTAGATGTCCCACGTTGTTTGGTGAAACACGTGGGAGCTAGTATAAGGGGTAGAGCAAGGTAGTAATGGTATGTCTCATGGGCTATGGTATGATTAAGGCACATAGAGGGTAGATTCATTAAAAATTTATTAAAATAGTATTCCTCTGCCATGGGCCCTTGCCTTTTCCTACCAGACCACCTCTCTTGCCTCTCTCACTGCAAAACCCGTTGGACCATGTTAGTGCATTTATTAGGCCTTAAAAATTATAATTTGGGGACCTTGACCTTCATGGTCCCTCTGACATTTTTTCCTTAGTGTAAACCGAAGTTGTCCCGGGACAACTTCAGCAGCCAATCAACTGCCTTGCAGAGCCCTGATCCAACTTCATGGTCCATAGTGTAAACCGGCCCTAAGAGTAGGTGACCAATTCATTGTTTGTAACACAAAGGCCACAATCTCAATTGTTTTGAAAGATTGTGGAAGCCTTCCTCTGTGGTTGCACTAGAATACAACCACCAACATAGAGTGACATGGTATTATGTTTCAACATCCTTCATGGTATTGTGTACATCTAATCCTTGCAAGGTTTGTGGGTTGAATGTGTAGCAACAATTGCATGTGTTTTTGGGTGATATTGTTGATGTAACTTGGCAGAAACCTGGAAAAACAAAAACATTACATTCATTATTCTCTACGGCTCCAATGAAAACATTGATTGTGCAAAAATTTCACATTGCAATCCACTTTCATACGAAAGGGTGTTTTCCAATATTTTAGACATTTTGAAGTTGGTTCAAATTTTACTAAGTTTTTGGAAGTTATTTAGAAATAACGCTCCCAACCCTTCCTAAGGCCTTCTCATGGCTTTTGAAAAATGCTCAAAACTTTGAAAAACACCCTCTCAAGTGTTTTGCAACTTTTTGTGCACATTGAAGTTGGTTCCAAATTTTATTAACTTTTTCAAATTTTTATTCAAAAATGACGCTCCCATTGCTTCCCTAGGCCTTCTCAAGGCTTAAGCTAATTATCAGGGGTCCAATTTGTTTGTAAATGGGTATCTCATCAATGAGAGGGTCATTTCCAATTGAAAGTGGAATCCCTAAACATTTTTTCCATTGGGAAAAAAACTCAATTTGGAAAACACCAAATGGTTTTTCAAGGCCTTAATAGTGTTTTGCATTGATTATTGGGGGTCCATTTGTTTTTGTAAATGGGTATCTCATCAACAAGAGGGTTGTTTCCAATTAAAAATTGGAATTTAGGTTGATGACTAGTGCCTCCATCCAAAACATTTGACTTTTTGGAGAGCTCTTGAAGAGGCCAATGTGAAAAATTAACCAAAAATATAGTATATAATGTGTTTGAAATTGTTGTCCCGGTGCCGAGATGACAATTTCTAAAAATTTGGATGTTTTTTTTCTCCACATTCAAGCCCTTTCAAGGGCTTTTCAAAATTTCAATGACTTCCAAATGCTAAATATGAGCCTCTTGTTGTGTGGAGGGGGGGGGCTACATTGATGATTGGCCACTCCATCCAAAAGTATTGCAATTTTGAAGGGCCTTTAAAAAGGCCAAAATGTGGAAAAAGGAAGCAAAAATATAGATTTATGGAAAACATTTCTTTGGTTTTTAAAATCAACCTTTTGTCCATTTTTGGAACTGTTGTTTGCATTACATTTGGTTTGTGCAAGGGAAATTGAAAGGGTCGCCCCAAGTTGACTATGAATCTTGGGATGAGCATTGGCAAATAATTCTTATAAAGTTATTCTTATCCATTGACTCAACCTCAAATCAACCTTGTGTTTGTCGAAATTCAAAGTAGAGTAAGACATTTCATTAGGCTAATTGCTCATTGTTTGCATATCATTGAATAGACTTGGTATTCTTTATGCCAAGATACCATGGATATGGGTTGGGTGCAAGCATAGTAAAGTGGACCAAAAAAGTGCTCCAGGATACGAAAGCCATGATTTTCTTGGTCAAATGTGTATAAGTAGTAGCAAAATGTTGTTTAAAATAGATTATTTTTCATGATGACCTCTATTGTTAAGTTAGGTACTCAAATATAGAATATCAATATGAGATCTTCAAAACCTATCATCAAAAGTGATGCGTAAAATAAATTGACTAAATATAGTTTTGAACCTAAATTTCATGACCTTAAATATTCTAAACTTGGATTTTTTTCATATTTCTTGAATTCATTATAAACTTGAGGTCATCATGATTTTTTTT
Source organism: Polytrichum formosum (assembly GCA_964035585.1). Classification (NCBI taxonomy): domain Eukaryota; kingdom Viridiplantae; phylum Streptophyta; class Polytrichopsida; order Polytrichales; family Polytrichaceae; genus Polytrichum; species Polytrichum formosum. Next base: position 42,334,104 of record OZ037935.1, on the reverse strand, counting down.
CAAAGATTCATCAATTTAATGTGATGTAATTATATTTTAGACAAGTTTTTGACAATTATCTTTTCAATGTCACCCACTTTTTCACCACTTGCACCGTCTTCGAAAATACATATACGTTGTTTGAAATTGTTTTTTGTGAACATAAATTGCTTGGCTTTGTAGATTCATATGTTTTCTAAATGTTTATGAATTTCTATTTCATAAAATTCAAATTTAGTATATAGTTTTGGATCACTTTCACTTAAACCTGAGCAAGGATCAAGAGCTGTCCACTTTACCGTGCTTGCACCCGGTTACTAGTGGGTGTATTTCCATATATTTTACCTTCCTCATTGCTTATATGTTATTGGTAAATACTTATATGATAGCGTTCCATGTTCTAAAACCCTCCCAGTAATGAGGCACGGGGAGGTCACTCCCTCTTTAATTAATGCATACACGTGCGCTCAGGACCTAGTTATCGGGGGGCTATTTACCTTGCAGAAAAGATTATAAGGTATGGTATTTTTCAAAATAAAGGTAAATTCTTGTATTTTAATATACCCTATCAATAATTATAAATTTTTGAGGGAATCATTTTAAAATACCTTATTTTATTTATACTGCATTTTTTCCTTCCCGGCACGTGGGTAGAGACCATTAACTCCACATTGGAACCATTGGTTCAATAACGTTCAAGCAAGCCAGCCTGCAAAGTCATCCATCCAAGCATTTTCAATAGAAAATTACCTCTTTTCATCCACTAGCATAGACCCTACCCTAGACCCGCTACCCCTAGTAATTGTTTTCATGCTATTTTACATGTACTGACTAGATAAAAGAGGCCATTATATGTGATGGTATTTTACATGTAAACATGTTTCACTATTTTAAAACCCCCTATATTATATGTACATTTTTTGCAAAATTTACCTAAAATGAATATATTAGACCCTATTTTTTATCGCACGTTGTTTCTACGATTTTCGTTAGTGACCTCCCCGTGTAATGAGGATTTGGGTTCATTTATTTTCCTATGCATTCCCAAAGTATCTCGCAATGCCACGGTTATAGGATCCAAGTGCCCCTATATCCATGTTGTGTATTCCTCTCATTGCTCACATGTCACCGCTCACCACTCACATGGTAGCATTCCCCTGTGGAGGGTAGACTATATAAGTCTTCCTTCCCACGATAGATTCCCAAAACTACTTGCCTTTGCAGTTTGTAAGGTAGAGGGGTCTTAAGTGGCTTGTTTTGTTAATCGGACCCTTAGATGTGATTGGTATGTGGCTAGGTGAGGATCAAAGAGCAAACATCATAAAAACACATGTTTAAAAGAGATTGGACATCGCCTTCAAATATTAATAACTACTCTACACTCGAGACTGAAAACAATTGGGAGAACCTATGTATCTAGTTAAGAAATCAACAAACATGCACTTCCGATAACCATAACTAGATAAAAGGAGGTTTGATTTTCAATCCGATTTTTGCATATGTTTCATCGTAGACCTGCTATTGTGACACGAGTTTTGTTGTGTAAATCTAATCGGTAGAAGTTGGAGAACATGAAAAACAAACCAAATAACACCCACATACCTTATGATACAAGGAAAAGATGAAAGGTGTTGTGCCTTTTGTCCACTTATTGCAGCAGTGCAGTTACAGTTCAGGACAGCCTATGTGACCTTGCTTCCATTTACATATTCATGTTTGGCATGGCTTAACTTCTTAGCTTGTGATTGGCCAAACAGGTCTCCTCTGGTAGATATACACTTTGTTTCAGATCTTGTGGACATAACATTATTCAAATTCATAAGAGTGTTCTGTGGGACTGACATTATTTTGTGGAATATTCCATCATTCAAGCTGAATGTGAAGAATATTCTGCAAAATATTGTCAGTACCATAGAACACTGTTATGGATCTGAATAATGTTATGGAGGTTTACTAAGCGTGAACATTTCGGATTGTCCACACCCTAATTTCCTGAAATGTCCAGACTAATTCCCAAACTATTCACACCAATCTTTTACCTATTCATGGATTCAGTTGGGATCGTCAATTAGCTTCATTTCAAGGTATCAAAGGGGGAAATGATAGACCTACTGTCTTATGTATATGTATGTTTTATATGCGACCAGTGTATATTTTCTCGACCATTTTACTGATTGAATTTGAAGTTTCACAGTGCAAGCATATTTGACAGATCAAAAAATTCCGAGCCAATCTAGTCACGAATTGTTGATGTAGATTTGACACAAAATAAAGCTAAGTTAGCATGGATGAAAAAATAAACCCTGTGTCAGATAGGAGGTTGTCAGAAAGTTAGCTATCACCAGACCATCAAAACCCTTTGCCAAAATGTAATACTGCGCACCAAGCCTCCAAGGGTAGTACAGTCAAACCTCTATAAATGTTAACCCTCGGGAGTGGATCAAAGTTAACATTTATAGAGGTGTTAACAGTTAACAATTATAAAACTACTTTTTTGAGCAATATACAAATCTTAACATTTATAAATATAAGCAATTGTGAAGAGTCCTTGTGAGAGAATACCATTCATAAAATTGCAAACCCAATCAAAACTTTATTCAATATGAAGTTTACAAATCACGGGTGAAATATGAATCAATGGTTCTTTGGTGAGATTCATCTACATGCACAACTTGCAAATATTTCTCAATCTGCACCAACAAACCCACATACTTGGACACATCACATGAACGTGATTCCATGTACCTTCTAATGGTACCAAAACTAGATTGCAAGTCACTATAAGATGGAATGGGTTCCACCTCACACTCCTCTCCCTCACAATCATCATCTGAAGCGCATCCTCGTAATCATCCTAAACCCTAAACACATGTGAATTGAGGAAAATTGAGAGAGAGAGGAATGTAACTGGATGTGTAGTTTTTATCATCCATATTATGGTTGTATTTCATTCGTTAACATTTATAGAGTCAAATTTACAAAGAAGGGAGTACCATTTTGTTAACAGTTAACACGTTTAACATTTATAGTGTGCAATATGTGGGGAGTAGAAGAAAGTTAACATGTAGAGAGGGTTAACACTTAGAGGTGTAACATTTATAGAGGTTAGACTGTATGTCCTCTTTGAAAAGTGCAGGTGCGATGCTCTCTAGCATTCATGACTCTTTCTATTTGCAGCTACCCAAATGTTTGTTCTAACATTTGGTCATCCTTCATGCTGCATGCTCACTCACAGTTATCAATGCTTGTTTAGTGGCTTTCTTATCGTTTCATGGGGACTCTTGGAGGAAGGGAATTATCGCATATGAGTGTACCTCTCATCCACACAACGTCAAAACTTGATCCCTATAAGGTTGTTGCCGAATTCATCTCAATTGACTTGGACTAGACCAATTTGCAGTCTTTTGAGGCTAAATTTGGTGTCAAATCAACTAAAAGTTGTAACATCCGGGCTGCATACTATTTAAAGACTTTTATGTTGGATGAATGACAGGTATGCTCGTGTGTGATAATGCCCTCTCTCCTGATTTCTTTGCAATCTGGTGCACTGATAATTGAAGTGAAAAAGCGGTAGAATGCAGTTCGCAACTCAAAAGGGGGACAGAAATCCACCCTGATTGGAAAGCGGCCTGCTTCATTCTTCCAAAAGATGCTCCTCCTTTTCAAGACCTTGCTTGATTGATCCTTTACAAGTTCTAAGTATGAGTTTTGAAGGCAAGGAAATCTTTTTGCGACTTTAATTCAAGTCATAATAGGTTTAGGGCTTGTGTGGTCAAATAGTTCGGTCATTGCTAGAATTTTTACTTTTTGAATTGGCCCCCCACCGCTCTTACATAAGGTGCAAATGTAGTTAGCCATAAATTTAAATGATTCAAGTCCATAATCAACCTTATTTCCCAAATATATCTTTAGGGACCAACCCATATTTATTCATTTTAGGATTGACATTGAGGTGGCTACTAGAGAGTTATGCAGTAGGGAGTGCAGGTGAATTGAGGGGTTACGGTCAGGGGCACCACTTGGTGATTGCCAACGATCTCGGGGAGATCACTCCATTGTAGAGTTGAACACCACGTGCGAACAAAGTTTGCTACCCCTATATTACATGTCATAAATAATTTTAAATTTTACGATATTTTTTCTACATATACACAACCATTGATGGTATCTTTTGTATATTTTTTTGAAATTTTTAGTCATATTCATTAATTGTAGAAATTTTTTTAGTTCAATTCTGCGTCATTCTAGTTAGAAACGGTATGTTTTATTAAAAAAACAAATCATCAAATTTAGTCACCATTTTTTACTATGTAACATGTACCATTTATATCTACTCATGAAAAAAAATTGATAAAATTGTGACCCATTTTGGTGATGATTTTTACATTTTTTACATTTTTTACATCTAAAATGATCGCACGTGGTTGTTCAACTCTACAATGGAGTGATCTCCCCGAGCCAACGATTAGATGCAGCATGTCCGCCAACCACAACCTAAATTTGGAAAACATAGGGTGATATTATGTGCTACCTATTACCCCATCCACCTGACATGCCATAAAACTCTGGCAACGAGCAATGCATTTGTGAGTGCATGATGGCACCATGTGAACGTTGGGTGAGTTCAACCTGGCCCCCATGTATTTCCTCTAAACACATCACTTTTTTCATGACACCATAGGTTTGATTTGGTGAAAATAGGCATGTTTAGCTTGATCAATTTGGATTGAAAGGGACTTGATTTTAATGAATTAAGCTCAAACTTAGGAGGAATGGCGGGGCGGGGGGGGAGGTTTCTACAATACTAGAATCCTTTTACCTTGCTAATATTGGTTGTGGGCCAGCTCAAAGAACAAGACATCTAGTCATGGCCACATAAAAGAGTAGTATGTAAGGTAATCTAGGTTGGTCCTTGTTGCGAGATGTTGTGCAAATTGTACATTCCTAATAATAGTAAAAATAAAGCCTATATAAATAAATAAATAAAATTATTTAACAGCATCTTCGATGTTGGGTACAGCCAGGAGGATTCCCGAGAAATGTACTAAGAGCGTAGATAATGGAGAGAGATGGACTGGGTCCCGCTTCCGAAATGTACACTTGCTGAACATCTTAGATGTGGACCAGGTCCCCTTGACTTAAGTGACTGTGATGGCGGCGGCAGCGAGGAGGACATGCAGGTGCGCGCTTCGCTCCCAGCCGCACTGCCACGATGTGATCAGCATTCATGCCGTCCCAGATTTTCACTCTTCAATCTGACTCGGCCACGTTTTCCCGTGCACTCAATTATCTGCTGGATTTTCTAATCTTGTCTCCAGTGCTTTTCTTCACTGATCACCCTCCTATTTCTGACCTTAACCCATTAACAATTCTTCAACAATTGAATTCAGTCCAGTTCAATCAACCACGGATTCCTACCTAGTACCTGGAGAAGTGTCCGGGGAGATTTTTGGGCACAATCGGTCAAAATCCTACTGTTTCCAAATCCAACTACTGTACTTATAAGTTGTGATCTTCCGATTTTTCTTTATTACTTTGAGGTATATTCCATAGAATCCTCTAAAATGATGGGTAATTTTCCTGAAGTCCTGAACTTCAACCAGTTATTTTTCAAACTCAACAGGTTCATCTGTAACTAGCGGTCGGTTCTCCCCATTCATTGACCTGGAGAGATCAAGGTGCCAATGGTGTCACAGTTGCATGATCAGATTTCTTGAGATTTTGTCTCCTTTAACTCAAGCTTGTAATTATTGTGATAAGTTCTTATCCGGATCGAGTTTCCCAACACCTACCGATACATTACATTTAGGGCCCCTTTGAGCCACCAGCTTCTGGTTGACTTGCTAAGTTCTAGTGTAAGTTATGTGTAAATTATGCTTTTGGGTGGATTGAATGATTGTACTACTACAGTTGGTCGGTGAGGCAATCGTGTGGAAGGGAGACAGAACTTGAAAGGGTTCATGTAAGTAACCTCCCATGTTCCAAAGTTTAGGAAGTTGCCCACATGATGTATTAGTACCGTCAACGTTTAAGGCCTGCTCATCACACACCTCGAGTGGCCAGAGAGTAATTATTATTGATTCAGTATACGTGCTTCCGGTTGTTTGGACGAGTAGTTAGTTTCTCCGGAGCGGCAGAGCGAAAAGGGTTATGCTTGTCGGCTTGCAGGTTGAAATGGCAAATGATCTCCTCGCTGGTTGAATTGGACTGCACCAAATCAAAGTATTCTTCAGGTGTGTGTCCATCTCGAAACAGCCGACACTCGTGGATGTGTGAGTAGTTGAAGGCAGGATTTGAGTTTTCATTTCAGCAGCAGCTCGTTGAATTTTTAGTTGCCTAGCCTATTGTTGCTTGATTTTCGAGAAGTTGCAGTTTCGTCATTAGTGAAGATTCCTCAGGTTTAGAGATTCGGTGCGTAGAGGAGATGGGTAACCGCAACAGACTTGGCAGATTTAGCGAAGGTAGAGTACTCTGGTTCCATTCATCCTCGTATCAGCCGGTGGTGATGTCAATTCTCGATGGAATCCTTAAAATTCAAGGATGCGAGTAGCTAGTACTTCTTAGAGGTATTCAATGTCTCCGAACTGAATCTCTGTTGACGAGATACATAGAGGGTGGGAGTTTTTAGAAGCTTCTAATATCATTGATGATACTACATTCTCCATTGTCTGTCACGTGTTTGTTGTGATTGTCACATAAGTTATACTAAGATTGCCACCAAATCCGGAGGCCATTGAAATGGGTCATCCCCTTTTCCTATCTAGCTTTCTGCGCCTTCACCTTCTGGCAAGTTATTGAGTTGTACCATCAGTTCCCGATACTAAATTCATGCAACAGTCTAAACTTGACCCTGGCATTCAAGTGCAATTGTTCGGGTGAATGATTTGCAGCTTTGTGAGCA